>CP125973.1:92852406-93452406 GCA_030063025.1 Avena longiglumis | reverse complement strand
ATTTGGAAAAATCCAAAGCTCTTGATCACTTGATCAAAACGAAGGTTCCAACTCCGAGATGCTTGCTTGGTCCATAAATGGAGCTGAAGTTTGCATACTTTACTAGCATCCTTAGGATCGACAAAACCTTCGGGTTGCATCATATACAACTCTTCATCAATGTTGCCATTGAGGAAAGCAGCCTTGACATCCATCTGCCATATTTCATAATCATGAAACGCAGCAATTGCTAATAAAATCCGAATGGACTTAAACATCGCTACGGGAGAGAAAGTCTCATCGTAGTAAACACCTTGAACTTGTCGAAAACCTTTTGCGACAAGCCGTGCTTTATAGACGGTAACATTACCATCCGCGTCCGTTTTCTTCTTGAAGATCCATTTGCACTCAACGGCCTTTCGGTCGCTAGGAGGGTCCACCAAAGTCCATACTTGGTTTTCGCTCATGGATCCCAATTCGGATTTCATGGCTTCTAGCCATTTCTCGAGTCTGGGCTCATCATCGCTTCCTCATAGTTCGTAGGTTCACCGTCTTCTACCAACAAGACAGTCAGGCGAGTTGCCGTACCACTCGGGAGGGGCACGCGACCTTGTCGACTGACGTTCGATGTGACATCGTCCAAGCTTCATGATCCTTGTCATTAGCTTCCTCTATTGTTGGTGCGGACCTTTGGAACAATTTCAGGTCTGCGCTACTCTCAATTCAAGAGAAGGTTCAATAACCTCGTCAATCTCTACTTTCCTCCCACTCACTTCTTTCGAGAGAAACTCCTTCTCAAGAAAGGAACCGTTCTTCTGACAAACACTTTGCCTTGGTTACGTGATAGAAGGTATACCCAATGGTTTCCTTAGGGTATCCTATGAAGACACATTTCTCGCTTTGGGTTCGAGCTTGTCGGCATCAACTTCTTCACGTAAACCGCTCAAGATCCCCAAACTTTAAGAAAGCGACAACTTAGGTTTAGCACCAAACCACAGTTCATACGGTGTCGTCTCAGCGGATTTAGATGGAGCCCTATTTAAAGTGAATGCAGCGGTTTCTAATGCATAACCCCAAAATGATAACGGCAAATCAGTAAGACATCATTGATCGGACCATATCTAATAGGGTTCGATTCGCGCTCAGACACACCATTGCTGTTGTGGTGCGGGTGGCGTGAGTTGTGAAACGATTCCACTTGCTTTAAGATGCGTGAGAAAATCATAACTCAAATATTCACCTCCACGATCGGATCGTAGAAACTTAATCTTTCTGTTACGATGGTTCTCCACTTCATTCTAAATTCTTTGAACTTTTCAAACGTTTCAGATTTATGTTTCATCAAATAGATATACCCATATCTACTTAAGTCATCGGCAAAAGTGAGAAAATAGCGATATCCACCGCGCGTCGAAACACTCATCGGTCCGCATACATCGGTATGTATGATTTCCAACAAGTCCGTTGCTCGCTCCATCATCTTAGGAGAGCGGGGTTTTGATCATCTTGCCCATGAGGCATGGTTCGCATGTGTCAAATGATTCAAAATCAAGAGACTCCAAAGTCCATCGAATGGAGTTTCTTCATACGCTTTATACCAATATGACCTGAGCAGCGATTGCCACAAATAAGTAGTATTATCACTATCTACTTTGCATCTCTTAGCCTCGGTGTTATGGATGTGTGTTTCATCCCTTTCGAGATTTAGAAGAAATAAACCATTCACAAGAGGTGCATGACCATAAAGATGTTACTCATATAAATAGAACAACCATTATTCTCCGATTTAAATGAATAACCGTCTTGCAATAAACATGATCCGGAAATAATGTTCATGCTCAACGCACATAATAACATTTATTAAGGTTTAAAACTAATCCGAAGGTAAAACTAAGGAGAGGCGTGCGGCCATCACATCAACTCTTGATCCGTTGCCAGCATCGTCACCTCATCCCTCATAAGCGTCTATTCCGTAGCTCTGTTTGAGTTACAAATATTAGCAAGACGGTATCAAATACCGGGCACTAGCGAGGGCTCGTAAGGAAAACATCAATAACATGTATATCAAATATACCTTTGATGGTGCCGGCCTTCTTGTCCGCTAAGTACTTGGACGATTCGCTTCGATGACCCCTGTCCTTGCAATAGAAGCACTCGATGTCGGCTTAGGACGGACACGAGCTTCTTCTCGGCAGGGCATTGCGCTTGCCGCCCTTCTTGAAGGGCTTCTTTGCTCCTTACCTTTCTTAAAGGAGGGCTTGTTGACCATAAACACATGATTATCCTTCTTGATGTCCACTTCCGCAGCCTTGACTGCGAAGAGCTCGGTGATCGTATCGATGGAACCAATCGATTATGAGTCACTACAAAACTTTTGTAGCTGGGAGGAGTGATTGCGAACCTGTCAATCTTGAGCTCCTCGGAATCGTGCATTCCGGTTGCTCAAGCGTTGAGTGTAGCCCGACATCTTTATGGCGTGCTCACTAACGGAACTCCTTCCTCCATCTTGCAGTTAAAGAACTTCTCAGATCTCATATCTCTTAGAGCGCTGAGTCACGAAACATGGTTTCGGCCTCGAGAATCTCAAAGGGCGGGATAGGTTTCAAAACGATTTTGAAGCTCGGTTCCATAGCAAACAACATGGTGCTCTTAATCACACCATAATCATCTTTCTTGGCCCGATAGACGGCTTTCTCATCACCGTAGCGATTGCAACGAGGTTACCTAATGCTTTCTCAAGGACATAGTCCTTTTGTCATGAACAGAATGATTCTTAGATTGCGGAACCAGTTGGTGAAGTTAGACCCATTGTTTCTAAGCTTTTCTTTCTCAGCAAAAATGTTGAAGTTGAAGTTGGACTTGGCCATTGGATCTACAGTATTTGCAAGTACAATTTAGACTATGTTCATGATAAATAGTTCAGCTTAATCAAATTACTAGAAGAACTCCCACTAAATTCAACATCCCTCAAGTTGTTTAGTGAACACGATCCAAATTCACCACACCTAATCCGATCATCACGAGAAGAGATGTGGTTTCAATGGTGGACAACAAAGTGTCGATCATATCATTCATATGACTCATGCTTAACCTTTCGGTTCTTGTGTTCCGAGGCCATGTCTGTACATGCTAGGCTTGTCAAGCTAGACCCAAGTATTTCCGCGTGTGCAAAAACTGGCTTTCTCCCGTTGTATGTGAGAGTAGAGTCTATAGCACCCGATCATCACGTGATGCTTGGACACGACGAACTTTCGCAACGGTGCATACTTGGGGAGAACACAGTTTTATCTTGATCTTTAAGTGAGGAATCATCTTATAATGCTACCGTCACGATCTAAGCATAATAAGATACATAAAAGGGATAAACATCACATGCATATAACTTTATGTGACATGGTATAGCCAATCTTCGCGCAATAATCTCCATCTTGTGCGTTCCGGCATGATCTCCATCACTCCACCATGATTGCCTCCACCACGAATAGCAACTACAACTATTGCTAACTACTTAGCGATAAAGTAAAGCTATTACATGGCGTATAAGAAGTTGACTTCATGGGTCATACACAATTATAAAGAAAACCATATGGCTCCTTGGGTTGTGTACTCATCGACATGCAAGTCGTGAAACATTACAAAACATGATCATCGCATACATTATACACATCACATCTTGGGCCATACCATATCACGAAAACACTCCTGCAAGAACAAGTTAGACGCCTCTACTTTGTTGTTGCATGTTTTACGTGGCTTATGGGAGTAGATGCTAAACGATTCTTACTACGGAAAGCCACAACGGTGATATTATGGTTGCCAAACTCGGTGTTAATCCCATGACAACTATAGTGAGAGAAACCGGCATCCACCGGCCCATGTGTGGTACAAGCCACACGTCAAGTCGAGCCGGTCTATAAGCGACGTCGCGTAAGGTTGGCTGGACCGCTTCAATCTCACTATCCGCGTCATAATAAGAACACAAACAAGAGGTTTAGAACAGAAAACATCAACGCGCCGCAACCATGTTGCGTTCTACTCGTGAAACACATCTACGCATAGATCTAGCTCGATACCCTGAAGGGTTTGCGGCATAGTAAATCAAAATTTTCTACGGATGCGAGCAGGAAAGCCAAGATCTAATCTAGGAGATGCAATCAACAAGAGAGATTGGATTAGATCTTCATACCCTTGAAGATTCAGACAATGAACGTTCGTCGGGCGTGGGTGATGTAGTCGTACTCGCTTCTCCTCCTCGCGATCCGATCCGATCTAGCACCACAAGTGGCGGTGCCTCCATGAGATGCACACGTGCAGCACCTCGACGTCTCCTCCTTCCTCGGACCAGCGAGTATGGTGGATAGATAGATTGGATCTACAACACGACGGCGTGGTGTATATGGTGGAGAATTTCTGCTGCAGGGCTTCGCCTACAAACAGTCGGGAGGGAGAGAGGAAGGTAGCAAGGCTACTCGGGCTTGGAGGAAGGTGTGTCGTAGTGGGGAGGGGGCGCACCACCCCTCTATATATAGAGGGGGGCGGCCAGACCTTGCCCCTCCTCCAAGCCTATCTCTATTTTAAACAATTTAAACTCTCCCTTATCTAGAAATCCTATCTCTAGTTTAAACGAGTTTAAACTTATCTAGGATCGGCTGGGCCCTATGGGGCCTTGTGCCCCTGGTCCAATGCGGCCAGGACACTCCCTCATAGTCCCATGCCCCCTCCCGGAAGGTGGGGCCACGTTGGTCCCCTTCCGGAAGGTTCTAAAGCAGTACAATACCGAATTAACGGAACAATTCGAACTCCAAAACTGCCTTTGCCTTATATGAATCTTATTCTCCGGACCATTCCGGAACCTCTCGTGATATCCGGATCCCATCCGAGACTCGAACAAAAATTCATAAACCAATTATCCAATCTATCCTAGCGTCGAGATCGTTAAGTGTGTGACCTGCGGGTTCGAGAATATCTGGACATGATCTTCTATCAATAATCAGCAGTCTGCAGGCACCCATATTGACTCCACACATTCTTCGATGATCATATCGGATGAACCACGATGCGATTCAATCAATCCCATATATATATTCCCGTCTCGCGATATTTTACTTGCGAGATTCGATCGCTTGCCGTCATACCTAGTTCAATCTCGTTCACGGCAAGTACTTTACTCGTTCCGTAATCCGATAGCACTTTGTGATTAACTCCTTAACCACATGCTTGCAAGCGGTGTTGATATCGATTAAGTGGGCCCAAGTATATCTCTCCGACTTGGGAGGACAAATTCCATCTCGATACATACAACCCAGATACTTTCCGATCACTGAGAGACACCTTTATGATCACCCTCTCATAGGATGACGTTTGATGACCTCAAAGCTTTCTTCCGGTACCAGGGAGTTGCATTATCTCATGGTCTAAGGAATACAATATTTGACATAGGAAAAGCTTCGCAAAGATGAACACGATGAAACGATCTAATTGCTTCGCTTAGTTTGGGTCTGTCCATCATATCATTCTCCCAACGATATGATCTCATTATCAATTGACAACTCATGTCTATGGTTAGGAAACCTTAACCATCATTGATCAATGAGCTAGTCCTTAGAGGCGTACCAGGGACACGGTGTTGTTCACAAACCACACAAGTATTAATGTTTCCGCTTAATACAATTCTAGCATGGAATATAAACTTTATCATAAACAAGAATTATAATAATAACATATTTATTATTGCCTCTAGGGCGTAATTCCAACACTAGAAGCTTCCGGTACAATACCGATTAAACCGGAATAATTCCGAACTCCAAAAACTGCACTGCCTTATATGAATCTTATTCTCCGGACCATTCCGGAACCTCTCGTGATATCCCGGATCCCATCCGAGACTCCGAACAAAAATTCATAAACCAATTATCCAATCTATCCTAGCGTCGAGACACGTTAAGTGTGTGACCCTGCGGGTTCGAGAATATGCAGACATGATCTTCTATCAATAATCAGCGGAGTGCAGGCACCCATATTGACTCCACATTCATCGATGATCATATCGGATGAACCACGATGCGGATTCAATGAGTCCCATATATATATATTCCTAGTCTCGCGATATTTTACTTGCCGAGATTCGATCGTCGGTGCCGTCATACCTAGTTCAATCTCGTTCACAGAAATACTTTACTCGTTCGTAATCCGATATCACTTTGTGATTAACTCCTTAACCACATGCTTGCAAGCGGTGTTGATATCGATTACCTAGTGGGCAGTATATCTCTCCGACTTGGGAGGGACAAATTCCATCTCGATACATACAACCTTGATACTTTCCGATCACGAGAGACACCTTTATGATCACCCTCTCATAGGATGACGTTTGATGACCTCAAAGCTTTCTTCGGTCGGGGAGTTGCATTATCTCATGGTCTAAGGAATACAATATTTGACATAGGAAAAGCTTCGCAAAGATGAACACGATGAAACGATCTAATTGCTTCGCTTAGTTTGGTGCATCCATCATATCATTCTCCCAATGATATGATCTCATTATCAATTGACAACTCATGTCTATGGTTAGGAAACCTTAACCATCATTGATCAATGAGCTAGTCCTTAGAGGCGTACCAGGGACACGGTGTTGTTCACAAACCACACAAGTATTAATGTTTCCGCTTAATACAATTCTAGCATGGAATATAAACTTTATCATGAACAAGAATTATAATAATAACATCTTTATTATTGCCTCTAGGGCATAATTCCAACACTAGAAGCTTCCGGTACAATACCGATTAACCCGGAACAATTCCGAACTCCAAAAACTGCACTGCCTTATATGAATCTTATTCTCCGGACCATTCCGGAACCTCTCGTGATATCCCGGATCCCATCCGAGACTCCGAACAAAAATTCATAAACCAATTATCCAATCTATCCTAGCGTCGAGACACGTTAAGTGTGTGACCCTGCGGGTTCGAGAATATGCAGACATGATCTTCTATCAATAATCAACGGTGAGTGCAGGCACCCATATTGACTCCCACATTCATCGATGATCATATCGGATGAACCACGATGTCGATTCAATCAATCCCATATATATATTCCTTCGTCTCGCGATATTTTACTTGCCGAGATTCGATCGTCGATGCGTCATACCTAGTTCAATCTCGTTCACACAAAGTACTTTACGTTCGTAATCCGATATCACTTTGTGATTAACTCCTTAACCACATGCTTTCAAGCGGTGTTGATATCGATTACCGAGTGGGCCCAAGTATATCTCTCCGACTTGGGAGGACAAATTCCATCTCGATACATACAACCCAGAGATACTTTCCGATCACCGAGAGACACCTTTATGATCACCCTCTCATAGGATGACGTTTGATGACCTCAAAGCTTTCTTCGGTACCAGGAGTTGCATTATCTCATGGTCTAAGGAATACAATATTTGACATAGGAAAAGCTTCGCAAAGATGAACACGATGAAACGATCTAATTGCTTCGCTTAGTTTGGTACATCCATCATATCATTCTCCCAATGATATGATCTCATTATCAATTGACAACTCATGTCTATGGTTAGGAAACCTTAACCATCATTGATCAATGAGCTAGTCCTTAGAGGCGTACCAGGGACACGGTGTTGTTTACAAACCACACAAGTATTAATGTTTCCGCTTAATACAATTCTAGCATGGAATATAAACTTTATCATGAACAAGAATTATAATAATAACATCTTTATTATTGCCTCTAGGGCATAATTCCAACAAGGATAGATTGGATAATTGGTTTATGAGTTTTTTTTTCGGAGTCTCGGATGGGATCCGGGACATCACGAGAGGTTCCGGAGTGGTCCGGAGAATATGATTCATATAAGGCAGTGCAGTTTTTGGAGTTGACCGGATTATCGGTATTATCTAAGAAGCTTCTAGAATCTTCGGAAGGGACCAACGTGGCCCCACCTTCCGGGAGGGCATGGGCCTATGAGGAGTGCCACAGCATTGGGCCAGGGCACAAGGGGCCCATAGGGCCAAGAGGTTTAAACTCGAGATAGACCTTCTAGAAGGGGTTTCCTTGCCCATCCTTATCCTTTGGGCTGGTTTGGGCTTGGGGAGGGTCTGGGCTGCCCCCTCTATATAAAGAGGGTGGGCGCGCAAACCCCTACACCTTTCCTCCAACCCTAGCCGCCTGCGCCCTCTCTCTCCTCCCGCGCTTGTAGGAGAAACCTGCTGCAGAAATTCTCCACCAATTGCACCGGCGTCGTTGTAGATCCAACCCATCTCTCCACCATACTTGCTGGACCAAGGAAGGAGGAGGCGTCGAGGTGCCGCGTGTGCATCTCACGGAGGCATCGCCACTTGTGGTGCTAGATCGGATCGGATCGCGAGGAGGAAGCGAAATCGACTACATCACCCGTTAAGCGAACATTCCATGCGAATCTTCAAGGGTATGAAGATCTAATCCAATCTCTCTCGTTGTTTGCATCTCCTAGATTAGATCTTGGCTTCCCTCTGTTCGCATCCGTAGAAAATTTTGATTTACTATGCCGCGAAACCCTTAACTTAATGCCTTTGATTGGCTGCCATCTCATGATGCATATCTATATGCCTCAGAACACTCCGTGCGTGCTCCTGCACAAGGTGCCCGGCGGCGAGTTGAAGGATGTTGCCACGGGCAAGCTAATACAACCGGCTAACCGCACGATGCACTGCAAGCTCATGGATGATGTCGTGATGCGTGTCGAGTTGGGTCAGGTGTTGGGGGGTGCGAAGACATGGACCCTCCCATGCAACCTCCAGGAGCCGACGAGCACCTGACCCTGGAAGGTTGCCATGGCTATCCCATAATTTGGCCAAAGACCTAGATTTGTATTGGGTCTCGCTCCACCGACGCCACCTCGATCATTCGGGCGCCAAGGAAGAAGCCTCCTGCTGCACCAGTCGTCGTCGCTGCCACCACAAGCCATCACCAGAGACTCTTATTTGGAGCGTCTGCATCGGCTCCACAAGCAGCCAAGGGCATGGTTGCTCCTCGACCGCCATCGCCCCCGCCTAAAGGCAAGGCCGTGGCACCGCAACCGCCAACGCCACCACCCCAGGACGACATGGACATCGCGGCCTTCGATGCCAACATCGAGGTGGATGATGATGATGCACCGATCGACGTCAATGCCTTCATCAACACCGGCGCCAACAAAGTACCGTTCATGCCTCCTCTCGATGAGGAACCATCATTCCGCGATCAAGCTACCCATCCCAAGAAGCTCCTGGTCTTCTGTGGGTTTTCTCAGGAGACGCCTCAACCTCCACCGGCCGGAATCGTTTTCAACCCTGACACACTCCATAGGGTTGCAGGTGAGGAGATAACATCGCCAGTGGAGGACACTGCTGATGAGAAGAGGAAGAGGGTGAGGAAGAGGCCGAACAAGAACAAGGACAAGGCTGCGAGACAACCGGGACGATGTTGTACCACCCCGCCAGGATGGCTTGACCAGAGTGCATGAAGCTGGTCAACCCATACTGCTTCGGGAGCTATGATGAGTTTGCATGAAGGTATCCGGACACTGGAGGGACTCCTTCTCAAGGACAATAACCCGAGTTACCTGGTGTTCACCATCAATGTGCCGGATGACGTGGGCTTCGTCACCGATGCCGCCGCGGATGTGTTCTTCATAGCCTACGACGACATCTTCAAGCTATTCCACTCGAGACAGCTGGACTATAACTTGGTCCGCCTATTCGCGCTCAATCTGGTGATGAAGGTCAAGAGAGAGCAAACCCCGTTCATCGCGATAGCGGATCCCTACTACATGCGGGACAACCAACTGGAAGAAGGAACAAGGACCCGGGCCCGGGCAAAGTCCTACCTTCAGAAGGTATTGATAGAAAGCAAGAGGAAGGACAACATCCTTGTGCCTTTTTCCCGAGTAAGTGTACACATCCTCCTACCGCCGTCATAACACATAAGTATTTCTTTCCATTGCTATTTTCCAACATCCCATTCCACATTGTGTGTTGCCCGCAGAGACAAGTACTGCACGCTCATCGTCCTCTCCAGGAGGTATTCGCTTGCCACCTACTTCGACTCGGGGAGTGCGAGGAGGAAGAACTACACCAGAGTAAAGAGTGTTCTGGATGATGCTATCGATGGCTATGACAAATAGGGATGCCCCTTCGACTATAAGGGGGAGGCTTACAGGGACGATGGCTCACACAAGTTCAAGTACGTGTGCGAGTTCCCCTGCGTCAAGCAGACGTCTAACAGCGTGAAGGAGGCCTTCTACTTTTGCCATCACCTCAAACAGTTTGTCCAGGATTGCGAGATGCTAACGCTGCCATCTTCTCTCCGAGGATGGGCCCAAAAGTTGCATGGGATCAATGACTCTGATCTCATGGAAGACTTCCATGATACGCAGCTGAAGCTATCACATATCATCGTGGAATAGGTCAACATAACTGGTGGGCTCTTACACCAGCCCAGGCAGTTCACCAAGAGGGAGATCGAAGCCCGCCTCAAGGCGCAGGGTGACTTTAGGACGTGGACGACGAAAGACATGTACAAGCCGTTCCCGGCGCCCTCTGAGGATAAGGCTACTTGACCGAGAGAGCGTGTGTATCGGTGGACACATGTAGTGTGTGTCGAAAAACTTATCTTGCCTAGCTTGAAACCGTCGTTGTTATTGTGTCATGTAATAACCATGGTCGTTGTTATTGTGTCGGACATGTCGTGTTTCTTTCATTGTCATCGATACATTATTTTAAGTTTGTGAATGCGTTGCTCTAATATTTGTCAACATATATATTTGCATGATGTACTAATATACCTTATCAATAGAGATGCCGATGTACGTTGTGTACAAGGGTCGGGTTCTAGGTGTCTATGAGGAGTGAGTGGACTGCCACCAACAAGTGGACAAGTTTAGCGGCAATAGCTACAAGGGATACGCGACTAGAGAGGAGGCAGTGGCCAAGTGGAGGAGACACGTATGGAAGATGAACCGGACGAAGATCTTGATGTCGCTCCTCCTCACCGGCATCGCGGTTACGGTGTACTATATTCTGTCCTAAGGTAGTAGGTGGTGACAACATCACGCGGTTGTAATTAAGTTATGTGAGTGAGATGAACACTTGTGAAATATACATGTACACTTATTCGGTTCTAATATGTTTCTAATATATGATTGATGAACACTTGTGAACATTTGTGCTTGTTGATGTATTATATGTGAACTGAAACATTTGTACTGCTGTGTGCAGTTTTTCTATGTATTTCTGTCAAATTTGTGTGTATTTCTTATAATATACCTATATTTGTACCAGATTCTGAACATTTCGAAATTCTGAAAAAAGGATTTTGTGGCGCATATGCCATATGCGCCACAGAATCTGGGAATTCTGTGGCGCATATGGAATATGCGCCACAGAATATTGAGAATTCTATGGCGCATATGCCCTTTCAAGAATAAAATGTCTTGTAACTGAGACGATGATCCCCTAGTTTTTCAGCTAATTTCCTCATAAACTATGCGCCACATAATTTAAATTTAGTGGCGACAACCATATGCGCCACAGAATTTAAATTTGGTGCGCCACAGACTTCGATCTCATTACAAAGTTCTACTACAAATTAAAGAAATATTTAGATTCAAGTAAGCCTAATCATCATCGATGACTATGGCGACGGCCTCCGCCGACGCGTGATAGGCTGCCACGGTGCCCATCCACTCTAGATCGTCGTCAGGCCATGCTTGGGCGACGACGATGACTCGAACAACAATGATTCTGTGTATGCCTCGACATCCTCTGAGTCAAGGGAGCCGGAGCTATCAGACTCAGCATGCTCCGACTTGACAGAGTTGGTGGGGATGGCCTCCACCGACACACACGATGGGCCACTATGGTGCCCAGTCACCCTAGCTCGTCGCCGACTCTTTCCTGGGGTGCGGCGGCGACATCCCAATCAATGGAACCAGAGCTGCCAGACTCCTCGGGGTCTGTTTGATGACGTCGGCGGCAGGTTGGCCCTGGAGTCACCAGCGCTTCGCCATGTACTAGCGTGCCTATGCTTCGCCGTAGAGGACAAAGCGACATATGGATTCGTGCTCTACCTTGAAAAGCTCGACCCAATACGATGCATTCTCTGCACATTTTGGGTCTTCCCGTAGCGCCGACGGCAAGCACGTTTAGCAGCGCGCGACCCAAACGGTGTAGGCCCTGCCACTCCTTTGTGGTGGAGGCACGGGTACACCGCTAAGGCAGAGGTGCCACCCCTTCGACACGTGGTAGTCTGACGGCGTGATGGCCTGCAAGAGTACAGGTTCATCAGAGCATGTTTTCATGGAAGTATTAGTTCTAGTTTTTATATCGATCCTAATAAGGAGCATAGAAAAGTATTTATCAGTGACAATTTTGTGTCGCACTCAAGGTGTCATTTGTATTGAGTGAATTGACCGGAGGAATTAAGATGTAAGAAGGTGAGTGTGGATGGTTGAGAACTGAGCATTATTAAAAGTAGAGAACATTAAAGTAAATATAACTAAAATTGCTTTGAGTTTTATGCATATGAAAGATTAGGCGCGAAAAGATACGGTTCATGGTGATAATGAATGTGCCAGATGGAATAAATGGGATAAATGATTATTTAATACTTCTTATTGATGTGCAATTAGACAAACAATCCATAATAGAGTCAAGACTCCTCTTGATAGATTCACTTGGCTTCAGTGTTCCATTTTGTTGTTACCACAACCATGGTCAGCGTAGAAATTAAGGTCATGAGACCAGATCAAGGATTTAAAATCACTGGTTCTCCTCAACTTATACTACCTCCTCTTTGATAATGGCCATGTCACTCGGGGATCACAGATTCACTAGCAACCAAATGCCTATGAGATCTCAGAATCATGTTGCCTGGACTCTTAAATTAGACAAGAAGCATTAGTCACACAAATACAATCATTCTCGCACGGAATAATCACAACAATAATCACAAATAGATAAATATAAAATAGGCACATCACATCTCACCAATTCCCTACATCTCCCATGCCTACGGGGATTTACCCGCATAGGAGAGGATAATAGCCCAATGAAATCAGAGTAATAACGCTAGACTGTTTTGTCCCAAACTGCTATCCTCGTCATCCTGATTCTTTTCGGCAATGGGATGGACAACTAAAAGGACACACAGTGTCCTCACAACAGAGCCCTGCTCTTTCGAGAGTCAGGCCCTGCTGCGGGCCAGGGCGCAAGATTCTCTAACACGGACGGGTGTCATGCTAGACGTCCTACCCCGCGTTGCAAGACGGCGGACCGTGCGCGGTCCATGGGCTCGCCGTCAGCTTCTGCGGGTAGCACATCATTCTATGAGAGGCGTTCGGGACGCAACAAGGCTCTAAACGCTTGCTACAACACTTTGCACTTGGAGTCCCAACGAGTTGGTACACATAGAGTTGTTGCCATCAGGAAGGCAACAGTAAAACCCTTGTTCTATCATACACCGGCCCGCTCACGTAGATTTTCTGGGCTGAGATTTTGAGATCTTATACCATATTTGTATCTTGATAAGTATTCGGATTTAAACTATTTCGCTTTTGCTTGATGATTGGTGTATGTGGACATGAGTCCTATGATATGATTATGTACTTTGGATTTTGCTAATGACTTTGTAATATATTTATATTCCTTCTAATGTACTCTTGTATGATCGTACTTCGTACACGTCACTTGTGTATGAGGGATGCATACCTTTGAGATATGTTCTCCTCACTTGTTATAATCTCGTGGCGGGATCGTAACCACCATTGGGTTATACCGACACATGTCCATAACATACCGGCTGGGGTTTATAGACATTAAAACACCTTAACTCTGTTGTTGTGGGAAATCACGAGGCGTAATGAGAACTCCACAAGTGATATTTATTCGTAGGAATCATATGAGAAAAATCTACATATGTCGACATAAAGTTCTTCTCCAGAATTTATATAATCCTTTTTGGACATGAACCAAAATCCATGGAGAGTGTTACTTACATTTATATTAGTTCAAACTAAAGGAAGCAATAATTGAGGAAGAGCAGCACTCACTCATCAGAAGAGAGGTATTTACCATAGTAAAACATGTTCCTCATAAGTATCTTTCACATGGAAGATAAGTGTTTTTTCGTTGAGAAACGAAAATAAAATAAGGTGGTGAGAAAGCAAGGCTTATAGCACAAGGGTTTCCATAGAGACCTGAAATCATATGATGTTGAAGGGTTTCGCGGCATAGTAAATCGAAATTTTCTATGGATGCGAACAGAGGGAAAGTCAAGATCTAATCTAGGAGATGAAAACAACGAGAGAGATTGGATTAGATCTTCATACCCTTGAATATTACAACGGTGAGCGTTAAATCGGAGCGTGGGTGATGTAGTCGTACTCGCTTCTCCTCCTCACGATCCGATCCGATCTAGCACCACAAGTGGCGGTGCCTCCGTGAGATGCACCGTGCATCACCTCGGCGTCTCCTCCTTCCTCGGACCAGCAAGTATCGTGGAGACGGATTGGATCTACAACGACGGCGTGGTGTATATGGTGGAGAATTTGCGGCGAGGCTTCGCCTACAAGCGATCGGGAGGGAGAGGAAGGGCAGCAGGCGGCTAGGGTTGGAGGGAAGGTGTAGGGGTTGGTGCGCAGCCCTCTATATATAGAGGGGTGGGCGCCCCCCTCCCAAGCCAAGGCCGGCCCCAAGGAGGAAGAGTGGGGCAAGGAAACCCCTTCTAGAAGCTCCATCTAGAGTTTAAACCTCTCTTGGCCGGCTGGGCCCTATGGGGCCTTGTGCCCTGGCCCAATCTGGCCAGGGCACTCCCTCATAGGCCCATGCCCCTCCCGGAAGGTGGGGCCACGTTGGTCCCCTTAGGAAGGTTCTAGAAGCTTAGGTACAATCTGGATTAATGGAACAATTCGAACTCCAAAAACTGCCTGTCTTATATGAATCATATTCTCGGACCACTCCGGAACCTCTCGTGATGTCCCGGATCCCATCCGAGACTCGAACAAAAACTCATAAACCAATTATCCAATCTATCCTAGCGTCGAGACACGTTAAGTGTGTGACCTGCGGGTTCGAGAATATGCGACATGATCTTCTATCAATAATCAACTGGGTGGAAACCCATATTGACTCCCACATTCATCGATGATCATATCGGATGAACCACGATGCCAGATTCAATCAATCCCATATATATATTCCCGTCTCGCGATTTTTACTTGCGAGATTTGATCGTCGATGCATCGTCATACCTAGTTCAATCTCGTTCACAGCAAGTACTTTACTCGTTCCGTAATCCGATATCACTTTGTGATTAACTCTTTAACCACATGCTTGCAAGCGGTGTTGATATCGATTACCAAGTGGGCCCGAAGTATATCTCTCCGACTTGGGAGGGACAAATCCCATCTCGATACATACAACCCAACAGATACTTTCCGATCACCTGAGAGACATCTTTATGATCACCCTCTCATAGGATGACATTTGATGACCTCAAAGCTTTCTTCCGATACCAGGGAATTGTATTATCTCATGGTCTAAGGAATACAATATTTGACATAAGAAAAGCTTCGTAAAGACGAACACGATGACACGATCTAATTGCTTCGCTTAGTTTGGGTCTGTCCACCATATCATTCTCCCAATGATATGATCTCATTATTAATTGACAACTCATGTCCATGGTTAGGAAACCTTAACCATCATTAATCAATGAGATAGTCCATAGAGGCGTACTAGGGACACGGTGTTGTTCATAAACCACACAAGTATTAAAGTTTCCGCTTAATACAATTCTAGCATGGAATATAAACATTATCATGAACAAGAATTATAATAATAACATCTTTATTATTGCCTCTAGGGCATAATTCCAACATATGTAGTATACCTTCTTGGTATGAGTGGAATTATGTTTTGATACTAAATAGCATTGGCGATATAGATCCATGCATTTGATGTATGTAGTGGCTACATACTAACATAGGTCACCTAGTTTGGATGTATATACCGAAGTCGTTAAAGGACTTAATATTCTGAATCCAAGGGTAAATCACAACGCATATGTGTGGAACTTCTAAAGTCATTTTGTGACTTGAAGTAATCAATGAATTGTGTGGTACAATTGATAAGTGAGTTCTTCATTGATAGAGGTTACTCTCATAGTAATGATTATTGATGTGTATCCATGAAGAAATCATGGATTGGATTTTACATCACTATAATTGTGGTATCAATGATCTTATCATCAATGTCTATACAAGATAGATACACACAATCATTTTAAGACGGATATTTGTGTCAAACTCAAATTTGCTTAAGTTTATAACTTGAGCATATGTCCTAGAAAAAATGTACATATATCTAGTAATATTGGAGAAGTTCAATATGGATATATCATATCAAAGACACATATATTTATGGTCATATTGTATATAATAGAGGATAAAATCTTTTGAGACATAGGGAGATGGTGAAGTGATAGTGACATGAAGTTCACATCTAGATACATTAGAGCACTCATATATATACACACACACACATATATATATATATGTCAGGCCTGGTATTGTATTTTATGGCAATTTATGGAGAGTGCAATCCGCAAAAGGTATAATGTTTGTGTAAGTAATATCATCGGATATGTATGGGGCACAAAAGGTTTTGGTCAATTTCATTGGGAACATCTGGACGGGACCATGATATGATATACTGATATTGGATTTGCTGGAAGTGTATTCTGAAAGAAGTCTCAAGAATAGACTAAAAATGAGTCCTAGTGGTCATTCTACAATAAGTGTTTTATTTGAAGCATCACAAATACATGCATGGATTCGCAGAATGATTAGCCACATGTAAAATCGTGTGGAGATAATTATTATCTACCAAGATAATATCACTTGTATTGCTTCGGGTTATATTTATTCTCATTAGTTCTAGAAATGTAAGAGGGTAATTTGCAAACAAACTATTATGATATTCACAATATCTTTACCAATGTTTATGTTCCAGATTTTGGTTTGTGGAATTGGTACGAGAAAATCTTGAGGTTTGCAAAGTTCACGGGAGTAAAATCTCAAGTCATAACCCGTTGATGATCCTCTGATCTTTCATATTGTACTCATTTCCCTTTTATGAGTTTTCCCTTAAGATTTCTCATACAAGGTTTTTAATGAGAGAATATAGATACAAGTGTGGACGTATGTCGTGTAGTTTCTCCTTATTTTTTCCCACAAGGTTTATTAGTAGGAGTCTTCGGTGGCATATCGTTGTAATGTTTCTCTTTAATTTTTCCATAGGGTTAGTTTTTAGTTTGTATTATACATGTGACGAATTGATGAAGAGTGTTAAAAATAAGACATGTGATCAACTGTACGAGAGAGATGACTCTCAAAGGGTGTGTCTGTTGGAGAGGTGTCTCCAACATACCCCTTTCACCATGTATATAAATGGATCTCCCACATTACAATGCAACAAAAGAACCATTTGTCCTATTCCTTTTTTGTCTCTTATTACTTTGATTGATACTCTAATAAGTATAAAGATATGAAAATGAGAACTCATTAATCCCACTTGTCTTACTTCTACATAGGGTCACAAGCGGCAGGAGTTCCGGGGAGGATTCGTATTCCAATTATCGATTTAGCTAGGGATAAGTCAAAGAGCTATAGCACAATTTATACTTTTGGTGGTGTTCCGCGGGTTAAAATGGGACCAACTTGTGCAACGCTACTTCTACGCCCCTAGACAACGTAGTAATAGCATCTCCACCGGTAGCCCCAAAGGTTGTCTAGCTAGTTTTTAGGCAACATCTGTTCACACGGGCGGTCCCCAGCCAAAATCTAGGTTTAGTGCGCCCCCTTCGTTTTTCCAGCACCCCACTCCACTCCCTCTAAGCTGGGGCTCTTTCAGGTATTTTTTGCATAGTAATACATGTCTCATTTATATATCATAAAAGTCTTAGTACAAGCCATGCAAACACCGACCCGACAAAACTGAAAAAATAGCAGAACACAAGCATTTGCGCAAAAGACTACCAGTCAAGAAAGAAAATTACAATCCATAGCAAATCCATAGCGAAGAATCCTCCGAGCTTGACGCCAACGTCTGTCACCTGTCTCTAGCACCACAACAACAATCACCAAATAAATAAAATAACGGATCACCTCCTCATCCTAGCTCGATGCGGCTCCATCGCTGATATGCAGCTTTGCGGACCTCTAAGGTGGCTCACCCAAGGTAAAATCATTGTGGTTGAACGAATCAGACCGGCACAGCACCCCGGACACACCATCAAACTCCAGATCTAGCACCCCCGCATGACTAAGACGCTAGAGGAGGAAACCATACCTACCATCCACGAACAACAGACCCAACACGCGATCCACCATCTTCTAGATGCCGTCAACGCAGACCACAATCTGCATCCTCTTGTTGACTGCCTCCTAGGTTCCACGTCGACGCTGGAGCAAATGCCGTCGCAGCGGTGGATTCTGAGGACACACATCCACCACAAGGATGTCGCCACCGTCGCACCATCCTTGCTTGAATAGACCGGTTTTCAAATTCATTGAAAAATGATATGAAGAAAAATTATCCAGCGTCGTCGTCATCGTCTCAAAACCAAGACGATGAACAGCCTAAAAACGAATCTAAACTATCCACACGCGTGGATCCGACAACCCCCTTGCCACCTATAGCCTAGGTCGTCGACGGGGAGCCGCCAAAGACTGGCGTCGGAAGGATGCGCCGTAAAGCAAGATCGTATTTTTCTCCTGGCAGGGGCACGTGGGGTAAAAAACCCTCGTTTATGTCTTCACTTTTGATTTGTGTAATCTACGTCTTTTCTTGCTCTTCCGTGTATGCCGGCAACTACGACAACAATTCCCACGTAGCGTCAGGCCAAACAGGCCCACAATCAGCCCCGACCCAGGACCTACCCCTCGTTTTCTCTCTCCAATCAGTCCCAAAACCCACTACTACTTTCGGTGTAACCCGAGCCGATAACATTCCCTGCACGACTTTTTCCCCTCTCTCCTCTCCCTGCTACAGTTCTCCCGACCCTTCTCGAGGACGCTGGGCCTCTCCAAAGCTGAACTCGCCGGCGTTGCCGGTAGAGGGAGGCGGAGGAGGGGCTCCGGCACACGTAGTCTAGGTTGCTGGGCTCTCGCCATAGGAGTCATAGGATGAGGTTTAGGTTTTTTGTGTTTACCCAAGTGGTGTTTGGCGAGATCTTAGTCGAACTGTCCCCCCGGCGTTCATGCACGGCGACGGGTGGCGTCTTCGCTTCTGGTCGGCTCGGTGGGAGCTTGCTTTGGTTTGGGCTGCGGGCGGAGGCCTCGCAAATAAGTGCTTCTGCGGCAGCTAGATCTGGCGATCTGGTGGCGTGTTTCTCCCTCTGGCCGGCCTTGGTGGCGAGGAGTGGGAGGAGGATGGCGCTTGGGTCGTTGGGTGTCAGCGGCGGATTGGAAGCTTGAAGTGGGTTCGTTCTGACCCAAACCCGCTTCGGCTAGAGATGAAGGTCCACGCTAGGTTGCTCCGATGGACGGAGGCAGTGCGGCTTCTCTTCATTTCCGTGGCTTAGTCATAAGTCGGTTGCACGGTTGGCTAATTCATTGCGGGTCTTCATCGAGCTTCTGGCGGCCTCGGTGGCGAGGAGAGAAGTGGCGGCGGCGGCGGTGCGATTGAACCAAGCATGCAGCAATATTGAGCACATCATGCGGCGGGCAAGAACGCCCTCGCGATCTTCGGCCGTTCTGATGGCCTTTTCGGATGCAAGAGATGCGTCCTCTCAACCTCCAGGAAGGAGGCTCCCCGAGCTCAACAGCGGCGTTTCGCGCCCTCTCGATGCCAAGTGGTTCGTCCCCGGTGGCGGAAGGGTGGCCGGAGCTGGAGACTCGCCATCGGTGGAGGAGAACAGGGATTTGATTGCTTTTCTATTTTTATTCCCAGGGTTCTCTTTGTAAAAACACAGCCCTTTAAAAAGTTTTGGGTCTGTGTGTAAATTTGTACCACCGCTGAATTAATGAATGCAGTATCGGGATCTTTCTACACCCCATTATCTTTTCAAAAAAAAAAACTTTCGGTGTAACCCGCGACGCGCACATACGTTGCGATCACACACGAGTCTGAACGCGCGCGGCTTTGTGCTGCGCGGTGTGCTCCACTCGCGCTCGCTCGCTCGCACGCCGTATCCCGATCGTCGTCGACGTGCAATGCGTCCGTCTGTCTGCGCAGTGCACGCACACATCATGCGCGTCGATCGATGGGCAGCGTGACGGAACCGGCCGAATCGGCGAGCATATTTCGCAGCTGGCTAGCGTTTCGTCCTGTAGCGTCGACCGGATCGCGGGCCTCGTGGCTCCTCTCGTATGTACTACTGTACTCCATGTATGTACACGACGACGACGTCTTCGGTCACGCGGTGCGTCGGTGCATTTAAGCCTGGGGATTGCTCCCGAGTGGAGTGAGCGCTCCCGACCTGTTTTTCTGCGAGGGAACATGGCCACCGCTGCTACTGCTGCTACTACTGTTGCTGCGTCGGTGGAGGAGGTGGAGGTGGCGGCGAGGAGGAGGGGCAAGCAGCGCGGATGGAAGACCATGCCCTTCATCATAGGTACGTGCGGCTCCGTGGCTTAGATCTCACTCTTGCTCCCGTCTCTCCGACCATCTCCTGGCCATCGTTCGGATAAAGCTACAGGAGAGCCATTCCTGGCCACAGCTAGCCTCTGCCTCTAGGCACCGGCGTACAAACTATGGCACGTTCAGGAATCAGAGGCATTTTTTTTAGAGGCACTTTTTCAAACTGCCTCTAATTATATCTATTTGTGACACTTCGAAAAATAGTGCCTCAAAATATGAGATTTTAGTGGCAGTTTTGAAAGTGCCACTAATAATTTATCCTTTTGAGGCACTATTGATAATGTCTCTAATGTTTTGAAAAATAGAGGCACATTCCGGTGCCTCCATGCTAAACTATCGGTGGCACTTTGATCTGTGCCTCAAAAAACATAACGTTTAGAGGCATTTTCTATGGTAATGCCACTAAAAGTATATCAACTGAGGCACCATTAGTAGTGCCATAATTGGTTACCATTTAGAGGCACTAAATTATGCCTCTAATGAGTGACCAATTGTGGCACTATTCGTTGTGCCTCCAATGAACAATTTTTTGAGGCACATATGATAATGCCTCTAATAGTTACCCATTCGGAGCATCTTAAATACCTTAAACGGGTGATCATTTGAGTCATTATTGACAAGATGCCACAAAAAATATAGCATTTGAGACATAGATAAAATTGCCTAAAAAAGTATACCTTTAGAGGCACTCTAATATGCCTCTACTGATAGCCCAATTATGGCACTTTTATTTGTGCCTCAAATGGACAGGTTTTTGAGGCACATCTAATATTACCTCTAATATTTCAAACCAAATCTTTACAATCTCTACTATCAAAAAAAAATTTATCCGCTTCGTCCTTCGTCCTTTGTCTGACCCGCAAACAACGCTTCGTGAGAAGAAACGCATCCTCGGAAAACGTCTCCAAAGTCAACCCACACATACCCACATAGATCCCCGTCGCCCTTCTCGCATCTGCAGGCCGCCCACGGCTCCGCCTCTCTCATCAACCAACCACCCCTACCTTCCTCTCTGTGCCATCTACCTAATCTCCGTCGCACCGTCTATCGAATCCCCCGCCGCGCCACCATAGCAACCGCCTAGCGCACCGTTTGGATGCATCGCCGGGCAGGCGGCTGACCAGCAGCTCGACTGGGCGACGGGCGACGATTACCACATCGTGTGGCAGTTTCCGCACTTTCACCCTAACCTCCTCATCACGGTCACCTCGCTATGCCGGATCCTCCGGCTCGAGATGATGTGGGACGACAACGCCTGCTTTGTCGAGACGACCCGACGCCGGCCCTCGTCTGAATCAAGCCTGCTGCTGGAGTGTGGGTGCAAGGCAGGTGCGGAGAGCACCCCTAGTCTCACATGTTAGATTCTGATGTTGAGTGTGTTTCAAGGTATTCTAGAAGCGCGTCGTGTGCGCGAGATAAAAAATGGGAGCACTCGCGTTGTTTAATTACGAGGTAGTAGTGCTTACTCCAATAAGGAATAATTCCCACGTACTCCAATTAATCACCGGAAACTGATTTGATTACCACCGCCGTCGACAGGGGCGTGCGAGCTGTGCTCCAGTACAGGCCCTCCGGATATTTGGGGCCCCCGATTAGCTAGGCCACGCTGCAGCTCTGTTGATTTTTCTGATCGTTCTTGTATGCTGCAGCTAGCGGCAACATGCCAAAGCTAGGCAGCAGCCGCCAAATACATTTTCCCGTGACATTGCTTTCTACTCCCTTCGTTTAGAAATATTTATGAATGAGATGTATCTAGACACTTTTTAGTGTCTAGATTCATTTGAACCTATACACTAAAAGATGTCCAGATACATCTCCTTCACAAACCTAAAACATCTTATATTTCTAAACGGAGGGAGTACCCGGCTCTACCACGTGTCCTATGGTATACTATGCATGCCATTTGTTTTGTCTCCTAATGCTGCTCAATTAGGATTTTTCTTAAATTTCTATAAACACTTGATTTTTTTTGAATTAGACACAATTAGAAATTAGACATGGCGAGGAGATCAAGTGGAGGAGCGTGTCGTGCACCAAAGCCCCCACCACTATTCGACTCCGATGGTGACTTCAACTTCACCGAAGAGAACGAGGAGGAGAAGGAGGAGAAGCGCGGGTTTTAGTTGACACCTCCTAACCACTTTCTTCTTGAGACAGGCCTAGATAGAATGCTTTTTTGATCGCTTGTTTTTCTTTCATTAGACACGCTCAGCTTCCTTTGGCTAGCTGTTTTGCTGCATATTCTCTAGCAAAACACATTCAATTTTTATGTTCTTCTCTAGCAAATTGTTTTGAAAATTGTTCTAATTTGAAATTTGTTCTAATTTGAGATCTGTTTAAATTTAAAATCTGTTCAAATTTCAAACTTTTCAAATCTAAAATATCATCAAATCTAAAAATCTATTCAAACGATCACCATCAAAGACACAGACGTTGCGCTGCTTCCAGATTAGCCAACCGACAAGGAGCATCATCAAATCTAAATTTGGAAGTCTCGCAATTTTTTTAGACCGGCTTCTCCACGAAGCTGGGGGAAGGCGGCTTCTCGGAGAAGCCCCAAAAGAACTGGGCCTAAACCCTTTTGGAGACACTTACACGATTTCCCTGAGTATTTTTTATAATGTTTAAAAAAAATATTTATGGCACTAATTTGAATATTCAATTTTGAGCGCCTCTAAATATCGGACTTGGTGTAAGTGTAGTGCCCGGCGTCTATATGATATTATTTTAAAATATATGGATGAAAAAATAAAATAAAAAATAAACAGAAACAGAAAAGGTGGAAAAACGAAAAACGAATAGAAAAAATAAACCGAAAATGGAAAACTACCAATAGCCCATAATGGGCCGGCCCAATTCGCCGAAACAGGTACGTGAAGCGGAATCGCTCCCGCTTTAGGCGGAGAATAGGGATTGCCTGTAACGCACGCACAGACCCAACCCGAACCAGGATACACGCACACGCGACCCAAATCCCCCAAGCCCGTTCACCACCTACCCCATCGCCACGAACCTCCCTGCCCCGCTCGATCCCAGCGTCGCGCGATCGCCGGCCGCCTCTACGCGTCGCCGGCCGCCTCCCTGCTGCACAAGCCCCTCCGCTGCATCCCTGTTGCTCGCCTCCCGAGCCCACTCTCCTCCCTCTCTCCATCACCGTCGCCAGAGAACCCCGCCACCAGCGCGAGCTCCTGCTCCACGACCTCGCCCTCTGCCGTGCGCAGCTCTCCGCCCGCAAGCTCCCTGCGGAGACCTCCTTCCTCCCTGACGCGTGTCCTTGAGCCCCGACCTCGTCCTCCTGCCTCCGTTGACCCAGTGTTCTGCAAGCTCGTCGGCCCATGCTCTGCTCCCCGGTGTCGCGCTTCCTCGTCCTCACGACCGAGCTCGGCCCTGTCTCCGGCGACGTCGGCCAGTGCTCCCGAGAGCTCTCAAGGCTTGCCCTCCATCCTTCTCATGGCGCTGCTGCCCGGGTCGACGTGACCCCGACACTCGCCTCATGACCTCCCTATGCAACAACGCACCTCTGCCGCCATGAGCTCCTCCACCTCCCTGAACCTCGCCATGAAGTACTCCTTTGAACACCCTCCTCCGCGCGTCTCCTTGCCCAGATCGAAGGTACGTATCTTCCTTCTCTTCCCTCTCTCTTCTCATATTCCTGTTCAGATCTTGCACGAGGTGTTTGTTCATTTATTTCTTAGCAGAATTGCAGCCTTGATGTGATCTCAGTTGAATGTAGACATGTATATTTTGTTAGGACATGAATTATAGTTAGAATTAAAGAGGCCGCAGATACGTACACATCTCACTATTGGTCATTAGGATGCCTCAACACTGATTTCAGGACAGAAAGTTTGGGTTTGGACATATATGAATTGTCTACATTTGGTATCAATTATAGTATGTTGGTGTTTAGGTAGTCCGCCTGAAAAGAAAATTTACTCGGATATATATTAATAAGTTTACCTTTCTGCAGTCAGATTTGCATCGTGTGAGTACAAAGCACGATCAGCGAGGACCAAGTGTGGAAGTAGGCTTGTCAACACTGAACATGAGGGTAAACATGAACATGGTGTAGGGGTTCGTAGCATGGAAAACAAAAAATTTCTATCGCATACAAACAAACAAGCCAAGATCTATCTACTAGATTGTAGCAACGAGTCGATGGAATAACTTACCCTCGAAGATTCCAAAGTGTTTAACGAGAGCGGATTCTCGTGGGTGATGTAGTCGTACTCTTTCCGATCTCAAGATCGTGTGAGCGATCCTTCGGCTGCGTTCGGCAGCGCTTCATGATCGGTCACCGTTCGGTACTCGGCGAAGACCTTCCTCTCCTTGTTCCAGCAGCGGAGGTTGTAGCACTCTCCTCGCGATTCCGCAAAGACAACCAGTCTGGGAAGTAGAGGGGAGATCCCGCAGGGCTTCGCCTTAAGCTGGAGCGAGTATGGTGGATTATGAGAGAGGGCTATTAGTGGTCTAGAGATTTAGACACACCAATTAGAAGGCTCTAAACCGCTGGCCAAAGCAATTAGAAGCTCTAAACCAAACGGCTCTAAACCTGGGATTAGAGGTGGAAACTTGTGTATCTCTAGGAGGAGCCCTGCCCCTCCTTTTATGGGAGGGGGGTTCTTGGCACGCCAGGGGAGGGAGGGAGTCCCTCCCCAACTCGGCCTTGGGCTGGGCGCCGGCCTGGAGGAGTCCAACTCCTCCTCCAAGTTGGTTCCAACTCCTCTTGCTTGTTTCCCACAGTTTCTTGTTTCCCACAGTTTCCTGTTTTAGCCGTTTGACTTTCAAACTAGCAATTTGACTTTCATGTTTTTGAAACAGCAAGAACACTTAATACATGATGCAATCATTCAATGACACACTCATGTCCCCCCCCCCCCCCCCCCGGAGTGCCGGACAATCCGGAACCTTCTAGAACATTCCCGATGAAAACACCAGAATTATTCCCGAACTCCGAAACGGGACTTTCCATATATGAATCTTATTCTCCGGACCATTCCGGATCACCTCGTGATATCCCGGATCCCATCCGAGACTCCGAACAACATTCGGTCTCTTTCTCATAATACCATAACTACTCAAAACAACGTCGAATCCTTAAGTGTGTCTCCCTACGGTTCGTGAATTATGCGGACATGATCGAGACACTTCTCCGAACAATAACCAATAGAGGAATCTGGAAATTCATATGGCTCCACATATTTCTCGATTACTTTGCGATCGAATGAACCACTTACATACGATACCAATTTCCTTTTGTCTCACGATAGTTTACTTATCCGAGGTTATGATCGTATCTACGCATACCTAGTTCAACCTCACATCGATAAGTACTCTTTCTCGTTCGTGATATGTGATCCCTTGTGACCAAGTCACATGCTTGCAAGCTAATTGGATGACATTCCACCGAGAGGGCCCAGTATATCTATCCGTCATCGGGATGGACAAATCCACTCTTGATCCATGTGTTTCAACCAATACTTTCCGAATACTTAATGCCACTTTTATAGCCACCCAGTTGCGGTGTGTTTGATGTCATCAAAGCATCCATCCGGTAAAGGTGATATGCATGATCTCATGGTCAAAGGAATTAGGTTACTATGTATCAGAAAGCATATAGCAATTGAACTATTGAAATGACTTGATCTTTATGCTACGCTTATCTATAGGAGTATGTCCACCATATCATTCTCCTAACGATATGATCTTGTTGTTGATAACATCTCAATGTTCATGATAAGGAAACCACAATCATTTAATCAACCAACAAGCTAGTGAAGTATAGAGGCTATACTAGGGACTTCAAATTAAGTTTACAAATCACACAAGTATTAATGTTTCCTTGTTAATACTATTATAGCATGAATGTAAACATTTATCATAAACACAAAGATATAATAATAACTACATTTATTATTGCCTCTAGGGCATATCTCCAACACATGGGATTTTATATATCCTCTCCATCTGTGGACAAAATATGAATTCAACCGGTGGATTTTAGTATTTTAGTAGGTTGCGGTTTATTTTGGGGTCCAGCTTCGTAGTCTTTTGTTAGTTTTAGTTTCGTTAGCAGCAGTGTCGTCATGTTAGTTTAAGGTCGCTTCTGTTAAAGGTTTTTCTCTGACACTGGGAACTGTTTTAATATATGGTGATGGTCACTATTATTTTGATTATCAAAGTAAGAAGATCTGAGATTATTGCCGCTTAGGTGATGATTTTGGCAAAGTACTTGCTTGATGTTTACGAAATTAAAATTGAACCATATCTTTGGTAAACAAGTTTAGCTTGTTATAATGAATTTCATGCCTCAATCTTGATTTCATAGCCCGATGATTCAGTTTTTACATGCATTATTCATTCTACATTTTCCGCTCAGTTTCATGAAAAAGATGCTTAAAGGCATGTCTGCATAATTTGTAGAGCATTTCAGTTTACTTTCGCATGGTTATATAGTTATTGAGAGTTTTGTTTAAGCACAGCTGGATTGACTACGGGGAAGGGAGTTTTGTTGAAGCGGAACTGGTTATATGATGTTCTTTGCTCCTTTTTTTGGCTGGTTTCCCTATACCATAACCTCTTTTTTGACTGTTCATTTTATACGAAAGGTTACTTGCCTCTGTCATGCCTGACAATTTGAGGTATGGATTCGAGTGCTTCCTCTTATCCTTTGCACGAGTGACTTTGTTCCTCTCATGAAAATCGTGCAGCAACACGAGGGGAGTGACCTCACTTTCAACCCTCACACATGGCTTCTTCATGTTGTAGTGTTGGTTGAGCTTGGTTATGTCCCTGCTTCCCTGTTGCTGCTCTGTCTACCCTTGGACATGTACAATCCTTCATTCTTGCTTATCATCTGTTCAACATGTTTGTTCTTAGGTTTAGACCCGTTGAATGGATGTATGTCCCCCCATTGCATTAACCTAAGGCTGCAAGTCAACTGTCGGTGGGATCCACGTTCAGTCTTCTAGCGGCTCTAGCTTTGTTTATTTCATCTACTATATCTAATGTAGGCAAGATTTTATTACCATTGCATAGATGAGATTCATTTTCTTTTGCTATATGCTCACATGTCTATCTCACTATTATAGTGTGTAATTTTTATGTTTTTATTTCTTCTGCACATATTGCTTTTTAGTGTGCCAATTATTGACCTTCCTAGGCAGTTGCTGCATGGCTGTTGCTTTTACCTAATAATTAGCAATACAAGTATTTGTGTGGCTCTTGCTGCATAGGACTTAATAAAATGTAGGCATCATTTAGGAACATGACAACACCGTGATGTTCAGAGTATTTGATCTATAATAGCTTTGAATTGTTTTAACCATATCAGCAAGAAGTTGGAGATGCTTCTTTTCTCAAATATCAAAAAGAAAACAACCACCCTTCACTAAAAACAACCACCCTACGACATCTATTTTGGGACGGAGGGAGTATTTGATTCGATTACACCTCTACATTCTTTGTACCTACTCACTACATTTGAGTGCACTGTCAATTTAATCATTGCTCCATTACAGTGCTAATCGGTTCAGTTTAGCATTCACAAATCTCAACCATGAACCAAACTGTTCTGATCTGCAGCGTATCTCGAGCACCGTGGAGGAGAAGGCAAAGTGGGTCTTCGAGAAGCTCAAAGGTACTGATGTCCCTCTTTCACCATTTTCTGAACCATCTGTTCTTGTGGCTCAGAAAAAATCAGTTAGTCTGAAGCTACATGCCATGTCGCCTTGGCAACATCATCAGTACAGTCGTCCATTGCTGTTAGTTAGAAAATGCTGCCTTTTCTTACTGCTGCGTAAAACCAAAGCAATGCAATATGCAAGGAGTGTTTTCTTCTAATATGATGATTACTGCTTTTCTTGCACTAAGCTGCTTTGGATCTAGCTTCCTGTACTCCAATTGATCTGCTAAGTACTAACACAGTGACGATGATGCACATGGGTGGGTGGGGGGCAAACTGAAATGGCCTTTCTTGCATGGTGTCATTGTCCTACGGCTGGCACTGCACTGGGACGCCATTACCTAACATCTTGTTTTACTTGCAAGTCTTTTGCGGTATTAGCAAGGCTGTCTTCAACATGTCTGGGATTAGCAAGCACCAACCAGCTGAGTTGGTATCATGTAGTGCATAATCTATTCCGTATATTCTTCCGCGCAGCACCTAATCTGTAGTCGTGCAGGCAGTTCCGAACAGCTATTATTACACTCGGTTCAGCAATCCGACTGCTCTCATGAAAACATTGCACATAGATTAGTTCCATAAATAAAATGTGACTGTTCTGAGTGAGCTTGCTCACATAGCAGATCCATTGGCAAGGTTTATGCCACTTACATGCCACGTTCATATGTATATTTAGTTCTTTCTTGTTGAGTAGGTTTACATTGCTTCGTGATAAATCTTAACAATGCAGACTGATAATATTGCATGGTCTCAAACTCAGACAGCTCAGACAAGGGATTGCCAAGCAGCTGATGATATTGCATGGTCTCAGCTGTAAGATATGGCTGTGAACAATGGTTGTGGACGAATGGTTGTGGGATATGACTGTAAGATATGGCTGTGAACAAATGTAAGATATGACTGTAAGATATGTCACTGTAAGATATGACTATAATGTGGTTTGTAATATATTTTATGGTGATATTTCACTGTAATGTGGTTTGTAATATATGTCGCTATGATTTGATTTTAGTGCATTACCTAATGTAATTCAATTGATGTGAGCCATTTTGTAATATATGTCACTGTAGTACACATTTGCTTTTCGCTAGGATTTAGAGGCACTATTGATAGTGTCTCAAAAAGTTGGGTTTTAGAGGCACTATTGATAGTGCCTTAAAAAGTTGGTTTTTAGAGGTACTATTGTTAGTGCCTCAAAAAGTTGGGTTTTAGAGGCACTATTGATAGTGCCTAAAAAAATTGGGTTTTAGAGGCACTAGTCATAGTGCCTCAAAAAGTTGGTTTTTAGAGGCTAGGATTTAGAGGCATTAGGCATAGTGCCTCAATTAACTATGATTTAGAGGCACTTTTTAAAACTGTCTTAAAAAACTTTTACCTACATGACCATTCCCGACGCTTTTTTTAATGCCTCAAAAACTTAATTGTGGCACTAATTTAATTATTAAAGGCACTTTAGAGTGCCTCTGAATATTGTACCTGGCCATAGTGACAGGAGCGCGGCCGAAGCACGGTCCGGCACTGCCGCCGAGCGAGCGAGCTAGCTAGCCAGCCAGCAAGATCGTGGGTGTGCCT
Organism: Avena longiglumis; assembly: GCA_030063025.1. Classification (NCBI taxonomy): domain Eukaryota; kingdom Viridiplantae; phylum Streptophyta; class Magnoliopsida; order Poales; family Poaceae; genus Avena; species Avena longiglumis. Next base: position 93,422,490 of record CP125973.1, on the reverse strand, counting down.
GGTTAATTTCTTCCACCAGACTTGACCGTGGTCTCGACATGTTCAGCCGCCTGATTAGAGCGCCGTATGGAGGCGCTGGCATACTAAAAACCACCGTATATCTCGTCCGGCGTCCCCGGTGTAAACCTAGCCCATAGGAAGCAATCGGGCTCCGGCCGGGCTACGGCGGGAACACATCGGTCGGGCTCCAGCAGAAACACATCGCCCTGGCCGTCTGACCAACCAACCTATAACCTACAGTGTCACATCCAAGATTTTTTTTTTGTCTCTCCTACTGTGTAAAAACCGTAGAAGCGTGTTTCAGTGAGAAGCATATACGAGTTCCATGATTCAAAAAATTGGGGTGTGCAATTTAATACTACCTTCTATCAAAAATAAGTGGTGAAGATTTAGTACAAACTTTATATACTAATAAAGCAGTAGTAAATCACCGATACTTATTATGGATCGGAGGTGCTACGTAGTATGATTAGGAAAAGATTTATCAAATTGACGAACATTTATGACCATAAGGAGGGAGGGTCATGTTTCGCTTGGATTTTGACTGATTTTACTAAAGCAGTTATTATGAATTGGAGGTAGCACTACTCCGTATTAGGAAAAGATTTACTCCCTCCTATCCAAATTAATCGCTATCAAATCGACAAACATTTATGACCGTAAGGAGGGTCATGTTTCACTCAGGTTTTCACTGATTTTACTACAGGGTCATATTTGACCATTTTCCATACGAAAAAATCTGGCCTCACACAAGTGCTCTATTCTAGTCCACCACGAGAGTGCGTTTCTAGTACATCCATATAGAAGGCCGTGAACTGCACATCTGCTTGCCAAAAAAGAGACAGGATACAAACTCGGGAAAAAAAGAAGCTTGACCTTTAGTTGCAACTTCGTACGTCGTACTGTGATTTTCATTCACAGTAGATAACCACCGAATCATCACTACAGAAATGAGTGGCTATCAATTTTGTTTTTTTTGGTATGCAGCTGCCATTCTCATACGGCGTACTGCAATTTTGCAACTTCGTACGGCGTACTGTCATTTTCAATTATGTTTTGATACTAAATAGCATTGGCGGTATAGAGCCATGCGGTTGATGTATGTAGTGGCTACATACTAACATGGGTCATCTAGTTTGGATGTATATATTGAAGTCGTTAAAAGACTTAAATATTCTGAATCCAAGGGTAAATCGCAACACATATGTGTGGAACTTCTGAAGTCATTTTGTGACTTGAAGTAATCAGTGAATTAGTACAACCGATAAGTGAGTTCTTCATTCTTCATTGATAGGGGTTACTCTCATAGTAATGATTGTTGATGTGTATCCATGAAGAAATCATGGATTGGATTTTACGTCACTATTATGGTGGTATCAATGATCTTATCATCAATGTCTATACAAGATAGATACACACAATCATTTTAAGATGTCTATTTAGGTCAAACTCAAATTTTCTTAAGTTATAACTTGAGCATATGCCCCAAGAAGAAATGTACATATATCCAGTACTATTGGAGAAGTTCAATATGGATATATCATATCAAAGACACATATATTTATGGCCATATTATATCTAATAGAGGATAAAATTCTTTGAGACATAGGGAGATGATGAAGTGATAGTTGGACATGAAGTTCATATCTAGATACCATTAGAGCACTCATATATCTTGCAAAATCGTCAGGCCTGATATTATATTTTATTTTATGGCAATTTATGGAGAGTGCAATCCCCAAAAGTATAATGTTTGTGTAAGGAATATCATCGGATATGTCCGAAGCACAAAAGGTTTTGGTCAATTTCATTGGGAAAATCAGGACAGGACCATGATATGATATACTGATACTGGATTTTTTGAAACTGTATTCTGACTGAACTCTCGAGAATAGACTCAAAATGAGTCCTAGTGGTCATTCTACAATAAGTGTTTTATTTGAAGCATCACAAAGACATGCATGGCTTCACAGAATAATTATTAGCTACATGTAAAATCGTGTGGAGATAATCATTATCTACCAAGATAATGCCACTTGTATTGTTTTGGTAATATTTATCCTCATTAGTTACAAAAATATAAGAGGGTAATTTGCAAACAAACTATTTTCATAGTCATAGTATATTTACCAATGTTTATTTTCCACAATTTGGTTCACGGAATTGGTACGAGAAAACCTTAAGTCATGACCCGTTGATGATCCTCCGATCTTTCATATTGTACTCAATTTTCTTTTATGATTTTTCCCTAAGGTTTCTCATACCAGTTTTTAATGAGAGAATATAGATACAAGTGTGGACATATGTTATGTGGTTTCTCCTTAATTTTTCCCTCGTTTTTTTCTAGAAGGAGTCATTGCTGACATATTGTTGTAATATTTCTCCTTAATTTTTCCATAGGGTTAGTTCTTAGTTTGTAATATACATGTGGCAAATTGATGAAGTAGGAATGTTGAGAAATAAGACATGCGAATCAATTGTACGAGAGAGATGCCTCTTAAAAGGTGTGTCTATTGGAGAGGACATTTCTCTCTGACGTACCCTTCACCATGTATATAAGCGTGTCTCCCACATTGCAATGCGACAAAAAATCATTTGTTCTATTCCTTTGTATCTCTTATTACTTTTCAACTACTCACAAGTATAAAGATATGAAAAATGAGAACTCATTATTAATCCTACTTGTCTAACTTGTACGTAGGGTCGCAAACGGCGGGAGTTTCGAGGCGGATTTGTATTCCGATTAGCGATTTAGCTAGGGAGGATAAGATGAAGAGCTATAGCACAATTTATACCGTGGTGGTGTTTTGTGGGTTAAAACGGGACCTACTTGTGCAACACTACTTCTACGCCCCTAGACAGCGAAGTAAGAGCATCTCCACCGGTAGTCTTAAAGGCCGTCCGGCCAGTTTTTAGGCAAGATCTTCTCACATGGACGGTCCCCAACCAAAATCCAGGTCGGCGCGTCCCCTTCATTTTTCAGGCACCCACTCCACTCCCTTCAAGCTGGGCTCTTCTGTATGGAGCGTGCTACGCGTCCTTCGGGAGATCAAAACTTCTGATCCCCCGGGTCCTCCTATTGACACGTGTCCTATCAAAATCCGCTTTTGCTACACTAAGTTCCGTTTTTGCTATATAATGGCCCTTTTTGCTATATGTAGTAAAAATCGGTTCGCCCATAATACAAAATAAAAAAGACAGATCTCGTCGGAGACCTCACCGGAGTTCCGCCGAAGACTATGTAGCATAATATTTGTGCTAGTGTAGCAAAACTGACTTCGCTAGAGACCTCGTAGGAAGCAGTTTGCTAGCAAAATAAGAAAACAAACATAGCAAAATAATTATGCTAATGTAGCAAAATCCGACTTTGCCGAAGATATCATCGGAGCAAAACTTGCAGCAAAAAAATGCTATTGTAGCAGCACCACTCGTCGCAGATAGCAACACCAAAAATCGTATGTAGCAGGGCCGTGAGACTAAAAGAGGTAGAGGAGAGAGAGGCTGTGCAGAGGCTGGCGCCCAACACGGCAGCGCTCCAGCACGGCGGCGCGCGGGGAGGAGGAGGAGCGTGACAGCGTGACACAGAGGGAGGAGGAGCACGACACGGAGGGAGGAGGAGCAGCATGGACGCCCGGCCCAACCGTTGAAGGGATAAGAACAAATAAGCGTGTATTTGTGGTCAAGGGCCCAACCGTGCGCACGCTAGCTATCATTTTCCCTTCCGGATATACGGCGGCAACAAACTCCATGCAGGATGGGCCAAACCACAATCAACCCCTCACCACCGCCGACCTACCCCTTGGTTTTCTCTCTCCTCTATCTGGTCCCCTGCCAATCAGTCCCAAACCCAGTGCTGAGTGCTGTAGGTGTAGCCCGCGACGCGCATATACGTTACGATCACACACAAGTCGGAACGCGCGCTACCTGCCACGTCGCGCTCGCCGTTCGCCGTATCTCTCGATCGTCGTCGACGACGTGCCGGCCAACCGCGTCCGTCAGTCTGCACACAGTGCACACACAGTCACACACCATGTGCATCGATCGGCAGCGTGACGGAACCAGCCGAATGTGCGACGATATTTCCCAGCTGGACGCGTGGCGTCGTCGTGTAGCGTCGACCGGAGCGCGAGATTTCGCTAGCTCCCTCTCGTATGTACTGTAGCTACGTACACGACGACGACGACGTCTTCGGTCACGCGCGGTGCGTCGGTGCATTTAAGCCTGGGGATTGCTCCCGAGTCCCGAGTGAGAACTCCCAACCCCGACCTGTTTTTCTCCGAGGGAACATGGCCACCCCTGCTGCTGCTACTACTGTTGCCGCTGCGCCAGTGGAGGAGGCGGAGGTGGGAGGTCTGCAGGAGGTGGCGGCGAGGAGGAGGGGCAGGCAGCGGGGATGGAAGACCATGCCCTTCATCATAGGTACGTCCGGCTCCCCGTCTCTCCGACCATCTCCCGACCTGCTTTTTCTTTGTGAGATTCCATCGTTCGGATAAAGCTACGGGAGAGCCATTCCTCCTGGCCACAGCTAGCCCGCTGCCTCTAGGCGACGGCGTACAGGAGCACGGCCACAGCTAGCGCGGCAGGAGTTCCGGCCATGCCGCCGAGCGAGCGAGCTAGCTAGCCAGCCAGCAAGATCGTGGGTGTGCCTGCTTAATTTCTTCCACCAGACTTGACCGTGGTCTCGACATGTTCAGCCGCCTGATTAGAGCGCCGTATGGATGCGCTGGGGACAAAAAAATTGTGCCCAGCCAGCCGGTCCTCCCATAGTACTGAAAACCACCTCATATCTCTTCCGGCGCCCCCAATATTAATGCCAGCCTAGCCCTAGCCCATAGGAAGCCATCCGGCTCCGGCGGAAACACACCGGGCTCCGGCAGAAACACATCGCCCTGGCCGTCTGACCAACCTACAACCTACAGTGTCACATCCAAGATTTTTTTTTTGTCTCTCCTACTGTGTATAGAAACGTGTCTCAGTGAGAAGCATACGAGTTCCATGATTCAAAAAATTTGGGTGTGGAATTTAATTACTACCTTCCATCTAAAATAAGTGGCGAAGATTTAGTACAATCTTTATATACTAATAAAGCAGTAATAAATCACCGATACTTATTATGGATCGGAGGTACTACATAGTATGATTAGGAAAAGATTTATCAAATTGACCAACATTTATGACTCGGATTATGAACATTTATCAAATTGACGAACACATGATTGGGAAAAGATTTACTACCTCCTATACAAATTAATGGTCTTGGATTTATGTAGATTCGTATGTATCCGGATAAATCAAACCAGATACATCAAATCTAGATAAATCTGCGACCATTAATTTGAATAGAAGCAATATCAAATTAAGGAGAGTCAGGTTTGGCTCGGGTTTTGACTGATTTTACTACCGGGTCATATCTGTCCCTTCTTCATACGAAAAAAATCTGGCCTCACAAAGTGCTCTGTTCTAGTCCACCAGGCGAGTGCGTCTCTGGTACACTCGATGGTTGTCACTTGTAGGGGCCAACCCGGGTCATCCATAAAGGCCGTGCACTGCACATCTGCTTGCCAAAACAGAGACAGGATAAAAGACACAGAAAAATAGCGATTTTGATTTGCAACTTTGTACGGCCTGCTGTCATTTTCCTTCACATCAGTAACATTAAATAAAGGAATCATCCCCGCAAAAAAAAAATAACGGAATCATCACTACAGAAATAAGTGGCTATCGTTTTTTTTTGTATGCAGCTGCCGAGACGTTCGAGAAGGCTGGGTCAATTGGGGTGGCAGCAAATCTGACGGTCTATCTTGTGAAGCGCTTCAACATGGGGCAGCTCACGGCAGCAAACATTACCAACATCTTCTACGGCACGCTCAACTTTATGCCCTTGCTGGGGGCCTTCATCTCCGATGCCTACTTGGGAAGGTTCAAAACCTTGGCCTATGGATCCTTCTTTAGCCTCCTGGTATGTCCATCTCACGGCCCAAGTTCTCTCATCTGTCTCATTTCAGTTGTTGCGTTGGCAAAAAGAAATTCAAGATCAGACATGCTTGTCCAGATAGATTCTAACAAATGAATGGAATAACCAGCAATATAATGATTAATATGTGAAATCGCGTGTGCAATGAATCCTAGTCAGTGGTTAACATTTTTTTCTGCTTATTTGCCACAACAACACTTGAATCCTTCGGTAAATGATAGTATTTATTCACTGGTTTAGTTGTTCCAAGGAATTACTATCTGCAGAAAAGAAATAAAAAACTATCTGCAGATAGCCAGGCTTGAGAATTTCGACATAGATCAATGAAAATACCACTAGATGCATGCTATTAGGCATCAGGTACAAATGCGAAGCACGCTAAAAACACAATGCACTTAATTTAGATACAAGATGCATATTCTAATAAGACTGCACTTGCTCAATGTCGATGACACGAATAACACAACTGCACTCCCTCTATTTTTATTTACCTCGAGTTCTTGGTTTAGTCAAGGATTTGGGATTTTGTGGTGTCCCGTTCATACACGATAATAGGCGGAGTGGGTGAGAAAATGTCAAGGTTCGACTGGATAGGGCGGTGGCGGATGATAGATGGAGAGATATTTTTCTAATGTGGTTCATCTCGTATCACCATGCTCGGACCACTGTCCTATCCTTGTGAAGTTGGTGTGGGAAAATTCAAGGCCAATGCAATTGGTGCAAGCGTTATGAGATTATGTGGGAGAGGGAGCATGCTTTGCCAGAAGTGGTGGCCAATGCGTGGCTAGACTAGGGTGCAAAAAATGATCTTGGTGAAGTTAATTGTGGCACTATGTAAAGTCATGGAGGTACTGCATGCGTGGGTAGCTGCAAGTTTGGTAATATGACGCGTGAATTAGCTCGGTTGAGATCAAAATTGACAGAACACTATGAGAAGAATGCACCCATGCAGGAGGTATGAATGAGATGCTGTATCGAGAGGATATGCTATGGCTGCAACGTTCATGTATTGGGTGGCTGAAGGAGGGGGATCAAACCACAAAATTCTTTCATCGCAAGGCAATATATCATGCTAGGAAGAACCATATTTCTAGACTACGAGATCGGGATGGGGTGGTTCAGGACACACCTAGTGAGATGGAACGTATGGCCACGGCCTACTTCCAATCTGTTTATACCCGCGATCCAACTATACAGACTACACCGATTGTTGGGTTGTTTAGGAAGGTTGTTACGACAGAGAATAATGAGGCACTATGTCGACCGTTTTCTGTGGAGGAGGTCTCCGATGCCCTGTTCCAAATCGGTTCCCTCAAGGCCCCTAGGCCTGATGGGTTTCCAGCCCGATTCTATCAGCGTAATCGCAGTGTTTTGAAGGAGGAAATCATCCAAGGAGTGCTGATTTTTTTTTTGAAACAGATGCCGGCTAGTATTAATGATACATCTATTGTCCTGATTCCAAAAGTGGATCACCCCCTGGAGTTAAAGGACTTTTGACCTATAAGTTTGGGCAATGTCTTATATAAAATCATTTCGAAGTGTTTGGTGAATAGGTTGTGACCAATTTTGGGAGATGTGGTGTCTGAAAGTCAGAGCACCTTTGTGCATGGGAGGCTTATTACTGATAATGCTGTCCTGGCCTTTTGAGTGTTTACATTATATGGAGCATGAGTCGGGTGCTCAAGATCATTTTTGTGCTTACAAGATGGACTTGTCGAAGGCATATGATTGCGTTGATTGGGTGTTCTTGGAGGAAGTTCTGCATAAGATGGGATTTTTTCACCAGTGGATTTGTTGGATTATGGTAGTAAAATTAAATGGAGCCCTATTGGAAGAATTCTCCCCACGAGAGGACTTCGTCAAGGTGACCCCTCCGTATTTAAATTAAATGGGGCCCTCTTGGGAAGAATTCTCCCCCACATTATGCTAATTATAATACACTAGATTTATATTGTAGATATTGATATTTAGTCATAACTATTTGGTCAAACTTTACAAATTTTGACTTTGACTAAACCCAGAACGCGAGGTAAATAAAAACAGAGGGAGTACCGGAATTCCTATTTGATGTTGGCAAGTAATTATCAATTACTCCCTCCATCTAGAAAAGGACGTCGCGCATTTATCCAGATTCACATGTATCTAGGTGTGTTTTGGTGTATAGATACATACATATGCAGATAAATCCGCGACATCCTTTTTCAAATGGAGGAGTATTAAATTTTGCATTGATACATTCAATTTTTTTTTTTTTTTGCATTGCTGTGCTCAGAGTCTAATCTGTGTGATTATTTGCTGTAAAACAGGGGATGCTGGGATTGACTTTATCTGCATCACTTCCAGCTCTCAGACCACAGGGCTGCAATCAAACAACCCAATTAGGTGAACACTGCAATAGTCCATCAACACTCCAGCTGGGTGTGCTATACCTTTCTCTTGGGTTTCTAACCATCGGTGGTGGAGCAATCCGGCCATGCAGTCTGCCCTTTGGAGTAGACCAATTCGATATGACTGATGAAAAAAGCCGGAAGGGCCTAAACAGCTATTATAACTGGTACTATGGCACAACTACTGTTGCCCTGGTGTTCTCTTTGACTTTTCTTGTCTACATACAGAATAGTATCAGCTGGCCAATAGGATTTGGCATACCCACATTCTTCATGTTTTTGGCAATTATCGCCTTATTTATGGGTGCAAGACTCTATGTCCATGTGCCACCAGAGGGAAGCATATTCAGTGGAATTTTCCGAGTTTTAGTGGCATCCTTTAAGAAGAGAAGGCTCAAGCTTCCATATCCTCATGATATAAATCAACAAGAGTTGCTGCTCTACAACCCTGAATTGAAGGGAAACCGTATTTTCAAACTGCCACTTACTTCCCAGTTCAGGTATAATAAAGAACTAACCACGGTGGATCTGTCACAACACATCCACAAAATTTTCATTTGATTTTGTCCCATTCCCAAAAGAATCATGCTTTTTCCAAGAAAAAACTATTTCCTAGAAATAAGGTTTTGTTGTTCAACTTTTTTAATTATGTACTCCCTCCGACCCATATTAGTTGACTCAAATTTGTCTAGATACGGATGTACCTGGCACTAAAACTTGACTAGATACATCCGTATCTAGATGAATCTAAGTCAACTAATATGGGTCAGAGGGAGTATTAACAAGTTGGAGGACTTGTAAATATACTCCCTCCATTCCTAAATATAAGATGTTTTGGCAAATCAATTTGGCTTATCAAAACATCTTATATTTAGGAACAGACGAAGTAGCTGCTAAGATAATTACCATGTATATATCCAACCTTGCAAGATAGGCTTAACAGCATCAGAAAATAGCTATTAATATAACTAACTAGCTACATCCATGTACTTGCTAGAAACATCCAAAAATTCAGGTGTTGTAAACGCAAGCCCTTTTTCTGCAAGTGAGAAGAATGTCCTACATGCCTCAATGAAGTGAAATAGAAACATAAACAACATGTCTATCATGTCAAATATACTAATCATTTAATTATATGCAGCTGCTAATGTATATCCACTTTTCATTGTGATTCTTCCTCAGGTTTCTGAACAAAGGTGCTATCGTAAGGGATGGTGATATAAATGATGAAGGTTCTGTAAGAAACTTGTGGGAGCTTTGCAGTATCCAGCAGATAGAAGAGGTTAAGTGTTTGATAAGGATTGTGCCTATTTGTATTTCTGGCATCACATGCTTTCTTGCGTTGGCTCAACAATTCACCTATATAATCTTGCAAACATTAACAATGGACCGTCACCTTGGGCCACACTTTGAAATTCCAGCAGGCACTGTTACCTCCATATCATTTGTCGCCCTGGCTTTATTCATCCCCATTTATGACCGAATTTTAGTACCAATGGCTAGAAGATTCACAGGGGTGGAAAGTGGAATTACAGTTCTCCAGAGACAGGGGGTAGGATTGGCGATTTCTCCCATTTCAATGGTGGTAGCAGGACTTGTCGAACGCAAAAGGAGGAACTCAGCTTTGTCTAATGGAGGAATGTCACAAATGTCGGTCTTTTGGCTTACCCCCCAATTGGTTTTAATGGGTATTGCTGAGGCCTTCAATGCAGTTGGACAAATTGAATTCTATAATCAGCAGTTCCCAGAGCACATGCTAACCCTAGCAGGATCCCTGTTTTTCATTACTTTAGCTGGAGCGAACTACTTGAGTACTGCCGTATCAAGCATCACAAAAAGGGTGACCAGCAGAGATGGCCACACAAGCTGGTTGACAGAGGATATTAATCTCAGCAAACTTGACTATTACTTCTATCTCATTGCCTTCATGGGAGTACTGAACCTTTTCTACTTCCTTATATGTGCACACTACTATCAATATAAAGCCATGTCACTCCATGCTGAAGAGTCTACCAAAATACACACCAAGGTAGAGGCAGATGCAGAGATCAACATCGATAGAGATGCACATAACAAGTAAGTATTGCAAGGAAAATTTGTCCTGTATATACTTTGGACAAATTCCAAGAGTTCTGAATGGTTTCGACGTGGCACACATACTTTCTTATTATGATGATGAAGAACAAGTGTAACGTAGTTTAGCCAGGACAGATAACTATTTTCCAGAGCATAAGTAGAGAGCTAAAAGGTCTATTGTATTCGAATTTGATGAAGTGTGAGCTTGTTGAACTTAATGAAGCCAGCCATACTTCTGTGGAGCTTAATTAAGTTTCTAGTATATCTGCGGCAAGTACACACAGGCCGTACTTGCATCTAGTCAGCTTGATGCCTTGATCAAACCAATCAGGTCCATGCCTCTACTAATAGACGACCCATGGGCGTTTAGCATGTGAAGAAGTAAATTGCCAAGCTAAATACTACTATTTACATCACAATTTCAGCGAGTTCAAACAGTGTGAATTTTGGGTGGTCCTTCATATACTTCAATTTACTGTTTCAAACAAGTGTTTCCAGAAAAAGAAATCCAAACCATACAATAGTAGATCTTAGAGTTGATATATTTAACTTCGAATAGGATGTTGGACAATTAGTACTCACAATTGCACATTCAAACGAATCTACAGTAATAAAATCCCAGCAATATTTCTGTACGGCTAGAGTTTAGAGTAGCCAAGAACATGAACAAGCTAAACATTAAATCTACACACCGTGGGGAGTCGTGGAACAATAACTGGACCACCGCGAACTTTACCAAGAGCAAAACTTATCCTCAATGGCCGTCCAAGCATCACCTGTAGAATAAAAAAACTCGACGAATCATTTGTTCAGTCATTTTACGAACTCAATATTTTAACGATAGCAATTCGTAAGACAACTCTTGCCATAAATAACCTTTCCATCCATAGCATCCTTGGCGCACTTAGCCTCGTATTCATTTGAGAACTGGACAAAACAGAAGCCTCTTGACCGTCCAGAGTTTTTGTCATACATTATTCTCACTGCAATAAGAAATAGTATCCATACAACTTCACTAAATTAAGATAAGTTAGCACATGTACAAATAGCAGTACTAATCAATGAATTAGAATAAACAGTACTCGGGTTTCATTATGGCTACACAATCTTGCACCAGAAAACCAATGATAAAACTCAGCCTCGGTATTAGGTGAATCAATAACTACATACCACAGCTGAACTTAAAACAAAAATAATGACCATTGACAGAAACCCATGCACATGAATCAGGCGCGGAGTAATGTAGACTTGAGAGGGCCGCTAGCTATCTACTCCCTCCATCCCGGTTTAAAGGACACAATTTGCAAACCATGCAATCCCAAAATATTTAGACACAAAAGCATTTAGTTTCTGTAATTACTCTTGTGTGAAAACAATAAAATACTTGCATGCACATGTGTGAACAAATATGAACGCCTTGATGGCTCTTTTTTTCCTTATGCATGTTCTTCTTCATACTATTAAATGGACCAATTAGAGGACACCTAGGGCCCAGAGAATTGTAAATTGTGTCCTTTAAACCGGGACGGAGGGAGTATCACATAAAATTAATAAAGCAAATGACTTCCTCATAGTGTCAACATCCGAGAAGTATAGGATCTGTTGGTCCTGTGAAAACAATACATGCATGAATGCTATCACCCTTTAAGGAAGAAAGGTGAACACACAACTAGATTCAGGTGGGGAACCTCCCCGCGTTTGACCATTCAAAAAAAAAACTAGATTCATGAACAAACAAAATTAAAAAGTTAAAGCCTTACATCAGAGTACCAGATGATATATAGGGACTGATGAAATAATTGCAAGGTGCACCAGAAATACTTAATCCACTTCTGATCCATGGTCCACCGTTGGGCCAAAAAATTCATACCAGAAATATTCTAAGCCAAATATATAAGAAGATATGAAAAAACAGAAGAAAACAATGCACGGGTCTACCGTCTGCCAAACTCCACACGACACGTGCCAAAAGGGTCCTTAAGTGATTGCTAGAGTTGTATTGTTAGTCACAGAGACAAAAGACCTATGGCTGAGGGCCTGAGGCAATTCTATATTGCGCCTTATCCTTTTGAAACATAATATAGACGTTCATCTCATTCACAATAGTCTTAACAAATCAGCATAGTAAAATTCCATCGCTCATGCCGAAAATAGATTCCAATACCTTGAGACTTTGGTGGTCTGTCTCTGATGTATGCTTACCCTTCCCTGGGAAAGTACAGTTCAACTATATTGCGCTATATGGCATGGCTTAAATAGAACTAACCCCCAAAGTTTTCTTTGCAATCCGTTTTGTATAGCAAGATCTGACAGATTCAGCAGCACTATATTTTCCAATTGAGGCATAAGTGTTAGAAAGCAACACCACATGTCCATAATCAAATGATTCCAGTGTAAGCACCTTCTCCGCAGCAACCTTAGTGAACTTCATGTCACTGTGCAAATGACGCCCTCCCATCAAAGCCTTCCAAGCATTTGGTCCCAATTTACTGTCAGTCAAACTAGCCACTCCTGCTGCTTCGTCCAAGCGGCCAGCTCTTGCCAACATATTCACGATGCATCCAATGTGCTCCTGACATGGATTTATGCCATTCTCGTTAATCATTTTTCTAAAGATGGTCAACCCATCATCCACAAGTACAGAATGGTTGCATGCTAGCAATGTGTTCAAGTATGTTACACTATCTCGAGCCTCGCTAGATTTCTCCATCTCTTAAAAAAGTGCTAGCTCTTCCTCTCCATGGACGCTTACACCATAGGATAATATCATAGTATTCCACGAGACGGTGTCTCGACAAATCATCTCATCAAATAGTGTTTGGGATAGAGTCACATCTCCACCCATAAACTTCCACAAGGGTATTACGGACAGATTTGTACAGATACAAACCTGACTTGTAGCTATACCCATGAAGCTGAACAGAGAGGTCCAACTTAGCAATCACATAGAAGGCAAGCAATAATGTGACTAATGTTACAGAATCAATCACAAGCAGGCTTTCATGTCTCATCTTAGCAAAGAGATTCAACCCTTCTAGGGCATTTCCATTTTCCACACACCCTGCCACCATTGCAGGCCATGAGACCAAGCTCTTATCCCTTGTGCCATCAAAAAACTTTCTTGCAGAACTTAAATTCTCACACTTGCAGTACATTGTGATTAAAGAGTTAACTGCAGGAAGCTCTCTACTGAACCCACGGATTACAATCTGGTTATGAACGAACTTTGCTCTCCTTCCATCACCCACAAGTGCACAAGCTTGCACCAAAATAACCATTGCTACCATATCAGGCACTATACCATTCGACTTCATCTTAACAAACGTAGATATAACTTCACCACCATGCCCTTTCTCAAGAAGGGAACCAGTCATCACCGTCCAACTGACAACATTGCTAACAGGAATCTTCCTGAAAATCTCTCTTCCAATCTCAAGACTGGGAAAACTCAAGTGCATGCCAAGAATCGAGTTAGTCACTGCTACATCCAAATCAAGCCCCATCTTGACCACATAACCATGTGCAGTCTGACACAGCCCAACGTCACCGCAACCAGGCAGTGCTAATCATAGTCACAAAATTATGAATTGGCGCCAACTATGAAACAACCCTTTAAACACCAACAGTGCCTCCTCGAACAAATCATTGTGTACTAACCCGGAGATCATTGCATTCCACGTATTTATACCTGGATCCCTCATTTAACTAAACAAAGTCCATGTCTAATGGGGCAGCCACGTTTGGCATATGAATCAAGCAGCGTAGTTCGGACGAAAGGATTGGAATCCAACCGACACCTCACAGCCCAACGAGTTTGGGCACACTCCTTCCCTCACCATACCGACAAACAAGCCAACCGCCTCATCGAACCACCCGCTCTTCTCATTTTGGTAGATCGAGCAGGCAACAAGATCCCTAACAGGCATTTTGCCAAACAGTCTGTGGGTTGGTATTTACCTTCGGTGACGGTGCCGAACGTGGAGAAGCGTCCATCAGTCAGACCACGAAAGCCCTGCCCATGCTCGCAAGAAAAGGAGACAAACTGAGGCCATTGGGGAAGAAGTAAACTGTGAGGACCCAGGTCCCAACGAGGCTGGCTCTCACGATCAGCTCTCTCGGCTAGGGATTTTGTAAACTGGTGTCAGTCCCTGACTATGTCTTCAGTTACCAAGGGTCAATAGCGCAAACACCAGTTCAGATAACGAAGGGACCTGATGGATCATGGCGTCATCCAACGGTTCGCGAGGCTCACCATTGTTTTAGCACTAATTATTACTGTTTATTTACCATTCACTAGTTATATGCCCGTGCGTTGCTACGGCTCCCACAAATATTTTCTTAGCATAATGTGAACATTATGCAAATGAATCTTCAGGTGCATAGAAAGAGATATCTACATAGTATTATAAAAAATAATTATACCACTTTATTTAACATCTAATTCCGTAAAATAATACTCCCGTTGTTTATAAATATAAGACATTTTGCAGATCAATTTAAACGGACAATACAACTTATTATAAGGAACATAGTTTGCACAACTCAAAATCATATGCATAGAAAGCAAACAAAATAATTATTTCTTATCTTTTCTATAATTCTACTTTAGTTCATACCGTGGAGACAACTTTAAATAATATCCTTTATTATACATCCCCTATTACAATGTACAAGATTATAACACTGTTAGGCCAAATTCAATTTTTTGCACTTCGGGTCACTCATGTCTTCCACTCGTGTAACCGTCCATCCATCTCATTAGCCAATTGAACAACAAAAACTTCTCCCAATATCTTAAATAAATTCCTGGCACCTTCGCTCGCCCATGTGTTGCTATGGTGAAAACAGAAGAAGTTTAGAAACTTGCCCAAAAATAGTAGATCCAGTAGTGGTCCAGCCTTAAGAAAAAGAACATAGAAAAATAAGTAGGCTTACCTACAATTTCAATGAAAAATTTAAGATGTACTTCCTCCGTTTCAAAATATAAGATGGTTTAGCATTAGAGTATCTAGACGTCTTTTAGCATGTAGGTTTAGAGTGAACCTATACACTAAAAAATATATACTCTATCTCTTTTAGCTTTTTATTCAGATTTCAAAAGGGAGTGTACTGGTAAGTAATATTTGCCATCAAAAGAAGGACGCTTGACGCAGTAGAAAAGTAGTGACCAATTTGAAAATGGAAAGAGGCCATAATACAATCATGTGACAAGAGGCAGAGTTGGTAGAATGAGCAAAAAGATTCAGATCCAACCATACATATTGTTCTCAACATGAATAAGAATATGTTGATAGAAAAATCTACTTCCTCCGTACTAAAAAGGATGTCGCAGATATGTCTAAATTTGAATGTCTTTAGACACTATTTAGTATATAGATTCATCTAAATTTAGATAAACTTGTGACATCCTTTACATTATGGCATCCAACAACTATGCATGAACCAAAAAAATAAATTTAAGATGCGTAGAAAAATCAGATCTAAGATTCATGATAAAAACTTCCGTCCAAGAAAACATGAACAAGTATATATTATTTTAATGTGATTCGTATCAAGGCTCTTCTAGTGTAAATGAATCATTGATGTCATAGAAAGATACTATGCCTCTGATTGTCGCCTTGCCTTCAAAAATACTACGACCACTTTTATTCGATTCTACCACATGGATCTCTAAAATATGTTCAACGCATAGGGTACTTGAATACTAAGAACCATAATCTACTATGACATTTGATACAATAAAGATTTAAACATAAGGAATAGGTGAATTAAAAAACATACCATTGAGCGGATAGAGTTTCTGAAGGACTGCAGCAAATACTTGCTTCGGATGAGACCTATGATGTCTCATTAGAGCACCGCGGAACTTGACCACACTCAGATTTTATCTCGTGTTATCTCTTTATTACTATTGGCGGATTGTTAATGCTGACATCAGTGTGCCTTGGAGTATCTTTGTTTCTCATTTTCAACACAACACACCATACAACCACGCCGGCACCGCTGAGGTTGAAGCTTCTGGTAGACACCAAGGGGCAAGCATGTTGTTTGTGTAGGCAGCCAAGGACGCCGCCAAGTTTGTCTTCTCCCTCCTAGCCCTCGCCGCCGGTGCCGCTGTGACCCGTGAAGCTGCTCGGCGTGCATTGCAGCGGGTTGTTTGAGATTGAATATTTGATAAGACATCTAAATGTTTTTCTCGCTGCCTAAAAATTTTGTACTAAAAAACGCAAAATTCTGCCCGAAAATCAGGGAATACCGCAAACATGTCTATTAATGTATTTATTTTACATAAACATATCTTAAATGTAGAAAATAAAAAACACAGAACATTTGATCATTTTACAAAGTACAAAGCAAGAGCTAAGAGCATCTCCACTCGTCTACCCAGGCGGCCGATCCGGACGCCGAAATTATCGCCCAATCGCGTACCAGGACCTGTTTTCGGCGGATTTGGGCCAACTTTGGTTCGGACTACCCCCGAACCAGATCCCATGCATACAGGACGCGGACTCAGAATACGGGTGCGGGCCAGCTCGCCGCCATCCTTCCTTCCTCGCTTTCCTTTTCCGCCGCCGCTACACCTCCCGCCATTCTTCCGGCCTATAAAAGCCATACATCTCGCCGTCTCTCTTCACAGTTCCTCACACCACCACAACTCCGGCGAACTTCGGATGTTCGCACCTTGCTTCCTCGCCAACTCCGCCGAGAAGCCATGGCCGGCCGCCGCATGCTGTCGCCGTGGGAAGCCCGGCTCCTCCAGGAGGCGCGCTATACGACCCAGCCAGACAATCGCCTTCCCCGAGGCTGGCGCCGGAGGGATCCCTGTTCCGCCGGTGCCTGACGGGCAGGACCTCGCCGGAGAGATCCAGGCGACTATCGCCGCCATGGAAGACCCAGACCTCGCCGGAGAGATCCAGGCCGCTATCGCTGCCATGCAAGACCCGGATCTCGCCGAGGATCAGGGCAACTTGGTCTTCTGGAGGCAGTTTTTCGCCGACAGGCGCCTCGAGGAACTCGCCCGACACGACGGACCGTCGGGCTCGCCGCCGCCGCCACGTAACAATATGGCTTACCGCCGCCGCTGGTGGAGCGTTCCAGGGCGGACTCTCGCCGGAGTCATGGCGCACATCGAGGCCGGTAACAACCCCCGCCTCGGTCTGTAGTTGCGGCGTCCGGCGGCGACCACGGCGCCTTTCCTAGTTAAACCGATGTACTATGTTCCCCTCGCCTAATTTAATGAAATTCCTTCTATATTCGCCCATATTCGCCGAGTTTAAGTGAATTTAAACTGGAACGCGGCCTGGAGTGCAGGTGCATTGGGCGTACCGAACGTGATTACGTGGCCGAAAATCGATCCGATTTTCGGCCTGGGTACACCCAACGAATGGAGATGCTCTAATCCTTTTTAGGTAAAAGCAAAATCTAGTCTTTCTTACAATGCAAAACCCAAATCTCACAAAACATAGCTATCCCTACAACTGGTTCATAATCATATTTGTAACTGCTACGCACTATCAACTATTCATACACACCAATAAAAGAAGCAAGCTGAACAAAATACATACTCACTCATGGTTTTCCAGCAAATACCATTTACCGGCAAGCGGGGATAACATTGCTCATGGTTGAAGAAAATGAGGCACGATATTGTAAAAAATGACTTGATTCTGAAATGTAATTTTTTTGACTGCTTATCATATTTTATTTTTGTCAGCCCAATAAATCAAGAATTTTCAAGATTAACCGACTATATGGGATATGGCTAAGAATCATCAGAAAAACATACCACAGATGTGGTGTCGCACAGGCCATATCCTCCGTCTTGTCATCAGAACCGTAGAAGTTCTAGTGGTTGTAGACTTCACCTTATCAATCAGCGCCTTTTGCAAACTGAGGTGTGTCATAGAAAATAAATCCTAGCAGAAGCGCATCAAAGAAGATCAATCGAAAATCAGTCACATGAAAAAGATCAATTAACCAGTGCACAAATTGCTAACCCCACGTGCTATGAATCCATTCAGGGTGCTATTAATCTAAGAAAACTGCATGGTCATCTCTACTTCTGGCCGGGGAGCTCCCTGGACGAACAATCATCAACCTGGGAGTCAACAACACGGCTAAATCCAAAACGATTCATCTAGCTAGTGTAGCGATTCCCGAAGAGGACGGGGTGTAGTGGGTACCTGAACGAGAAGGTGAAGAATTTCTACATGAATTCCCTCCCTGAGGCCTTGTTCGGTTGCTAGGGAATTAACCCCAGGTGGAACCAGCCCACGCAGGGGTTCGGGTGATCCACGTCCCTCCACCCAAACCCACTTGGGGATTGAATCCCTCCGACCACTCTAATCCCTGTTGTTTGTTCGGTTATTCCACTTTGAACATCACTTAGCTCAACATGCAGTTTTTTAGTAGTAAAACATGTAGCCATTTACACACAAAGACTACAGATACAAGCTACTATAAGTTTTGTCTCTAAAAAAATCTCAATACTCTATGCAGTTACGACATGACCTTACAATTTGTGATTCAGGTTAAGAATAAATAAACTTCAGCAAAACAAACAACTTAGTCTACTTCTCTAGAAAACAGGCACTTGGATCTGTGGTAGGTCATGGAATGCACTGCCGTCATGGCCATCTCCCTCGCCAACGATGAAAAGCCCCCAGGATTGCAGGACTTCTTAGGCATACCCTCCTCTTCATCAACTCCACCATTAGCTTCATCAAGGAGAACAATGTCAGCAACACCGCGGCGGCGCATCAACAACATCAAGATCCAGGGCAGCAAGTGGTCGGAGCAGGACGCAGCCATTCTCATCCCCGACGACATCATCAGCATCACACTAGGCAGCATCATCCCCGCCGACACGTGGCTTCTGGAGGGTGACCCACTCAAGATCGACCAGGCAGCGCTCACCAGCGAGTCCTTGCCGGTGACTAAGGTCCCGACGGCAGTGTCTTCTCCGGGTCAACGTGCAAGCAGGGCGAGATCGAGGCCGTGTTCATCGCCGTCGTCATTCATGAGTGAGGAAGTGTTTGTCACCCAGGTGTAGATCTGCTGCCTCGGATGTAATGACACCACCTTATCTGTCCCAATTCCACCGGGTCATTGGTTGCCCTGAGCCCGAGAGACCATTGATCTGCAGTGAGTGAGAAGATGAGGATTTGGAGCGCATAACATCCTGATGAGAAATTGATGCACATCCATAAGCCAAACCAAAACAATCTGGGCTTTCTAGAATCAATATCTCATCTTAAAGCGAAGGAATGACTCGGTGCAAATAAAGTAGAAGTAGAATTATGCATGTTGTTGTACTTGTACAACACTGACCACTTCTCTAGTATTACTAGCAGTCCAAAGTTCAAAAAAAGTGCTCCCCTCGGAGTGTGGTTTTGATGGTGACGATAACTAAAGAACAGAAATATTCAGATGCATTGGACTGCAATTATATTTCAGAGCGACAATGGGTAAACAAACATTGGAATGAAAAACTAAGATCTTTACACACTGAAATAATTGTTCTGGAAAACAAGTCCGATCTCTACACTCACTTGGAATGAATTGTTCAAAGAAGATACACAATATACTACTCCCTCGTCTTAAAATAGATTTCACCATTTTTTTCTAAATTTGGATGATTCTATACACTATTTTGTGTCTAGATTCATCCAAATTTAGACAAACTTTTGACATCTATTTGAGGCGGAGTACCAAAAATGGATAGCTCGAAAGAAGTGATAGTGTCAAGATCTGCATATTAGAACGTCTTATGAGTTCGGCCGTGCAATATAATTAACCATATAATTAGCTAATAAAGTAAAGTAATGTCACAGGCTCTACAACTTCAGAACTCAACAGATCTACTACCAACCCACAAGCGTCGTGAACAAAGAGATTAAATGGCCCTAGCTTGCAAGAAAAGGGAGGCTTGCCCGCAGCAGCCGGCAGGTGGTAGATCGACACCGACCCAGACTGACTTGTCGGCTGTCACCGGAAGGGAGGAAGACGAGGAGGAAGGGGAGTTTTACCGGACAGAAAGTTGTTGCCGCCGTCTTCGTCATTATCGGAGGTCAGAAAACTGGATTCTCGCTGCCCTCTTGTCCGCCGCCACCAGGGGGAGGGGGAGGGAGGGACCTCCCGCCGGTGCCATGCCAGGTAGCGCGAGAGAGGTTACCTACCTCGTGTGGTCGCGCTACAGAGACGACCTGCCCCCCGGCCGCCGCCAGACGAGACGATGCTGTCGAGTTCCTGCCGTTGATCCCATCTTTGTTCGCTCGCTTCTCTCGGGATTGTTTCCACGGGGGGAGACTCGATTGTTTTTTTCCCCTTGGAATGGACGGGGTGGGCGGGGTTTGGGCTTGGGATTCAGCCCGGCCGGGTATAACCGAATGCAAAATTTTGACTAGACTGGGATTTTGGCCCCGCCGGGTTGACCCCCGTGAATCCCGGCCATTCCTCCCAGGGGTGGGCTTAACCGAACAAGGCCTGAGAGAAGTCACAGGATCGCCAGTAGGAGGTGAGGCCCATAGGGATTCTGGTCGGGGAACTCCCTGGACGAAGGCACATAGGGCTTCATGATGTAGTCAGCGTACTTGGAGAGCAGCCATAAGAGGGACCGAAACTTGGCCACCCACCACGCCTTAGGTCGCTCTGAGCTGGAACTGCACGTTGTCGTTGAACTTGGGTGTGCTCGGAGCAGGGAGGCGTGCGTCACAGTAGTCGTGAATACGATTTGATTCAGATCGCTTCAATCTGGTCACCATGGCGAGCAAGAGCGGCAAGGGGAGGACGTCCGAGCGAACGCCTCTCGAGATGGGGACGGAGGGCGCTGCGATCTTCGAGATGCTGGATCGAGATTCAACACCGCAGATCCGGAATGACCACACTCCATCTCTCGATCGTGTCCATGGCCACGGTACCCGAATCAGGCCGAATAGCGGCTGAATCACAGGGCTGGGGTTCACGGGCTAGCAGCGGGTGTCGGCTTCTATTCTCCCCTCTAAGCCTGACGGCGGGGAAAGGGGATTACTGAGGTGGCACGACGGGATATTTAGGCTTGGACCGAAGCTAGGGCACGACGCGACGGGGGGCACGAGAAGTCTCAATCAATAATATGCACTTGCCGGTGGCAAAGAATCGTAATTACCTAAACCGAGTAGTGAGACGATGTAACAGGTGGCATCGGATGTAGATTGAGCGGTCTGGATGCATCCAATGTTTGATACCGAAAGTGAGCCACCAACTCCCATTTAATAGTAAAGATTCATGGTCGTTCGTTATTACCTACCGTCATTTATGTCCCACTATATATAGGCAATCTATATGTCCTGGAAATGTTTAAAGTTGTCGATCGTGGCTATTTACTTGTTCTAATATGTTGTAGAAGTTCTAAAAGAGAACTTTTTTTTTTTTTGCGGGGGAAAATTATTTTTTTTTTGCGGGAAAAAAAAAGAGAACTAATTTAACTATTATTCTACTATGTATAAATTAAACAAAGGTCAAATTTAACTATAGAAAATTCTATGACATCATATATAAATTTAAACATATGTCACTTTTAACTAGACTTTGATCTCCGGTTTACAAAGCTCAACTACGAATTAAAGACTTAATATTTAGATTCAAGTAAGACTAATCATCGCCAATGACTATGTCGACTACCTCGACCTCTACTGATGCACAATAGGCTGCCATGGTGCCCGGCTACTCTAGAGCGGTGGCTCGACCAACGGCCGATCTACGTATACCTCGACCTCCTCCTAGTCTGATGGAGCCAGAGCTATCGGACTCGGCATGCTCTGACTTGACGAAGTTGCTAGGGATGGCCTCCACCGACAAACGATGGGAGTCCATGGTGTCCGGCCACTCTATCTTGTCGTCGGGCTCGTGCATTGGGTGCGGTGGCGGCATTTGCTCAACCTCGAGCAAATCTGCGCAGGCCTCGATGCTCTCTCACAGTGGCGGAGCTAGCCAAGAATATCAGGGGGGGCAAAACGAAATTATGGATGTTTGGGGTGGGGGGCAAATGACACTAATTTTTCTTTTCTAGGTCCCCCAAAAAATTTCCTTCAATGATTTTTAAAAATCGGGGGGGGGGGGGGGGGGGGGGGCCCCCCTGACATGCATGTAGCTCCGTCGGTGCTCTCTCAGTCAATGGAGCCAGAGTTGTCGGACTCCTCGAGCTTTGGCTTGACAGCGTCGGCGGCGACTTAAGCCCATAGTCACCGGTGCTTCGCTGCATACCACCGCACCTGTCACTACTAGAAAAAAGGCTAGCCATGACACACTGGTTTTCATTACCTGTGGTGCACTAGCCGTGCGTCACAAAGTCCACGCCATGGGTAAAAATTACCCGTAGCGCACTAGGTGGTGCATTAGAGGTAGTAAAAGTTATCCATGACGCACCACCCGGTGTGCCATGGGAAGGGGTCCAGGTGTGCCACAGGTATGTTTTTTTAAAAACAATTTTTTTGTAGAAAACACCCTCATTTTGAATTAGAAAAGCAATCGAATCCCGTGCATCGATGGCGTCGCTTCACCTCAGCGGAGCATGGTGGTCGTGGCCGCGACCACAACCTACCACCGCAGGGAGGTGCGGGAGGCCGTGGCAACGCTAGTCCTCCCCCGCGTCGAGCGAGTGTGAGTGGGAGGTGTCGGGCTGAGGCGGTAGGAGGTGGCGGCCGGAGGAGGTTGCGGCCGAATGAGGTGCGACCAAAGGAGGTTGCGTCTAGAGGACAAGAGATGGAAGAGGATGATGAGGAGGAGGAAGAATAAGAAGAAGAAGAAGAAGAAGAAGAAGAAGAAGAAAATAGGGTGAGGAGAGGAGAAGGAGAAGGAGAAAGAGATAATGAGGAGAGGAAAAGGAGGAGGAGGAGGAGGAGAAATAATAGAGGAGGAGGGGAGGAGAGGAGAAGGAAGAAGAAAAGAAGAGGAGGCGAAAGAAGAAAGGAGGAGGAGGAGGGAGAAGGGGGTAGGTGGCCGGGTGGTTCAAATTTGAATCCTGCCCAAATTTACGGCCTCAATATTTTATTTCGGTAGGAAAAAACTTCTTTTGGATGTAACTTTTTTCTTTTTTAATTTTGAGATTGTAAAAAAACACTAAACGACATCATATGCAAAGGTTATGGATGTGTTACCGTGGCATGGCTTTTTTTTGCAAAAAAAAATCAAAATTCATGTTTATTAATTTTCTTACAAACTAGACCAAATAGCCTACCTATATCTGAAAGGATTTTATTTTTAAAGTGTTTATCATTTTATTTTAATTTTGGCAAAACTAAAAATGCGATCCATGGGGAGATGGATTTGAAAATGGGCAGCATCCTTACCCGCATGGCATAGAGGTGTCCCACGGGTAGTACACGTAGCCATGTCGCATCTATCAGTAGTGTGCCATAGGTAAGTGGGGTGCTGCTCCATGCACCTTGGCCCACACATCATGGTGGCGCACCTCTAACATATGTGCCACGGGTAAGTGACCTACCCGTGGGGCACTACTAATTGGTGCGCCACGGCTATTTACCCGTGAGGCATTATCTAGCATGTGCACCATAGGTATGTGAATTACCTATAGCTGTTTTCCTAGTAGATCCTGGCGGAGGGAGCATCACATGGATTTGTGATCCATCTTGAAAGGCTCAGCCCAATACGGTGCATTGTCGACGTATTTAGGGTCCCTCAAGCGCCGATGGCAAGCTTGCATGGCGGCGCGTGACCTAAACGGCGTGGTCACAGGGACACCGCTTAGGTTGAGGCGCCACCCC
Source organism: Avena longiglumis (assembly GCA_030063025.1). Classification (NCBI taxonomy): domain Eukaryota; kingdom Viridiplantae; phylum Streptophyta; class Magnoliopsida; order Poales; family Poaceae; genus Avena; species Avena longiglumis. Next base: position 93,398,290 of record CP125973.1, on the reverse strand, counting down.
TTTGGCACGTGGTAGTACGACGTGCACAGAACATATTTTGGCCAAAAGGTGTGTCGTTGTTGTGTTCACTCTTGTCCGACAAACCCGTCATGACTCGAGCCGGACTTCGCGTCGTTCCCCATCTTCATTGTGGCCTTTGGGTGACGCCGGCTATGGGAGAGGGGGAGAGGATTGAGCGCCAGAGATGACTGTCTGGAGATTGGGGATTTGACGTGGCTGCTTGGTGCCAGCGTGGATATATATGGGCATGATCAGTGGGGGAGTTGGGTTGGCGTGGAGTAATAGAGGATTTAGAACATGTTGTGTCTAGATGCTCTGGATATTTTAGATAAATTCTTACTTTTTTGAGAGAAAGAGGGGATAATCCCTACTAGCATTTTGATATTTTTGTATCGACTTTCATTACCCTAAGATTATATGCCCAAGAAAATGTTTCAATGAAAAAAATCTAGATTTTTTCAATGTTTTGAGTATTTTTGTCATTAAATGGATCTAAAAACGTGTCGGTATGACTTTAACTCACAATACTTGTTCACAATGTTAAAGTATGCATGTGTAGACATAATATGAATAAATAAATTTATATTATTACAAAACATGGTTTGGGTGCTCTGAAGCAGGTAGGATTATGCAGAAAATAAAGTAAAGTTATTATGATAACTTTGTGAATTGACTTGTGCTAGTTATCTCGATATTTCATACCCAGATCATGATAGTGCATGCATGTAAGAATCTTGAACTTTTAACAAGTCTAATTCATAGTAATCATTCTTATTGCTAGAGTAATATATTGATCAATATTGAACTTGCATAATATATATACATGTTTAATCAAATAAAAACATACAAGGTCATGTAATTCCACATAAAATCAGATGGAAATTTAAAAACTAGCCTCTACACACTAGTACTAACCGATCGACCGTGCTCATTGCGTGCTACTACTTCTTCTTCGACGTACCTTCCGTGTCATCATTGTTGTTCCGATGTTTCCTGCCGATGATCTTTGTCTTGTACTCATCATATTTCTCCTCCTAGAAAGGATAGAGATGTCGCCTAGAGGGGGGGGGGGTGAATAGGCAATTTCAAAACTATTACAGTTTTAGCTTGATAGAATGCGGAATTAAACTAACGTTTATTTTACAAGCACAAAACCTAATTACACTAGGCTCAACTAAGTGCACCAACAACAAATTAAGCTAAGCAAGATAGCACAAGATAAATATACCACAAGTGATAAGCAAGATATAAATACTTCAAGATTGATGGCTATCACAAGGAAAGTAAGCTCGAATATAGAGATAACCGAGGCACGCGGAGACGAAGATGTATTCCCGTGTTCACCATATTTAGGAAGGGGGCTACGTCACGTTGGAGAGGTGTGAGGTTCCACGAAGGATTCCTCACGCGCCACAACGGCTCACGTTCTTCTCTGAGTCTATCCCATGAAGGAATAGGCCCTTTCCTTATGGCTAGCTTTTCCTCCACTCCGGAGATGGCAAGCTCCACAACCACTTCACAAGCTCTACGAAGAAGAAGCCGGGGTCTCTTCACAATCTTCCACGAAGAGGACACCGCGGTACCAACCGCCAAGCCAACTAGGAGGTCACCCTCCAAGAGTAACAAGCTCACGGTCTCTCACTCAAACAAATCGTAATGGAGAGCTCAACACTTATGCAAGAATTCAAAGAAAGAACACCAAGGGTGCTCAAATCCTTCACTCTCAAATCCCACCAAAGCAACAAGTTCTAGGGAGGAATTAGAGAGGAAGAACAATGGTGGAAACCAACAAATGACTCCAAGATCTAGATCTAATGGGTTCCCCTCACTTAGAGGAGGAATTGATTGGTGGGGATTGTAGATCTAGATCTCCTCTTCCAAAGCCCTAAAAAAGATGGAAGAATCATAGGAGGGAAGGGAGAGGAAGAAAGCTCAAAGAGGTCAACAATGGAGGTAAAAAATGTGCTCAAGAGCCTTAGAACTTTGGGGAAGAAGCCCCCCTTTTATACCCCTTCAAGGGGGATGACCGTTGGAAGCAAGATGCGCTGGGCGAACACGTTCCAGCGACGAAACCGGCGCCGCCGGATCAGCGCCGCCCGAATTTTCGGTCAAAACCGGAAGTTCCGGTACAAACCGAAACAGATACGTAATGCATGGTTTCCGGAAATTTCGTGATGGCCGGAATTTCCACAGACTCGGTCCGCCGGAATTCTGCTGGAACCAAACAAGGCACATGAAAACGGCGATAACTTTTGCGTCCGGACTCCGATTTCGATGATCTTGGGATTGTTTTGACGAGGACAACAAACCCTACAAGATGGTGCAGGGAAACATCATAGTACAGCGAATAAGGATAGAACTAAATAAAGAAAGGTAAGAAGCCTCCCTACACGAAGAACCAATAAAACCTTCAAACTCGAAAACACCATAGAAGATGCATACGAATTCCATTTTCGATGAATTTGGGCTTGTTGAAGAGCTAGAAACAAGCTCAAGAACCTCACATGGAGTAACACCAAGAATCAACAAAATAGGAAGATGCAAAGTATGCAAAGGATTGAGATCCCTATGACGATGTGATCAAGTTACCCAACCGAAATCCCCTCTTAATAGTGCGGCTATGTATCATATAACCCGATCTCACAACAACCACCTTGAGACCGGTAAAAGGAAAACCTAGCAAGGCCATACCTTTGCCTTGCGCATCCCGCTTGATATTGATGACAACACTTCAATATCCATCCAAGCCGGAATGCATCACTCGATCATTGTTGCTTCGTGAAGGCTCCTAATTTGCTCTCCCATACACCATTATTGGATAGATTCATTAATACATGTCTTCACATGTCCATTATCACCAATATGGATGGCAAGCTTCAAGCAAAAGATCTTCTCGAGATGCTTTTCTTGAACTTGCCCTTCTCAACCTTGATGACGATCACCACTTGATGTCATCCTCTCATGGTCTATATAAGATCTTCACTTTTGAAGCATAACCATGGAAAGATACCTATCCCATATAGAAAACGCAAAGGCACATATATAATGGGTTAGTTCATGATGCATAATTGACAAGGCTTACCATACCACAAGATCATGTGGTACATTCTTTATGCTTCATGTGTTGACCAACTTGAAATCACTCTTTACTCTTTGTATAGGTCAACCATGTATCTTATCATGATCCATCTCAATATCTTGAGGTATATAAAAAACTCTTAATTTGATTACATGCTCTAAATCTTAGTCAATCATAGATCAACTAATGAGGCTATCATGACACCGTCTTAGAGCTATATCTTGAATTCTTCTATTGATATCACACTCTCAAGATCTTGATCATATCGTATTCTTCTCTTCAACTCGATGATCTTGATGCCAATACTCAAGGTATATCTTTATCTTCATGGCATTCATACGTGAATCCAACACATAGACTACAAGCATGACCTATGGAATATTCCTTCATATAAAACTCAGTGAAAACATTAGTACATAGGGATTGTCATTAATCACCAAAACCACACATAGGGGCAATTACAATTTCAATCTCCCCCATTTTGGTAATTGATGACAATCACAACAAGAGGGTTTATATAATGAATATTAGAAACAAGTATGCAGCTTATCCAAGAATAAGTTGTGTACAAGAGGTTGCATTTGATGTGGTCAAGTAACACAAAGCTACTAGCACATATCAAAACTGATTCTACTTACACAAACTACAACTAATGCAAGAGATGTGAGTAGAACCAACATATATAGAGCAAACTCCCCCACAATATACGCATGTGTGATGAACTTGAATTTCATTGCATACATTGTCAAGAATAAACTTTGGGAGAGTTTACACTATATATACAACCATGCAAAACATAATAAAGATGAAATGCATGAAAGGCAAACACTTAGGAACAAACCAATATTAAGTATAAAACCATTTCCTTTAAACCCTCTAAACTTCTCCTCCATTGACAACAAGTGCCAAAATGGATGATAAAGTTAGTAGGCCAATATAGTATGAGTTCATCCCCAAGGTGTGCATTTCTCATAATTTGAGTGAAATCAAATGCACGTATCAAATGATGAATATTTGGAGGAAATCAAGCTATATTGAGGATCAAAGATTTCTACAAGGATAAAACGCTGAAGAAACTTCAACAGATGAAGCAAGCAATCCAATGATCCAAAAAATCAAATGGACAAATAGTGCTCTAAATGAAATAAGGAAGCTCCCCAAGGTTCGTGCATAAATTTTAATTATTGTATTTGAATACAATATGCACAAACATGGAATCCTCACTCCCTCTATATTATTTAGAACACAACCAAGATACAAGGAGTAGATATAAATAAATACACTTGTCAAGACAAGCTTAAGTGCATATATAGCCCATGGCTCTATTTTCTCTTATGGTATATCAATGAACTTCACCAAAGAAAAAATGAAAACCTCAAAAACATCACAACTAATACTAAGGGAACAAATGCTAGTTGGGATACTTTGACAAAGGCAACAAGTAGCAAAAGGAAGGATTCAAACATGATTTTATATACTCCCCATTATATGCATCATCTCAAATTTGAATCATGAACATGATTTTATATACTCCCCATTATATGCATCATCTCAAATTACTCACATAATCAATAAGGATAAAGAAGTCTTTCAAAGATCCTTGCAAGAACTGCAACATTTACAAACGGATAAATTCATGTCAAGATGCAACCTACAAGATATTGGATGAAAGATTAGTATGCATGAATAAGATACTTGTTACCGAGATAGCAATGGTATGATGTAGTAGATAAGAATTTTTCGATCATCCTAGCTTGGATCCAATTATCATGTGGTGACAACACTTTCCTTATAGACGAGACAAGCATCCACTGCATCTCCAATGTACCTAAAACAACATTCAAGAACATCTTGTTCCCCAAACTTATTGGGTCCAAAGTGGTTAGACTAACCACAACACATAGGACACACTCCATAAAAATATGTACATATTTAGAGATGAAATTTGAATTTCATGCACATCTTAGCCGTTTAAGGATTTGATGGAGTATACCCTATATATTAGATCAAAGAAAGCAAACACATGGAGACTTTCAATATACAAAGAAGATATAATTTGGAAAAACACCAAAATATTCAAGAAGGCCATACAAGGTGTGATAAAACACATTTGTTGCCCAAACTATATCAAAGAATCAAATCAACACAAGATTTGTTCAACGAAGTTCAACCAATGAACTAAGAAAAACTATTGATCAAAAATATGAAATAAAAACAAAAATACTCAACGATTTATCTCATTTAAGAAAATAAAATAGAGAAGAAAGAATGAGATAACAAACTCCCAAAAGAGCAAGGTTTCAACAAATAAACCAAACCCTTAACACTTTTCACAATGGCACAAGGTTTCAATAAGAAAAGGTTTGTCTTCCACTAAAACACATTTTATAATAATCAAAAACATCATCAAAGAGATGTTAAAAAAATGAAGGAAGACAATGGGAGCCACAACAATTTTTTGAAAAGAAAATAAGGAAATAAGATGTGAAATCCAAGATGAAGATGATCCATAAATGCTACCACACATAAGTATATGAATTGTCGAAGACAATGAGTGTATTGGAATTGATTTCCGATGGTATATTGCACGGATATTAAAGATAAATCTTCACAAAAAATAGGATAGGAATAAAAAGATTAAGCACTATGCAAAGATAGATATTCTTGATAGCTTCAATCTAGTCACACAATCATGCAAAGCAATTATTAGAATAACTTGAAGCAAATGGTCTCCCAAAAAGATTAGATATATGTATTTGAGGAAGACCACATTAAGAATTTCTTGCTCAAACAAAGACCAAAAAAGACGAGCAATAAAAGCTTCTAACAAAAATAGGACCTTGTTTGAGCCAACATGCCACCTAGAAACAAGATAATCAACAATATCAACTCTAAGTGGCACTACCTCATGTGTTCACATTTCCTAGGATTGTGATATGCAAAAGTAGCATATTACTCCCGCATAATGTGATATTCAATTTTTCTTAATAAGAGGCAAAGCAACCTCAACTAGAAAGAATTAGTGGACATTTAGAATTTGAATTTCTCATGAGTATGACACACCACATAGTGCCTAGATAAGCTTGCAATATCAATACTAAGTGGTAGTACTCATGTTCACACATTTTAAGGTTTGAGAGATGCGAGGCATTTCACTTCCCCAAAATGGTATGTTCCATTAACCACTCGAAAAGAGCCAAATAAGATATCATCAAGATGCATTAGAGGCTCCAAGCAAAACACACGAGTAAATGATGTGCCAAACACCTATACATACTTGAATACACAAAATAATCAAGCATGAGGCACACCAAATACAAACACATACTTGGTAAAAAACCAAAACATGTAAAGGGGGCAAGTAACTTACAAAATAAATGAGTTAAGTACAAGTTACCGCGAAGAGGCACATTGGATATAAGATAGGGAAATGATAATCCGTATGACTTGGCTTGATAAAATATAATATATGAAGATCCCTTAATTATTCATGAGCTAGCCAAGTCTCCAATGCCCTCCATAAACACCTATTGATAAAGTTTGAGCTTGTTGGTCCCCAACCAAGTTGGGTCCTAAGAGGTTAGTCACAATAGGCTTGGCAACCCAAATGGTTCTTTTCTTGACTCCACTTTGAGTTCCAACAAACTTGGCAAACACATTGCCATCCTTATCCTTCCTAAGAGAATAATCATCATCAATAATGATAGGGTTAGATAAGGTACCGTTTGAACATGAAGAGGCAAAGTGCCCCTTCACACGACATATGTAGCAACAAGTGCTCCCCTTTCTCTTCTTCCTTGATTTCTTGGCTTGGGGAGCATTATCTTGATTCTTCTTCGGAAGTGGCCTAACTTCAACTTGGGCTTGACCTTGTACTTGTGGCCGCTTCCCTTGTTGCTTCCCACTCAAGTGCTTTTTCTTAAATGGACAAGATCTTACATGATGTCCTTCAACCTTGCACTTGAAGCAAATAATCTTGGCCGAATTCTTGACTTGGTTTTAGCCCTTCTTATTGTTTCTCTTGGACGTGTTCTTGTTATTAGAGTTGAATCCAAGCCACTTTTATCATTAGGGGATTTTTGCACACTCAAAATATTATCGTGTGTGGATTTCCCTTCATGACTCTTTTCCAAGTCATTCCTCAAGGAAGTGACTTAGGCCTTGAGCTCTTTGATTTCCTCTACATGGTTAGTAGAAATACAAGTACTAGAGGAAGTAGAAGCTTCATTGTTAGAGCAACAAGGCAAAGCAAGTAATCCAACACAAGGTTTATCAATAGTATGGCTAGATGGATTACTAGGACTAGCACATGGCAAAATAACATTTTGAGTAGAAGTTGTGCCAATGTCCAAGAGTGGCTGACAATATGTTACATTGGTAATACTTGCCTCACGAGCTAACATTAGCCCATCATGGGAGATTAGAAGATCATTATGAGAGCCCGAGAGCTTTTCATGACTTTCTTCCAATTTCCTATACTTGCTAGTTAGCAACTCAAGTTGAGCCCTTAGCTCAACGGTATCCTTTAGGGTAGATGCTTCACAAGAAGTAGAGTTAGTAGCACAAGCATCATTAATAGAATTTTCCTTTTCAAGCTCATAAGATTTAATTTTTTGTGTGAGGAGACAATTAGTGTTCTTCTCCTCGGCAAGCTCTTGCTTAAGGAGATTAAATATCCCACTCCCATCATCAAGTTGGAAATCCAACTCCTCTATGGTTCCCATTTGTTTAGTTATGGTGTCCATAACGTGTTTGAGACAAATAACGACCTTATTATTACCACGAAGAGAGGTACACAAAAAAGTCAACTCAAGAAAGAGAGCACTAGTATCCTCATCAATGTCATCATCATTATCATTGCTATTATCTTTAGAAGATATATTGGGATCCAAAGTAGGAGATACCTTTGATCCTCTTGCCATAAGGCACATGTGAGCACGGGAGGATGAATATGAGGATATTATTGAATCTTCATTCATGATCATATCTTGCTCCATAGAATGTTTGATTTCCTCTACATAGTTAGATAAACAACTAGAGGAAATAGAAGCATTTTGTTCATGGGAACAAGGCAAATCAATCATATCATCTACACTAGTACTCAAATAATTTCTAGACGATATACAAGGACTAGCAACAAAAGGGGATATAACATTATTGTTGCAAGAAGTGCTTGAGTCCAAAGAAGAAACGTTTTAATGGGATAGAGATGAAGGATCATCATTAGCGAGCACAATATCAACATTGCAATTCCAAACACCACTCACCATATATTTAACTTGTGTCTTGCCATACGTTGGTGAAGTGGGTGAGGATGAGAACTCATTGCGGCCGGAGGTGGAAGAAACTTGGATCTCTTCATGATGTGAAGGAAAAGAGATCTCCTCGGAGAAACCACCGACAATATTAGAAATGGAACCACCAAATATTTCTTTAAGCTTGGTCCACTTCTCATGAGATGACTTGCGCTTTACAATCGTCAAGAACAAATTAACTGTGGGGCTCAAAGAGAAAATAATCTCATTAGATACTTGAGCTTCGAGATGTAAATTTTTCTCATCCGCTAAAGATAGATTTTGAGGATCCATCGGAGGAGAAAAACCTACATCTAGAAATCGCTCAATATTTGGACACAAGGTCCTAAGATTACAAAGCAAGCAATTTCTTCACAAAGCATAATTTGTGCCATCAAAGATAATTGTGTCATTGTGCACTATACTCCTAGCCGACATCTTTACACTCTAGGCGGTGAAGCCTAAACAAGGAGAGACCTTGCTCTGATACCAATTGAAAGGATATAGATGTCGCCTAGAGGGGGTGAATAGGCAATTTCAAAACTATTACGGTTTTGGCTTGATAGAATGCGGAATAAAACTAACTTTTATTTTACAAGCACAAAACCTAATTATACTAGGCTCAACTAAGTGCACCAACAACAAATTAAGCTAAGCAAGATAGCACAAGATAAATATACCACAAGTGATAAGCAAGATATAAGTACTTCAAGCTCGATGGCTATCACAAGGAAAGTAAGATCGGATATAGAGATAACCGAGGCACGCGGAGACGAAGATGTATTCCCGTGTTCACCACCTTTGGGAAGGGGGCTACGTCCGTTGGAGAGGTGTGAGGTTCCACGAAGGATTCCTACCGCGCCACAAAGGCTCACCTTCTTCTCCGAGTCTATCCCATGAAGGAATAGGCCCTTTCCTTATGGCTAACTTTTCCTCCACTCCGGAGATGGCAAGCTCCACAACCATTTCACAAGCTCCACGAAGGAGAATCTCGGGTCTCTTCACAATCTTCCACGAAGAGGACACCGCGGTACCAACCGCCAAGCCAACTAGGAGGTCACCCTCCAAGAGTAACAACGTCACGGTCTCTCACTCAAACAAATCATAATGGAGAGCTCAACACTTATGCAAGAATGCAAAGAAAGAACACCAAGGGTGCTCAAATCCTTCACTCTCAAATCTCACCAAAGCAACAAGTTCTAGGGAGGAATTAGAGAGGAAGAACAATGGTGGAAACCAACAAATGACTCCAAGATCTAGATCCAATGGGTTCCCCTCACTTAGACGAGGAATTGATTGGTGGGGATTGTAGATCTAGATCTCCTCTTCCAAAGCCCTAAAAAAGATGGAAGAATCATAGGAGGGAAGGGAGAGGAAGAAATCTCAAAGAGGTCAACAATGGAGGTAAAAAAACGTGCTCAAGAGCCTTAGAACTTTGGGGAAGAAGCCCCCCTTTTATACCCCTTCAAGGGGGATGACCGCTGGAAGCAAGATGCGCTGGGCGAACACGTTCCGGCGACGAAACCGGCGCCGCCGGATCAGCCGTCGGAATTTACGGTCAAAATTGTAAGTTCCGGTACAAACTGAAACAACATAGAGAACAGTTTTTCGGCGGTTTGCCAGAAATTTCCGGCGGTCGCCGGAATTTTCGGCCACAGACTCGGTCCGCTGGAACCAAACAAGGCAAATGAAAACGGCAATAACTTTTGCGTCCGGACTCCAATTTCGATGATCTTGGGTTTGTTTTGACGAGGACAACAAGCCCTACAAGATGGTGAAGAGAAACATCATAGTACATCAAATAAGGATAGAACCAAATAAAGAAAGGGAAGAAGCCTCCCTACACGAAGAACCAATAAAACCTTCAAACTCGAAAACGCCATAGAAGATGCATACGAATTCCATTTTTGATGAACTTGGGCTTGTTAAAGAGCTAGAAACAAGCTCAAGAACCTCACATGGAGAAACACCAAGAATCGAAAAAATATGAAGATGCAAAGTATGCAAAGGATTGAGCTCCCTATGACGATGTGATCAAGTTACCCAACCGAAATCCCCTCTTAATAGTGCGGCTATGTATCCTATAACCCGGTCTCACAACAACCACCTTGAGACCGGTAAAAGGAAAACCTAGCAAGGCCATACCTTTGCCTTGCGCATCCCACTTGATATTGATGACAACACTTCAATATCCATCCAAGCTGGAATGCATCACTTGATCATTGTTTCTTCGTGAAGGCTCATAATTTGCTCTCCCATACACCATTATTGGATAGCTTCATTAATACATGTCTTCACATGTCCATTATCACCAATATGGATGGAAAGATTCAAGCAAATGATCTTCTCGAGATGCTTATATTGAACTTTACCTTCTCAACCTTGATGACGATCACCACTTGATGTCATCCTCTCATGGGCTATATAAGATATTCACTTTTGAAGCATAACCATGGAAAGATACCTATCCCATATAGAAAACGCAAAGGCACATATATAATGGGTTAGTTCATGATGCATAATTGACAAGGCTTACCATACCACAAGATCATGTGGTACATTCTTTATGCTTCATGTGTTGACCAACTTGAAATCACTCTTTACTCTTTGTATAGGTCAACCATGTATCTTATCATGCTCCATCTCAATATCTTGAGGTATATAAAAAACTCTTAATTTTATTACATGCTCTAAATCTTATTCAATCATAGATCAACTAATGAGGCTATCATGACACCGTCTTAGAGCTATATCTTGAATTCTTCTATTGAGATCACACTCTCAAGATCTTGATCATATCATATTCTTCTCTTCAACTCGATGATCTTGATGCCAATACTCAAGGTATATCTCTATCTTCATGGCATCCATACTTGAATCTAACACATAGACTACAAGCATGACCTATGGAATATTCCTTCATATAAAACTCAGTGAAAACATTAGTCCATAGGGATTGTCATTAATCACCAAAACCACACATAGGGGCAATTACACTTTCACTCCTACTCCTCTTCCTTGCCGTCGTCATTTTCTTCAACAGGTGCTCCTAGTCCTCATTGTCATCGTTGCCCCCTCCTCTTAATCCAACTCATCATCGTCGTCCGGATCCTATGTCTCCTCCTTCGACCCGGTATACACCTACTCATTGTCCTTGTCGTCATCCAGGTGCTACTCCTTGTTGTCCTCCTCCTCATAGTTTTCGTACAAACCATCTAGAGAGTCCTTCCCGTCCGAATACCAAACGTAGTCGTTGTCTTGGACATCGTCATCGTTGGAGTCTGAAAATTGGACGGGCCCTTTCTAGTCGGACATGGCTATGTAGAGAGAGTAAAGTGAGATCATAGATGATGAAAACGGCGGTTCTAATGTATTTATGGCCGCTGGGGGTTACAAAATGGTATAGTAGCAGGCGGTTACAACTTTTTGAAAAGTTACTATCCGATATTTTGTGCACATCTAGACCACCTGCACAAACAACCTTGATGTCATATCCCGAATTAGGACGGTCATATCAAATTTTGTTTCCCAAGGATAAATACCTGGCATATGAGTGCATGCGAAAAATCTTGAATTTTTTACAAGTTCTATGCATTTTTAATTTTTTCCTCCTAAAAAGTTTGGAATTGGGTAAATATGTTCTCCTATAATAAAAAATATTATTTCAATTCATATTACTCATTCTTAATGCGAGAGGATGTGTGTCCCAACAAAAAAAGGTGTCCAATTTGTACAAAACTTTGTTTCGGTGATGATGCATGTAAAATGCATATATGTAGTTTATTATCACATTATACACCATATTTGTATCATATTAGGAGTTAATATAAGTATTAATGATTTATGAGATTTTTTGTCCCATTATTTTGGTATTAACTTAGTGTGGCAGAAAAACCTCTAGTTAGTATTTTTTACTTTTCAGGAGCTGCGAGACTCGAAAAAGGGCTAGGTCAAAGAGCATGTTTCAGATTTTTTATACACATACAACATGCTAAAGTGGGCCACGAGGAGAGCCATGGGGCGAGAGATAGGGCCCATAGCACATCAACCCATTCTGGTCGCGCCATGGGGTCCAAATCCCACCTTAGACAAGGAGTCCAATTTGTGGGGTCAAGATTAAGGGGCATTATGTGTTGCAATAGTGATTAATATTTGGACAATATTAGCATGTATTATAGGAAGTAGGTAAGAAAAAATTGATCATATTTATTGAAATCAAACCTGCAATATAGTTGGGTCATCATAGTCTTCATCTTCCACATCCCTAGTAGCATCCACATTGTTCTGCTCCAGAACCCGCTTTTCATGACCTTTTCTTTATTGTGGTTTGGGATTCCACATATTGTACAATGCATTTTGATGTTTCTTTGCCATGTAGGAATGTTTGTTGATCTAGCAATGGCATACAAATCATTCTTTAAAGTTTATCCTTTGTATTTTTTCGTGAAAATTCTGATAGAGATGCCTAACACAGTATTTGTGTTTAGCATCTAGCCACACCTTCTTCACTGCATTTATGAGCACCTGGAAATTTAAATATGCATAAAATATAAGTAATGTTTAAGGCAATGCAACCCACATACTAGAAGAACATTGCTAGAATATTAAGGATAAAAATAACTTTTGCCTGTCACTCATAATTTTGAATGTGGAAGTGTTAGTAATGTTGAGGTCATCTATTAAAGTGGTAATAAACCATTACCATGAGCTAGTGCATTTTACATCAACAAGCCCCATTGCAATATGATAGATACAATCATTGGGATCAATACTAACTATAGTAAGCATGCTTGTACCCTTGTATTTTGTCTTAATGTGACATCCATCTATGAAAACTAATGGACCACAACCTTCCAAGAAAACTCTCTTTATAGGAATCATAGGACCTATAGAATGTTGCCAAATGCTCCTTTGGAACAAGATATGTTGCCTCTTTACTTGATTTGTGCTAAGGAAGAATCTTGAGCTAGGATTTGATCTCCTCAACTCTTGGCCATAATCACAAAAAGTGAGAACTTTTTTGCCTCATTACATGAATGATACTCTATGTAGTCTTTCTTGCTCTACCTAAATTATATTTATTTGGCACATGTTGAATTTCCTTTGCACCTTTGCTGCAAGTCCCTTCAAATGTGATTTATAGTTTTCTCTGAACTCATCAACAAAAATTGATGTGCGGAATGGAGGTATGAGTGTCTTGAGTTCCCATATCTCGCACTTATGTGGTCATCACAGAACTCCCTCACTACAATGGCCTCTTTTCTGTTATCTTGTGACACATTAATCATCCAAGGACAACCTTCTTCACAATAAGCATCTAACCTTGTTGCTTCATTTCTTGGCTTCCTAATCTTCACTATTTCATTCACATTATATGCATTCAAACATTTTTTGAATTCTATCATTGAGGAAAATATCATGCCAATTTTGAAGATTGGTGTTTCCATGTCCACCTTAGGATTGAATTCCTTAAATTTGTATTTTGACTGCATGTATTGCTCCCTTATCAAATTTAAATCATCATGGTCAAGGCCAGCATCATCCTCTTCCTCTTTATCTTTGTTTGCTCATTGTTGTCATTAACGTCAATGTCAACATTATCCAAAAATTTCATCATCCCCATCCTTTGTATCATTGTCACTATCATTGTCTTGTAGATCTATGGCCTCACTCTTTTTCTATCTTGCACGGATGATTGCAGATGAGTTGTATTCATCCTTAACTGTCGCAATTGAGAAATTATGTCCTCTATATTTGATAGGAATTGGTATGATCACATGTGCTCTAAGACCCTTAAGGAATTCGATGTGGTCCACCATCAGGCACAACCTCTTCTCATCCTTGATAGTTACCATCATTGCAACTATGTCAGAATCATTCTCAATTAGGGGCATACCATCTTTCATTTCTGTCCTAGGAAGGCACCAATAAACCCTTGTTCTGTCATTCACATCGTTGCATCCTGCCCTGATGAATTCCTCAATCCATAGAAGAGAGAAGGTGTCAACACTACAATTTTCCAATAATACTCGATGCCAACAACATATTCAAAATTTCTCTTCAGCCCACAACAAAAACATTGTGCTCCAAAACTAATGTGCATTTGTCAGGATCATCTGGTCAAAGAGAGGAAAAACGACAAAAATTTAGTAAACTGAAATACATGGTAGTCAAGTTTATAAAATTCAGTTAACTTAATATGTGCTCATTTTTTATGTTTTCCTATTTTAGTGTGTGCTAAAATTTACAACTATATAACAAGTACACAAACCGTACAAACTTATTTGATACATTTAGCAAATTCAATTGCTAATTCAGTTAACTGATAGAAAGTGTCACACTTTTAGTACATTCAACAAAGTCATTGGTAACACAAGAATTGCTACAATGCATCAACTTTACTCCCCAAAACTACCATCTTACACCTCAACTGCTTCTTTATAATGGAAATCACACCTCAATCAGACCCTAACACAACTCAATCAACAAGATTTGAGGCAAATTCAACTGCTTTACATGCACCAAAACATGACAACATAAAAATGATAATTTCTTCACAAAACATGTGGGCAAATGATTCGTACACACTACCACACACCTCGCGGACTCCATTTGCAATGGATCATCGACGTGAACCCTACCTACAACCCCCTCCGCGACGACACAACACATTGGAGATGAACTCCAATGGCTCCAAGAATTCAGTAGAAGCTAACCATAGTAAGGCGGATCTTCATCGTAGTTTCGACATGCGGAACATCATTCATCGTATCCTAGGTCGAGCTCCACCTCTGACACAGGGTCTTTTTTGTAAAAAATCATGGCCACTATGACGTCTCGACGGGAGGGACTTTTTTCAGAATTGCTGTTCTTCAAAGGGCTTTGTTGCAAAAGGAAACTCCGACGTGGATAGGAAGCGTGTCAGCTCGAGAGATTGGTTGCATGAGTTCTGCACATCGGAGACAATGTTCTATAGGAGTGCAGCACAGCGGACGAGTTGTTGTACGAAAATGCACGTCACAGACCGTTTCATAGCATTTTGAAATGGAGGGAGCAATTGTTACCTCATAATAAAAAAGACTGATAAAAAAAGACTGTACGTCTAGTGACAGAACAGCGTGGCACATCAAGCTAACTCCGCCTCCATATAACCCGGGACACGTTACAGTCAGAACGCGCGCAACCCGGGACACGTTACAGCTAGCTTCCGGGGCGCGCTCAACCCAGTCATGCGCGCCGCATGCCGATCGTCGGCGGCGTACGGGGTGCCGGTGCGTGCTTGCGTCTGCACACAGATATCCATGCAGCAGCGTGACGAAACCGGCAGAAACGGCGATGCCAGTTCTCAGTCTCAGGTAAGCTAGCACGTCGTGTAGCGCCCCTGACCGAAACGCTTGCTTGCCTTCCGGCGAAATGACGCTAGCCAGCTCCTGTCGTTATATATGAGCCGATGTAGGCACACACAGGGACCTCTTCAGTGACGCGGAGCGTTTGGAGATTGCTAGCTAGCTTCCGATCGACCGACCATTTTTCTCTCCGAGACATGGCCGCCGCCACCGCCGTCGCCACTTGTGCTGTAGTGGAGGCGGTGGAGGTGGAAGGTGGTCAGGCGCGGGAGACGAACGGCGGCAGGAGGGGGAAGGCAGCTCGGGGATGGAAGTGCATGCCCTTCATCATAGGTACGTACGTACTTCCTCCGTTTCAAAATATAAGATGTTTTTAGGTTTGTAAAGAAAATAAATCTAGACTTCTTTTAGTGTGTAGATTCATCCCAAAGTCGAGTGTACCTACATACTAAAATAAGTCTAGATTTATTGTCTTCACAAACCTAAAACATCTTATATTTTGAAACGGAGGGAGTATGCACTAATGCACGGGCCAGAGCAAATATTTGCTTCCCGTCTCCCTGACCATCTCCCAACCTGCTTCCTTTTGCGAGATTTGTCCTTCAGATAAGCCTGTACGTACAGGAGCGTGGGGCTCTGCCGCCGAGCGCCCGGCCACCAAGGTCGATCGCGGGTTTAATTACTACTCCCTTCGTTTTAAAATATAAGATGTTTTAGATTTATAAAGAGAATGTATCTAGACTTGTTTTAGTGTGTAGATTCATTCCAAACATGAGTGAACCTATATACTAAAAGTAGTCTAGATACATTTGCTTCACAAAGCTAAAACATCTTATATTAAACAGAGGGAGTAGTAGTAGCCTTGATAGTTGATACTTTTGCCATTTCGCCAAGCAGATGCGTGTACTTGGTTAATCTTCTTCCCCTTGATGATTAGATTAGACTTGCATATATGCACCACATCAGCGAATTTCCCCCTTGATCTGCTTTCGTGCTCCTCGTGCTTGCGAATTAGAGTGGCTGTTTGATATTACGGAAATTTAGATTTGGTAGTAATAGCTCGGAGCCTCGGACCGGGTGAGAAAGGAGTCCCATGATTACAAAAGGGGGCTTTTACATGCTCCAACTAACCATAATTTGGAATAAAATTAAGAGTGAATTCCACTTTTTACCCTCTATTTGTGCATTTATGACATTAATTATCCTATGTATTGAAAAATTTATCTAAATTACTATGTTCGGAAACTTTAAACCCTCATTCTCTGATGTATATCTATTTGTCAAGATGTGATGTGACGATTGAACCTCGAAATTATCAAGATGACAACAAAGAATAAAACATTTGATTCAGAGAAGGATAGATATGATCGGCAACGACGTCCTCCGATCTTGACATATTTTGTTGCGGCACATTGTCCTAACGTATCAGCTTTATCCAAAAACATGTGTTGAATATTAAAACGGGACAAAATCATGCTCGGAATTTTCTTAAATAGGACATTTGGCTATAACTTCTACTAAATGGGGTAATTAGTGTCTCAAATGCATAACTAGAGGAGAAAAAATGGAATTCACTTTAAAAATAATGCATAATGCACCACACCTTGCTATAGACGGAGTCATAATTGGGAGAGAGCATATGTCATTAATTAACAGAACAATGATGTATTCTACAACTTATGGCACGTACACTGCAATGACGTAAGCTTTTTTTTATGCTTGCCACATTGGATTTTGTCTATTTGGAGGAAAGAAAAACAAGAGAGAAAAAGTTGTCTTCCTTTAGCTAAGGGATGATCTTTTAGAAATAAGAGAAGACTATTTTCTTTATTGTATCATATGTCCTCCCTTAGTCAACCAATTTCTTACTAAAAAATAGTTAATCCTCATTAATTGCTAGAGACAGTAAGAGATAGTGCATTGTACTCCCTCCATTTCGATTTATAAGTCCTGCACATAGTTTTATGTCGTCAAATTGAGCAACTTAGTATGATGTATATATTACAAAAAATATATCACCGAAAACTTTAGACTTTGTATTTTTTCAATGATATAATTTTTATATTATATAATTCAAATTATATAGGTCGAATTGATAACCTAGATATACGCGTAGGACTTGTAAACCGAAACGGAGGGAGTATAAATTATTTATTATGTCTTCTCTAAATGATGTGAAGAGCTAAGAGAAGGCATGTCTTCCCTAGCATTGTAGGTGCCCTTATATAGATTGCTTTCTTTAGTTGACGCGAAGTTAAGAGAAAACCAGTCTTCTCTACCATTGTACATGTCCTAAGCTACTCCCAAAGCAATATAGATCATCAATTCTGCACGTTCCAACGGCTTAAGTCTACTATTATCATGGAAAGTAAGTCACAACCCAGGACAATATGGATTTTCACGGTGTAGACATTAGGAAGGGGATAACAGATAATTAAAAGATTGTGCCTGAAACGGAAATGCAATGAAATGCTTAGAATTTCTTAGGTTTTGCTTCGGTTTTGCCTGTTTTACTACCCGGTCACATCCGGCCCTTGTTTTCCAATAAAATCAAGCATCGTCAAGCCTTATTATCATCAGGGATAAAGCGGACCAAAACGAATAGATTAAATTCTGCCATGTTTACTTTTATATTTTTTTGAAAGCCAGAAACAAATGCAGAAAATCATAGAAACATATATTGTAAAATGGATGAAGACCGAATACGATACAAGACGAATATGGAAGGGAATGATGGGTGGGTGGCACCGGCACGACCCCACAATCGCAGCGGTTTTGTGTTCCTAACCCTATGTCATGCTTCAGTGATGCTGCACTTGCTCAATTAGGAAAGAGGACCGGACCGGAGGGATCATGATTTTAGGTACTCCCTCCGGTCTATAATAAATGTCTTTGATTTAGTATAATATTTTATATTAAATTAGCATACTTATTATGGATCATATAGTAGAATATACTTCCTCCTTTTTAAAATATAAGATATCTTAGGGTAGTGAAAAAAAATGTATCTAGACTTATTTTAGTGTGTAGATTCACTCCACACATGAGTGAACCTACGTACTAAACAAAGTCTAGATGCATTTGCTTTACAAAACTAAAACATCTTATATTTCGAAACGGAGGGAGTATTTGTTAGGCCTGTTTCGCAGAGGCTGGCAAGAGCCTGCTCAACGGTACCAAAAACCAAATACGGAGTACATCCAAAATAATACTCACTCCGTTCAAAAAAGATGTTGGAGACCTAGTTTATTTTTAATTTTGCAAAGAAAACCCTCAAACTTTAAAAACGTTTAGATTTGGCCTGAAATTGAAAAATCAAATCCAAATCTTCTCCCCTCGTCCTCCTCAAATCTGGCCAACGGGCCGGCCCGGCACGGCCCAGGCCTGGCACGCGGCACGGCCCGCCAAGCCACGTGCCAGGCCGGGCCGGCACACGTGCCTCGTCTGGCGGTCCGAGCCCGGCACAAAAGCTTCACGGGCCGGCCCGTGGCCCGTCAAGCACGCTGGCCCGTCATTGATTTTCTCTAGACCGTCTAAATTAATCTAAAATATCGATTAAAATTATAATTTATCAGCTAAGATTCAGTGGCATAGTGGTTAGTTGCTCGCGCGGGATGCCGAAGATCCTGTGTTTGAGTCCCGCTGGGACTCTTTTTTGCCTCTGAACGCTACACATACCTGCTGACAGGCCGTGCCTCAGGCCGCGGCCCAGGCACGGCCCGCTCCTTTAAGGGCCGGCACGGGCCTAACACGCCACGGGCTGGGTTGGGGCGTTGCCGGGCTTTTTTCGCGGGCTCGCGTGCCAGCCCGTTAAGGAGTGACCCGTTGGCCAGGTTTGGTCCTCCTCGCCGTCCGTCGGTCCCCCGCGGCCTGTTGCCGCTCCATCGCCACTCCAATCACCGTCGGAGGGCTCCTGTGGGGGTCGCCCCACCTGTCCCTAGCCAAGACAAGGGAGGCGAGGTCTCTGGCGATTTGCGAGGCCCAGGCACGGCCCGCTCCTTTATGGGCCGGCACGGGGCTGACACGCCACGGGCTGGGCTGGGGCGTTGTCGGGCTTTTTTCGCGGGCTCGCGTGCCAGCCCGTTAAGGAGTGACCCGTTGGCCAGTTTTGGTCCTCCTCGCCGTCCGCCGGTCCCCCGCGGCCTGTTGCCGCTCCATCGCCACTCCGATCACCGTCGGAGGGCTCCTGTGAGGGTCGCCCCACCTGTCCGTAGCCAAGACAAGGGAGGCGAGGTCTTTGGCGATTTGCGAGTGCTGCTCGGTCAGGTCGAGCGCCACGGAGGCGAGGGCTTGGTCGAGCTCGAGCGCCATGGAGTCGGAGCCGGATGTAGGTTTACAAGCTAAGAAATATTCAGGAAATGACACGATGTATGAAAACAATACCAAATGGTCAGCCTGAAGTTATGCACAATAGAATCATAACACAGTATAGTGAGCCACCAGCAGTATGATGTATGGAAGACCAAACTCGACGTATTTCACAACCTGCATAGGAAATTCATATCCCACCGTTGTAAAAATTCAGACAGACATAGAGCTCTGAATTTCATTTGAATTTATTCAGTAGACAAGTTCCAGATTAGATTGCTTTGCTTTACTTTCTCTGAATTTATTCAGTAGACAAGTTGACTACTACAACACTACTCCAAAAACTACAGCACTATTAGGATTTGGATCAAGCATTCAGTACTAGTATACAAACATAAGAACAACTGAAACACTCCCTACATAATGTGCAATGGCTTTTCTGTGGCACCAGATGTTTTTGGGTAGACTGGATAGCAAGTTAAGCATTCCAATTTATGTCTGAACCACTTATTATAAAACAGCACCTCAATACCACCAACTGGGTAAATCAGTGTGGCTGTAGAATATCAAGACTAGGATGACTGAATTTTGACATATTCACTACTTTGCTTTCAGTACAGGTTATACTAGGAGTTGATGTAAACAAATCCAGTTCATTGAGAAAATTTTCAGGAGTAATTCAAACATTACATGTTGCTAGGAGTACTTACAATAAGTAACACTAGGGTCAAGACCAGTATGTTACATCAAGAAAATTAATTGAAAACAACAAGAAACAAGGGTAGTACAAAGTCTGTTGTACTCCTAGTACAATGGATCATGTATGTGCAAAGTCTCAAGGATAGATATTCATGTGATATTTTTTGCAAGTAAACTTCTTAGGCACTGCCACTAATATCTTAGAGGACAGTGTTAATTACTGTTAGTTACTTGACAAGCAGTAGGTGTCAAAGTCTATATACATGTTTATCAATTAATCAGTGGATACAAGTGCTATAACAGTATGGACTGATGTATCAGCATCAATAATGCTATTCCAGTATACTGTTACACATAGTCCTATAACATCACAGATATGCTGGTTAACGCAGTCAATGCAGCTTGCTTTGCATGCAGTCTGAACTAGTAACCTGAACAAACAGAGGTTCCAAAACTAAACACTGTTTATTTAGAACAGAGCTTCAGATGCACAAGACGTGGTTGCAGCAAATGGACAGTATCATCGACCTGGATATAGATGATACTCAGGATGGCACCATTTTTTCTTATCACTTGAGAATTACTGAACAAATAGGGAAATCTCCCACGTACTTTGCCGCATTTTCCACTATACAACTTCTCTGGGTGGGACCATTTTTTCAGCTCTAGCTTAGCATAGGGACTGAAACTTCTCACAGTGTGGCCATTTTTTCAGCTCCAACTTAGCATTTTCTTCGACAGAGTGCTCTCTGATCGTTGTTGTTTGTTTGGTGGTAACTGAACCCTTTTATTTCTCCTTCTAATCAAATGAAAGCAGTGCTCGCTGCCTTCGTCAAAAAAGAGGAACAAATGAGAGTCGGGATGAACACACGAAAAGCAAAAGTTTGACATTAGTTGCAACTTTGTACGACACACTAACATATTCTGCACAAGAATAAACTCAAAATCTAATCATAAGCTGGTACAGTACTGAGTGTCTGTCTGTTTGTATGCAGCAACCGTGGCATTCGAGAGTGTTGGGTCAATTGGGGTGGCAGCAAATCTGACGGTCTATCTTGTGAAGCGCTTCAACATGGGGCAGCTCACGGCAGCAAACATTACCAACATTTTCTATGGTACGCTTAACTTTGCGCCCTTGCTAGGCGCCTTCATCTCCGACACCTACTTGGGAAGGTTCAGAACCCTGGCCTATGGATCCTTCTTTAGCTTCCTGGTATGTCCATGCCACAGCCTCATTTCACCTCCTTCTGTCCTCAGTCCTCTGTCCTCGTTTTCAAAGTAAGTCTCCAGAAAATGAATGGAATAGCCAGCAATATTGTTAACATTAGCAAGTGAAATGGCATTTGCAATGAACCCATAACAAATGATTACAGTTTATCTAGTATGATTTTACTGCACAAAAACTTGATATCTCAGGCTCCGCAAGAGGCCAAACAAGAGAGAGCAGGCCCAATGGCACAGCAATTACGGGATAATATGCCGGTGTCTATTTATGGAGTATACTTACTAATCAAAATTACAAATCTCCCGTGGTTATGGTTTATTTCCCAACTTTTCTAAGATTGATTTGTAGGCTGAGAATATAAAGTCTGGCAATGTACTCTTAGTAATTATACTACAATACCAACTATCCATTCACTAGGGTCTGAGGTCCTAGATCATGCTGTGAAGTCTTCCACGACTACAACCTAAGATCAAAACCACCAGCCATAATGTCCAAGAGATTGTGTCAGATCTCTCTTTGTGTAGTGTACTATTTTCCTGCTTTTCTTGCAATCCGCACATATCTGTTTCTTCAGTCTTAACACATGACCATCGTGTTTTTTGGTGAGTGGTAGGATCAGCAAATGATATTTATTTAATACTGTCTAGCTGTTCTAAGGAATCACTATCTCGGGCAGACACATTTCAGATTTCCCATTATTACTTCATGCTGCTTCAAGTACAAATGCAAAGACTGGAAAGACAGGATGCACTTTATTGAGATTTAAAGATGTATATTCCTGTAAGATTGTACTTGCTTGGGGAGCCGCCGGCGCTAAACATTTGGCTAGCCTGATCCTTGGTATCATGTAATTGGCCTCTGCCGTTTTGCTTCTTTTGTAACCTTGTTGCTATCTTCTCTATCAATATAGCAGGCAAAGCTTTTGCCTCTTTCAAAAAATATATATATATGAACTACAAAAACATGAATAAAACTTGCTCGATGGCAACAACCTTACATGAACTACAAAAACATGAATAACGCAACTGCACTAAATTTCCACAAGATGCTGACAAATGTTACAATGTTAAAATTAAATTCTGCATTGCTCAGAGTCTAATATGTGTGTTTATTTGCTGCAAAAATAGGGGATGCTAGGATTGACTTTATCTGCATCAGTTCCTGCTCTGAAGCCACCAGGCTGCAATCAAACAACCCAATTAGGTGGACACTGCAATAGTCCATCAACACTCCAGCTGGGTGTGCTATACCTTTCTCTTGGGTTTCTAACCATCGGTGGCGGAGCAATCAGACCATGCAGCCTGCCCTTTGGAGTAGACCAATTCGATATGACTGATGAAAAAAGCCGGAAGGGCCTGAGCAGCTATTATAACTGGTACTATGGCACAACTACTGCTGCCCTGGTGTTCTCTTTGACTATCCTCGTCTACATACAAAATGATATCAGCTGGCCAATAGGATTTGGCATACCCACATTTTTCATGATGATGGGAATTATCGTCTTATTTATGGGTACGAGACTGTATGTCCATGTAGTACCAGAAGGAAGCATCTTCACTGGAATTGCCCAAGTTTTAACGGTATCGTTTAAAAAGAGAAGACTCAAGCTTCCATATCCTCACGATATAAATCAACAAGACTTGCTGCTCTTCAACCCTCCAACAAAGGGAAACCGTATTTTCAGACTGCCACTTACTTCCCAGTTCAGGTATAATAAAGATATAACCCCATTTGATACTATGTGATACTTTTTTTTCGAGGATGATAACATTTAATACTGTCACAAAACATCCACAAAATTGCCACCGGATACCGTCTTATTCCAAAAAAAAAAGCATCACACTTTTTCCAGGAAAAAACTATTTTTGCGGAGATTAAGGTTTTGCTGTGTAACTTTTGTTCATTACGTATTAATAAGTTGAAGGAATTGTACATATAGGTATAGGACTTACCATAATACTATGGGTATATCCAACCTTGCAAAATAGGGTTAAGAACACTGGCACACATCTATTTACTAGGTAGCTACATTCCATGTACTTGCTAGAAACATGCAGAAAAATTCATGTGTAGGTAAATATAAACCCTTTTTCTGCAAGTAAATCGAGTACAGTATAATGTCCTAACTTCCTCAATAAACTGAAATAGAAATATAAACACAAACAACATGACAATCATGCAAAAAAAGTACTAATCATTTGAAAGAATTATATGTAAATGCTAATGTATACCCGCTATTTATTGTGATTCATCCTCAGGTTTCTGAACAAAGGTGCAATTGTAAGGGATGGTGATATAAATGATGACGGTTCTGCAAGAAACTCGTGGGAGCTTTGCAGTATCCAGCAAATAGAAGAGGTTAAATGTTTGATAAGAATTGTGCCTATTTGTATTTCTGGCATCATATGCTTCATGGCGATTTCTCAGCAGTTCACCTACGTAATATTGCAAACATTAACAATGGATTGTCACCTTGGGCCACACTTCAAAATTCCAGAGGCCTGTGTTATATCCATATCCTTCATGGCCCTAACTTTATTCATCCCTATTTACGACCGACTTTTAGTACCCATGGCTAGAAGATTAACCGGGGTGGAAAGTGGAATTACACTTCTTCAGAGACAGGGAGCAGGATTGGTGATTTCTCCCATTTCAATGGTGGTAGCAGGACTTGTTGAACGCAAAAGGAGGAACTCAGCTCTGTCTAATGGAGGAATATCACCGATGTCAGTCTTTTGGCTTGCCCCCCAACTGGTTTTAATGGGTATTGCTGAGGCCTTAAATGCAATTGGACAAATTGAATTCTATAATAAGCAGTTCCCAGAGCACATGCTAACCCTAGCAGGATCCCTGTTTTTCGTTAGTTTAGCTGCAGGAATCTACTTGAGTACTGCCCTGGCAAACATCACAAAACAGGTGACCAGCAGATATGGCCACAGAAGCTGGTTGACAGAGGATATTAATCTCAGCAAACTTGACTACTACTTCTATTTCATTGCCGTCATGGGAGTACTGAACCTTTTCTACTTCCTCATATGCTCACACTACTATCAATATAAAGCCATGTCACTCCATGCCGAAGAGTCCATCAAAATAGAGACAAAGGTAGAGGCAGATGCAGAGATCGACATCGCAAAAGATGCACATAACAATTAAATATGTAGATGGGACAAATTCCAAGAGGTCTTAATGTTCTGCAACATGGCACGCGGACTTTCTTACTCGAATGTGACCAAAAGCAAGTGTACCGTAGTTTAGCCAGAAAGGATGACTGTCATCCAAAGAGCATAAGTAAAGAGCTAAAAGGTCTGTTGTATTCGAATTTGATTAAGTGTGAGTTCCTGGAACTTAATGAAGGCAGCCATACTTCTTTGGAACTTAATTAAGTCCGTAGTATGTATATCTGAATCAAGTACAGACATGCCGTACTTTGCTACTACAGTCTTTCATGTTTAGAACTTTTATTTATATATTTTAAATGCATTCAATAAATCAAAAGATTACTTCTCCTCGAAATAGACGTTCGTCCCGCTTTTTAAATAAATCCATAACATAGCCAAACAGATACAAAGTGATAAGAGAACTATCTTACCAAGCAGACCAAAGATAAACAAAAAATACGGGAGTAGTCACACCCTGATGGAGCACTCGAGACTACTAACAAGATGTGACATCACGCCTCCTTGTGAAACCATCGGATGTAGTCACACCACACCCACCAAGTTGTCGTTGGAGGGGGCCGCATCCCCTCTCGCTTTGATCCTGCTAGCATACAACAAGGATGGAGATTGGTGAAGGCAGAATCACATGTATAAGATAGGAACCCACCACAAACACCTGACGTCAGCGTCAGAAGTGCCTTGATGCATGATCTGAATTTGCCCACCAATGACACCGGATCGACATCGAGAGGTACCCGAGCTCTACGATGACACCCCCAAGAGGGTGACAATGCAACAAGCCATCGTAATCGAGACTGGGATAGTCAAGGGTTTTCACCTGGATCCCTAACGCAAGGAAGGTAATCACAACGACTCGCCCAAGAGGGTTATGACACCCGGAGACATCGCCGCCGCTGGCACCGGAGCGCTGAGATTTTTCCCATAAGAACCTTCGCACCACAACTGAAGGGAATATGCCCTGAGAGGCAATAATAAAGTGTTTATTATGTGTATTCTAAGTATATGATAGATGTTTATTTTGCATGCTATAATTGTATTAATACGGAAACGTTAATACATGTGTGTTTAATAAACAAACAGAAAGTTTCTAGTTATGCCTCTCTCATAAACTAGCTCGTTGATTAACAAGATGATCAAGGTTTCCAGATGATCAAGGTTTCCTGATCATGGACATTGGATGTTGTTAATAACGGGATCACAACATTAGTGTAATGGTGTGATGAACATTCATCCGAAGTATAGCATTACGATCAAAGTCATTGAGTTTATATTGCTATAACAACTTACGAAGTGATCCTAATCCTTAGACCATGAGATCATGTCAATCACTAACACCGGAAGAGTTTCTTGATAACATCAAACGTCACACCGTAACAGGGTGATTATAAAGATGGATTCAGAACTAATAAAGTGTTATGTTGAGGCTCATGGATCGAGAGGAATTTGTTCATCCCGATGGCGGATAGATATACTGGGCCCTCTCGGTGATATCACATTGATTAGCTTGCAAGCAAGTGATTTGATCACTAGAATGTTATATCACAGAACGAGAAAAGAGTGCATGTCAGTGAGATCAAACTAGGTATGGAGATACCGATGATCGAATCTCGGACATGTAATATATCGTGAAACAAAGGGATTAATATACTAGCGTAAAAGGTTTCGACGATCACAGGAAAGTCATTGTTGAATGTGTGGGAGTCGATGGGTCTCGATCCCGCTCGATTATTGATCCGAGAGGAGTCTCGATCATGTACGCATTATTCACGAACCGTAGGGTGACACACTTAAGAGACACCGACATCCAATTGGAGCAAATGTTTCATGCGAAAGAATGAACAAGCGCAGAATTTATTTCACTAGATACGAAATAGGTTTTGGTGAAATTGCATAAAGTGGTTATGCATGTGAAATAGAATTCTAGCAAGGGGTTATTTGTGAATGTTTGTCATTAAAGTAATTGACAAAATTCTGAATAAAATAAAAGAGTTTTATTTAATGAGAGTTTGCATTAAATTTGGTGGAAATTTAATGGGAATTTGAGTGGACTTTTGAGTGGAGGGAATTTAAAGGAGATTTGTGAGTGGAGTGTCCACCCACATGAAGAGGGGAGGGCAAGGGGGCAGCCCCCATGCGCCGGCCACCCCCTTGGGGTCCCCCCCCCCTCCTCCTATAAAAGGAGCCCCCCTCCTCACTTGTCTCTCACACCTCCTCGTGAAGGATCTCTCTCCCCCTCTAGAATTTATCCCCCATGGTCTCGGACTAGCGAGATACATGTTCCCGGTGGCTATTCGGCAAGAAAGAGTTGTGCTTCATTGCATCGCTGGAGCGAGGAGGCGGAGGTTGCTCGGTGCCTCGAACGTGTGTGCGAGCACGGATGCGCTGATTTGCGGCGCTAGGACTTCCTCTCGATCTTGAGATCGGCAAGAGATCGTCACATCAACCACGATTTGAACTCGTTAAGCTTTGTCGGTCTTCAAGGGTATGTTCTCTACGGATATACATTCGCCCGTTGTTTGTATCTAGTAGATAGATCTTGGTATATAGTTCACATCGTAGGAAAATTTTGTTTTCTATCTGCGAACCCTCAAAGGGTATCGAGCCGGATCTATGCGTAGATACTTTACAGGTAGTACACATATGAGTATGTGGCGATGATGATCATGTTGTTGCTCCTTTGTTGTAATTTTGGATATTGGTGGCATAGTGGGATGAAGGCCGGACAAACTTTACATGTCCTCGCACATGAGACCTGTTCCACGCTTGACATGCAACTAGTTTGCATAAGTGGCTAGCGGTGTCTGTCTCTCCTACTATAGTCAATATCTATTTTGCAAGCGTTGTCAACAATTTGATTATCCTCGTTGTGGTTCATGTTCGTAGGTAAGAACGGTTCTATCTCGAAGCCCTAAGCCACGTAAAACTTGCAATGGATAAATTAGAGGCGTCTAGTTTAGATTGTTGTTGGGCTAGTGTTATGATATGGTAGTGTTGTAAGTAGAAGTATGAGATGATACTCTTACAACACACATAGCGTCTAAAATCCATAGACCTTGGATTTACACATATAGGTATGATAGTGATCATACCACGATGCACATGATAGAGATCATCTGCGGGAACCATATCATTTCACTAATAAACATATGATGTTTGATAGCATCTTATATTGCTTGTTTAGCGCTTTGTTAGCATAATAAGATGATCCCTCATTTAAATATCAAGATAAGAATGTGTTCTTCCTTTAGTATGCACCAATTATGTTTTCGTCGCTCCAAGACATCACGTGATGATCGGGTGTTCTTGGATCCATGACCATATTTCGGGTGTAAAACAGTTACACACGCGAATACTAAGGTTCTAACTTGGCGAGCCTAGCATGTACAGACATGGCCTCGGAACACGGACCGAAAGGTTAAGCATGAGTCATATAGTTGATATGATGCCCATTTGATGCTCGCCTTTGAAGCTATACCGACTCACGTGATGATCGGACTTGGTATAGTGGATTTGGTTCATGTAATCACCAAAAAGGCACGAGGGATGTCGTTTTGAGTGGGAGTTCATTCATAATATGGATTATTTGAACTCAATCTATCACACACTTAGTCTAAACTTTACAAATTCTGTAGATGGCACCACCGCTTAATTTCAATGTGTTCATGGAGAAAGAGAAACTAGCAACGAACGGTAGCAACTTTACGAATGGGCCATGAATTTGAGGATTCTCCTCTGCTTTGCACAAAAGCAATATGTGCTAGAAGCGCCGTTAGGCCCCCACCTTTTGATGATGCCTGACGAGGAGAAGAATGTCTATCGACTCGTCGGAGGACCACAACTTAGTTCATTGCGGCATATTGTATGGGCTAGAGCCGAACTTCAAAGCGTTTGAAAACAGCAATGCATTTGATACAATGGGTGAGTTGAAAATGATTTTCGACACACATGTCAGAGAGCTACAACGCTTGAGAAAAGTTCTTTAGTTGCATGATGGAAGAGCACTCCGTTAGTGAGCATGTACTCAAGATGTCGGTTACGCCGATAAGCTTGTGTCCTTGGGAATATCGATTCCCATTGACTTAGGCATCCATCGTGTTCTCGCGCCTCGCCACCTAGCTATAAGAGCTTCGTGATGAACTATAATATGCAAGGCATGAAGAAGTCTCCCCAGCTTACACAATGCTTAAAACCGCATAAGTGGAGATCAAAAGGAACATCAAGTATTGATGATCAATAGGAACACCGGTTTCAAGAAAGACAAGAAGGAAAAGCGGAAGGAGTAAGCGGCAAGCCTGCTGTCGCTGAAAAGAAACCCCGAGTTGGACCTAAGTCCGATTCCAGTGCTACTATTGTAAGGGATCGCCATCGAAGCAATCGCCCCAAGTATCCGCGACAAGAAGGCCGGCAAGGCAAACAAAGGTATATATGATATACATGTTATTGATGTGTACTTGACTAGTGCTCGTAGTAGCACACGGGTATTTGATACAGTTCGGTTGCTAATATTTGTAACTTTCGAATCGTGGTTTGTGGAACAAGCGACCGCTAGCAAGGGTGAGGTCAAGATGCGTGTCGGCAATGGATCAGCGTTGATGTGATCGCCATCGAACGCTGCCTCTCCACTTGCCGCCGATTAGTTATAAACTTGAATAAATGTTATCCGGTGCCTGACCGAGCATGAACATTGTATCCGGATCGTGTTTGATGCGAAGTGGTTATTCATTTAAACCGAGAACAATGGTTGTTCCATTTATATGAATGAAATCTTTTATGGTCTGCACGATGATGAATGGTTTATTTCTATTAGATCTCGATGATAATGTTACATATTCATAATGTTGATGCTAAAAGGATTAAACTTAATGATGATATATCCGCATATATGTAATCGCCGTCAGGTCATATTGACGTTAAACGCATGAAGAAGCTCCATTCGATGGACTTTTGGAATCACTTGATTCTGAATCATTTGATACATGTGAGCCATGCCTTATGGGCAAGATGACTAGAACGCCATTTTCCGTTCAATGGAACGGCGTGATTTATTGGAAGTCATACATTACGATGTATGTGGTCCAATGAGTGTGCCTTGAGGTGGATATCGTTATTTTGTTACTTTCACGGATGATTTGAGTAAATACGGTTATATCTACTTGATGAAACACAAGTCTGAAACCTTTGAAAAGTTCAAGGAATTTCGAATGAAGTGGAAAATCATCGTAATAGAAAGATCAAATTTCTACGGTCCGACCGTGGAGGTGAGTATCTAAGTTATGAGTTTAGCACTCACATGAAAGAGTGTGGAATTGTTTCACAACTCACACTGCTGAACACCACAGCGAAATGGTGTGTCGAACGTCGTAATCGTACTTTATTAGATATGGTTCGATCTATGATGTCTCTAACGGACTTGCCATTGTCATTTTGGGGTTATGCACTAGAAACTGTTGCATTCACTTTAAATCAGGCACCATCTAAATCCGTTGAAAAGACACCAGATGAATTGTGGTTTGGAAACAAACCTAAGTCATTTCTTAAAGTTTGGGGATGCGATGTTTATGTGAAGAAACTTCAACCGAATAAACTCGAACCCAAAGCGGAAAAATGCGTCTTCATAGGATACCCTAAAGAAACTATTGGGTATTCCTTCTATCATGCATCCGAGGGCAAGGTTTTGTTGTTAAGAATGGATCCTTTCTAGAGAAAGAGTTTCTCGAAAGGTGTGAGTAGTCGGAAGGTAGAACTCAAGAGGTTGTGGAACCTTCTCTTCAAAGTATGGCGAGTAGCGCAGCGGAAGTTGTTCGGAGTTGGCTCCACCTGTTGAAGAGGGATCTAATGATAATGATCATGAAACTCGAAGAGAGTACTACCGAACCTCGCAGTCAAACATGACGCTGCAGCTCCCGAGTCAGAAAAATCCTGTCATGAATTTCATGGTTGATGAAAATGATGACCCTGTGACGTATGAAGAAGCGATGATGAGCCCGGATTCCAACAAATGGTTAGAAGCCATGAAATCCGAGATGGAATCCATGTATGAAAATCAAGTTTGGAACTTGGTGGAACTACCTCACGGCCGAAAGGCCGTGGAGAACAAATGGATTTTCAAAAAGAAAGCTGATGCTGATGGTAATGTGACCGTCTATAAAGCTCGACTTGTCGCAAAGGGGTTTCGAAAAATTCAAGGAGTTGATTACGATGAGACTTTCTCTCCGTAGCGATGCTAAAGTCGATTAGGATTATGTTAGCAATTCTTTGCATATTTCGATTATGAGATATGGCGATGGATGTCAAAACCGCGTTTCTCAATGGTAATATTGAAGAAGAGTTGTATATGATACAACCAAAGGGTTTTGTCGATCCTAAGGATGCTAACAAGGTGTGCAAGCTTCAGATCCATCTATGGATTGAAGCAAGCATCACGAAGTTGGAATCTCCGCTTTGATGAGGTGATCAAAGAGTTTGGATTTGTCCAAATTTATGGAGAAGCTTGTATTTACAAGAAAGTGAGTGAGCAATGTGGCATTTACGATATTATATGTGGATGACATATTATTGATCGAAATGATATAGATCTTTAAAAAGTGTTAAAAGTTATCTAAACAAAGAAATTTTCAATGAAGGACCTAGGTGAGCGTCATACATATTAGGCATAAAGATCTATAGAGATAGATCTAGGCGCCTAATAGGGCTATCATAGTACATACCTTGATAAGATTTTAAAGAAGTTTAAAATGGACGGAAGTAAGAAGGGTTCTTACCTATGTTGCAAGGCAAGACATTGAGTAAGACTCAAAGTCCGCGGCGGAAGAAAGAGAGATAATGGACAAAGTCCCTATGCTTCACCATAGGCTCTATAATGTACGCCATGCTATGTACAAGACCGGATGTGGCACATGCTATTAGTTTGACTAGTAGGTACCAATTGGATCCGGTTTAGAACATCGGATAGCGGTCAAGAATATCCTTAAGTACTTACGAAGAACTAAGGATATGTTTCTTGTATACGGAGGTGAAGAAGAGCTCGTCGCTAAGTGTTATGTCGACGCTAGCTTTGACACGATCCAGATGACTCTAAGTCTCAATCCGGATCGTATTTCTCATGAATGGCGGAGCGTTAGTTGGAGGAGCTCCAAACAACCTGTGGTAGCGGGATCAACAACGGAGGCCGAATATGTTCTTTGCTTGAGCGGCTCAGAAGCGATTTGGATGAAGGAGTTCATATCCGAACTAGGAGTGGTGGCAAACGTTGGACCCAATGGTGATCTATTGTGACAACAATGGTGCCATTGCCAATGCCAAAGAGCCAAGGTCTCACAAGCATTCCAAGCATATTAAGCGGTTTCACTCCATCCATGAGCATTTCAAGGATGGAGATATAAAGATTTAGAAGTACATACGGATCTCAATGTAGCGATCCGTTGACTAAAACTCTCCCTAGAGCAAAACATGATCAACACCGTAACTCAATGGGTGTTAGATTTATCACTATGTAACTAGATTATTGTCTCTAGTGCAAGTGGGAGACGAAGGAATATGTCACGAGAGGCAATAATAAAGTGTTTATTATGTGTATTCCAAGTATATGATAGATGTTTATTTTGCATGCTATAATTGTATTAATACGGAAGCGTTAATACATGTGTGTTTAATAAACAAATGTAAAGTTCCTAGTTATGCCTCTCTCATAAACTAGCTCATTGATTAACAAGATGATCAAGGTTTCTGATCATGGACATTGGATGTTGTTAATAACGGATCACAACATTAGTGTAATGGTGTGATGAACATTCATCGAAGTATAGCATTACGATCAAAGTCATTGAGTTTATATTGCTATAACAACTTACGAAGTGATCCTAATCCTTAGACCATGAGATCATGTCAATCACTAACAGTGAAAGAGTTTCTTGATAACATCAAACGTCACACCGTAACAGGGTGATTATAAAGATGGATTCAGAACTAATAAAGTGTTATGTTGAGGCTCATGGATCGAGAGTGGAATTTGTTCATCCCGATGACGGATAGATATACTCTGTCCCTCTCGGTGATATCACATTGATTAGCTTGCAAGCAAGTGATTTGATCACTAGAATGTTATATCACAGGAACGAGAAAAGAGTGCATGTCGGTAACGAGATCAAACTAGGTATGGAGATACCGATGATCGAATCTCGGACATGTAATATATCGTGAAAAAAGGGATTAAGATACTAGCGTAAAAGGTTCCGACGATCACAAGAAAGTCATCGTTGAATGTGTGGGAGTCAGTATGGGTCTCCAGATCCCGCTTCTGATTATTGATCCGAGAGGAGTCTCGATCATGTCCGCATTATTCACGAACCGTAGGGTGACACGCTTAAGAGACACCGACATCCAATTGGAGCAAATGTTTCATGCCGAAAGAATGAACAAGCGCAGGAATTTATTTCACTAGATACCGAAACAGGTTTTCGGGTGAAATTGCATAAAGTGGTTATGCATGTGAAATAGAATTCTAGCAAGGGGTTATTTGTGAATGTTTATCATTAAAGTAATTGACAAAATTCTGAATAAAATAAAAGAGTTTTATTTAATGAGAGTTTGCATTAAATTTGGTGTAAATTTAATGGGAATTTGAGTCGACTTTTGAGTGGAGGGAATTTAAAGGAGATTTGTGAGTGGAGTGTCCACCCACATGAAGAGGGGAGGGCAAGGGGGCAGCCCCCATGCGCCGGCCACCCCCTTGGGGTTCCCCCCTCCTCCTATAAAAGGATCCCCCCTCCTAACTTGTCTCTCACACCTCCTCGTGAAGGATCTCTCTCCCCCTCTAGAATTTATCCCCCATGGTCTCGGACTAGCGAGATACATGTTTCCGGTGGCTATTCGGCAAGAAAGAGTTGTGCTTCCGCATCACGAGCGAGGAGGCGGAGGTTGCTCGGTGCCTCAACGGTGTGCGAGCACGGATGCAGCCATTTGATTCTTGGCGCTAGGACTTCCTCTCGATCTTGAGATCGGCAAGAGATCGTCTACATCAACCACGAGTTGAACTCGTTAAGCTTTGTCGGTCTTCAAGGGTATGTTCTCTACGGATATACATCCACCCGTTGTTTGTATCTAGTAGATAGATCTTGGTATATAGTTCACATCGTAGGAAAAATTTTGTTTTCTATGCTGCGAACCCTACAATAACCCCATACTTCAACCACCCGTTGTCACCGGTCCGAGCCTGCAGAACGCGATCTGGGAACCACCTTTGCCCAAGCACCGCCAATACCAAGACTCCCCGCCACCCACTCCTCGTCATCCATGCATCCAAGGAGAGAACCATCACAAGCATAGTGTCGCTCGTAGGAGAGCCACGCAGTCCACCTTCCAGAGTCGTCTTGGCATCTCCACCCGTGGGACGACAGACACAAGCACAACGAGCCAAATTGCATGGACACGGAAGGCCAGAACGCCAGTGCACTAGTAACATAAGTGCGACAAGCCCGTAGAAACAATGACTCGGCACCGCCACAAGTCACACCTCCATAGCCCACATGAGCCTCCTAGACAACCGATAGGTATGGGCCTTCCTGGCCTATATATCTGGTGCCCCGACCATGGGAAGGGCGCATACATAATTAATACCAACGAAAAACTCCAAGGCCAGTGCTCACTGGTCGGGGCCTGCCAGGCCTAGATTTTGCTCGCGCAGCCCCATCACCTAAGTGATCCACAATGGCCAGATGCCTCCTTGCCATAATGGGGGGAAGGTGGAGGGAACTAAAGTGTTTTCCGCACATAAATCAATATATTACTTATATATCATTAGATTAGGGATCGCAAAAACTAATGATAACAGTTGTATCAAACCAATCAGGTCTTCTCCCCACTAATAGGTGAGCTATGGGTACTCGCTAGACTTTCAGATGAACAACATTGTCTCTTCCCCCATGTCCACCGTGGAGTTGTCTCTGAACTTGACGGAGCGGGTGATGTTGGTGTCGCGCTATGTGAACGCGGCGCAGTCATTGGTCATGTGAATGGTGGCGACCGAGTCAAGGTACCAGACGCCCTCCTTGGTGTCTCCCTCCCACGCCAGGTTGACCTGCGCCTTATCCTCCGGCAGGAAGAGGGTCGACTCTAAGACAACCGGTTCCATGAATTTCTGTCAAGTCTACGACTAGTTGATGAGACTGCCGCGCTGGAATCGTGTCCGACTCCGCAAGTTGGGGCGACTCCAATTCTACCTGAGTTGGCAGATCCCACTAGGAAACCCCGCGGATCCAGGAGTGCTCCTATGGAGGAATCGACTCACCCACCGACTCCGCACTGGTCGGGTCGCTGACTCGGCTAGTGGTGTAGACAAGGGTGTCGCCAGCGACGTGCCCGACTCTGCGCTGCGAGTCAACACTTGGAGCCGTGGGGCAGATCCTACATCATGACTTTATGAGCAGCGTGTCGTCTTTGTTGCCTTCGCCTTTCATGAGGTGAGCCTCCTCTGCTTCTTATTGCGGCAATCCCGCACCCAATGGTCGGCAATTCCGCAGTAGCGACATGTGTCGCGGTCCTCGGTGAGTTGCGTACCCGAGTTTCCGTTTCCACATATGTGGCCATGCGACTTGATGTGTCTGCGTCCGACATGGCTAGACGATGCGCCTCCATCTCGCAGCTTCATCCGGCTGATCTACTCCTCTTTAGAGAGGAGCACCTTGTCGGCTTGCTTGGCCTCCAGCTTCTCTGAGTTGTAGCGCTCCTCGGTAGCCTTGAGTCGGCCGATGAGATCCTCAATCGAGAGTTTGTCGAGGTCGAGCAAGATATCGATTGAACATGCCATGTGCGAGAACTTGGGAGGAACGATGGAGAGAAACTTATGAACAACGCCAGGCTCGCTGATCTGCATGTCAAGCACACTGAGCTGCGACACGAGCGACGATAGGCGCATGCCGAAGTCGTCGATGTCTTGTCATCGCCAAACTTGATGGCCTCCATCCACTTCTTCAGCGTCAATGCCTTCACTTCGCGCACCCAGGTCACCCCGAGTAGCATCGTCTTCACCGTCTCTCACCCCTCATTCACCGTCTTTTTTACAGGGGTTGAGAGCATCTCCGGCGGGATAGACCGCAATAGACACTCCATGGCCGTGTGGTCCGTCCTACGCTCTGGTGTCCCATCGTGGCGACCCAAAGCTGACGCGCCTCATGACCTGCATCAGCAGGATCCAATCCGCGTAGTTCGTTCGATTTAGCAGCGGTGAGGAACGGCTGGTTTAGCGGACCACCCGCTAGACCACAGGTTCCGAGTCGCTCGAACTCTTAGGGTGTGTTCGATTCTAGAACCGGAGGGGACGGAACGGAATGGTTCCATTCCGACGTCACGGGACTGTTCCGACCCCATGTTCGGTTTAGAAATAATCGAGGAACGGAATGGTTCTGTTTTTTGTTTGGTTAGTGGAACCAATGAGCAAAACACAGACAAAAAAACTGCTAAATATTTTATTGATTTAAGCCTAAACTTGATCGGAATCAAAATTGCAGATTAAAATCAGATCCAAAATTGCAGTAGTCTCCGTGCTTGGATGCCCCCATGCTAAATCGAAGTCAATTTCCGCCGCGTTGATTGTGCTAGATCGAAATCAATTGCCGCCGTCCGTCAAGATTATATGTAATCGGAAGTCTGCTACTGTGCGTGCGTGCTTAAATCGGAATCAATTGCCGTTGTGCATGCTTGGCTACCGCCGCTCGCGTGCTGGCCAGCCGCCGCTGTGGCGCGTGCTTGGCCGCTGGGCTGCCGCTGTGGTGCGTGCCTGACCACCGCGCCGTCGCTGCCCGCCCGCCGCCCCTGCACATGCCTGTCCACCGCTTGCCTAATTTCCGCCGCTACGCCCGTAATTTCCAACTATGGGAGAAAATAAGTTGGTTTAGTCGAGCCTAATTATTTTTCTGCTGAGACTATACGTGGGTTAGCGAGCCATTCCTCCCTGGTCCGGCCGAATCGGTTGAACGAATGCATCCCGCATATTAGATGAATATTCCGTTCCAAGTAACTACTTCCTCCATCCCGGTTTAAAGGACACAATTTGTAAACCATGCAATCCCAAAATATTTAGACACAAAAGCATTTAATCTCTATAATTAATCCTGTGTAAAAACAATAAAATGTTTGCATGCACAAGTGTGAACAAATATGAACGCCTTGATGACACTTTTTTTTCTAATGCATGTTCTTTTTCTTACTATTAAATGGATCAATTAGAGGACACCTAGGACCCAGAGAATTGCAAATTGTGTCCTTTAAACCGGGACTGAGGGAATACTCGGTTCTATTCCGTGCATCAAGCCGAACATGGGAATGGGTGCTAGGTGCGGAACGAACCGGTTCTGTTCCAGCCAATTACATAACCGAACACACCCTTACTCGATGGGACACTCCCTGAGTGGGAACACAATCCGACTCGCACAGACTGAAAGTCGTACTCCCGAAACACAAGCCGTGTTGTAACAGCTACGTAGAAGCTAGCTATAGCTTGGTGTCCAGGCGCCACGTCACGTGCATGCGCGGGTGGAAGCGAGGCTGAACATGCCACGCTCGACCGTGTTCTAGTGTGACGCGCGGGCAGTAGACAGGAGAGGGAGCTCCCTAGGCCGCCCACCATGGCGCCCCGACTGCTCGATTTGTGCGCCCTGGACCCCAGCCTCACACACGGCGCAGATTTCTGGTAGTATTACATCTGTCCTCGGCCGGCTCCTCCGTGCTGCGAAATACGGCGACGACGTCCACCCGTCGCGCCCGCAATGGCCGTCCGGCCGAGCTCGAAGCGTCGCGCCCAGTCTCCCGCCCTGGACGACTCCGCTGAGCGTGGCGTGGCCTTCGCTTGGTCGATGGAGATACGGGCTGGACAGCGGAGCGGCGTCCGGTCCCGGACTACCGTGTCGTGCGCATCGTAGTGACTGTGAGGAAGATATCATCTATTACTAGGATAGAGAGAAAGAAATTGTTCCAGGGGCCATTCTGCATTTTACTCATGTTTAAGACGTTACGTGAGTAGGCTAGTGCAGTAGTGCTCTTTTATTAATTGAGTTTCTTTTTCTCAAAGCAATGCATTGATGAGAGTAGTCAACACAATGTCACGTCATCAAAGTACAACTCTATAGTACAAGCAGACAGTGACAGTGGATGAACCATCGTGCGTATTCCACCATGACCGTTAATTGGTATATTTCCAAAATACAGTGACCAAAGCGAACCTTGATGACAAGTTCGTGGACCCACCACCGTGTATTTTAACTCCGTTTACCGGCCACCGGTTAGACATGCGGGTCAACGCACGTTTTCCTCTCCATGACACTCGGCACGCTACGGAAGAGGGAGATTCTGAGACGGCGACCCCATCGGCGAACATACGCGCTTTCCATAAAAAAGCCGGCGCTGGATCCAAAACCAGTACTGTTGATGCGTGCCCCGCGACGCGTACGCCGTGCGTAACGATCACAAGTCGGAACGCGAGCGAGTTGTGCTGAGCGGTATGGCCCACCCACGCGGGCCTGATGTCGACGCTCGGCCGACTGCATTTTGAAGAACTGAGCAGCTGTATGAAGTTTCTATACTCAGTTTTTAAAACAGGCTAAAACTTGGCCCGTTGAAAACGTTGAAATTGACCGTTTTCATGCATTCAGTCCCTGGCGAGCGTCGCGACCGCTTGCACCGTGGGGAATCGCGGAGCGGATCTTTTAACTCGGCTTAACTCCAGCTCCGGCCACTCTCGCACAATTCCCGACCATGGTCGTCGCTCCTCCGCCTCCCTCCCCTCCGTTCCACGACCTCAACATCGGCGAGTTGAGTGCGCATAGCCTATGGGCTTCCGTTTAGCTCGAGAAGCTCGCCGACGGCGACGAGGCGGCCCTCGCGAGGGCGCTCAGGGCACCCGCACCCATCTGCGCGTGCAAAACCAGGAAGGCCACGACGGCGGCTGCGTCGCCTACAACCGCGGAGGAACCGAAATCTGTGGCGAGCAAGCGGAAAGTCCGCCAGATCGGGTTACCTCGACTTCGTTGGATAGGGTTTTTCGCGCCGACTTGCCCCAATCCGTGCGGGAGCTTCTTCTCTCGCTTCGACGGCGCATTTTACGGCTCCCTCGTCATCGATGGCGCCGTCGCCAACCAGGGTAAGTTCCCGATCTACATAGCGGTTAGGGTTTGACCCCAAATTGACGGTTGTTAAGGCTCGATCTTTGGTAATTGTAGAGTGATTTGGGGCTTTAGGTAGTACTCTCTCCGTTTCAAAATATAAGATGTTTTAGGTTTGTAAAGTAAATGAATCTAGACTTATTTTAGTTTGTAGATTCATTCCAAATCTCAGTGAATCTACATATTAAAAGAAGTCTAGATTCATTTTCTCACAAATCTAAAACATCTTATATTTTAAAACGGAGGGAGTATGTAGCAACGGATTTCTAGTGTGCATACAATTTTTGTGATTTATTTTACCCGATTCCTCAATTTGGGTGTTGTCCTGGGGCATTGCCCGATTGGGAAACATAGCTGATTCGTCAATTTGGGTGATGTCCTGGGGTGTTGCCCGATTTGGGATACTAGTACATGTTTGTACCATGATTCCTCCATGTTTGTACCATGTGCATTGACAAATTTGGCAATGTTGCTTGCTCCCAAATTGTTGCTGGCCTTGTTTTGCTTCCTGCCAAGGTGGTTAAGTTTCAATGTGAGACTGTGGGAAAGGGCTGGCATCCCCCACCGGGTTATCAAGACGTGCTCCCGATGAACCACCGGCAATTCAAGCCGGTCGTCCTCGGCAGGATGGAGGCAGCTTCACAGCCATAGAGCAAGAAGGGCCAGTAGTCGAAGCTTGGCCACTACCCTATCGTCGAGGTCCCTCACCGGTTCATCATCTAGCTGGACTCGGCGGACCTCCACATTCTCGTGATCCCGCCGGTGTTCTAGTTTGGCATGAGGACCTGGATCAAGTAGCCGCTGCCGCACGTCATGCAGGTCACAACCTGCCGGTGGTGCGCCGAATGGGTGCGGGTGGACTGGTTCACTGACCAAGTCGCCTTCAGGAAGAACTGGCTAGAGCTGGTCTACAAGTACGACCTGGAGCGCGACGACGTCATTGAGTTCAAGCTGAAGCCCTTCGTCATCAAGATGACGATCTACAAGGTAGGCTCCTCCGGTGCCAGGCAGTACACCTGCCCGGACTACGTCTAGCCGATAGCGCCCTTCATGTCTATGCTTCTGTAAGTTTGTAAGTAGTACTGGTAGTTGCTGATGGCCAACTAGTTATGGTGAACTAAGTAGGCTGATGTCTCTTTTGATCAAGGGTTAAACCCCTAGTGGTGGTTTAGGGGCATGGTATGCCCATTGATGGTTAGTTTCATCTGGGGTTAAGCCCCTGGTAGTGGTTCAGGGGAATGGGATGCCCCTCATGATGGTTCTTTTGATCAGGGGTGAAGTTTAGAATCCCTTGAAGGGAATATGTCCTGAGAGTCAATAATAAAGTGTTTATTATGTATATTCCAAGTATATGATAGATGTTTATTTTGCATGCTATAATTGTATTAATACAGAAACGTTAATACATGTGTGTTTAATAAACAAACAAAAAGTTCCTAGTTATGCCTCTCTCTCATAAACTAGCTCGTTGATTAACAAGATTATCAAGGTTTTCTGATCATGGACATTGGATGTTGTTAATAAAGAGATCGCAACATTAGTGTAATGGTGTGATGAACATTCATCAGAAGTATAGCATTACGATCAAAGTCATTGAGTTTATATTGCTATAACAACTTACAAAATGATCCTAATCCTTAGACCATGAGATCATGTCAATCACTAACACCGGAAGAGTTTCTTGATAACATCAAACGTCACACTGTAACAGGGTGATTATAAAGATGGGTTCAAAACTAATAAAGTGTTATGTTGAGGCCCATGGATCGAGAGTGGAATTTGTTTGTACCGATGACGGATAGATATACTCTGGGCCCTCTCGGTGATATCACATTGGTTAGCTTGCAAGTAAGTGATTTGATCACTATAATGTTATATCACGGGAACGAGAAAAGAGTGCATGTCAATAACGAGATCAAACTAGGTATGGAGATACCGATGATCGAATCTCGGACATGTAATATATCGTGAAACAAAGGGATTAAGATACTAGCGTAAAAGGTTTCGACGATAACAAGTAAGTCATCGTTGAATGTGTGGGAGTTAGTATGAGTCTCCAGATCCTGCTTCTGATTATTGATCTGAGAGGGGTCTCGATCATGTCCGCATTATTCGTGAACCGTAGGGTGACATACTTAAGATACATCGGCATCCAATTGGAGCAAAAGTTTCATGCCGGAAAGAATAACAAGCGTAGGAATTTATTTCACTAGATACCGAAACAGGTTTTCGGGTAAAATTGCAGAAAGTGTTTTTGCATGTGAAATGAAATACTAGCAAGGGGTTATATGTGAATGTTTGTCATTAAAGTAATTGACAAAATTCTAAATAAATAAAATAAGTTTTATTTAATGAGAGTTTGCATTAAATTTGATGGAAATTTAATGGGAATTTGAGTGGAGGGAATTGAAAGGATTTTTGTGAGTTGAGTGTCCACCCACATGAATGAGGGGAGGGAAAAGGGGGCAGCCCCATGCGCCTGCCACCCCCTTGGGGTTCCCCCCTCTCCTATAAAAGGAACCCCCTCCTCACTTCTCACTCACACCTCCTCGTGAAGGATCTCTCTCTCTCCCCCTCTAGTATTTATTCCCCATGGTCTCGGACTAGCGAGATACATGTTCTCGGTGGCTATTCGGCAAGAAAGAGTTGTGCTTCCGCTGCATCCCTGGAGCAAGGAGGCGGAGGTTGCTCGGTGCCTAGGACGTGTGTGCGAGCACGGATGCGCCGCTAAGTTGCGGTGCTAAGGACTTCCTCTCGATCTTGAGATCGGCAATAGATCGTCTACATCAACCACGTGTTTAACTCGTTAAGCTTTGTCGGTCTTCAAGGGTATGTTCTCTACGGATATATATCTGCC
Organism: Avena longiglumis; assembly: GCA_030063025.1. Taxonomy (NCBI): domain Eukaryota; kingdom Viridiplantae; phylum Streptophyta; class Magnoliopsida; order Poales; family Poaceae; genus Avena; species Avena longiglumis. The sequence continues at coordinate 93,356,147 of CP125973.1, read as the reverse complement.
CGTTGTTTGTATCTAGTAGATAGATCTTGGTACATAGTTGTTTCCATCATAGGAATTTTTTTGTTTTCTATGCTGCGAACGCTACACCCCTGACTGCTACCTGTTATGGTGAATGTTAAGAATTTTATGGTGATCGTCTGAATGTGTAGGTAGCAATGTTTATGTCTGCATATTGCTTTTATGGTGATCATCTGAATGTGTTATGTGTGCATATTGATTGTTCTTGTGATCTTGTGTTTTGTGTGTGCTCTGGTGGTAAGATCACCAAATTTGAAATGGATGATCATAACCCATGTGATCAGATGCAAAGCACCACACCAAACACCTATCAAATGCATCATTAGGGAAAAAAGACAAGAACTTGGGCAACCAAACAATTAAGCCTATTTGCAGGAAACGAGAATGCAGGACTCTAAACAACTAGCCCAAGTTGGCCCAAGTCCAACCCTCCCTCCCCCATGCAGCACCCAGCGGGCCAAGTGGGAAAAAGGAAAATCTTGGGCTGAGCAACCAAACACGCCCCTAGAGTATCTCCATCTGTGTTCCCAGGGCATTTTTTTTCATATGAACGATGATATTTCATTTAGTTGTGTTTATAGGATGGTGAATAGCGCCGGATTTGGCCTAATTTTCATCCGGCGTTCCTAGACCGAACCCGAGGCGCCAAGAACCGCCTGGAAACACCGGACGCTGCGAAAAAGCGGGTGGGCCAACCCTATCGGTGACTTAAGGCCAAGCTCTCGGCCTTTTATTCTTCCCCTCCTGCCTTTCTTCTCTATTCCCCGCAACATCTCCCGCCAATTCCCCGAGCTCCCGCCCACCATGCCGCCCAAGGCTTTCGTCAAACCCCGACCCAACATCGGCGAACCAAAGGTGAAAAAGGTGAGGAAGCCGAGAGCGCCAACGCCGAGACCGGAGGGCTTGACCGACGCCGAGTGGTTGAAAGAATTCCGACGCAGGAAGATCGAAACAGATAGCCGCAAGGATAGGACGAAAAGGTCGGAGGCGAAGGCGCTCACAGAGGCGCATGCGATGTGGGAAGCGCAGGCGGCTTCAGATTGTGCGGCGTGTACAGATCGTCCCTGCGCAGTACGCCATGCACTGGGGGAGCCAACCAAGCGTCGGATCATCGTTCAGGTTCTCACCGATCTCACCGGCCATGTTCCAAAAGAACCAGGCAAACCCACGATAGAGGTACTACTCCTTCCCCGAGTTCGACGGCGGGTTCCCGAACATGCTCTTCCCCTGCCCCGTACCTCGCCCTCCTCCGTCCTTCAACGTCGACATAAACGCCCCCTACACCAGCTCTCCGACGTACGCCGGCTCTTCGTCGGCCATGCACCACGGCCCTCTTCCATTCGCCGGCAGCTCCTTGCCCGCAACCTATTCGGTGGAATGTCGAGCAAAGCATACATGCAGGACATGATCGCCTCCACTTCTGCAGCGGTCGGTAGCAGCTCCTTGTTCACTCAAGAACAATCCTAGACCGACGACGAACATGGCCTCGAGTCTTAGGATTTCGCCGAAGGCCAGACCGACCAGACGTAGGCCAAGGATGGGGAGGAGGCCGAAGAGGACGCCTTGGCGCCAGATAAGGGCAAAGCCAAAGGCAATAAGAAGTCAAGGACGTCGGCGCCAGAGCCCCGCGTCAAGTGGACAACGCTTGAGGACCTTTGCCTTGCCGATGCCTGGAAATCGGTGAGCATGGACCTCATCACCGGCGCCAACCAAAACTCGAAGAACTACTAGAGGCGCGTGAAGCTAGCGTTCGATGAGTGCAACCTCTTGGACCCAAAGTTCAACAAGATCCACATGCAGCGTAGCGAGAAGACCATGATCAATCTCCGGGGACTCATCTAGCATGTGTGCAGCAAGTGGCATGGCATTCTCGAGGAGATCAAGCGCACACCCGTCAGCGGTGAAAGCATGGATAGCAAGGTACTTCGCTGACCTCTAGCCGAAGCTATGCGGAGTTCATGCCTGTCCTGACACACTTCGCCTTTGCATCTCATCCGTGCACTCGGTATGTACCGGGACGACACCAAGACGGAGTTCAAGTTTCACCACGTGTTCGCCGAAATACAGAAATGTCAGAAATGGGTGGATACTCGCGTGAGCCTTGCCAAGAACAAGGACGACATGTACAACCCAGAGGCTCCTCCCCCTACTGCCGGCGAGGGAAGGCTAGAGGTTGGCTAGAAGAAGGCGAAAATGCTCAAAACTATAGGACCTCTCGCCGAACGTTTCCAAACGTCCAACGAGAAGTGCATCGCTGATTTTAAGGCTCATGCCGAGAAGAGGGAGGAGAAGGCTGATGAGAGATGGACGGAGCTGGCCAAGACCGAAAGCTCGACCTCCTCAAGGCAAACTTCGCTGTCAAGAAGAGGAACACGGATCTCCGGTTCCTCATGGGCGGCGAAGACACCTCGACGATGAGCACGCCGATCAAGGCCTGGTACATGGCGCGCCGTAACGCCATCCACGCCGAGGACATTGCCGCCAGCACGCCAAACTCTGCGTCGGCCGTCTTAGCCACCACACCTTCATCGAGCTCTGCCTCCACCTCCTCCAATCCATCGGTGGGTCATGTCCTGGCTGAGGAACCCAGCCCCATCGCACCGGACACGCAGGAGGAGCCCATCCCCATCAACGACTGATCGTCGGATTTTATTATCCTGTTTTGTAATGATTTTGATCACCGAACATTTTTAGAAGTATTTATGTCGAACATCTTTGGCCGAAATTTCGTCGGTGGGAACGTTTTTTTTTAATATATCGTTGTTTTTGCTTCGCCTGAAAACTCAGTCTGGGAACGCGAATGAGAAACTGGGCGTTCTCAGGCCGAAAGTTACATCCGTCTTATCGTTAAATAGGGCCGAATTTAGTCTGAAAAGGCCTAACGAGTAGAAGTGCTCTTATTTTGGTAGAAATGACCATTTGAAAAAAGTTCACTCAGCTCTGACCCTTTTTCAAAACTATAATAAGTCTATAACCAAATTTGACCCCTCAGCGCGACGAGTTCGGCTGAGTCTGTCCACACACTGACAGTGACACACACACCACGTGAATCCATGCAGTGCGGCAGGCAGCGGGTGACGGAACGGAACCGGACGGAACCGAGACGGCCAAGATCCCATGTTCCCCAGCGGGCTGCGTGGGCGTCGTGTAGCGCCGGCCTTCTGGGCGAGACAACGCTAGCAGCTCCTCTCGTGTGAATGCGCCCGCCGCGCACGACGACGACGTCTTGCGTGGCACGGACGCACGGTGCATATAACCTGGGGATTGCTCCCGAGAGAGTGAGCACTCCCGACCGTTTTTCTCCGAGGGAACATGGCCACCGCTGCTGCTCCTGCTACTGTTGCTGCCGCGGTGGAGAAGGTGGAGGCGGGAGGTCTGGAGGTGGTGGCGGGCGGCGGCGGCGGGAGGAGGGGCAAGCAGCGCGGATGGAAGACCATGCCCTTCATCATAGGTACGTGCGGCTCCGTGGCTTAGATCTCACTCTTGCTCCCCGGCCGTCTCTCCGACCATCTCCCGGCCTGTTTCTTGGTTGTGAGATTCTTTCATTCGGGTAAAGCTACAGTAGAGCCATTCCTGGCCACAGCTAGTCTCTGCCTCTCGGCCGGGCGTACAGGAGCGCGGCGGAAGCACGGTCCGGCACTACCGCCGAGCGAGCGAGCTAGCTACACAGTAGTAAGCTCGTGGGTGTGCCGTGGTCTCGATATGTTTAGCCCCTTGATTAGAGCTATCTCCAGCTAGCCGGCATGGAACGCCGGAGATAACAATTGCACCCAGCCAGTCCTATCTGATTTTACTACCAAAATCTGGCCCTCAAACAAGTGTTACACGTACACGTACACCCGATGGTCGTCACTTGTAGAGGCCAACCCCGGTCATCCAGATGGTCGTGCACACTACTTACTACTAGTGGTTTGCTTGCCAAAACAGAGTCAGGATAAAAGACACAGAAAAATAGCTTGACCTTTAGTTGCAATTTTGTACGGCGTAGTGCTGTCATTTTCCTTCACACATCAGTAAGCTCAAAACAACTGAATCAACACTACAGAAAATGAGTGGCTGTCATTTTTTCTTTTGTATGCAGCTACCGAGAGTTTTGAGAAGGTCGCGTCAAATGGGGTGACACTGAATCTAACGGTCTATCTTATCAAGCGCTACAACATTGGGCAGCTCGCGGCAGCAAACATCACCAACATCTTCAACGGCACGCTTAACTTTGCGCCCTTGCTGGGGGCCTTCATCTCCGACGCCTACTTGGGAAGGTTCAGAACCCTGGCCTATGGATCCTTCTTTAGCTTCCTGGTACGTCCACGGCACGGCCCAAGCTCTCATTTCAGCTGCTGTGTTGGCAAAAGAAAATTCAAGATCATCCATTGAATGGAATAACCAGCAGTACTATAATGATTAATACAGTATGTGAAATGGCATGTGCAATGGATCCTAGTCGGTGGTTAACATTTTTACTGTTCATTTACCGCAACAACACTTAGATGCATGCTATTAGGCATCAGGTACAAATGCAAAGCACACAAAAAACACAATGCTTCTTAATTTAGATAGAAGATGCATATTCTAATAAGAATGCACTTGCTCAATGTCGATGGCGACAACCTTATACAAACTAAAAAGATGTGAGTACTCGCGCTGTTTTTATTTACGTCACATTCTGTTTTTATTTACCTCGCATTCTTGATTTAGTCAGAGTCAAAATTTATAAGGTTTGACCAAGAATATAAGAAAAGCTATCAACATTCATAATGCCAAATGCATATCATATAAAAATATACATTATGGTAATTCTAATACCATAGATCTACATTGTAGATATAGATGTTTTGTCATAACCATTTGGTCAAACTTACTTTGACTAAACCCAGAACACATGGTAAATAAAAACAGAGGGAGTACTGAAATTTCCATTTGATACTGGCAAGTAATTATCAATTATTAAATTTTGCATTGATGTTCTCAGAGTCTAATCTGTGTGATTATTTGCTGTAAAACAGGGGATGCTGGGATTGACTTTATCTGCAGCGCTTCCAGCTTTCAGACCACCAGGCTGCAATCAAACAACCCAATTAGGTGAACACTGCAATAGTCCATCAACACTCCAGCTAGGTGCCCTGTACCTTTCTCTTGGGTTTCTAACCATCGGTGGTGGAGCAGTCCGGCCATGCAGCCTGCCCTTTGGAGTAGACCAATTCGATATGACTGATGAAAAAAGCCGAAAGGGCATAAACAGCTATTATAACTGGTACTATGGCACAACTACTGCTGCCCTGGTGTTCTCGTTGACTGTTCTCATCTACATCCAGAATAGTATCAGCTGGCCAATAGGATTTGGCATACCAACATTCTTCATGTTGATGGCAATTATCGTCTTATTTATGGGTACAAGACTCTATGTCCATGTGCCACCGGAGGGAAGCATATTCACTGGAATTTTCCAAGTTTTAGTGGCATCCTTTAAGAAGAGAAGGCTCAAGCTTCCAAATCCTCATGATATAAATCAACAAGATTTGCTGCTCTACGACCCTCCAATGAGGGGAAACCGTATTTTCAAACTGCCACTTACTTCCCAGTACAGGTATAATAAAGAACTAGCCACGGTGGAACTGTCACAACACATCCACAAAAATACCATTTGATTTTGTCCCATTCCCAAAATTATCGTGCTTTTTCCAAGAAAAAACTATTTCATATAATTAAGGTTTTGTTGTTCAACGTTTTTCATTATGTATTGACAGTTGGAGGACTTGTACATATACTCCCTCCGTTCCTAAATATAAGATGTTTTGCCAAGTCAATTTGGCTTACCAAAACATCTTATATTTAGGAACAGACAGAGTAGCTGCTAAGATAATTACCATGTATATCCAACCTTGCAAGATAAGCTTAACAGCACCAACACATAGCTATTAACCAACTAGCTACATCCATGTACTTGCTAGAAACATCCAAAAATTCAGGTGTTGTAAATGTAAAACCTTTTTCTGCAAGTGAATTTCCCGCATGCCTCAATGAAGTGAAATAGAAACATAAACAGCATGTCTATCATGTCAAACATACTAATCATTTAAAATTAATTATATGCAGATGCTAATGTATATCCACTTATCATTGTGATTCCTCCTCAGGTTTCTGAACAAAGGTGCAATTGTAAGGGATGGTGATATAAATGATGAAGGTTCTGTAAGAAACTTGTGGGAGCTTTGCAGTATCCAGCAGATAGAAGAGGTTAAATGTTTGATAAAGATTTTGCCTATTTGTATTTCTGGCATCATATGTTTTCTCGCGTTGGCTCAACAATTCACCTATATAATCTTTCAAGCATTAACAATGGACTGTCACCTTGGGCCACACTTCGAAATTCCAGTAGGCACTGTTACCTCCATATCATTTGCCGCCCTAGCTTTATTCGTCCCCATTTATGACCAACTTTTAGTACCACTGGCCAGAAGATTCACAGGGGTGGAAAGTGGAATTACAGTTCTTCAGAGACAGGGGGTAGGATTGGCGCTTTCTGCCATTTCAATGGTGGTAGCAGGATTTGTTGAACGCAGAAGGAGGAACTCAGCTTTATCTAACGGAGGAATATCACCAATGTCAGTCTTTTGGCTTGCCCCCCAATTGGTTTTAATGGGTATTGCTGAGGTGTTCAATGCAGTTGGACAAATTGAATTCTATAATAAGCAGTTTCCAGAGCACATGCTAACCCTAGGACAATCCCTGTTTTTCGCTACTTTAGCTGGATCAAACTACTTGAGTGTTGCCCTGGCAAACATCACAAAAAAGGTGACCAGCAGAGATGGTCACACAAGCTGGTTGACAGAGGATATTAATCACAGCAAACTTGACTATTACTTCTATCTCATTGCCTTCATGGGATTACTGAACCTTTTCTACTTCCTTATATGTGCACACTACTATCAATATAAAGCCATGTCACCGCATGCTGAAGAGTGTATCGAACTACACACCAAGGTAGAGGAAGATGCAGAGATCAACATCGATAGAGGTGCACATAACAAGTAAGTATTGCAAGGGAAATTTGTCCTGCACAGGGTATATACTTTGGAAAAATGCACAGGGTATATACTTTGGACAAATTCCAAGAGGTCTGAATGGTTTCCACCGTGGCACGCATACTTTCTTATTATCATGATGAAGAACAAGTGTGACATAGTTTATCCAGGACGGATAACTATTATCCAAAGAGCATAAGTAGAGAGCTATATAAAAGATCTATTGTATTAGATTTGATTAAGTGTGAGTTTGTGGAACTTAATGAAGCCAGCCATACTTCTGTGGAACTTAATTAAGTTTCTGGTACTCCCTTTGTCCGGAAATAAGTGACTTGGATTTGTCTAGATTCGCATGTCTCTAAATATATTTTGGTGTGTAGATACATTCCAATGTAGACAAATTCAAATCACTTATTTCCGTATGGAGGGAGTATATCTGCAGCAAGTACACACAGGCCGTACTTGCAGCTAGTCAGTTTGATCAAACCAATCAGGTCCATGCCTCTACTAATAGGCGACCTATGTGCGTTTAGCATGTGAAGAAGTAAACTGCCAAGTCAAATACTACTCCAAGCAGTGGATTTTGGATGGTCCTTCATATATACTTCAATGAACTGTTTCAAACAAGTGTTTCCAGAAAAAAAAAATCCAAACCATACAATTAATAAACCTTACATTTGATATATTTAACTTCGAATAGGATGTTAAGGGTATGCACAATTGCACATTCAAACGAATCTACAATAATAAAATCCCAGCAATACTTTTGTACAGTTGGAGTTTAGAGTAGCTAAAAACATCTTAATAAGAGAAGAAACAAACTAAATATTAAATTTACACATCGTGGGAAGTCGTGGAACAATAACTGGACCACCGCGAACTTTGCCAAGGGCAAAACTTATCCTCAATGGCCGTCCAAGAATCACCTGTAGAAAAACAAAAACTCCACATCATTTGTGATCATTTTATAAACTCAATATTTTAACGATAGCAATTCGTACGACAACTCTTGCCATAAATAAACTTTCCATCCATAGCATCCTTGGCGCACTTAGCCTCGTAATCATTTGAGAACTGGACAAAACCGAAGCCTCTTGACCGTCTAGAGTTTTTGTCATACATTATTCTCACTGCAATAAGAAATAGTATCCATATAACTTCAATAAATTAAGATAAGTAACACATGTACAAATAGCAGCACTAATCAAAGAATAGAATAAACAATACTCAAGTTTCATTATGGCTACACAATCTTTCACCAGAAAAGAAATGATAAAACTCAGCTTCAGTCTTAGGTGAATCAATAACCACATACCATAGCTGAGCGAAAAAACAAAAATAATGACCATTGACAGAAACCCATGCACATGAATCAGATGCGGAGTAATGTAGACTTGAGAGGGCCGCTAGCTATCTATCACATAAAATTAATAAAGCAGATGAAGCATGCGACGTATGAGGAAGCAATGATGAGGCCAGATTCCAACAAATGGCACGAAGCCATGAAATCCGAGATTGGATCCATGTACGAAAACCAAGTGTGGACTTTGGTGACTTACCGGATGGCCGCAAGGCTGTCGAGAACAAATAGATTTTTAAGAAGAAAACAGATGCCGATGGTAATGTAACCGTCTATAAAGATTGACTTGTCCCGAAAGGGTTCCATAAATTTAAGGAGTTGACTACAATGAGACTTTCTCACCGGTAGCAAAGCTAAAGTCTGTGAGGATTGTTAGCAATCGCTGCATATTACGATTATGAGATATGGTAGATGGATGTCAAAATGGTGTTCCTCAATGGTGACATTGATGAAGAGTTATATATGGTACAACCCAAAGGTTTTGTCGATCCTAAAAATACTAACAAGGTATGCAAACTTCAACGATCTATTTATGGATTGAAGCAAGCATCCCGAAGTTGGAATCAACGTTTTGATAAGCTGATCAAAAGATTTGGATTTATACAAACTTATGGATAAGCTTGTATTTACAAGAAAGTGAGTGGGAGCTCTATAGTATTCCTAGTACTATATGTGGATGACATATTGTTGATTGAGAATGATATAGAACTTCTTAAAAGTGTCAAAGACTATTTGAATAATAGTTTTTCAATGAAGGATCTTGGCGAAGCTGCATACATTTTAGGCATCAAGATTTATAGACATAAATCAAGACGCTCAATAACGCTTTCACAAAGTACATATTTGGACAAGGTTCTCAAGAGGTTTGGAATGGAAGATAGCAAGAAAGGGTTCTTGCCCATGTTGTCAAATACGACCTTGAGTAAAACTCAAAGTCTAGCTACGACAAAAGATAGAGAGAGGATGAGTAAAACTCCCTATGCCTCAGCCATAGTCTCTATCATGTATGCCATGATGTGTACAATACCAGATATTGCATATGCTATTAGTTTGACTAGCAGATATCAAAGTGATCCAGGAGTAGATCACTAGATAGCGGTCAAAAATATCCTAAAGTACTTAAGAAGAACTAAGGATATGGTTCTTTCTTATGGAGGTGATAAACATCTCATTGTAAATGGTTACACCGATGCTAGTTGGAACACCAATCCGGATGACTCTAAGTCGCAATCTGGATACATATTTAGTTTGAATGGTGCAGCAGTGAGATGGAGGAGTGCTTAGAAAAGCGTTGTGGTGAGATGTTCAACTGAATTGGAATACATAACTGCTTTGGAGGCTTCAGAATAGGCGATATGGATGAAGGAGTTCATTGTGGAGCTTGGTGTGGTTCCTAGTGCGTTGGACCCAATGGTCATCTATTGTGACAACATGAGTGCCATAGCCAATGCACAGGAGTCAAGGTCACACAAGAAGCTGAAGCATATCAAGCTACGTTTTTATGCTATTTGCGAGCATGTCCAAGATGGTGACATAAAGATTTGAAAAATACACACAGATCTGAATGTGGCAGATCCGTTGACTAAACCTCTCCCTAGGGCAAAACATGACCAACACCAGAATGCCATGGGTGTTAGGTACATCACAATGTAATCTAGATTATTGACTCTAGTGCAAGTGGGAGATTGTTGGAGATATTCCCAAGAGGAAATAATAAAATGGTTATTATTATTATATCTTTGTGTTATGATAAAGGTTTACATCCCATGCTATAATTGTATTAACCGGAAAAATTAATACTTGTGTGTTTTGTAAACATAAAAGAAGTCCCTAGTAAAGCCTCTTGTTAAACTAGCTTGTTGTTTAATAGATGATCATGGTTTCCTGATCATGGACATTAGATGTTATTGATAATAAGATCATGTCATTAGGAGAATGATATGATGGACACACTCCTATAGTAAGCGTATCGTAAGATCAAGTCATTTAGAAGTTCGTTTGCTACAAGCTTTCAAGTACATAGTAACCTAATACTTCGACCATGAGATCATGTTAATCACCATCACCGGATGAATGCTTTGATGACATCAAACACCACTTCTGTAACTAGGTGGTTATAAAAGCGGCATTAGGTATTCTGAAAGTATGTGTTGAGGCACTTGGATTAAGAGTGGGATTTGTCCATCCATATGACGAATAGATATACTCTGGGCCCTCTCAGTGGAATGTCATCCAATTGGCTTGTAAGCATGTGACTAGGTCACAAGGGATCACACATCACGTAACGAGTAAAGAGTACTTATCCGTAACGAGGTTGAACTAGGTATAAGAGATACCGACGATCAAACCTCGGATAAGTAAAGTATCGCGAGACAAAGGGAAATTGGTATCATATGTAAATGGTTCATTTGATCACGAAGTAATCGTAGAAATATGTGGGATCCATATGAATTTCTAGATTCCTCTATTGGTTTTTGATTGGAGAAGTGTCTCGGTCATGTCTGCAAAATTCACGAACCGTAGGGACACAACACTTAAGGATTCGATGTTGTTTAGTAGATACGGAAATGAGTTAGAGATCGAATGTTGTTCGGAGTCTAGGATTGTATATAGGACATCGCGAGGAGATCCGGAATGGTCCATAGAATAAGATTCATCTAAGGAAGGTTCAATTTCGGGGTTCGGAAATGTTTTCGGTGTTTTCACCAGAATCTTCTAGAAGGTTCTAGAAGGTCCACCACCCTGGAGGGGGGGTACATGAATGCGCCATGACAATGTGGAATGGTTGCATCGTACCCTAGGTCACTTGGCTGGACAATGGGAAGAGAAATAATCAAACTCTAGTTTGAATAGTCAACTCCAATTTGAAAAGTCAAATCCCAACATTGAAAGTCAAAGTCCAAGTAGCGGGAGGAGAGGAAACCCTCTTGGGAGGGAGATCCTCTCCCTCCTTGCCGTCGGCCAAGCAAGGGGAGTTTGGGGAGGACTCCCCTCCCCTTGCATCCTCTCCCTCCCATAAAAAGAGGGGTGGGGCGCCCCATTGCCACAACCCCGCAAACCCTAGGCTGCTAGCTGCTCCCAGCCACCGGTGCCCTAAACCCTAGCTCCTCTAAACCTCCACTTCAACCTAGCCTAGCCACCAGCGCCACCACCTCCTCCCCTCGGCATCTAAACCCTAGCCACTGAGGGCCTCTCTAAATACACCATACCCGCACCAGCTTAGGCGAAGCCCTGCGGGATATACTCCTTCACCTCCACCACCACACTGTCGTGCTGTTGGAATCGAGAGGATATCTACAACCTCCGCTGCCTTCTGGAACAAGGGAGAGGAAGGTCTTCATCAAGTACCAAACGTGTGACCAACTGCGGAAGCACTGCCGGAACGCAGCGCCGGAAGGATCGTCTACGCGATCTTGGGATCGGCAAGTGAACGACTACGTCAACCACGAGAATCCGATCTTGTTAAACGCTTTGGATATTCAAGGGTTAGTACTCTATCAACTCGTTGCATCGATCTCGTAGATTATATCTTGGCTTTTGTGTGTTCATGCGATAGAATTTTTTTGTTTTCCATGCTACAATCCCCTTCAATATCAAGGTAGCATATTTGTATTTCAAACATCATTTTCGTACTATTGCTTAAAGATATACTCTAATTTGTTCTTAATTCAAGATTGCACGGAGATTTCCCTTTCTTGAGGAGTATAAGATGAGATGTATTCCGTCTCTATGTTAGAATGTGATGCCCATTTTAATTCCTTTATCAAGAACATATAGAATTTCCATGAATCTTTATCATTGATGAATTGTTTTGTGATCACTACAACCTAAAAGGAGAGTAGACAAGTGAACCCATGAACCCCGGTCTGATTTTTATCATAAGAAACACCTTTCCATTGCATCTACTATCTTTTATAATTTTGGCAATTAATTATTTCTAAAATACAAAAATACTTTCCCTACTTGCAATCACTCATAAAACCCAAAAACAACTCTACTATATTTCATATCATCTAGTTTGCATTACTTTACTTTATTTACTTTAACTTGTATTATATTTTATTTCATATTACTAATACGAAACCTTGTGCTTGACAACCACTACGTGGAGTTGGGGACACAAGACAATTTATTTTACTTTACATGTTTCTTGAAGAGGATAAGACAAATATCCTTCTAGAGTCAATTCCTCGAGAGTTCGATATAAACCCTTGAGTCACCCTTGTGGGGAAAAGAAGCTTGTACAACACTCTACACTTGGAGTCCCAACAAAAAGCGTCCATGTTTGTTGCCATCGGGAATGTCCTATTGATAGTTGTGAGATTTGATACATTTTTATGGTTTTTCTTAATAGTTTTTGTATTGATTTGATGGTTTTAGAGCTTTACCTAATGATAATACTTCGGTAGCGAAGAAAACTTGCTTTTCAGTGTATGTTTCAGGTTTTGACTATCAATAGAAGGTTTCAACAGTAAAAATACAATATTTAGGCAAAAACAAGCAAGTCTATTTTTGGAAGCAATCGAGGACATCAGCCAGCTGGTTTAACAACCAACTATACGGCGGGAATATTTTTTTGGCCGTATAGTTGCCGTCGCCTTCGTCCTGTCAAAAGGAACAACTTCTGTGAAGGAGGCAAGGGTGAAAACAGAACAAAACAACCACCGTTCCATCCAGAAGGGAGAAAGAAGAGATCTGAAGAAGAAGGGGAAGACGTTCTCCATCTCGCTCCACGATTTTCAAGCTCCTAGCCACCACACCCCCCATAGCCATTACTACTTGTACGAGAGAGAGATCTTCACTTTGCAAGATTAGGGTTTGAGATTGTTTCTTCCTTATCTTGAGTTGTGTTGGATTGATTTTCTATTCTTATTGTGGATCTCCACAGTAATATTGAGATGAACTCCTCTTATTTAATCATATCAATGATGCTTTCTTCTCTCATGTGTGAGTAAGTTCTTTTGGGCGTGGGAGATGTAGGGGATTGGTGAGATGTGATGTGCCTATATATTTTACATTAATTTGTGATTGATTTTAATTACTATATTACGTGTGCTTGACTATCTGTGGGATGCCTAATGCTTGTTTTCCAATTAAGGGCCCAGAAAACATGATACTTTGTTTTACATAGATAAGATCTGATTTGCTAGCAGATCGGCGACCCCCGAATGACACAGGGATATCAATGAAAAACTAGTTTAAATCGAGGAGCACGAGGAACCACTATGCCTATATTACTTTTATGCCTTTTATTTCTAAATTTTTCATTTTAGTTTTATTTAAATACATTCAGTTCAATCCAAATACATCCAGTTTATTTTTATTTAAATACATTCAACATACGGTTCTAGGCCTGGCTTCCTTGGAACATACCTTGGCAATACAGAGATCGAGAGTTTGGTGGCTCTCGGAGGGGGATACGAACTCTAAACATTTCCATGCAGTTGCCAATGGCAGGAGAACTAAGAATTTCATCTCGCCGGTGCGTGTTGGAGATGTGATCATTACTGATCAGGAAGGCAAGGTGAATGCCTTCTCGGAGGCCTACAAAGGGCTTCTGGGTTCTATTGAGACCAGGGATTTTGGGTTAGACCTTGAGGCCCTGAACTTTCCTAAGCACCATGGTTTTGTGGGGGGCTTCTACCAGAAAGCGTGGAGTGTAATTAATGGATATATCATGGCGGCGCTTCTAAAGCTGGCGGTGGGAGACAGTCACGGTTTTGGGAAGCTAAACACTAGCCTGATTACTCTCATCCCGAAAAAACAAGAGGCACTGGAAGTCAGGGACTACCGCCCCATAAGTTTGATTCATAGCTGCACAAAGTTGTTCTCCAAGTTGTCGGCCAATCGTTTGAGGCAGAGATTGCATACATTAGTGAGTGTGAATCAGTCCGTGTTTGTCAAGGGTAGATGCATAAATAACAACTTCGTGATAGTGAGGAAAGTAGCCCGTAAGATCAACAAGGCAAGGAAGAAAGGGGTACTTCTTAAACTAGATATCTTGAAAGCCTTTGACTCAATCTCATGGGTGTTTTTGTTTGAAGTGCTGAGGAGGCTGGGGTTCAATGAGCATTTCTTGAAATGGATCTCTATCATGTTATCCACAACATCGATGAAAGTGGTGGTTAATGGTACCCCGGGGGAGAAGATTCAGCAGGTTCGGGGTTTGAGACAGGGAGATCCTACCTCCCAAATGATGTCTCTGCTAGGAATGGAGGTGTTCATGGTGATTCTGGTTAGGGCGGTGGAGGCGCGCCTTTTCCAGAATTTGGCTATAATATTGCCGCTCCAGCGTGTATCCATCTATGCTGATGACATGGTGTTGTTCACCAAACCTGACGAGGGAGAGCTGCTTGCAATTCAAGAGATCTTGCACCTAATTGGCGTTGCCACAGGTCTGACGGTTAACTACAGCAAGTCGACGGCTACTTTGATTAGAGGAACGGAGGAGGATGGGGCCGTGGTGAGCTCGGTCCTTGGCTATAGACTACAAGCCTTCCCCATTATGTACCTGGGGCTGTAGATCACTCTGAGGCCACTGACGAAGGCAGAATGGAAACCGGTCCTAGATAAGGCAATCAAGTTCACCCCAGCGTGGCTGAGGGGGATTATCTCTAGGGCGGGTCGCCTCACTTTGGTCAAGTTGGTGGTGGCGGCGAAAATGTTACACCAGTTGCTCGTGTCTAAGGCCCCGGCTTGGCTGTTAGAGAAGTGGCAGCGTGTGTTCTTCTGGGCAGGGAAGAAGGACGTCAACGACGGTCAATGTCTTGTGGCATGGGACTTAGTGTGCAAACTGACCTGCTTTCGAGGGCTAGGGGTGAAGAACCTAAGACTGCATGGGGTTGCACTTCGAGTCATATGGGAGTGGTTTAGATAGACGGATCCTTCTCGGCCCTGGGCGAGGTTGCCGGCTCTCAAGGATGAGGAGGCCGAGGGCGACTTCGTAGCCCTGGCTCGTTTTAGACTTGGTGATGGTGGAGCATTGTTGTTTTGGAAGGACCGTTGGCTCAAAGGTTGCTCAGTCGGTGAGATTGCACGAGAGGTGGTGGAGGCGGTTGTCACCCAGAGGAAAAACTGCAGGACAGTGGCCTAGGCGATTCCTGCCAGCTCATGGATGTTGGACGTGATAGGGACCCTAGGGGAGCAGGGGCACAGGCAGTGGGTAGCTCTTTGGCTTTCGATGCGGGAGGTCCAGTTAGTTGCGAGGCCAGATGAGTTTGGTTGGACGGGATCACACTCTGGGGCTTATTCGGCTAGAGACACATATGAGTTTCTCTACCAAGGTGTGGTGAGATCCAGCGTGGCCTCTCCGATCTAGAAATATTTCGTGCCCCAAGTGCAAGATCTTATGCTGGTTGGCTACAAGGTATAGACTTTGGACGTAGATAGGAGCGCGAGACACGGTGTGCAGGAGCATTCCTCGCCATGCTTCACGTGCCTACAAGAGGAGGATACCATGGACCACATTACGTTCGGTGTGTTTGGCATGACGGTGGGATTGCTTGAGAAAGGCGGGGATTGTTTGCCCGCTGCCGCAGCTGGGTGACACCCTAGAGGATTGGTGGTTGATGGCCAGGAAGAGAATCCAGAAGTCCGACAGGAGAGTCTTCGATACCCTGGTCATCCTCACGGCTTGGATGTTGTGGAAGTAGAGAAATGCCAAGGTTTTCGGCAAGGTGAGGGATCAATGTGATGAGATGCAGCTGCTGTCTCGCATCGGGGAGGAGTTCAGGCTTTGACGTATATCTAGGCCTAGGAGTGGAGTTCCAATCATGCTGCAAGAGTAGGTGTTTAGAGAGTTGTGGGAGTTGCGTTGTGCGTGAGTTCTGTTGGGCGCCTTGTTTGCAAGGTTCTTCAGCCTCTTGTATTTGTGTTGCTACCTTCTATAAAAAAATTATGCTTTGGCATACCCTCGAAAAAAACATTAGTTGAAAGGTAAAATCCAATGAAACCCCAAAAAAACCAAAGTAAAATCATCGGTAAACGTGTTGAAATTTGGAGCTATCACAGGACACTCATTTGTAACCCTAATGGCACCCCGACTGCTCGATTTTTCCCATGGCGCCCTGTACCCCAGCCACACACACGACCAAGATTTCTGGCATTACCTCTGTCCTTGTCCGACTCCTCCATGCTGCGAAATACGGCAGCGACATCCACCCGATGCGCCCGCCGTGGCTAACCGACTGAGGTCGAAGTGATACGCCTAGTCTCCCCTTGTGCCCTGGACCGACTCCACTGAGCGTGGCATGGCCTCTGGACTCGTCCTGGTCGATGGAGATACCAGCCAGCTAGCGAAGCGGCGCCTGGTCCCGGCCTCCCATGCCGTGCGCATCGTAGTGAGCAAGATATCACCTAAGAGAGAAAGAAATTGTTCCAAGTGCTATTCTACATTTTACTCGTGTTTAAGATGTTAGGCCAACTCCAACGTTCCCCCACAACTGGTCCAGTTGAACACAACCCACAACCCAACATGCACCCGCAAGAAGGGAGGATACCTCGGAGTGGTCTATTTTGGTGTAAACCGGGACCAAATCTGGGGCTGGAATGCGGGGGGACAAAGATCCCGCACATCTGGGTCTGTCCTCCTCTAAGACCACGCGTCGTATAGAGAAAAATTGGCTAATTTGTTTTCATTGAACATAAAAGTAATTAAAGGTTACATGGCACCTGGGACTACCCTCTAACCTACTTCCTAACTATGCGGTCCCTGTCCTGCTCTTGCCCGCCATGAGATCCTTGATGGCTCAGATGATGTAGAGCTCGTTGGGAACCCCAAGAGGAAGGTATGATGAGCACATCAACAAGTTTCCCTCAGTTATGAAACCAAGGTTATCGAACCAGTAGGAGAAAGAACCATCTCCCAAGGTGTTGCTAGCAACATGGAACCTGCACAACACAACCAAAATACTTTCCTCCAACTTACAGTGAGGTTGTCAAGCTCACTGGTTTTGCTGAAAACAAAGGATTAAACGTCTAGTGTGTAAGATAGTAATTGCTTTTAGTAATTGCAGAAAGTAAATAGTAGGCAGTAGATTGAATATCAGTGGGAAGGAATGGACCGGGGTCCACAATTCACTAGAGGTGTTTCTCCATAAGATAAATAACATGTTGGGTGAACAAATTAGAGTTGGGCAATTGACATGATAGAGAATGCATAACAATGCATGTACATGGCATGATGATCACTATGATATTTGTTTGGGCATTACAACATAATACAGACTGTAATCCAACTGCATCTATGACTAATAATCTACCTTCAGGTTATCACCAGAACCCCTTCCAGTATTAAGTTGCAAGCAACAGATAATCACATTAAGCAAAGTGTGTAAAGTAAACAATACAATTGCCCTTGGACAAAGGATTTTTGTTTTATCCCTAGTAGCAATAGCACATCTACAACCTTAGAGGTTTCTGTCACTCCTCCAGATTACTAGAGGCATGAACCTACTATCGAGCATAAATACTCCCTCTTGGAGTCACAAGGAAGTACTTGGCCAGAGTAGCTACTAGCAACGGAGAGCATGCAAGATCACAAACAACATAGACATGATAGAATCAATAATCAATCTTGATGTAGTAATCAATATCCATCGGATCCCAACAAACACAACATATAGGATTACAAATAGATGATCTTGATCATGATAGGCAGCTCACAAGATCTAAACATGATAGCACAAAGAGGAGAAACAACCATCTAGCTACTGCTATGGACCCATAGTCCAAGGATGAACTACTCACGCATCACTCCGGAGGCTAGCATGGTGATGAAGAAGGCCTCCAGGATGATCTCCCCTCTCCGACAGGGTGCCGGGAAGAGCTTCAAATCCCTCTCAATCTAGGGACGATGGTGGCGGTGGCTATGGACTTTTTCGTGTATTTCTGATCGGGTCCTTAGTGTTTTCTCCTCGGGGGGTTTATATAGGCGAAGGGGCAAGGTCGGTAGAGGACTAGGGGCACACCATAGGGCGACGGGCCCCCCTGGCCATGCCTGGTCCAGGTGTGGCCGCCCTAGGGCGCGCCTCCCTCTGGCCTCTGGACAACGTGTTCGCCTTTGAAAAATAGGAAGTTCGGCTTTTGTTTTGTCCAGTTCCGAGAATATTTCTTTACTAGCTTTTCTGAAACCAAAAACAGCAGAAAACAGGAACTAGCAATGTGGCATCTTGTTAATAGGTTCGTTCCAGAAAATGTATAAAAATGCCTCAAAGGGTAGACAAAACATAAGATAGTTGGTACAAAACAAGCATGGAGCATCAAAAATTATAGATACGTTTATGACAAATCACTCCTCTTTGGCTACTGCCGCCGCATGCCATGCAATCGCCTCGACCTTCCTATTGGCGAAAGTATCGTGGGCGGCCTCCCTGCCCCGGTACCGGCCAGCCAAGAGGCGGTCCAAGGTAACAGCCACCTCTGTCGCCTCCGCATCCTTCCGTTGTCGCTCCTCCTCCACGGAGGCCTCAACTGCGACCTGGGCGGCCTGCTCAACCTCTATCTCTGCCTATGCATCCCGGTTGTCGTGCTCCTCGAGTGCTACTTCTGCCTCCCTCGCCATGGCCACAGCCTCCTGTCGTAGCCTCTCATTAGGTTGCCGACTAGCGTCCTCCCTCGTCGACATGTCCTGGGAAAGCTCAAGGACATGCTTTTCGAGGATGTAGTGGGTGTCTGTGGCACTTTCATTGTCGTCCTCCCACTCTCCCATGCCCTCCTCCTCCATCTTGTCCACCTACTCAGCCCCCCCCCCCCAAATTCACCGACAACCAGGAGGAAGGGGAGGGGAAGGTGAAGGGGAAGCGGGGGTACGTGGCGAGGGAGCACTTGCTGAGCACACCCAGGTCACAGGGAGGCGGCTGTTCAACATGGAGAGAGGTGAGGGTTGGTGCTCCCTGTCTCGATGGACGGCCCTTTTTATAATCGCGGACGATACTCGGCTCGGCGGGAACGGCGGTCCTCAACAGGAACAAACGGCGTGAAGGGAGGGGCAGGTGGGAAATGTCACGACATGGTAGGAAAGGCCACGACCAGTGGGCAGGAACGGGAGTCTTAGTAGGATAATCGCCCGGGGACGCCGACCACCATTAGCTCTGGTTGACCATCAGCTTGGATCTTGATGGCACCTCGCAGACAGGGGTTCCCCACAAATGGGGTGGCCCTTAGGGGGCATAGGCTACCGCAAACGGGCCCATCCTAGAAGGTCAGTCCACCACTCCTGCAAACGGACCGATTTGATGTCCGAAATGCGGAGGCACTTGGATTTGGTCTTAGAGTAACTCTAGCGGTGCCCTTATACTGAAAATGTAAAACTTTCAAATAAGGTTCGCGGTGAGGCTCGTTTTTTGCTCGAAATCGTGCTTCACAGAATAGAGCCCTTATAAACTAAACTATATACATTTTCAACATTCAGAGAAGATACCCGTGGCAAAATTCAGATGAACACAGAAGATCATACGCAAATTTAAACGAAATTAACATAGTTCGTTACATATTTTGGGGCATGGCTTGCGCCTCTATCTACATCAAAATGTCCAGGAAAAAGTCATTAGAACCTAGCTAAAACGCGATGGCGTCGCTCACTCATCGAAGGAGGAGCTGTCGAGGTTAACATTGAGGAGTGTCTGCTCCTCCACAATCCTCTTCCACTCCTCCGAGAGGTGGAGGTGGTCGCGCTCGGCACCTGCTGGAGGAGGAGCTCGTTGAGCTCCTCCTTGCACCGTCGCTCCTTGTCTGTCACCCTTGCCTCACGGGCGGACTGCGCGGGCACCTGC
The DNA here is from genome assembly GCA_030063025.1 of Avena longiglumis. NCBI lineage: Eukaryota > Viridiplantae > Streptophyta > Magnoliopsida > Poales > Poaceae > Avena > Avena longiglumis. The sequence goes on along the minus strand of CP125973.1, from coordinate 93,335,976 downwards.
GTTATCATGTACTCGAAATCGTCATCGTGGATGAAGTCGAGCGCGGTCAGCGCCTCCGTTGCCACCCAGGCGATGGCCAAGACAGCCTCCGCATCCTCCTCCACGAGCTCCTCCTTCGGCGACAGAAGCGCGGCCACCGCCAAAGAAGACCCCTTCCCGCCAGAGGAGAGCCACCGCAGGCTCCACCACTTGGCGGTGCGGCGCGTCATGCGCTTGCACGTGCCTTCCGACCTCACGCGGCAGGCGTGCTCCTCAGCGTCGCCCTCAGCGCCACCTCCATGGCCGCGGGGAGGGGGGAGGGGGCGTTGTATCCTCCACTAGCTCGCCGAGACACGGAGGAGATCGGAGTGCGAGCCATTGCGACGACGAGGCTATGTTGGGCCACATAGAGATAAAACAAAACTTTTTCCTCTAACGTGGTGGTCCCAAGATCCATCTAAGGTAGAAGGCCACGGGGATTACCACTAGATGCACAGTTACAGAATTGATGAAGCACGTCTATTGAATGCAGTGCAATCCTCATGATTTGATCCGATCGTCCTGGTGCTGATCGTACAACACCGCTGCCGGTATCCACATGTACAAGGAGGAGCGCCGGCGGTGAACTACTAGATTCGTTATGGCGGCAGGACTGTTGTGGAGCTAGGGTTTCCAACGCATGGAATGACCTAACCAATCAACCCTCCTGGGTTTCTGCGCCCCACTATATATAGGGAGTGAAAGTGGGCTCCACTCACTCGTGGCCCATTCACTAAAGCCCATATAATATTGGTCACTGTGAGTCCGACTCACTGACTCAGTCTAAATCCGGCTCGGGTCTGATGGCTCAGATATGTAGAGCTCGTTGGGAACCCCAAGAGGAAGGTATGATGAGCACATCAGCAAGTTTCCCTCAGTTATGAAACCAAGGTTATCGAACCAGTAGGATTAAGGAAACAACTCCAAGGTGTTGCTAGCAACTTGGAACCCGCACAATATAATCCACAATACTTTGCCCCAACTTATAGCGAGGTTGTCAATCTCACCGGTTTGCTAAAAACAAATGATTAAACGTATAGTGTGGAAGATAGTAGTTGCTTGTAGTAAGTAAATGGTAAACAATAGATGGTATATCAATGACAAGGAATTGACCGGGGTCCACAGTTCACTAGAGGTGTTCTCCATAAGATAAATAACATGTTGGGTGAACAAATTACAGTGGGGCAATTAACAGATTGAGAATGCATAACAATACATATACTAGACATCCTGATCTCTACGAGATTTGATTGGGAATTAAAACATAATACATAGACCGTAATCCAACTGCATCTACGACTAATAATCCACCTTCAGATTATCATCCAAACCCATTCCAGTATTAATTTGCAAGCAACAGATAATTGCATTAAGCAAAGTGTGTAAAGTAAACAATACAATTGCCCCATGGACAAAGGATTGTTGTTTTCTCCCTAGAAGCAACAGCACATCTACAACCTTAGAAGTTTATTTCACTCTCCTAGATTATTAGAGGCATGAACCTACTATCGAGCATAAATACTCACTCTTGGAGTTACAAGAATCTACTTGGCCAAAGTATCTACTAGCAACGGAGAGCATGCAAGATCACAAATAACATGGACATGATATAATGAATAATCAATCTTACATAGTATCTAAATACCCATCGGATCCCCGCAAACACAACATGTAGCATTACAAATAGATGGTGTTGATCATGAACGGAGCTCACAAGATCTAAACATGATAGCACAAATGAGGAGAAACAACCGTCTATCTACTGTATGGACCCATAGTCCAAGGGTGAACTACTCACGCATCACTCCAGAGGCTGGCATGGTGATGAAGAAGGCCTCCGGGATGATCTCTCCCCTCCGGCAGGGTGCCGGGAAGAGCTTCAGATCCCCCTGATCTAGGACGATGGTGGCGGCAGCTACAGACAGTTTCGTGGATTTCTGATCGGGTGCTTAGGGTTTCTGCCTCAAGGGGCTTAAATAGGCGAAGGGGCAAGGTCGGTTGAGGGCTAGGGGCCCACACCATGCCCTGGCGCGACCTAGGGTGGGCCCGTGCTAGGGGTGGTGTGGCCGCCCTGTGGCGCCTCTTCGTCCCCCCTTTGGACTCCATCTTCGCTCCGGTAAAATATTTACTTTGGCTTTTGTTCCATCCAATTATGAGAATATTTCTTTACTATTTTTTCTGAAACCAAAAATAGAAGAAAACAAGCAACTGGCACCGCGTCATCTCATCAATAGGTTAGTTCCAGAAAATGTATAAAAATGCCTCAATGTGTAGATAAAACATAAGAAAGTTGATACAAAAAAACGTGGAGCATCAAAAATTATAGATACGTTTATGACGTATCAATCATCCCCAAGCTTAACTCCTGCTCGTCATCGAGTAGGTAAGTGATAAAAAGAATAATTTTTGAGGTGACATGCACCATCACAATCTTTGATCAAAATATTGTAAAACATTGATAGCTGGGATCATAGTACTCTAAACATGAACATGCAAGATGTAGTTCTAATAATAAGACATAGGAACTATGTTGCAACATGAAAAGTTACAAACAAATGATCATGAATAACACTGCATTGAAAGTTATTTTTTTGTTTCACATATAGAAAACATAACAAGAGTGGTATTTGATACGTCGGAAACGTATCTATAATTTTTGATGCTCCATGCTTGGTTAGTATCTACTTTGATTTGCTCTCTCTACACTTTGAGGTGTTTTTATATGTTTTCTGGAACTAACCTATTAAAAAGTTGCCACGTGCTGTTTTTCTTTCTTTTTTTGGTTCAAAGGCGTAAAATCAATATTCTAATTGGACAGACAAAAGCCAAAGTCAACATTTTACTGCGGCAACACGGGAAGACGAGGCGAGACCACCAGGGGCCACACGGCCGCTGGTGGGCCCACCTCGCTTGGGGTGCATCCGCCCTGGTGGCCCCCTGGCTTGCCTCTTTGCCTATAAAGTCCCCCCGATGCCAAAACCCTAAGAACCCGATCAAAATACCACGAAACCGTCTGTAGCCGCCACCACCATCGTCCCTAGATAGGGGTCTGGCTCTTCCGACCGCCAGAGGATATCATCTCAGAGGCCTTCTTCTTCATCATGCCAGCCTCCGGTATGAAGCGTGAGTAGGTCCACCTTGGACTACGGGTCCATGTAGTATCTAGATGGTTGTATCTACTCCTTGTGCTTTCATGTATAGATCTTGTGAGCTCCGTTTATGAAGGGCCTTTCTTCCACTATTATATTGAGTCTCCACCTTCTACCTTTAGGCACCATTAAGAGAGCATAGTTGCCAATTTATGTGCAGTGTCCCAAAACTTATTGATTGATGCATATTGTGATATTGCTTGTTCTTGTGCTACTTGTATCTAGTCACTCTTATGAACTTTGAAGGTGTCCTATGCATCTATCTGCTACTCTTTGAGGGACAAGCTGAATGCCACTATGCCATGTTTTCTGTATGTGAAACAAACAAACGTTTTTCAATGCATGTTATTCATAATCTTTGTTTGTAGCCTTTCATGTTGCATGCATAGTTACTTTGTATTATTGTTAGAACTCCATCTTTCATGCACATGTTAAGAGTTCTTTGACCCCAGCTTTCAATGCTTGCAAATGGTTTGATCTTGGTTTTGATGGTGCATGCCACCTAAAAAATTATTATTTTTATCACTTACCTACTCGAGGACGAGCAGGAGTTAAGCTTGGGGATGCTTGATACGTCAGAAATGTATCTATAATTTTTTATGCCCCATGCTTGTTTATTATCTACTTTGCTTTGCTTTGTCTACATTTTGAGGTGTTTTTATATGTTTTCTGGAACTAACCTATTAACAATTTGTGCAGGTTTCCATGTTGCTTGCAACACCTTTGAGACGTTTCCTTCCTCCTATTGGTTTGATAACCTCGGTCTCTTACCGAGGGAGGACTTGCTGATGTGCTCTTCACACCTTGCTCTTGGGGTTTCTAACGAAGCGCTCCCACGTCATCACCGGGCGCCATCAAGTTCTCTGGCGCCGTTGTCAGGGAGGCTAAGAACGTCTTCACAAGGGATTCCTCCTCAACCTTTTCTCTTTACTTTGTTTTTAGTTTTCTTAGTTTCTTTTGCTTGGTTTTGTTTGCCTCTTATTATCAAAAAATCCAAAAAAATAGTTTATTTTGGTTTGCTTTCTCTTATCAAAAACACAAAAAAATAGTTTCTACTCTAGTTGCCACCTTGCTCTAGCTCGCCATGTTGTTCCCCAAGTTCGCCCTGAAGGACCTTTCGATAGGTAGTGGCTCTATAATTGGGAAAGAAAATATTGAATAATTCTTCAATCATGTTAGCAAACATGAGGATATTGATGATAAATCTATAGCAGAACTTTCTCCTAATTATGAAGTTGCTGCAGCTTCTTTAGTTCATATGTTGGAGTCTAGGTTTGTTAGCCTTAACCCCATGATGCAAATTTTGTTCCTAAAACTAAAAGAATAAAAGAATGCTGAAAAGAGAGAATTTATTCTTGAAACTTTGCTCAAAGAGTTCCATGATGTTGGTAAGGAAGCCAAAAAGGTCCTTGAGCGTTTTGATATGCTAGAATCATGTGTAGATGTTGTGGGTACTTCTGATAAAACTAATCCTAGAGAGGAATTTAAGATACCCATACCCTTTAAGTTTGTCGGGATGCATGAGGCCTTTGAAAATAATTTTGATTGGATTGTTCCTGAAAATCCTTTTGATGAAAGTAGTAAACCAAAGAGAGATGAGAAGGGATCCTCCAAAGCTCATTTGGATGAGATACCTTTTATAGATGAAGATTTTTCAAGTATTGATGTTAATGCTTCCTCATTTGAAAATACTTGATTTCTTGCTTCTTGTGCCTAACTTAAAAGCGTTAAAGAAAAGTACTTGTTGGGAGATAACCCAAGAGTTTCCTTGAGTCTTGGAAGTTATTACTTCAGTAATGACCTCTCCTTATCCTTTTTGTTTGCTTTTTGTGCCAATAATGACCTCTAATGAGAGGGAAGTAAGATTTAGGAGTTGTTGTCCCAAAACAGATTTTTGTCCTTCACCATAAACATTCGTGAGGAGTCTCTGTAAGTCAGATTGAGCTAAAAATTTACGAATAAATCTCCCAGTATGTTATCTAACTTTATTTAGTTCATCACTTTTTGATTTGAGCAACATAATATTTTCAAAAAAATCGGTTTCTACCTGCTGGTCTATTTTGACAGATTTCTGCCATTATTTGCATTTTCTTCTTATTGATTCCTTTTTTAGTTCTCTTTTGGGGAATTGAGCTTTTTGAAGGAGTTGATAAAGTAGATTTTGTTTTTAGTGAAAAGTTTTGCTGTACCAAAGCTAAACCTAAAGGTCTATTATGTTTTGAATACACTAATGTTGCTAATGAAGATTGTGTGAAGTTTTGTATGAAGGAAAAATTTCAGGTGTAGAGAAAGAATGATGTAATGAGATGAAGAATGGACAAAAGCTCAAGCTTGGGGATGCCACCCCGGTTTCACCCCAAGAAATATCCAAGAGGTACAAGCGTGAAAGCTTGGGGATGCCCAAGGTATCCCCTTCTTCATCAATAAAAAGCTCAGGTCTTTCTAGACACTTCATTTTTATTATTTCATGCACTGTTGTGTTGTTCTTGGAGCGTCTTAATTTTCGTTTGGTTTGCTTAGTTTGTTTAGTTTGCTTGAATAAAGTAGTTTGGACCCCCGTTCTCGCTGTGTTGTTTCAAATAAGTCGCTTGGTGTTGGAAAGGAATAGAAAGTTCCTACTTGAAAGTGCAAGAGGAGCTTGAATTCACTGTGACTTAGACTTTAGCATGACATGCTAGGTGTTGTTTTGACCTTATGCTTAGTGGTTATTGCTGTAGCATGTCTTGTTCCAAACAATTGGGATTGCTTAGTATGCCTTGAAAAATCATGCGTTGTTTTAGCATACAAAAGCATAGTATTGTGGTGGTCTCCTTTGATGTTTTGTTTGGGTTTACTTGGCACATGCTCACACCATGTTAAGACTATGAACAAGTCACCATAGCCTCTATGATCATTTAGTCCTTGACTTGTAGTACCACTCTATGCTTTGATTAGTAATGTTTTGTCGCTCTGCATGATTATGGTCATTATTGCTCTCTTAGCTGGTTGCTCCCAGTCTTTTGCTAGCCTCCACTTGTATGGGTAAGCTCTACTCATGCTTCCAAACTCCCAAGAAACCCAGTTATTCCAAAATGTACACTATAAACTCCTATGCATGGTGTGTTAAACCATTCCAAGTATATTCTTGTTTTCAGCTATCTTCCAAGTATTTTGTTATGTGAAAACTTAGTGATTAAAGCCCTCACAAACTTGATGGCACACTTTATATTATTTGCCCCTAATAAACTTGAACCATTGTGTCATCTCTGTTGTATCTGTTTGCACTTATACGTTGGAATTAGCAGAATCATGCTGTCATGGGGAACATTTTCAACATTACACTTGTACTTTGTACACAGTTGATATCATGCTCTTTTGTCTATGGATGTCACCGGTGTGAAATAAAGAGGGAGCTTGTAAGTCCATGGAGTTATGTATTTTGTGTTAGAGAAACACCTGGGCCGCTAGCCTAAGCCATGCCTAATCATGGTGGAAACTTGCAGCATCACCATAATGAGCATTCTGTGAAGAATCCTCAATAAAAAGCTATGCACATAGTAAATAAAAAGATCACTGAGATGCTCATTGTCTACTTTCCTTGTCATTTGGTTATGGGATAGCTCCTGTACCATGTGCAAGGGGTACCCCGTTGGCGGTTCTCTATGATACACATGTACTTACTATGACAAGAACTTACAGGTGACTGAAGTTGAGTAGCATGAGGTGTGGCCCTCGTATTCAAGGGACATGAGATTCCCAACTTATACTTTGTCAAGCATATACTCCATAGTTTGTTCACTTTAACCTTAATCACTTCAAGATGCTTATGATAGGGTCAATGAGGGCTGAAAGCTAACAAGTACCATAATTTTTGGAAGCTCTTTTTGAAACTTGAAATCCCTGCTTCCCTTTATGAAGGGCTTTTCTTCCACTATTATATTGAGTCTCCACCTTCTACCTTTACGCACCATTAAGAGAGCATAGTTTCCATTTTATGTGCAGTGTCCCAAAACTTATTGATTGATGCATATTGTGATATTGCTTGTTCTTGTGCTACTTGTATCTAGTCACTCTTATGAACTTTGAAGGTGTCCTATGCATCTATCTGCTACTCTTGGAGGGACAAGCTAAATGCCACTATGCCATGTTTTCTGTATGTGAAACAAACAAACGTTTTTCAATGCATGTTATTCATGATCTTTGTTTGTATCCTTTCATGTTGCATGCATAGTTACTTTGTATTATTGTTAGAACTCCATCTTTCATGCACATGTTAAGAGTTCTTTGATCCCAGCTTTCAATGCTTGCAAATGGTTTGATCTTGGTTTTGATGGTGCATGTCACCTCAAAAATTATTATTATTATCACTTACCTACCGAGATCTAGCAGTAGTTAAGCTTGGGGATGCTTGATACGTTGGAAACGTATCTATAATTTTTGATGCCCCATGCTTGTTTAGTATCTACTTTGCTTTTATTTGTATACACTTTGAGGTGTTTTTATATGTTTTCTGGAACTAACCTATTAACAAGTTGCCACAGTGCCAGTTGCCTGTTTTCTTGCATTTTGGTTCGAAAAGCGAAAATCTATATTCTCAGAATTGGACGGGACAAAAGCCAAAGTCAATATTTTACCGTGGGCAACACGAAGCTAGAAGACAAGACGGAGACGGATCCCCAGGGGGCCACACCCCCTGGCCGCGCGGGTGGGCCCACCCTTCACCTGGGGGGTGCAACCGCCCTGGCTCGCCTCTTCGCCTATAAAGTTCCCCCGATGATGAAACCCTAAGAACCCGATCAAAATACCATGAAACCGTGTGTAGCCGCCGCCACCATCATCCCTAGATCGGGGGATCTGAAGCTCTTCCCGGCACCCTGCCGGAGGGGAGATCATCCTGGAGGCCTTCTTCTTCATCAAGCCAGCCTCCGATATGAAGCGTGAGTAGTTCCACCTTGGACTACGGGTCCATGTAGTAGCTAGATGGTTGTATCTCCTCCTTGTTCTTTCATGTATAGATCTTGTGAGCTCCGTTCATGATCAAGATCTAATCTATTTGTAATCATGCATGTTGTGTTTGCGGGGATCCGATGGATATTGAGATTACTATGTCAGATTGATTAATGGTTTTGTCTATTTGATTCTATCATATACGTTGTTTGTGATCTTGCATGCTCTCCGTTGTTAGTAGCTATCTTGGCCAAGTAGTTGCTAGTGACTCCAGAGGGTATTTATGCTCGATAGTGGGTTCATGCCTCTAGTTTCCAAGGAAGTGACAATCTCTTGTTGTAGATTTGTTGTTGCTACTAGGGAAAACAACGGTCTCTTGTTCATGGAACAAGTGGATTGTTTACCTTACACACTTTGCTTAGCGGTTTGCATTGCTTGCAACTTATCTTTGGAGGGGTTGATGATAACTCGAAGGTGGACTTCTAGTCATAGATGCAGTTGGATGGCGGTCTATGTATATTGTTGTATTGCCCAATCGAATCTCATAGGATCTTTTTGTCTAGTATTGCATTGTTATGCCTTGCTCAGTTCCTTCCAATTGCCCTACTGTAATTTGTTTACCCTGCATGCCATGTTTGTTTATCTAAGGAGAGAACCTCTAGTGAACTATGGACCCTGGTCCAATCTTTACCATTGATACATCTTCCATTGTTACTGTTTACTTGCTACAAACCATCATCACCTTCCACACCATACATTTAATCCTTTGTTACAGCAAACCGGTGAGCTTGACAACCTCACTGTTCATTGGGGCAAAGTCTTGAATTTGTGTTGTGCAGGTTTCCACGTTGCGTGCAACACCTTTGAGATGTTTCCTTCCTCCTACTGGTTCGATAACCTCGGTCTCTTACCGAGGGAGGACTTGCTGCTGTGCTCTTCACACCTTTCTCTTGGGGTTTCCAACGAAGCGCTCCCACGTCATCACCGGGTGCCATCAGTATTCAGCTTGTCCTTCATGGAGTAGAAAAACATAAATGCTTAGGACACCTTCAAAGTTCAGGGTGACTAGATACAAATAATTTAAAAACAAGAAATACCAACATTATGAATCATTAAGTTTTGGGACAATGCACATTAAACTAAGAATGACAACTATGCTCTCTTAATTGGTGCATAAGGATAGAAGATGGAGACTCAACATAAAAGTTAAAAAGAAAGGCCCCTTCGTAGAGGGAAGCAGGGATTGCAAGTTTCATAAAGAGGTTCCAAAAATTATGGTACTTATTAGCTTTCAGCTCTCATTGCCCCTATCATTGGAATCTTGAAGTGATTAAGGTTAAAGTGACACAAATATGAGTATATGCTTGACAAGTTATAAGTTGAAAATATCATGCCCCTTGCGTACGAGTACCGAACCTCATGCTACTCAACTTTTGTCACAAGCAAGTTATTGTCATTGTAAGTATATGTGTATCACAGAGAACCACCAACGGTGTACCCCTTTCCCCATAACACAAGAGCTATCCCATATCAAAATGACAAGGAAATAGACAATGAGCATCTCAGCGATCTTTTTATTTGCTATTTGCATAGGTTTTTATTGAGGATGCTTCACAGAATGCTCATTATGGTTACGCTGTAAGTTTCTACCCTGATTAGGCATGGATTAGGCTAGCTGCCTAGGCATTTCTCTAACACATATACAAACTCCATGAGCTTACAAGCTCCCCTTTTATTTCACACCGCCGGGAATCCATAAACAAAAGAACATGATATCAACTGAATAAATAAGTGCAATGTTGAAAGCGTTCCCCATGACAGCATGGTTCTACTAACTCCCAACTTATAATTTGCAAGAATATAAGCAACATAGATGGTCACAATGGTTCAAGTTTATTAAGTGCAAGAAATAAAGTGTGCCATCAAGTTTGTGAGAGCTTTAATCACTAATTTTCACATAACAAGTTTAATTTGAAAGATAGGTAAACACATGAATATACTTGGAATGGTGTAACACACCATGCATAGGAATTTATAGTGGACTCTGACGAGGTTTCCACTCGTCAATGCCCATTGTTATGGACTTGGGTTTTGGAGAAGATGGGGATGCTGGAGATCGCGGAATGGTTAGCAAACAAGCAATACGGGACACGAGGTTTACCCAGGTTCAGGCCCCCGGAGGGAAAACCATACTCCTGCTTGTCTGCTCTTGATTACGGCGGAACCGAAGGTTACAGGGGTGCGCAGATGCAATCTGGCGTGGAGGTGTGTATGCGAAAGTATGAGTCGATATCTAGATCTGTAGATCTATTGTGGTCTAGTCTATCGGGGGGTGCCTCTTCCTCGTTGCCCCATCCTAGCCTTTATATATGGGGAGGCTAGGTCTCAGGTACCGATACGAGTAGGTTACAAGTTAGATTCGAACTCTAGTCTTGAGGTTTTCTTGTCTTGTGCGCTTGGGACTCCGTGTCCATATGGGCTTCGTTTCAACCGAACCGTCATAGGCTTCATGGACCCGGGCAGGTTGTCGAGTGGGCCTTCCATCGGGCTGGACCAGGTAGGCTAACATCAGGTACCCGCAGGGTATAACCATGTCAGTAGCCCCTGAGTGTTCAGTCGAATCGTATTTTCGGCTGAGGACTCTTCAATCCTTCGGGTGCAGCTATCTCTGTCTTTCAAGAGGAATGTTTTGAGTGTGTAGGGATTGTTGATGCGTGTGCCTGACTCTCCCGATGGATCAGGGTCAGTTAAATGTCTTAGGACAAAACAACACGATCTTCTTCAGATTCAAGTCCCTCGACTCAAACCCGGAACATTTGCTGGCGTAATTCGACTCAGGCCGCGGAGGACTTACAGGAGTGGAATTCCAGTGAATTTAATTGATGTACCCAACGCGTCCGTCGGGATTTTTCATCGCGCCTGTCGGCACGGATTTTTACTAGCAGAGCACAGTCATGTGCGTTGCCAGGCCATCAGGTGATATCTGTAGGTCTTATCTTTGTGTCGTAGACACAGCATCCAAATGTTTATCACCGCGGAGGTGTTTTGGGTGGCCAAGCAGGACATTTCCCACTTAGCGTTAATTAGGGCAGAGTTGCCGAAAAGTTTTTTGTATCCTGATCCGAAGGATAGCAGTCGAAATTTTATAGGGTGCGCGACCAGCGCTCCCTATGGGAGTAGCCGCCGAGTGTCTGTTCGAGTCGTAGACTCGAGCGGAGACTTTAATTCAGCTGTTGATGTCAGTCCGTGACACAAATTTCGGATGCTGAAATCCATCCTCCCTATGGGAGTAGCCCCCGAGTCCGTAGTGGAGTCGTAGACTCAACGTAGGACTCGAAGAAACAGTTCAGTGGTGTAGTGCTTTGTTCGTTTTTCGGGTGCGTGGATAGCGCTCCTGATAGGAGTAGCCCCCGAGTCCTTAGTCGAATCGTTGATTCGAGTGAGGAATCAAAGCGTGCCACTCGAAGATCTTCTGTGTGCGCGATCAACGCTCCAGTTGTAGTTGGTAATCTCGTGGGTGTACCGTTGACCCGAAAGTACATCGGGTGCGCAACCAGCGCTCCTGATAGGAGTAGCCTCCGAGTGTCTAGTCGAGTCGCAGACTCTAGTGGAGACTCATGTGAGGATAAGCCACTGACCCGGAAGTGCATCGAGTCAGTGTCGCGTTTGTGTAGCATCAAGTGATGCAACCATCCGAGGAGGGTTCACTGGACCTTGAGTTTATGGCAGCGAGCTTTGTCGACTTACATTGGAGGACCCGATATGTAATTGACGTTCAGAGGCTGCGAAAACATAAAAAATTGTGAAGTACTTGTATCTTGTAAAGAATTTTTTCTGTTAGCTTGTATAGTAAGATGAAGGGTTTCGCATAGTAAATCAAAATTTTCTACGGATGCGAACAGAGGAAAGCCAAGATCTAATCTAGGAGATGCAAACAACGAGAGAGATTGGATTAGATCTTCATACCCTTGAAGATTCGCCGAACGCTCGTTTAACGTGGGTGATGTAGTCGCACTCGCTTCTCCTCCTCGCGATCCGATCCGATCTAGCACAACAAGTGGCGGTGCCTCCGTGAGATGCACACGTGCAGCACCTCGACGTCTCCTCCTTCCTTGGACCAGCAAGTATGGTGGAGAGCGATTGGATCTACAACACGGCGTGGTGTATATGGTGGAGAATTTCTACAGGGCTTCGCCTGGCGATCGGGAAGGAGAGAGGAAGGGCAGAGGCGGCTAGGGTTGGAGGAAGATGTGGGGTGGTGCGCCCACCCTCTTTATATAGAGGGGTGGGCGGATGCTAGCCCCTCCCAAGCCCAAACCGGCCACAAGGAGGAGGAGTGGGGGGCAAGGAACCCCCCCTTCTAGAAGGTCTAGTTAGGGTTTTACCCTAGCTGGCCGGTTGGGCCCTATGGGGCCTTGTGCCCCTGACCCAATGCGGCCAGGACACTCCCTCATAGGCCCATGCCCCATCCCGGAAGGTGGGGCCACGTTGGTCCCCTTCCGGAAGGTTCTAGAAGCTTCCGGTACAATACCGATTAACCCGGAACAATTCCGAACTCCAAAAACTGCACTGCCTTATATGAATCTTATTCTCCGGACCACCCTAGGACCTCTCGTGATGTCCCGAATCCCATCCGAGACTCCGAACAAAAATTCATAAACCAATTATCCAATCTATCCTAGCGTCGAGACATGTTAAGTGTGTGACCCTGCGGGTTCGAGAATATGCAGACATGATCTTCTATCAATAATCAACAGCGGGGTCTGGGCACCCATATTGACTCCCACACATTCATCGATGATCATATCGGATGAACCACGATGTCAGGATTCAATCAATCCCATATATATATTCCCTTCGTCTCGCGATATTTTACTTGCCCGAGATTCGATCGTTTGCAAGTCATACCTAGTTCAATCTCGTTCACGGCAAGTACTTTACTCGTTCCGTAATGCGATATCACTTTGTGATTAACTCCTTAAACACATGCTTGCAAGCGGTGTTGATATCGACACGAGTGGGCCAAGTATATCTCCGACTTGGGAGGACAAATTCCATCTCGATACATACAACCCAGATACTTTCGATCACCGAGAGACACATTTATGATCACCCTCTCATAGGATGACGTTTGATGACCTCAAAGCTTTCTTCGGTACAGGGAGTTGCATTATCTCATGGTCTAAGGAATACAATATTTGACATAGGAAAAGCTTCGCAAAGATGAACACGATGAAACGATCTAATTGCTTCGCTTAGTTTGGGTCTGTCCATCATATCATTCTCCAATGATATGATCTCATTATCAATTGACAACTCATGTCTATGGTTAGGAAATCTTAACCATCATTGATCAATGAGCTAGTCCATAGAGGCGTACCAGGGACACGGTGTTGTTCACAAACCACACAAGTATTAAAGTTTCCGCTTAATACAATTCTAGCATGGAATATAAACTTTATCATGAACAAGAATTGTAATAATAACATCTTTATTATTGCCTCTAGGGCACAATTCCAACAGTCTCCCACTTGCACTAGAGTCAATAATCTAGTTTACATTTGGCAACAATCTCACACCCATGGCACTGAGGTGCTGATCATGTTTTCCACGTGGAAGAGGTTTAGTCAATGGATCTGTGACATTCAGATCTGTATGTACTTTGCTAATCTTCAGATCTCCATCTGCAATATAATTTCGGATTATATGAAACTTGCGGTTGATATGCTTGGTCTTTGGATGATATCTTGGTTCCTTAGCGAGTGCTATGGCGCCAGTGTTGTCACACAATATATCCAGTGGGTCCAATGCACTTGGAACCACGCCAAGCTCAGTGATGAAGTTTCTGATCCAAACTCCTTCACTTGGCCTGCGGCAGCCATGTATTCCGCTTCCAGTAGATCTCGCGATCACGCTTTGCTTGCAGCTTCTCCGACTCCACACTCCTCCATTCAAAATATAAACGTATCATGTCCGAGATTTGGAATCATCCTTGTCGGTGTCAAAACTAGCGTCGACGTAACCTTTACGACAAGTGTTCATCACCCCATAGACTAAGAACATTTCTTTAGTTCTATTTAGGTACTTTAGGATGTTCTTCACGGTGTCCAAAGGTTCCACTCACGGATCACTTTGATATCTCGTCAAACTAAGAGCATTGGACACATCCGGTCTAGTACACGACATGGCATACATGATGGAACCTATGGCCGAGGCATAAGGCACTTTGCTCATAGCTTCCTATCATTTCTGGTAGGCTGGACACCGAGCCTTGCTCAATATCTTACGACAACATAGGCCTTTGAACCTTTCTTTGCCTTATCCATTACGAACCTTTTCGAACTTTGTCTAGGTATGTACTCCGGCTTAAAGCTATCAGTGTCTTTGTCTATCTCCATAGATTTTGATGCCCAATATATAAGCGACTTCACCTAGGTCTTTCATTGAAAAAATTTGTTCAAATAACTCTTCACATCGTTAAGCATGTTGATGTCATTTCCAATAATCAATATGTCATCCACATATAGTACCGAAGCGTCAGAGCTCCCACTCACTTTCTTGTAGATACAAGCTTCGTAGCAATTTGGAACAAATCCAAAACCCTTGATCACTTGATCAAAACGAAGGTTCCAACTCCGAGATGCTTGCTTCAGTCCATAAATGGAACGCTGAAGTTTGCATACTTTACTAGCATCCTTAGGATCGACAAAACCTTCGGGTTGCATCATATACAGCTCTTCATCAATGTTGCCATTAAAGAACGCAGTCTTGACATCCATCTGCCATATTTCATAATCATGAAACGCAGCAATTGCTAATAAAATCCGAATGGACTTAAACATCGCTATGGGAGAGAAAGTCTCATCGTAGTCAACACCTTGAACTTGTCGAAAACCTTTCGCGACAAGCCGTGCTTTATAGACGGTAGCATTACCATCCACGTCCGTTTTCTTCTTGAAGATCCATTTGCACTCAACGGCCTTTTGGTCGCTAGGAGGGTCCACCAAAGTCCATACTTGGTTTTCGCTCATGGATCCCAATTCGGATTTCATGGCTTCTAGCCATTTCTCAGAGTCTGGGCTCATCATCGCTTCCTCATAGTTCGTAGGTTCACTGTCTTCTACTAACAAGGCGTCAGGCAGTTGCGTTCCACTCGGGAGGGGCCACGCGACCTTGTCGACCGCGACGTTCGATGTGACATCGTCAAAGCTTCATGATCCTTGTCATTAGCTTCCTCTATTGTTGGTGCGGTGACCTTTGGAACAATTTCAGGTCTTGCGCTACTCTCCAATTCAAGAGAAGGTTCAATAACCTCGTCAAGCTCTACTTTCCTCCCACTCACTTCTTTCGAGAGAAACTCCTCAAGAAAGGAACCGTTCTTTGCGACAAACACTTTTCCTTCGGTTCTATGATAGAAGGTATACCCAATAGTTTCCTTAGGGTATCCTATGAAGACGCATTTCTTCGCTTTGGGTTCGAGCTTGTCCGGCATCAACTTCTTGACGTAAGCTTCGCATCCCCAAACTTTAAAGCGACAACTTAGGTTTAGCACCAAACCACAGTTCATACGGTGTCGTCTCAACGGATTTAGATGGAGCCCTATTTAAAGTGAATGCAGCGGTTTCTAATGCATAACCCCAAAATGATAACGACAAATCAAGAAGAGACATCATTGATCGGACCATATCTAATAGGGTTCGATTCGGCGTGCTCAGACACACCATTGCTTGTGGTGTTAGGGTGGCGTGAGTTGTGAAACGATTCCACTTGCTTTAAGATGCGTGAGAAAATCATAACTCAAATATTCACCTCCACGATCGGATCGTAGAAACTTAATCTTTACATACGATGGTTCTCCACTTCATTACGAAATTCCTTGACCTTCTCAAATGTTTCAGATTTATACTTCATTAAATAGACATACCCATATCTACTCAAGTCATCGGTAGAAGTGAGAAAATAGCGCTATCCACCGCGCGTCGCAACACTCATCGGTCCGCATACATCGGTATGTATGATTTCCAACAAGTCCGTTGCTCGCTCCATCATACTGAGAACGGGGTTTTGATCATCTTGCCCATGAGGCATGGTTCGCATGTGTCAAATGATTCAAAATCAAGAGACTCCAAAGTCCAGAGAATGGAGTTTCTTCATGCGCTTTACACCAATATGACCTGAGCAGCGATTGCCACAGATAAGTAGTATTATCACTATCTACTTTGCATCTCTTAGCCTCAATGTTATGGATATGTGTTTCATCCTTTTCGAGATTTAGAAGAAATAAACCATTCACAATAGGTGCATGACCATAAAAGATGTTACTCATATAAATAGAACAACCATTATTCTCCGATTTAAATGAATAACCGTCTTGCAATAAACAAGATCCAGAAATAATGTTCATGCTCAACGCAGGCACATAATAACACTTATTAAGGTTTAAAACTAATCCCGAAGGTAAAAGTAAGGAGAGCGTGCCGACGGCCATCACATCAACTCTTGATCCGTTGCCAACGCGCATCGTCACCTCATCCCTCGCAGTCGCTTATTCCGTAGCTGCTTCGAGTTACAAATATTAGCAACTGAACCAGTATCAAATACCCAGGCACTACAACGAGGGCTAGTAAGGAAAACATCAATAACATGTATATCAAATATACCTTTGATGGTGCCAGCCTTCTTGTCCGCTAAGTACTTCGGACAGTTGCGCTTCCAGTGACCCTTGTCCTTGCAATAGAAGCACTGGTCCGCTTAGGACCAGACTGAGCTTCTTCTCGCCAGGGCAACGCTTTGCCGCCTTTCTTGAAGGGCTTCTTTGCACCCTTACCTTTCTTGAAGGTGGGGGGCTTGTTGACCATCAACACATGATTATTCTTTTTGATGTCCACCTCCGCTACTTTCATCTTAGCGAAGAGCTCAGTGATAATATCAGTGGAACCAATATGATTGTGAGCAACTACAAAACTTTTGTAGCTAGGAGGGAGTGACTGCAGAACTCTGTCAATCTTGAGCTCCTCTGGAATCTTGTAGTCCAGTTGCTCAAGGCGTTGAGTGTAGCCCGACATCTTAATGGCGTGCTCACTAACGGAACTCCCTTCCTCCATCTTGTAGTTAAAGAATTTCTTAGAGATCTCATATCTCTCAGAACGGGCCTGAGTCCAAACATGGTTTCGGTTCTTGAGAATCTCAAAGGGCACAGGATAGTCCTCAAACGATTTTGAAGTTCGGTTCCATAGCAAACAACATGGTGCTCTTAATCACACCATAATCATCTTTATGTTGATCGACAGATTTCATCATCGGTACAGCTTGGGGTCACCTAACGCTTTCCCAAGGACATAGTCCTTTTGACCGCCAGAGAGAATGATTCTTAGATTGTGGAACCAATTGGTGAAGTTAGACCCATTGTTTTTAAGTTTTTCCTTCTCAGCAAAAACGTTGAAGTTGAAGTTGGACTTAGCCATTTGATCTACAATATTTGCAAGTACAAATTAGACTATGTTCATGATAACTAGTTCAATTTTTAATCAAATTACTAGATGAACTCCCACTAAATTCAACATCCCTCAAGTTGTTTAGTGAACACGATCCAAATTCACCACACCTAATCCGATCATCACGAGAAGAGATGTGGTTTCAATGGTGGACAATGAAGTGTCGATCATATCATTCATATGACTCATGCTTAACCTTTCGGTTCATGTGTTCCGAGGCCATGTCTGTACATGCTAGGTTCGTCAAGTTAGACCCAAGTATTTCCGCGTGTGCAAAACTGGCTTGCACCCGTTGTATGTGAGCGTAGAGTCTATAGCACCCGATCATCACGTTATGCTTGGACACGACGAACTTTCGCAATGGTGTATACTTGGGGAGAACACAGTTTTTATCATGATCTTTAAGTGAGGAATCATCTTATAATGCTACCGTCGCGATCTAAGCATAATAAGATACATAAAAGGATAAACATCACATGCATATAACTTTATGTGACATGGTATAGCCAATCTTCGCGCAATGATCTCCATCTTGTGCGTTCAAGATGATCTCCATCACTCCACCATGATTGCCTCCACCACGAATAGTAACGACAACTATTGCTAACTACTTAGCGATAAAGTGAAACTATTACATGGCGCATAAGAAGTTGACACACAGGTCATACACAATTATAAAGACAACCATATGGCTCCGGCCGGTGGTGTACTCATCGACATGCAAGTCGTGAAACATTACAAAACATGATCATCGCATACATTATACACATCACATCTTGGGCCATACCATATCACGAAAACACTCTCGCAAAAACAAGTTAGACGCCTCTACTTTGTTCTTGCATGTTTTACGTGGCTTATGGGAGTAGATGCTAAGAACGATTCTTACCTACGGAAAGCCACAAAGGTGATATTATGGTTGCCAAACTCCGTGTTAATCCCATGACAACTATAGTGAGAAACTGCATCCACCACCGCATGTGTGGAACAAGCCACACGTCAAGCGCGGAGCGGTCTCATGAACGACGCCGTAAGGTTGGCTGGACCGCTTCAATCTCACTATACCGCGTCATAAGAAGAACACAAACAAGAGGCTTGCAATAGAAAACATCAACGCCAAGAACAACCATGTTGCGTTTCTACTCGTGAAACACATCTACGCATAGATCTAGCTCGATACCCTCAAGGGTTTCGCGACATAGTAAATCAAAATTTTCTACGGATGCGAACAGAGGGAAAGCCAAGATCTAATCTAGGAGATGCAAACAACGAGAGAGATTGGATTAGATCTTCATACCCTTGAAGATTCAAGACGGAATGAACGTTAACGAGCGTGGGTGATGTAGTCGTACTCGCTTCTCCTCCTCGCGATCCGATCCGATCTAGCACCACAAGTGGCGGTGCCTCCGTGAGATGCACACGTGCAGCACCTCGACGTCTCCTCCTTCCTCGGACCAGCAAGTATGGTGGAGAGACGGATTGGATCTACAACACGACGGCGTGGTGTATATGGTGGAGAATTTCTGCAGCAGGGCTTCGCCTTACAAGCAGTCGGGAGGGAGAGAGGAAGGGCAATAGGGCGGCTAGGGTTGGAGGGGAAGGTGTGTGGGGTGGTGCGCCCCTATCCCTCTTTATATAGAGGGGCGGGCGGCTGCCCTAGCCCCTCCCCCAAGCCCAAACCGGCGGCCACAAGGAGGAGGAGTGGGGGGCAAGGAACCCCCCCCCTTCTAGAAGGTCTAGTTAGGGTTTTACCCTAGCTGGCCGGTTGGGCCCTATGGGGCCTTGTGCCCCTGGCCCAAAGAGGCCAGGGCACTCCCTCATAGGCCCATGCCCCCTCCTGGAAGGTGGGGCCACGTTGGTCCCCTTCCAGAAGGTTCTAGAAGCTTCCATAATACCGATTAACGGAACAATTCAACTCCAAAACTGCACCGCCTTATATGAATCTTATTCTCCGGACCACTCCGAACCTCTCGTGATGTCCTGATCCCATCCGAGACTCAACAAAAACTCATAAACCAATTATCCAATCTATCCTAGCCGAGACACGTTATGTGTGACCTGCGGTTCGAGAATATGCATCATGATCTTCTATCAATAATCAACAACGGGTCCGAAACCCATATTGACTCCCACACATTCATCGATGATCATATCGAATGAACCAGTATGCCAGGATTCAATCAATCCCATATATATATTCCCTTCGTCTCGCGATATTTTACTTGCCCAAGATTTGATCGCTTGCATGGCCATACCTAGTTCAATCTGCTCACGAAGTACTTTACTTCGTAATCCGATATCACTTTGTGATTAACTCCTTAACCACATGCTTGCAAGCGGCGTTGATATCGATTACCGAGTGGGCCCGAAGTATATCTCTCTGACTTGGGAGGGACAAATCCCATCTCGATAAATACAACCCAACAGATACTTTCCGATCACCTGAGAGACACCTTTATAATCACCCTCTCATAGGATGACGTTTGATGACCTCAAAGCTTTCTTCCGATACCAGGAAGTTGTATTATCTCATGGTCTAAGGAATACAATATTTGACATAAGAAAAGCTTCGCAAAGACGAACACGATGACACGATCTAATTGCTTCGCTTAGTTTGTCGCCCACCATATCATTCTCCCAATGATATGATCTTATTATTAATCGACAACTCATGTCCATGGTTAGGAAACCTTAACCATCATTAATCAATGAGCTAGTCCATAGAGGCGTACTAGGGACACGGTGTTGTTCACAAACCACACAAGTATTAAAGTTTCCGTTTAATACAATTCTAGCATGGAATATAAACATTATCATGAACAAGAATTATAATAATAACATCTTTATTATTGCCTCTAGGGCATAATTCCAACATAAGATTCTGGTGCCGATCGGGTCGACACTTTTGCACTGTATGCCAGGCCTTATCGTTAGCCTGATTACCCTTAGTCTCAGTACCTTGCCGAGGCACTCGGAGTTCAAGGATTCGACGATCAGGCAAAATCAGCTACTCGGGCTGTCGCGTTCGAGGTGCTCGAGTGCGTGGAGCCGATGGCACATTAGGTTACTCTAAGAGGGCGCAGCCCCCGAGTGTTTCGAGTGCGAGTTAAAAAAGAAATCATCTCTAAGTAGAGGTAAACTTAGCTTTATTGGTAGTTGCCCTGGAAAAAGTTGATGCGACCGCGGACGTATTCGACGCGGTAGCGGGTCACACAGCGGTCGTAGTCGACGCGGCAGACCACGGTCATAGCAGCGACAGGTTCCTGGGGTCGATGGTGGCAGCGAGCTCCGCATCCGAAGATTTGTCGCAATCGAAGACCACGCTGCAGCCGAAAGCCGCGGCTGGTCGCCGAAGCGGAGGGAGCCCCCGAGCCCCCGAGTCGTTGGAGCCGAAGATTGTAGCGGATTACCACAGCCGAAGATCACGTTAGCTCGCTGCATCCGAAGGATGCGTCGGGTCACTGCAGATGAAGGTCACAGCGGGTCGCACGGCAGGGTCAGCAAACCCCCCAAGTTGTAGAATCAACGTGGTTGACGGAGCCAACGGCGGACGTGTAGTCAAAGTCGCGCGTAGCGGACGTAGCCGATGTGGCGGATCGGAGTTGATACGGCAACACGGCGGCGAGTCGCGCGGTACGCGAAGTCAATGCCGAAGAAAGTCACGTGCAATCGAAGATTGCAGTGGAGTAGCCGTAGTCAAAAACTGAAGCGGCTCGCCGGAGCCGAAACACTGTGACCGGTCGCCGAAACTGATGGTAGCAGCGGACCAACGCGGTCGAAGACTCGGCGAGTCACGCGAAGGAGTCGGCGCAACCCCCGGGTGTAGTTGAAGGTCGCGCGGCGAACAGAGCCTTCACGATTTCCATGTTGTGGTTGTACTGAATTTCTGTGACGTCTTGGATTAACAAATCCTTGATACGGCTCGCCCTCGTGTTAGGTCAGAATTGACTGATTTTCTGGTGACGATTGCTGCCTTCCGTTGATTCTTCCAGTACCTTTCAGCAATACCTTGCTAGGGATGCGTGCTGTCAGAGTCTCACGTGATTACTGTCACTGTATTTGTTCTTTTTGTATGTAGTTTTTGTAGAGTTTCTAACGGGGCACCCGTGTGTCTGAAGTCAGGTCAGTTTACCCTAGAGCCGCCGCACACGATCTGACACATATGTGGCGCTGCCATATAGTAGAGTCTGAGATTGGTTTGTAGTAGTCCGATGCATGTATTGATTGGATATACTTTCTTTTGGATCGATCCGATTCGCTCCAGCCATCAAGTAAGTTGCTTTTTCCAAGATGCTTAGGACGCACACTCAAATCCCAGTATGGCTCAATTTGCAAAATCATCCAAGAAAAACACCTGACGCAGTTGCAGTTGACGTGATCGTAGTCCTCTCATGATGCGATCTTTCCCAAGATGACGTGGTGCTGCTATCTCCTTTGATTCCGCCGAGTAGAGAAATTTTTTGCGGACAGAGCCACGTTGTCGTTGACGGTGAAGTAACCAGATGCAATCCGGCTATCATTGATGATGGGGGATTTTTTCTGGACGATGTCGGCGAGTTGTAGATCGCTTCGGATGGGACCGTCACGATCGCACAATCAGCGTCCCCAGTTCCCACAGACGGCGCCAATTGACGAGGTTTCGACTCGTCAATTCCCATTGTTATGGACTTGGATTTTGGAGAAGATGGGATGCTGGAGATCGCGGAACGGTTAGCAAACAAGCAATACGGGACATGAGGTTTACCCAGGTTCAGGCCCCCGGAGGGAAAACCCTACTCCTGCTTGTCTGCTCTTGATTACGGCGAACCGGTTACTGGGTGCGCAGATGCAATCTGGCGTGGAGGTGTGTATGCGAAAGTATGAGTCGAGATCTAGATCTGTAGATCTATTGTGGTCTAGTCTATCGGGGGGGTGCCTCTTCCTCGTTGGCCCCTCCTAGCCTTTATATATGGGGAGGCTAGGCCTCAGGTACCGATACGAGTAGGTTACAAGTTAGATTCGAACTCTAGTCTTGACGTTTTCTTGTCTTGTGCGCTTGAGACTCCGTGTCCATATGGGTTTCGTTCCAACCGAACCGTCATAGGCGTCATGGACCCGGGCAGGTTGTCGAGTGGGCCTTCCATCGGGCTGGACCAGGTAGGCTAACATCAGGTACCCGCAGGGTATAACCATGTCAGACTCTTTGTAATAACTTGGTTTGTTGGGAGTTGGATGCACGAGTAGAGCTCATACTCAGTACAAGTGGAGGCTAGCAAAAGACTGAGAGCGACCAACTAAGAAAGAAATAATGTTCATAATCATGCAAAGTGACAAAACATTATTAATCAAAGCATAAAGTGATATCACAAGTCAAAAACTAAATGATCATGGAGGCTAAGATGACTGGTTCATAGTCTTAACATGGTGTAAGCATGTGCCAAGTCAACCCAAATAAAGCATCAAAGGAGAATACCACAATATTATGCTTTTGTATGCTAAAACAACGCATGATAATTTTAAGGCACATTAATCAATCTCAATTGTTTGGAAAAAGTCATGCTACAACAATAATCACTAAGCATATGGTCAAATCAACATCCAACATGACATGATAAAGTCTAAGCCACAGTCAAAACAAGCTTCCTTTTGTACCACTATAAGCATGGAGCTTTCTACTTTTTCCAACACCAATCAACTTATTTGAAACAAAATGAGAATGCGGGGTACAACTAATTTATTGCAGCAAACCAAACAAAATAAAGCTAAAAACGAAAACAAAGACGCTCCAAGAACAACACAACAATGCATGAAGTAATAAAAATAAAGTGTCTAGAAAGAAAACCTGAGATATTTATTGATGAAGAAGGGGGTGCCTTGGGCATCCCCAAGCTTTGACGCTTGTACCTCTTGAATATTTCTTCGGGTGTCACAGGTGGCATCCACAAGCTTGAGCTTTTGTTCATTCATCATCTCATCACACCATTCTTCCCCTACACTTGAAAATTTCCTTCATACAAAACTTCAGACAATTCTTCATTAGCAACATTAGTGTATTTAAGACAATAAGCCTTTGGGTTTAGTTTCAACAGAAGTAAAACTTCCATTAAAACACAAGATACTGTAGCAATTCCTTTAAAAAGCTCAAGTGATCAAAGAGAACTCAAAAGAAACCGACTAAGAGGCAAATGCAAATAATGGCAGAAATCTGTCAAAATAGACCAGCAGGTAAAGACTGATTTTTTCGAAGACCTTCTGTTGATCAAATTGAAAAATGCTAAACTGAAGAAAGTTATATAATAACCTGGGTCATATTAAGATAAAATTACAGCTCAATCCGACGTACTGGTATTTTTCACGATTTTTTATAGTGAAGTACAAAAATCTATTTCAGGACAGCAACTTCCCCAAATCTTAGTTCTCTCTCATTAGAGGTTATTCTTGGTACAAAAACACACAAAAAGATAAGGGGATTTTATTACAGAGGCAATAACTTCCAAGACTCAACAAAAGAAAAACTTACTGAAAATAAAAATAATTTGGGTTATCTCCCAATAGTGCTTTCCTTTAACGCCTTTCAGCTAGGCATAGGAAGCAATAATCAAGTATTTTCGAATGAAGAAGCATTAAGATCAACTTTTGTTTTAATAGGATAAGAAAAAGGTATCTTATCTCTCTTTATAAGGAAGTGTTCTATACCTTTCTTTAATGGAAATTGATATTTAATGGTGCCTTCCTTCATATCAATAATGGCACCAATAGTTCTAAGGAAAGGTCTTCCAAAAGTAATAGGACAAGAAGCATTGCATTCAACATACAAAACATAGAAATCAACATGGACAAAGGCATTGTTAACCATTATAAGAACATCATTAATGCTCCCCATAAGTTTCTTTTTAGCATTATCATCAAGATGGACATCCAAATAACAATCTTCCAATGGTGGCAAATCAAGCATTTCATAAATATTTCTAGGCATAATAGAGACACTAGCACCAAGATCACATAAAGCTTTGAGATAAAAATCATTCACTTTCATATTAATGATGGGTTCCCAACCATCTTCCAAATTCCTAGGAATAGAAGCTTTATTTTTCAATTTTTCTTCCTTAATTTTCATGAGAGCATTTGTAATGTGTTTTCTAAAAGCCATATTCATAGCACTATCATTAGGACTTCTAGCTAGCTTTTGTAAGAACATAATTACTTTAGAAATATTTCAAACATCAAGATTAAAATCAAAATTAGCATCCAAGGTACTAGAATCATTGTTTCCCATATTTCGAAAAATTTCAGCATTTTTATTGGAAAAATGAATGGGGACTTTAGGTGGTTTGCTAGCATCAACATTATTAGTTGTGTTAATAGTACAAATACTATTTCTAGCAATTTCATCTTCTCTTTCCCACCTAGCATGCAATTCAGCTAACAACCTAACATTTTCATCAATTCTAACTTGTATGGCATTAGTATCAACAAAGGGATTTTCCATAGTTTTAGGTTTAGCGGCCATTTTATTAATCAAAGAAGATTGTGCTTCAGACAAATATGAAATATTTTTTAGTGTTTGAAAGCTTTTCCTCAATAGTTTTATTGAAAGCAGTTTGTTTACTAATAAAATCCTTAAGCATGACTTCAAGTTCAGAGGGTGCACTTCTATTGTTGTTGTAGGAATTTCCATAAGCATTACCATTATTGGGAGGATATGGCCTATAATTATTATTACCAAAATTATTCCTATAGGCATTATTACTAAAATTGTCATTTCTAATGAAGTTCACATCAACTTGCTCCTCTTGAGCAACCAAAGAGGCTAAAGTAACATTATTTGGATCAATATGAGCTTTTCCATTAACAAGCATAGCCATAATAACATCGATTTTATCACTCAAGGAGGATGTTTTTTCAACAGAATTTACCTTCTTCCCTTGTGGATCTCTTTCAGTGTGCCATTCAGAATAATTAACCATCATATTATCAAGGAGCTTTCTTGCAGCACACAAAGTAATGGTCATAAAGGTACCTCCAGCAGCAGAATCCAACAGATTTCTTGAAGAAAAATTTAGTCCTGCATAAAATGTTTGGCTAATCATCCAAGCAGTCAGTCCATGAGTGGGGCAATTCTTTACCAAAGATTTCATTCTTTCCCAAGCTTGAGCAACATGTTCATTATCAACTTGTTTAAATTTCATTATTTCACTTCTCATAGATATAATCTTAGCAGGAGGATAATATTTTCCAATAAAAGCATCTTTGCATTTAATCCAAGAATCAATAATATTTATAGGCAAGGATAACAACCATTCTTTAGCTCTTCCTCTCAAAGCGAAAGGAAACAATATAAGCTAAACAATATCTCCATCTACATCCTTATATGTTTGCATCTCACAAAGTTCAACAAAATTATTAAGGTGAGTAGCAGCATCATCAGAACTAGCACCAGAAAATTTCTCTTTCATAACAAGATTCAGCAAAGCAGGTTTAATTTCAAAGAAAGTAGCTTCAGGAATAGGTGGAGCAATAGGTGTACACATAAAAACATTGTTGTTTGTGCTAGTGAAGTCATACAACTTGGTGTTTTCAGAAATAGTAAATTTTTGTGTTTTTTATAACAAGAAACAAACCATTACGACTAATTTTTTTTGTATTTTTTATAAAAATAAACAAGCAAAACAAAGCAAAATAAAACAAGCAAAACAAAAACAAAGTAAAGAGATTGGATGTGAGAGACTCCCTTGCAAGAATCTTCTTTCTCCCAGAAAAGTGATTGACGAGGAGGAAGAGATTGAAGCTGTCCTTATCTCCCTGACAACGGCGCCAAAAAAGTGCTTTATGGCTTAGATATGTAGAGCTCGTTGGGAACCCCAAGAGGAAGGTATGATGAGCACAGCAGCAAGTTTTCCTCAGTTATGAAACCAAGGTTATTGAACTAGTAGGATTAAGGAAACAACTCCAAGGTGTTGCTAGCAACTTGGAACCTGCACAACACAATCCACAATACTTTGCCCCAACTTATAGTGAGGTTGTCAATCTCATCGGTTTGCTAAAAACAAAGGATTAAACGTATAGTGTGGAAGATAGTAATTGGTTGTAGTAAGTAAACGGTAAACAATAGAAGGTATATCAGTGATAAGGAATGGACCGGGGTCTACAGTTCACTAGAGGTGTTCTACATAAGATAAATAACATGCTGGGTGAACAAATTATAGCGGGGCAATTGATAGATTGAGAATGCATAACAATGCATATACTAGACATCTTGATCTCTACGAGATTTGATTGGGCATTACAACATAATACATAGACCGTAATCCAACTGCATCTATGACTAATAATCCACCTTCAGGTTATCATCCGAACCCATTCCAGTATTAAGTTGCAAGCAACAGATAATTGCATTAAGCAAAGCGTGTAAAGTAAACAATACAATTGCCCCATGGACAAAGGATTGTTGTTTTGTCCCTAGTAGAAACAGCACATCTACAACCTTAGAAGTTTCTGTCACTCTCCCAAATTACTAGAGGCATGAACCTACTATCGAGTATAAATAGTCCCTCTTGGAGTTACAAGCATCTATTTGGCCAAAGTATCTTCTAGCAACAAAGAGCATGCAAGATCACAAATAACATAGACATGATAGAATCAATAATCAATCTGACATAGTATCTCAATATCCATCGGATCCCCGCAAACACAACATGTAGCATTACAAATAGATGATATTGATCATGAACGGAGCTCACAAGATCTAAACATGATAGCACAAATGAGGAGAAACAACTGTCTAGCTACTGTATGGACCCATAGTCCAAGGGTGAACTACTCACGCATCACTCCGGAGGATGGCATGGTGATGAAGAAGGCCTCCAGGATGGTCTCTCCCCTCCGGCAGGGTGCCGGGAAGAGCTTCAGATCCCCCTGATCTAGGACGATGGTGGCGGCAGCTACGGACTATTTCGTGGATTTCTGATCGGGTGCTTAGGGTTTCTGCCTCAATGGGCTTAAATAGGCGAAGGGGCAAGGTCGGTTGAGGGACAGGGGGCCCACACCATGCCCTGGAGCGACCTTGGGTGGGCCCGCGCTAGGGGGTGGTGTGGCCCCCCTGTGGCACCTCTTCGTCCCTCCTTTAGACTCCGTCTTTGCTCCGGTAAAATATTTACTTTGGCTTTTGTTCCGTCCAATCCCGAGAATATTTATTTACTAAAGTTTATGAAACCAAAAATAGCCAAAAACAAGCAACTGTCACTGCGGCATCTCTTCAATAGGTTAGTTCCAGAAAATGTATAAAAATGCCTCAAAGTATAGACAGAACATAAGAAAGTTGATACAAAACAAGCATGGAGCATAAAAAATTATAGATATGTTTACGATGTATCAGGGTTCAACCTAACCAGATTTCTGGTTTAGATCCAATCCAAACTTGCTCCTGCTCTTAAGTGTGTGACCCTACAGGCACATGGTAAATTGGAGACGATTGGTGACCGACTCTCAATCGATCAATCGGTAGAGGATCCTAGCAGAACGTGCCGATTCCCAAGTACCAAAGAGTCATGATGACTTGTATTTCCAATGCGACTTGCGTCCGAGTCCCTTTTTCCTCCTGATACACCTTATCATACTATAGGAAAATAAATGACATCCCTTAAATAGTCTGACTCTCTTCTTGATCCGAGATAAGTGATTCATCTGACTAACTCTTAGTCGATCGCCTTGGTTAACACTTAACCGAGTCATGCATGGACATGCTTTCCGAACCATATCATCCAAGAGGGACCAGAGAATATCTCTCCAGCTGGAGGGGAAAAATCCCATCTTGGTTATTCACATCACACAGCTTGATTCTTAGTCGACCCGAATTCTGCCTTTATTACTGCCTAGTTATGGATCAGTGTTTGATAGAACCTATGTCGGTGATCCTCAACTCGAATTGTGCAACAACCTCAGGTCTAAGGATTACATTGATTGAGATATACAAATAACTTGTTCGTTGTACCTCAATATGGGTCAATCTGACTCGCTAAACTCGTTAGCCGAATCTGTGCAAGTCGGAATAGCATCTTCATTCCCATGACAAGTGGAACCGAGTCATCAGCCGACTTTCACATTGGTCTAAGTTGTGTGTCCAGCACAACCTCAATGACCAAGGATATTTAGTACAAACAACATGAATGTATAGTTCCACAACTGAATCACATATTCAATGATACACATCAGATGTTTATACAAGGACAACTTAATATCTTTATAAATACAATGGGAAATATCATCATACATGATTGCCTCTAGGGCATATTCCCAATAGTCTCCCACTTGAACTAGAGTTAATCTTCCGACATCACATGTCTAGGGATCTAATGCCCATATATCTTAGGTGCGCCTCATGCTTTGGCTGTGGTAATGGCTTTGTCAACGGATCCGCAATATTTGCATTCGTGTGTACCTTGCATAACTTGATATTACCCTGATCCACGAACTGGCGAATCAGGTGGTATCGCATGAGTATGTGCTTGTTCTTCTGGTGTTGTCTAGGATCCTTGGCTTGTGTAATAGCACCATTGTTTTCACAATACATGTCTAGCGGATTGGACGAGCCCTGAACCACACCAAGATCCATGAGGAAATTGAAGGGAATATGCCCGAGAGGCAATACTAAAGTGGTTATTATCGTATTCCTTGTTTATGATAAATGTTTATTTTGCATGCTATAATTGTATTAATACGGAAACGTTAATACATGTGTGTTTAATAAACAAAAAGGAAGTTCCTAGTTATGCCTCTCTCATAAACTAGCTCGTTGATTAACAAGATGATCAAGGTTTCCTGATCATAGACATTGGATGTTGTTAATAACGAGGTCACAACATTAGTGTAATGATGTGATGAACATTCATCCGAAGTATAGCATTACGATCAAATTCATTGAGTTTATATTGCTATAACAACTTACGAAGTGATCCTAATCCTTAGACCATGAGATCATGTCAATCACTAACAGGAAGAGTTTCTTGATAACATCAAACGTCACACCGTAAACAGGTGATTATAAAGATGGATTGAACTAATAAAGTGTTATGTTGAGTCCCATGGATCGAGAGTGGAATTTGTTCATCCCGATGGCGGATAGATATGCTCAGGCCCTCTCGGTGATATCACATTGATTAGCTTGCAAGCAAGTGATTTGATCACTAGAATGTTATATCACGAGAACTAGAAAAGTGCATGTCATGCTTGAGATCAAACTAGGTATGGAGATACCGATGATCAAATCTCGGACATGTAATATATCGTGAAACAAAGGGATTAATATACTAGCGTAAAGGTTAAACGATCACAAGAAAGTCATCGTTGAATGTGTGGGAGTCGTATGGGTCTCCGGATCCGCTTCGATTATTGATCCGAGAGGGTCTCGATCATGTTCGCATTATTAGTGAACCGTAGGGTGACACACTTAAGAGACACCGACATCCATTTGGAGCAAAAGTTTCATGCCGAAAAGAAAAGGAAAGCGGGAATTTATTTCACTAGACAAAAAAGCTGTTTCGGTTGAAATTCTTGAAACGGTTCTTCATGTGAAATGGAATACTAGCAAGGGTTTTATGTGAATGTTTGTTAATTAAAGTAATTAACAAAATTCTGAATAAATAAATAAAAGAGTTTTATTTAAATGAGAGCTTGCATTAAATTTGGTGGAAATTTAATGCATGTGAGTGATTTTTGAGTGGAGGCTTTTTAATGGGAGTGGAGGCTTTTCATTTTGAGTGGGAGCTCTACCCACATGAATGTGGAAGAGGTGGGCAGCCCCCATGGCTGGGCGCCATGCCCCTTGGGTGCCCCTCTCCCCTATAAAGGCCCCTCTCCTCCTCTCAAAGCACACCTCCTCGTGAAGGATCTCTCTCCCTCTAGAATTTATCCCCATGGTCTCGGACTAACGAGATACATGTTCCCGGTGGCTTTCGGCAAGAAAGAGTTGTGCTTCATTGCATCGCTGGGCGAGGAGGCGGAGGTTGCTGGTGCCTCGAACGTGTGTGCGAGCACGGATGCCCTGCTGTTTTGCGGCGCTAGGACTTCCTCTCGATCTTGAGATCGGCAAGAGATCGTCTACATCAACCACGAGTTTGGACTCGTTAAGCTTTGTCGGTCTTCAAGGGTATGTTCTCTACGGATATACATTCGCCCGTTGTTTGTATCTAGTAGATAGATCTTGGTACATAGTTGTTTCCATCGTAGGAAATTTTTTGTTTTCTATGCTGCGAACCCTACAGAAATTCCTCATCCAAACAACTTCCTTTGTTGCCTCCGAGGCGGCAATGTACTCAGCCTCTATTGTAGATGTAGACATAGTCTCTTGCTTGGAACTCTTCCAGCTCACAGCCCCTCCGTTTATCACAAACACATATCTGGATTGTGAACGAGAATAATCAGAGTCGTTAAGATAACTCACATCCATGTAACCCTTTACACTGAGTTCATCTTCACCTCCATAAACCAAAAACATATCCTTAGTCATTCTCAAGTACTTTAGGATATTTTTAGCCGTTGTCCAGTGGATTTCTCCAGGATCAGCCTGGTATCTGCTCACAACACTTAGAGCATACGAAACATCCGGCCTAGTAAAAATCATGGCATACATGATGGATCTGACTGCTGAAGTATACGAAATCACACTCATCCGACTTCGCTCATCGGTCGTCGAAGGACACCGAGTCTTGTTAATTTTTACACCATGGGACATCGGTAAGAACCCCCTCTTAGATGATTTCATGTTGAACTTCTTCAACACTTTGTCCAAATAAGTACTCCGACTCAATCCAATGAGCCATCTTGATCTATCTCTACAGATCCGGATTCCGAGAATATATGTTGCCTCACCCAAGTCTTTCATTGAGAAACTCCTTTGCAATGATTCTTTGGTTTCTTGCAACATCTAGACATCATTTCCAATCAGTAATATGTCATCCACATATAAGATTATAAAGTTTACTTTGCTCCCACTAAACTTCTTGTATAAACAAGAATCATGATCACTCTTGATGAAGCCAAACGATTTGACTACCTCATCAAAGCGAATATTCCAACTCCGAGATGCTTGCTTCAACCCATAAATGGATTTCTGAAGTTTGCAAACCTTGTCAGCATTATTCGGATCTACAAAACCCTTGGGATGTATCATTTACACGTCCTTGGTTAAATTTCTGTTAAGGAAAGACATTTTGACATCCATTTGCCATATCTCATAGTCGAAATAGGCCGCTATAGCTAACATGATCCGAACTGATTTAAGCATCGCTACAGGCGAGAAAGTCTCGTCGTAATCAACTCCTTGAACTTGTCGGAACCCCTTCGTGACAGGACGTGCTTTATAGACGGAAACATCTCCATCCATATCAGTTATATTTTTAAAGACCCATTTGCACTCGACGGGTCTTACACCGTCTAGCAGATCAACCAAGTTCCAAGCTTGATTTTCATCCATGGAATTTAACTCGGATATCATGGCTCCAAGCCATGACTCGGAATCAGATCCCACCATCGCTTCTAAATAATTTGCTGTCTCATCACTGTCTAACAGTAATACATCACGAACACTTTGTAATCTTGCCGATCTTCATAGTACAAGTACTGTCGCTGGCTCAGCTATCATGACCGGCTCAACCTCCAAGGTTTTTGCCGACTCGCTACTAGCCGGTTCCTCTCGAATTTCTTCGTGCTGCACCGTGCTCCCACTGGCTCCCCGACTAAGAAACTATTTCTCAAGGAAGACATCTTTCTGAGCAACAAACACTTTGCCCTCTTCTCGGTTGTAGAAGTAGTAACCCAAGGTTTCCCTTGGATACCCCACGAAAATACACTTATCCGACTTGGCCGTAAACTTTTCTGACTGAAGTCTCTTAACAAATGCTTCACAACCCCAAATCTTAAGAAAAGATAAGCTCAGCTTTTTGCATGTCCACATCTCATGCGGTGTCTTCTCTACCGACTTTGATGGTACTTTGTTTAGTGTGAACACCGCTATTTCTAGACAATAACCCCAAAATGACAAAGGCATATATGTCCGACTCATCATTTATCGTACCATGTCCAACAAGGTCCGATTCCGCCTTTCTGACACACTGTTGCTCTGCGGAGTTCCCGACGGAGTAAGTTGAGGAACTATTCCACAACTTTTCAGATGGTCATCAAACTCATGGATCATGTACTCGCCTCCTCGGTCTGACCAAAGAAACTTTATTTTCTTGCCGAGTTGATTTTGTACTTCATTCTGGAATTCTTTGAACTTTTCAAAGGCTTCCGACTTATGTTTCATCAAGTAGATATATCCATACCGACTTAAATCACCAGTGAAGGTAATGAAGTACTCATAACCACCCCTTCCTGTTGTGCTCATTGGTCCACATACATCACTATGTACTAGTCCCAACAAGTCGGACGCCCTTTCGCAACTCTTTGCAAAAGGTGGCTTGGTCATTTTGCCGAGTAGGCAAGATTCGCATGTCTCGAACGACTCCAAGTCGAACGAAGTTAGGAGTCCATCATCTTGGAGCTTCTTCATGCGTTTCCAACTTATATGACCAAGCCGACAGTGCCAAAAGTAAGTCATATTCAGATCATTTGGTTTCAACCTTTTAACATTTATGTTATAAACCGACTCACCATCAAGATTCAAAATAAATAACCTATCCTGGACGGGTGCAAAGTCGTGAAACATATCATTCAAATATAAAGAACAACCATTATTCTTAATATTCGACTCATAGCCTTGCTTCATCAACCAAGCAGAAGAAATCATGACTCGACTGAGAACTAGAACATAATAACAATTAGTCAGTTCCATAATGAATCCGGAAGGTAAATGAAGTTGCATCGTGCCAACTTCCAGCGACTCTCGCTTTGTTCTCGACTCGAATATCAACCTCGCCTCTTTCTACGCTTAGCGAGTTGTAGATGTGAATAACTGATCCATTATCATATACCCAAGAACTATTAGGTGCATTAACAAGATAAATGTCTATAACATTGCAAACAAGTGTACTTGAGTCGGAAGTCATACCTCCACTCTTGGCTTTGTCAGCCAAATACTTGCTGATTCCTCTTCTAGTGGCCATCCGCCTTGCGGTAGAAGCAAGTGGATCCGTGAAGGATATGGCTTAGTCCTCGAGGCGCTTGGGACGGGTCTGAGCACCTTTCCTCCCGACTTAGCCTTCTTCATAGTCCAAGAACTCTTCTTGAACCTAGCCTTATTCTGCACCATCAACACTTGACTGGCGCTCTTCTTGAGATCCGCCTCTACCTGCTTGAGCATCACATGAAATTCAATGAGCTTCTTATCCATGCCATGCATGTGGTAGTTCGATATGAACTGACCATACGCACTAGGAAGAGAGTTTAGAATTATGTCCATAGCGAATTCTTTGCTGATGGGGTAGCCAATCCTCTCCAGAGAATGGACGTAACCAACCATTTTGATCACATGCAGACTCAGTGGATCACCATCCTTAAGCTTGCAAATCAGCAAAGCCTGAGAGACTTGATACCTCTTAGTCTTCGTTTGATCCTGAAACATACTTTTAAGGCTTTCGATCATATCGTAGGTGTCAACATTCTCGAACTTCTTCTGCAAGTCCGGTTTCATGTGAGCAAGCATAAGATAGCTAATATCCGTGGACTCATCCTTAGTCCGACGGTAGGCATTGGTGGCAGCGACACTCTCATTCTCATCCGTCTCATCTGGGAGTGGGTTGTCTAGGACATGGTCCTTCTTTTCTTGTTTGAGAATAATTCTCAGATTTTGATACCAGTTGGTAAAATTAGTGTCGTTCAGTTTATCTTTCTCAAGAATGGTTCTCAAAGCAAAACCGAATATCTGAGGGTGACTGTTACTTGGTTCCATGATATACAACAGAAAATATGCAAAATACTTAAGACATGTATTCATAAAAGAGCGAACATATTAAACACTTTAATATTTATGCTCCCACTAGAACCAACACCCCTCCAATGGTTGCTTAGTGATTCAGGATCCTAAATAAGGAAGTTGGCTAGTGAGCTTTAGCATCACCGCTAGCCGCCAAGTGATCTAGGTAGACAACTCCTTGTCAATCGTATCTCATACGACTCATGTTGGTCGGGTGGCATCACATGCCTCGGCTCCCGTCCGACTTTTTCCCGAGTCTCACAACCGTTGTGATAGACCCGTCTAGCTTACTGAGTGTTTCCGCTGTAAGAGTCCGACTCGAACCCATCTAGTCAAAAATAATTGGCAGCACCTCAATTTTATGAGCCCACTACCAAAAATGTCCGACTTGTGATGGTGCAAACACTGGCGGGAAAACCGACTAGACCTTCTTTAAGGGATTAAATTTTACCGACTATCTAATAGAGGTAAAATAGAGACATATCAATAACACAAAATAAATTAGTCATAATGTGAAATGGTATGGCTCTCTTCATGGCGATCTCTATCTCCACAAAGCCTGTAATCCGACTCGTGCCAAATTGATGGGGGAATACCAATCGGGGTATACCCACGAAGCGGAGTTGCCAGATGGGATCGAGCCGACTGAAGCCAATCCCAAAGCGGGTCGACTCGCTGGATATGACGACTGGCGCATGCTGGACCCAAGATGGCGCCATTTGGAGGCCCAAGACGGCGACTCAATAGAAAGCCCACTAAAGCACTTGTAAACCCTAAGCGGCTGCATATATAAAGCCACCAAGGGCACCCCAAAGTGCGTCATATTAGATCTAGTCTCCCTCACTTCGGCGCTCCATGTAAACCAATCTATGATCATATACTGGATTGATAGCAGGACGTAGCGATCCTCCATTGAGGGGACGTGAACCTGGGTACATCGTGTGCCAATCTCGTTCCCGGATTCTCCTACGTCGCCTTGCTCCCTCTACGTAAGCTACCCCCAGTAGCATCTGCCGTGCAATACCACGACAGTTGGCGCCCACCGTGGGGCAAGCGGTGCTGGGATGGTGATAATCTGGGCGGTATCCCTCGCCATCAACAGGATCATCCACGTCGGCGCGCTGGATTTGTTCATCGACATCAAGCGGCGGACTATGTTTCCTCTCAAATCGATTTTGGGTCGGCCGCCAAGCACACGCAAGAGCACATGTCCAGCTGAAAAATCACAGGCGCGTGAGCATACACCGATCGGCCATATGCATCTAGTTTTTAATTCAATCCATATGTCCATTGATTATTTTATTTGGATTTGACCCTTGCTTTTGACCCTTGCTTACAATTTTTGTTACGTAGGGAGAGTGGACAATCGATTCAATAGCGACCAGCTATTGTGTTGTGCTAGATGAAACTATCAGTTCTATGCGAGAGAGGCGGACCGCGTCATAGCCGCCTTGACCTCGGCGACAGGCTTAAAACCAGGAAGTCGATATCCTCTTCAACGAGCACGAACTCGGACACTGAACGCCCCCGTGTGGAACTGCGGTCATGCGTCGAGTACTGCTTGAGCAAATCGATCTGCCTCATGCATGATTACAGGCACCCTTGGCGAGTGTCATACGTGATCAAACTACAGGTCCCGTCAGATTGTTTTTTTTGCCAGAGGAGTCAGATGTGCTGCACGCCCGATCGCACGTGACCCTGTGACTCGTGGCTAGTGTATTTTTCCCATTCAATCTCATGCATCTCGTTCATTGACTATTGTCTAAATCAATTATTTTATTTAGATCTAACCCATTGCACCTTGTTTTGGCATACATGCACCACACAATCTAAATCGGATCATGGATACGAGACGGAAGGTTATCCCGGAGGAAAGAATCAGCTCCCGTATCGCTACGCACACGCATACATGATCGGTGGTTGCCAATGCATGGTTTGACTCGCCACGCCCGTCGACGAGGAACTCCCAAGGTCGTCGACTCACCATGCTCGACGATTCGTCTATCCGACGACTCGTCCGTCGCGGAATCGCCATGCTCGGGGACTCGACGTCATGAGCTCGGCAGGATCGTGAATTCATCACTTTGCGTGACTTGCCCATCATGAACTCGCCCACCTCGGACTCGCCACGCTCCGGGCCTCGCCTAATCGCGGACACGCTTAAACGCGGACTCGCTAGACTCGTGGACTCGCCCAGTGCGGATTCGCCTGCCGCGTCGACATCGCCATAAGCGCGACCTCTGTCCGCCGCGTCGTCCCCGTGTCCGCCGCGTCGATTTCGCCATAGCGCGACCTCCGTCCGCCGCGTCGACCCCGTGTCCGCCGCGTCGACTTCGCCATAGCACGACCTCCGTCCGCCGCGTCGACCCCGTGTCCGCCCGTCGACATCGCCATAAGCGCGACCTCATCGCCCGTCGACCCGTGTCCGCCGCGTCGACTTCGCCATAAGCGCGACCTCCGTCCGCCGCGTCGACCCCATGTCCGCCAGCGTCGACTTATCATCGCATAGCGACCTCCGTCCGCGCGTCGACCCGTGTCGCCAGCGTCGACGCCGCCATAAGCGCGACCTCATCGCCCGCGTAGACCCGTGTCCGCGCGTCGACATCGCCATAAGCGCGAACTCCGTCGCCCGCGTCGACCCGTGTCGCCAGCGTCGACATCGCCATAAAGCGCGACCTCATCCGCCGCGTCGACCCGTGTCGCCAGCGTCGACATCGCCATAAGCGCGACCTCATCCGCCCGCGTCGACCCGTGTCGCCCGCGTCGACTTCGCCATAAGCGCGACCTCCGTCCGCCGCGTCGACCCCATGTCGCCGCGTCGACTTCCGCCATAGTGCGACCTCCATCCGCCGCGTCGACCCGTGTCGCCCAGCGTCGACTTATCGCCATAAGCGCGACCTCCGTCCGCCAGCGTGACTTTTTTCGGCGTGTGACCTGTCCGCTCGACAAATCGTCGTGCGCGCGCGCTAAGGACCTTCATCGTCCGAGTCGCGAGAGGTCGCTTGCCGCTGCATGGACTCACCTGGCGTCTCTTCTCCTGGGAAAAATCAATTCGCCTTTGTCAACCCTTGAAGAAGCGACTCGCAATGGCCAAGTAGTGCGGACGAGGACTCGTATCTTGAGCCTCGGTTGTCCACAAAACGCTAATCGAGAGCCATCATTGAGTCGCCTTGCTCGGTGCCTTCGGGCCAAGACAAATGGCAGTGCTACACAAATAGCACCATGTCCTCCTCAATCTTAGATAGTGCGACTCACATGGCCAAGTACTGCGGACGAGGACTCGCAAACCGAGCCTCGGATCGTCCAGGAAAAACGCCCAGTCGAGAGCCGTCTTTGGAGTCGCCATGCGACTAACCCCCCTTAGCGCCCCGCAAAAACCACTACTCGAAAATCGCGTTGTTTTTGTGCATTGCATCATCATGACCGCATGCTCATGTCATCATGCCACATTGCATTTGATCATTGTCGTCATCTTGCATTTGCTTGCATAAAACTATTTGCAGAAAAACCTGTTTGTGTTTTCTAAACGCCCCATCTTTATTCAAAACCAAAACCGGGTCTCCGGAATATATTGTTTTGACTAACTACGTTTTGCAAACGGTCCGTTTAACACAAATAAAATATTAAATTATTTTAGTGGGGGCAGTCGAACGGGCCTATTCGACCCGAACGACCACCCCCAGGAATTAGATCGGTCCACCTAAATCCTAAAACTACCCAACCTAGTCTACCCACCCCTCTGGCCACCTCACCCCGGCCAATCCCCACCCGACACATCACCCTGCCCCCAACCCCCAGCCAACCGTGCTCTGACACCTCACCCGATCCCTCTCATCTCCCTCACACACTCAGCACACCATACCCGCTGCCACCACAGGCCACCCCATACCACCGCTCCTCTCTTCCCGCGTCAGACCCCCACCCCGTGGCCCCCACCTCTTCGACCCCACC
Source organism: Avena longiglumis (assembly GCA_030063025.1). NCBI lineage: Eukaryota > Viridiplantae > Streptophyta > Magnoliopsida > Poales > Poaceae > Avena > Avena longiglumis. The sequence continues at coordinate 93,297,550 of CP125973.1, read as the reverse complement.
TGGCCCAGCACCCCCACCCACGCTCCACCCTTGGTCTCCTCCCTCCCTCACTGCGCCCGAGCTCCATAGTCCCCGTCTCGCCGCCCTCCTCTCCGGCCTCCCCATGCCTCCTTCCCTTCGGACGCTCGCCTGAGCCGCCTCGCCCGCCAAGCCATCGGCGTCCTCCGGCCTCCTGCAGCTCATGGCCCCCCCTCTGGCGTCCTCGTCGTCCTTGCGGCTCCCTCCCGTTGACCTCCCCTCCGGTCTCCCTCGGCAACCCCTTGCCTCACGCTGTGACGCCGCCTCCTGCGTCGCGCCCGCCTTGCCGCTCCTCGGCCTCCTCCTGCGCCTCGCCCGGCCAGCCCGCCAGTTCGCCGCCCTCGGCCTCTCCCATGACACCGGGCCCGTCCGCTCTGCCCGCCCGTCTCCCTCGGCGCATCGTCGCATTCACCCCTACCTCGCCGGAGCTCCTCCAGCCGCGGTCGCCTCTCCCCTCTACGGCCTCGTCGAGCCTCCCCATCGCCGTCGGCCCCGGCGCGTCCTCAGGCCGACGACCGCCTCGCGCCGCCCCGCCGTTCTCCCTCCGACGCGAGCACCGCCTGCCGAGCCTCTCGCTCCCGTTCTGCCGCGCCTCCTCGTCGCCTCTGTATCAGTAGCCCGCGGCACCCCCTCCGCATGCACGCGTAGCTTCGTGTTTTGTTTGTGGTGTTGTCCAGTTAAGCATGGTGCTCACCACCTGTTTGACGGAAATCCCGCAAGATCTCGACAAGATCACCCAAAGTCCCAAAGTACCACGAAAACCTATGCCGATAGCAACAGAACATGGAGAACCTGGACAAACGACAAGATCTTCTCGCCGACAAGTTCTACCTCACGAACGCGATACCGGACGAAGACCACAGTGCGACAAGTACTCCGACCGGACACCAAGTTACGCATCCGAGCTAAGACCAACGATGCAGCGATGCACCGACAAGATCTTCGCGACGATAAAACGACACCGACCGGAAGAATTGACGCCCGGCGTAAACCAAGTCCTGCTTCCGGATGCCGAGGTCACCGACAGAACAACAAGATCTACAGCGGACCGTCGACAAGATCTACCTAGTAATCGAGCGATCCCGAGGTCGAACCTCGATTCCGTCGAACCACGAACCACGAGACCGACCGGACCCCCGGAACCCCAAGTTCGTCGAGGCCCTCTAATGTGTGAACCCCTTCCCGAAACCCTATTTTATAATATAATACAACTTGTCGCATATTAATTGTTCATGCATGCATATTGCCTGTGGTTTGGGGGCCTTATGCCGATTCACCTCATAATTAAATATGGGGCCCATATGCGGGCAAATCTAGTCTTATATTGGCCTCATTTAAATTTGTGTAGCGAACCGGTGCTATCTTTTGCCATGTTAATACAACATTTAAAATGCAGGGTAGCTAAATAACATGAACCACCTAAATAATTGTCGGGACCCCGGTTCCACTTAATATGACCTAATTGCATCGCACCTTTGCCATGCCATGCATCATGCATGCATCATGCCGATCTTTTGCTGTAGTATTAAATATTGCATCCGGTGTTCCTTCTAGTGTTTTGCTTCTTCGCGGATAAGGTCGTTGATTTGATGCGAGTGCCGACCCGATCTTCGGTTGAACCTTCGGCAATGTTTTCAGGCGAGCATCTCCCCCTTTCTACCTATCTTACTTTATAGTATTTATTCCCTCTTGTTGATCTATTGCTATCTGTGTTGCGATGCTCTAGTTTCGTACCCTTGATATCCCTTGTAGCCTTATATTGCCTTGGACACATCCTATTACTTGATGTTTGGTCGATAGTTGGACTTGCGCGTCGTGATCGCTTGCTCAGAAGTCTTTATTGTGTCGTCAAGTGCCGATTGTTGGAATATTGCCGCATGTTTGGCGTTGGAGATTATCATGGCTTTACTTATCGTTCACTTTAATTCTGTTTAACAACTAAAATTGAAGTAAGCGAGGCATCGGTGGGTGATAGATAATATTTGGTTTCGAGCCACTTGTGTCCGTGGGACCCAGTACTTGATACCTGTTCCTTGATTTATCGCGCTATCCACATCCGGGAGGATTATGGGACCCCCCTGAGCAAGAGCTTGATTTAGTCTTATTTCTTGGGGCCACAAACTAGTTTGAGGTTTTATTTACTATCATGTACTTATGACATGCTACTACTGTATTCTGATTGTGCGAGAGCACCTTTGTCTGTTAGGAAGCTGTGACCCGTTCTGGCGGTATCGACAAGCCAGTTTGGGTTCCCGATCGCTTCTGACCCCTAAACCTCGGGTCCGTCTCGAAGTCAGCTAACTTCGTTGCGGGTGTACTCCAAGGGGTGGCCCCCTGAAATATTTCTGAATCCTGTGATTGCTTTGTCGTGAAGGCCTCGTTTGGGTTTTGATTTGGTTTTTCCGAGGTCGATCGAGCGTGTGTTGCTATTGGTGCACCCCGGCCGGGTAAAACTTTCTGAAAGCCGTGTCCACGGTATCTCGATCATAGACAAGCATAACTAAAGTAGTGCTATAAATTTGACTTTATAATGACTAGTAATCAGCTACACTATAATGGAATGGCTAAATAAACCTGCCCACAATTGCTTGTTTGGAGTGTAAACTTGCGACATTGTACCTAGTAAGTATTACCTTCTAGCGGAATGGCTGAATAAAAGTACCAACAACTGCTGGGTTTTGGGTTATCTCATGCTAAATGTATTTGACTAGTAAGTGTCGCAACTATAACGGAATGGTTAACTAAAACGGCCCACTGTTTATTTTATCAGGACGATTATCTACGCCTGACTAGTAATTGCTGCAACAATAACTGAATAAATAAAGCGCCAAGCTGTGTGAGTTCCTCGGTTGACTTCCTCGTTTGGTCTCGAGGAATACCAGGATGGGATTGTTTGGTGTTAGTATCGGGTTGGTTCGGATAGGTCTTTCTTACCCTCTCGATAGTTTGCTTTTATCGAGTCTCTATAGGTTGTTTAGTGCTTCTTGCTGCCTTGATCCACCATACCTATGTGGCGAGGACTTGAATTCTAGCCTCGCCATGTCTTGGCCTCGATCTTGACGCTCCTCTTTTTCCTTTGCCCTTTGTCGGCACCCCTTTTGTTTAAGCAGGTTTTGAGGTCGACGTTGTTAGCAGGGTTACCCTTCCGGCTTGGCCTGGGCAGGGTTATGGACGCCATTGGTTATTCTTCAGGGCTCTTAGCCCCATTTGCATCTTGTCCGTAGTCGGAAGCTGTATCGTTTTACAGGTGATTTGGAACTTTGTACTTATATATGTATTCTTGACTCATGGAGTCGTGTTGTATATATATATCTGTTCTGTGGGTCCTATCGAGGACTGTTGTGTAATGTTATTACTTCGTTTTCCACCCGCACAAAAGTGCCTGGTGGGCACCTTTGAATCGTTTCTATGCGTGTTTGGCGGGTTTCGCTAAAACTTGCATAGGTCCGATTCTGAGGTTGTTACAGAGTGGTATCAGAGCTCAGCAGTTGCGATACCCCACAAGTCTAGCCTGTAGGATAACCTAGCTAACGGCCGAAGTATAGTGTCAAAACTATTTTTGCAAAATTCGGTTGGATAGTTCTGATTAGGTCTGATTTTACTCCTTACCCTTCTGATGTTCTCCTCTTACCCCTGCGTGTTTTGGATCTGTCCTCTTTCCTTCTTCTAGTCCAGGATTTCTCGTGGTTGGGTTTTCCGTCGTACCTTCAGGGTTTCGCTTCCTCCTTTGGTAACGGTGTTCTACCGTCCGGTGTTCAAGCTGCCTGATGAATCCGTCTACGGTGTTACCATTCTTTATTCCTTGTTTGTGCCTTCCGGTGTTTTTCCTACACGACGACATCATCTACGCCAACAGAGTCTGCATCACTCCTTTGTTTCCGAACCTCGATTGTCGAGATCTTCAGTCTGAGTCCGAGAGTTGGTTGCATAATCCGCCTATTCGTGTGCAGAGTAATGGTTTGAGTGCGGGATGGAGTAGCTACCATACCACTACTCTTATCATTCGCTCTTGTACGTCGAATAAGTGGATCCAGCAGTTCTACTCCGTCCACGGAAGCTAGGGGTGGCTTTATTTGTTGATACCTCTACCTTCGACCTTTTGTTCCCGGAGTGTTCCCTCGACGATCACGGACAACGACCTCTTGTTAGTGGTGTCGCGAGGAACTACACGAAGAGCCGGATCGCCGACCTTTCCTTCGGTACCATGAGGCGGATCTCGAGGCGAGATCCATTGTTAGTGGTGTCGGTGTGGCGCTCATAAAACCACTACTAGAAAATCGCGTTGTTTTGTGCATTGCATCATCATGACCGCATGCTCATGTCATCATGCCACATTGCATTTGAGCATTGTCGTCATCTTGCATTTGCTTGCAAAAACTATTTAGAAAAACTTTGTTTGTGTTTTCAACGCCCATCTTTATTCAAAACCAAAACCGGGTCTCCGGAATATTTTGTTTTGACTAACTACGTTTGCAAGCGGTCCGTTTAACACAAATAAAATATTAAATTATTTTAGTGGGCGTCGAGCGGTAGATTGACAAACGACCACCCCTGGGAATTAGATCGGTCCACCTAAATCCTAAAACTACCCAACCTAGTCTACCACCCTCTGGCCACCTCACGGCCAATCCCACCCCGACATCACCACCTTTAACCCCGATACCGTGCTCTGACACCTCACCCCATCCCTCTCATCTCCCTCACACACTCAGCACACTATACCCGCTGCCACCCTGGGCCCGCGCCCCACCACCTGCCAAACCGCTCCCTCTCTTCCCGCGTCAGACCCCCACCCCGTGGCCCCCACCTCTTCGGCCCCACCTGGCCCAGCACCCCCACCGCGTTCCCCCACCTGCGGTCTCCTCCTCCCCTCCGTGGCGCCAGGCTCACTGGTCCCGTCTCGCCGCCAGGCCTCCCTCTCCGGCCTCCCCCTGCCTCCTTCCTTCGGCCGGGCCTCCGCCTGAGCCGCCTCGCCCAGCCGGGCGTCCTCCGGCCTCCCACTGCTGGCCCCCCTCTCAACGCGTCCCCCTCGTCGTCCCTTGCCGGCTCCCTCGTTGACCTCCCTCGTCGGTCTCCCTCGGCAATCCGCGCCCCTACGCTTGAGCCGCCGCCTCCTGCGCCCCGTCCGCCCGCCCGCCGCGCTCCTCTGGCCTCCTCCTGCGCCCGCCTCGCCCGGCCCAGGAACCCAGTTCGCCGCCTCGGCATCTCCCCCTACCCTCGCGGAGCTCCTCCGGTATGTCGCCTCTCCCCTCTGCGGCCTCGTCGAGCCTCCCCATCGCTGCCGGCCCGGCCTCGGCCAGGCCGCCTCCGTCGCCCGCCGTTCGCCCTCCGGCCAGAGCACCTGCCGAGCCTCTCGCTCCCGTTCTGCCGCGCCTCCTCGTCGCCTCCTAGCCCGATGCACCCTCCGCATGCACGCGTTCGTGTTTTGTTTGTGGTGTTGTCCAGTTAAGCATGGTGCTCACTACCTGTTTGACGGAAATCCCGCAAGATCTCGACAAGATCACCCAAAGGCCCAAAGTACCACGAAAACCTATGCCGAGAGCAACAGAACATGGAGAACCTGGACAAACGACAAGATCTTCTCGCCGACATGTTCTACCTCACGGAGCACTGATACCCCGGACCGAAGACCCTGGTGCGACAAGTACTCCGACCCGGACACCAAGTTCTGCATCCCGAACGCCAAGACCAACCGGTACGCGGTACCGACAAGATCTTCGCGACGATAAGAACGACACCGACCCGGAAGAATTCGACGCGCCCCCGGCGCCAAACCAAGTCCTGCTTCCCGGATGCCGAGGTCACCGACACAGAACAACAAGATCTACTTCGCGGACACCGTGCGACAAGATCTACCTAGTAATCCGAGAACGATCCCGGAGTCCGAACCTCGATTCCGTCGAACCCTGAACCCTGAGACCGACCCCGGACCCCCGGAACCCCAAGTTCGTCGAGGCCCTCTAATGTGTGAACCCCTTCCCGAAACCCTATTTTATAATATAATACAACTTGTCGCATATTAATTGTTCATGCATGCATAGGGGCCTTATGCCGATTCACCTCATAATTAAATATGGGGCCCATATGCGGGCAAATCTAGTCTTATATTGGCCTCATTTAAATTTGTGTAGCGAACCGGTGCTATCTTTTGCCATGTTAATACAACATTTAAAATGCAGGGTAGCTAAATAACATGAACCACCTAAATAATTGTCGGGACCCCGGTTCCACTTAATATGACCTAATTGCATCGCACCTTTGCCATGCCATGCATCATGCATGCATCATGCCGATCTTTTGCCGTAGTATTAAATATTGCATCCGGTGTTCCTTCTAGTGTTTTGCTTCTTCGCGGATAAGGCCGTTGATTTGATGCGAGTGCCGACCCGATCTTCGGTTGAACCTTCGGCAATGTTTTCAGGCGAGCATCTCCCCCTTTCTACCTATCTTACTTTATAGTATTTATTCCCTCTTGTTGATCTATTGCTATCTGTGTTGCGATGCTCTAGTTTCGTACCCTTGATATCCCTTGTAGCCTTATATTGCCTTGGACACATCCTATTACCTGATGTTTGGTCGATAGTTGGACTTGCGCGTCGTAGTCGCTTGCTCAAGTGCTGTTGCGTGTCGTCAAGTGCCACAGTTGTTGGAGTATTGCCGCATGTTTGACGTTGGAGATTATCATGGCTTTACTTATCGTTCACTTTAATTCCTGTTTAACAACTAAAATTGAAGTAAGCAGAGGCATCGGTGGGTGATAGATAATATTTGGTTTCCGAACGCCCACTTGTGTCCCGTAGGACCCCGATTACTTGATACCTGTTCCTTGATTTATCGCGCTATCCACATCCGGGAGGATTATGGGACCCCCCTGAGCAAGAGCTTGATTCAGTCTTATTTCTTGGGGCCACAAACTAGTTTGAGGTTTTATTTACTATCATGTACTTATGCCATGCTACTACTGTATTTACGATTGTGCGAGGAGCACACTGTACTGTTTAGGAACTGTGACCCGTTTACGCGGTATCGACAAGCCCAGTTTTGGGTTCCCCGCCAACCCGGCCCCACAAACCTCGGGTCTCAAGTCAGCTAACCGTTGCGTGTACTCAAGGGTGGCCCCCTGAAATATTTCTGAATCCTGTGATTGCTTTGTCGTGAAGGCCTCGTTTGGGTTTTGATTTGGTTTTTCCGAGGTCGATCGAGCGTGTGTTGCTATTGGTGCACCCCGACCGGGTAAAACTTTCTGAAAGCCGTGTCCGCGGTATCTCGATCATAGACAAGCATAAGTAAAGTAGTGCTATGAATTTGACTTTATAATGACTAGTAATCAGCTACACTATAATGGAATGGCTAAATAAACCTGCCCACAATTGCTTGTTTGGAGTGTCGCTTGCGACCATTGTACCTGCCTAGTAAGTATTGCAACTACAACGGAATGGCTGAATAAAAGTACCAACAACTGCTGGGTTTTGGGTTATCTCATGCTAAATGTATTTGACTAGTAAGTGTCGCAACTATAACGGAATGGTTAACTAAAACGGCCCACTGTTTATTTTATCAGGACGATTATCTACGCCTGACTAGTAATTTCTACAACAATAACTGAATAAATAAAACTGCCAACTGTGTGAGTTCCTCGGTTGACTTCCTCGTTTGGTCTCGAGGGGGAATACCAGGATGGGATTGTTTGGTGTTAGTATCGAGGTTGGTTCGGATAGGTCTTTCTTACCCCTCTCGATAGCCGCTGTTTTATCGAGTCTCTATAGGTTGTTTAGTGCTTGCACGCCTGCCGTGATCCACCATACCTATGTAGGCGAGGACCGCGAATTCTAGCCTCGCCCGTCTTGGCCTCGTCGACGCTCCTCTTTTTCCTTTGCCCTTTGTCGGCACCCCTTTGTTTAAGCAGGTTTTGAGGTCGGCGTCGTTAGTGGTTACCCTTCCTTGGCCCGCAGGGGTTATGGACGCCATTGGTTATTCTTGAGGCTCTTAGCCCCATTTGCATCTTGTCCGTAGTCGGACATATCGTTCTGGTGATTTGGAACTTTGTACAGATATCTATTCTTGACTCATGGAGTCGTGTTGTATATATATTACTGTGGGTCCCATCGAGGACTTTGTGTAATGTTATTACTTCGTTTTCCACCCGCACAAAAGTGTCTAGTGGGCACCTTTGAATCGTTTCTATGCGGGTTTGGCGGGTTTCGCTAAAACTTGCATAGGTCCGATTCTGAGGGTGTTACACCCCCGGGCCAAGACGAGAGACTCGCTACACAGCGCAATCAACATCATCGCGGACTCGCCACACTCGGGGACTCTGCCCTCGCGGACTCGCCATCATCGCGGACTCGCCACACTCGGGGACTTTCCCCTCGCGGACTCGCAATCATCGCGGACTCGCCATACTCGGGGACTTTCCCGCGGACTGCAAGAATCATCGCGGACTCGCCACACTGGGACTCTCCTCGCGGACTCGCCATCATCGGACTCGCCACACTGGGACTTTCCCTCGGACTCGCCAATCGCCAGACTCGCCATACGGGACTTTCCCCGCGGACTCGCAATCGCCAGCGGACTTCGCCACACTCGGACTCTCCTCGCGGACTCGCAATCGCCAGCGGACTCGCCACTCGAGACTCTCCACAGACTCGCTCGACCTCACGCGCTACCCTCGGGGCTCGGCGCCGCCCGGTCGCCCGACCTGCGCCACTTCGGCGGCAACCACTAATATTTTCAAAATATGCATCTCTAAGGAGCCTGTCGCCTCTACAAGCCAACTCGAGCCTCGGGACTACTCCTAGGCATGCGGTGTGTATGTGGTTCCACGACCGCCTCAGATAACGCTCAGCGGGACTCGCGCGCAGACACTCGCCCTCGCGTACTCAACGCGCTCGGGGACTCGCCGCCGCGGACACTCGCCCTCGCGTACTTGTAGCATCCCAATTGTCTAACAATTGCAATGCTACTAGCCTAGTCAATATAAATTCTACTTCCTACATATAATTGTTGCATCATAATTATATCATGCTCATGTCATCATGCCACCTTGCATTTGAGCATCATATAAAACCCTTTTGTTTTGGTTCTTCTCTCATATGAATTGTAAATTGTATTTGCCTCTTGATATTGTATTTGGTTCTTGATATATTGTTTAAATGCCCAAGTTGAGTTGGGGGCATATCTTTTATTCAACTCCATCACCTTTCTCTGCCACCACCTTATAATTCCACCATCCAACTAAATATGAGCTTTGCACTTTATTTGGTTTTACCTCTAGCTCATGTGGGTTGGGATGGATCCAACTCTATCTCCACATGCTCTCATATAGGCACCATAGTGTTTCCACATTATTGGTTTATGAGAGCCACATGGCCACCTTTGCATGCCTTGTGAGTGGAACCTTTTACCTAGCTTCCATATGGGTTGTTTTGGGGTTATTACCATGTTGGGATATTCTTGGGCTTACTAAATACCTAGTGGCACCTACACACTAGCATGTCCCATTTGTATTCAAATATGATCATCTCCATCTATCCACTTGGAACTTTCATGTAATTCCTTAGCTTGGCCCTTACCCCATATTTTGGAATGCATATGTATAAATGCCATGATTAATTATTTTGTTTTCACAAGATTAAGACATGGCATTTAATGCACTTGCATGGGCCATGAAACCATCTCCATATTTTTGCCCCCTTTTTTTTATTTGGTCTTTTTGAGTGGATCTTCCCCATATCTCCCTCTACCCCTCTTATGCTTGATCTTGCTTGAAGCATGCAAGCATCCAAAAACCTATAACCATCTCCATCTTACCTCACCATCTTTTATCTCACCCTCTCCTTTTCTTGTCTAGATCTTGTTTGAGCTTGGCATGTTCTTGCTTGATCTTGACAAAGAAAACCCTCCACCTAATCCTCTTTTTTAAACCCTAGGTCCCTCCTCATCTCTCTCTCACCTCACCTCTCCTCTCTAACCCGAGCCACCACCCCATGATCTACCCTAGTTCCTCTCAAACCCCTAACCCGAGCCCCTCTAGCTCTAACCCTAGTTACACCCGAGTCCCTCCCTCTCTCCCTACCAGACAGCTCCTCCACGCCACCTCCCTTGGTCCCTCTTCCCTCTCTAAGCTACAGGACAAGAAAGAGAGGAAAAGAGAAGACCTAGCCCGTGGCCTCCTTCCCATCTTTTGTAAAGCCACCACCACCCATGTGCCTCTCCTCTCCCTCCTTATCACCTCAACCACCCAGGAAAACCCGGGCAAGATCTGGACCCCAGGCACCCCATCTTCCTCCCTCCCTTCCCCCAAGAAGCCATGGCCACGCCATGAGCTCCACTAACCCTAGCCCCGGCCATCACAAGAGGAGGCGTTTGGAGTCGAGCAGGAGGGAGTCTTGGGGTCGGGGAAGCTTGATCGCCGGCCTCTGCTTCCTCCCAGTGGCCACAGGACGGTCGTGCCTCGCCGGAGACCGGAGCACGCCGCGTGGGGCGCCAAGATCAGGAGCTCCAGAGCCCCAGCTACGTGGCAGATCGTCCCCACCACGAGCGACCTCGCCTACACCGATAACCCCCTGGTGAGCCTCTCAAGCTCCTAGACATGCCCGTCCTCCTCCTAGAGGCCCAGACGCGCCGGACGTTCCATCGAGCAGCCTCCGTGCGCCGCTGCGCGTCACGCTCTGGCCGACAGCAGCAGCTGCAGCAGCCGTTCTGCCTCTGTTTCTTGCCGTGCCCCCCGCGCTGTAGCCCTCCTCCAATGATGCCCTCTGAACGGAAGATGTGGCCCGCACCACCCTCTCCATCTTCCCTTTTTGCGGCTTGGCAAGATTCGCCGCTGTTTGCTCGCCATCGTCCGGAAGGCGCCCGATCTTCGCCGTCGGGCGCGTCCGTCGGCTCGGCAATAGCGGCTGGCCGTTTTAAGAGCCTTCCCTTTTTCCGCCTAAACCCGCGGTCCTCGTGGCCCACTAGTCAGTCACCCTACCAAACTTGCGAACCCCACAGCGGACAAATGCCCTTAACCCGCCGGGATCGCCCACGTGTCACGCCGGATTACGAGAGGCACAGCGCGTGGCACGCCCCCGGACCCACTGTCATGGGTGCGGTTAGGAAGGACCTAGTGAGAAAAAGCCCCTGCCCGTGTCATTTGCTCACGAGTCAGATTGGCCCCACTCGTCAGTGTCTAAGGCTAGATCTGAGCCGAGTAAGAAAAACCTTCAGCTATTTCTTAAATCAATTAAAATTTCAGTAAATGATTAATATCAAATAAATTCATAACTATTTAAATATTTCGAATTTGAATTCAAACTCTATATGAAATATGTTTTGTTTTTGAATGTTAATTCAAATCTTTAGTCAAATATTTTCAGAACTAATTCAAACTAGTCAAACCTTTGACTTTGACTCCATTTGACTCAATTTGACTTTAGCATAAATTTAAATTCATAATTCCAAATAATATATGTTTTCAAATCAGAAAAATGTGAGGAATTCAAATATGCCCTTCAAATTATATTTTGGACACTTTAATTTCAAGTTGATTAAAATTACACAAAAATGCCCTTTTGCCTTAACTATTTAATAACTTTTGTTTTATAACTCCAAATTTAACAAATGATATGTCTAAAATGATCAGCTCGACGAGACCTTTCTGTTTATGCATTCCATGTTCTGAATTGCAGCATGAATCATATAAATATAAAGATTACAACAACTTATTTGAGTTTAAAATATGATTAAAACCCCATAAAATGTTTATTTAACACTACTAGGAAAACAGCTATAGGTAATCAGCACATCCGTGGCTCACATGGTTGAAGTGCCCCACGGCTAAAACAGGCGTGGCTCACCTGTGGGCAGTGCCCTACTAGTAACTAGAACAACCGTGGCGCACATGACTATAGTGCGCCACAGATGTGTGGGCTGAGCCTGGGCCTGGCCGCACGCAAACATACATGGCACTATAGTCATGTGCGCCACGGTTAGTGTCATCTGTGGCGCACATGGAAGTGCGCACGCCTAAGCGCCACGCCCCTCTGCGTGAACCATCCACAAGCATCATGGCGCACATGGCATAGTGCGCCACGAAGTTTGTACAACCGTGGCGCACTATGGCATGTGCGCCATGATGTAGTCATGCACCAACTCCACCCCACACAGTGGATCGCCTTTTTAGGGTTTGCAAAAAATAAAAGAAAATGATAAACACTTCAAAAAATTAAATCCTTTCATATTTAGGTAGGTAATGTGGTATAGCTTCTAGTAAAATTAACAAAAATGAGTTTCGACTTTATTTGCAAAAAAAAGTTATGCCACGGTAAAAAGGCCGTAACTTTTGCATACGATATCGAAAAAAATCGTATAATATACCAAAATGACGAGAACGAGATTTCGCATCTGCTCGCAACGACCTTTGGTCGTTTAGCGATTTTTTAGATTTTCAAAATTCGAAAAGAGTAAAAAGTTACGGTCAAAAAACCGTTTTTTCCTGCAGAAAAAAAAATACAGGGCGACTTATCCGGCGCACCTACACCTAGTGCGCACGGATAAGCTTGGGATTCAAATTTGAATCCCCACCCGCCTCCTCCCTTTCCCTTTTCCCTCTTCCTCTCCCTTTCCCTTTCCACTTTTCCCTTCCCCTTTTCCCTCTTCCTCTCCCTGTCCCTTCTCCTTCTTCCTTCTTCCTTCTTCCTTCTTCCTTCTTCCTTCTCCCTTCTCCTCCTTCCCCTTCTCCTCTTCTTGCAGTGATGGCACGACGTCGACCTCCTTCTCCTCCTCCTCGCGGTGACACCAGGCGACGGCGGTGCAACGGCCTCCTTCTCCTCCTCCTCCTCGCTGACGCGGTGCAGCGGCGGCCTCCTTCTCCTCCTCCTCCTCGCCTCCTGTTCTTCTCTCCTCCTCGCCTCTTCTTCTTCTTCTTCTCCTCCTTCCTCCTCTTCTCCTCCTCCTCTTCTTCTCCTCCTCTGCCTCATCTTCTTCTTCTCCTCCTCTTCCTCCTCCTTGCATTCCGGCAGCGACACCGACGCTGCGATCGACGGCGATGGCGACCTGCTAAGCCTTGCGTCAAGCGGACGGCAGATCCAGATCTGCTTTTTTGAATTTTGAAATTTACATCCGTGGCGCGCAGCACCTAGTGCGCCACGGTTATCGTTCATACGCTGGCGGCGCACCTGCCCAAACTTACGTGGCGCGGCATGTGCGCCACGCTGTCTCTAAACATCGTGGCGATTGGCATGTGCGCCACAGAAGTTTAAACTTCTGTAGCGCAAGGCACGTGGCGCACTGCTAGTGCGCCACAGATGATGTTTCATGGTGCGCCACTAAAGGCCATTTTTCTAGTAGTGTTTCTTGTAATCTACACCTCACCCATGCCATGCTACTTTATTGCCATGCAAATTGTGCATCATTCATCATGGCATGATTGTTTGCTTGTCGCATTTTATTCTTATGCTTGTGCACTTTATTTATATTGGCCCTTGTTTGTTTGGTTCTTCTTCGAATAGACGCTGAGCAGGGGATATATCAAGAAAACCAGGAGCACTACCCAGATCCTTCTCTCGCTTCAACTGAGCTGCCAGGCAAGCACTACCACATGCTTGCATACATATAGTACCTATTGCCTCTATCTTATTCTTGCATCATTGAGTCGCGATCGCATTAAACTGAATCACAAGTACTGCATAGCCTTTACTTTTAAACCCCACCAAAGCTTGTTCCTCCATCCCATGAGCCATTACTACAGGAGTTGTTTGAGCCATGCGGGTCGTAGAACAGCATGTGTAGGGTATGTGAGTGTCTGATGTATAACGAGGTACCTAAACAACTTAACCTAAGTAGTATGGGATAACTAATGAAAGTGGCACCGGTGAGCAATATCTGCTATTTGGTTTTCATGCTCACTTGTGTCCCGGGACCCAGTACTTGATTCTGTTCCTTGAATATTCGCGCTATCCACATCCGGGAGGATTATGGGACCCCGAGGCGAGCTTGATTCATTCTTATTTCTTGGGGCCACAAACTAGTTTGAGGTTTTATTTACTATCTGTACTTATGCCATGCTTTCTTGCTTTATTTACGATTGTGCGAGGAGCACTGCATTGTTTAGGATCGTGACACGTTTCATTGTGTCGACAAGCCCAGTCACATTTTCGGGTTCCCAGTCGTTTACAGCCGTCCCCACAAACCTTGAGTCCGTCTCGAAGTCAGCTAACTTCGTTGCGGGTAGCTTAATGGGGTGGCCCCCTGAAATATTTCTGAATCTTGTGATTGCTTTGTCGTGACTGCCTCGTTGGGTTTTGATTTGGTTTTTCCGAGGTTGATCGAGTGTGTGTTGCTATTTGTGCACCCCTGCAGGGTAAAACTTTCTGAAAGCCGTGTCTGCGGTTATGGACGACTTGGAGCACAGTTTCTCGATCATAGACAAGTATAACTAAAGTACCGCTGTTAATATGACTAAGTAACTGACTAGTAAATAGTGCAACACACATGGAATGAATAATAAAACTGCCAACGGATGGGGGGTGTTCGTCCGCTTCCTCGTTGGTAAGCGAGGAGGAGGATGGATCTGTTAATATTACCGTTATAACGGTTGTCATTAATTCACGGACATCCGTCTATCTTTGGTTAGGCGGATGGTTAGCGAGTATCTATAGAATTGCTAGGTATTATCTTTTCTTTGCGATTCGTCACCCTGTGTTGTGTCCCCTTTAGAGGCATAAAGACTTGCCGAGTACCCTAGGGTCTCACACGATAAATTGTTTGATTCGATGAGCAGTACACTTACAAGATGGATCTTTGGGAGGAGAGACGATGTGGGCAACGATCATTCGGTGTAGAGATTCCGGAACGGGATCTGTGAGATGCGTGGGCGGGATGTGTTTATTTATGGGGCATCTTATGCCGATTTGCTTCTTATCCGTACTCGGATCTTGTTTGCCGCTTCACCGATACTACGATGTTTGATGTAAGAGGAGATATCCTAAACTATTATATCTATCTAGGACATTTGGATCTTGCCGTATGGCGTTGCAATATTTCTATTTCTTTTAGATGGAATGGCTCGAGGACTGTATGGTGGCTTGCATACATACTCATTTGTGTATGTAGTTGATCCTTCACGCCGATTACGCCCGTTCTTGTCCCGATGTTTGGAAATGGTTAGGACGGCCAAAAGGTCTACCTGTGAGTGGCATTTGGGCCCCACCGTACTATTTTAACCATTTCCGCTCATCCAGGCTTGTAACTAGGAGCGTAATTCACCGAGGTAGTTACAGTACTCAACGCGCTCGGGGACTCGCCGCCGCGGACACTCGCCCTCGCGTACTCAACATGCTCGGGGACTCGCCACCGCGGACACTCGCCCTCGCGTACTTAACACGCTCGGGACTCGCCACCGCGGACTCGCCCTCGCGTACTCAACACGCTCGGGGACTCGGCGCGCTACAGACAGCGCCACTCGCCGGTCTCCCAACCTCGCCACTCGACATGTTCGGGGACTCGGTACGCTCCATGTTCGAAGACTCGCCGCAACTGGCAGCTTCACCGACACCCTACGTCTTTCGCCAACTGGTCATCACCGGCTGGCTCACGCCGACTGGCTCCCGCTTCACGATTCCTTTCTTTGTTCATGAGCTCGCCGCTGATTCGTCACGGCCCATCATCAAGACTCTCCGCGCACTGCCTCAAGCCCGCGTCGAATCGACAACGCGCTCGGGGACTACTGATGGGGTAATACCAATCGGGGTATACCCACGAAGCGGAGTTGCCAGATGGGATCGAGCCGACTGAAGCCAATCCCAAAGCGGGTCGACTCGCTGGATATGACGATCGGGCGCATCTTGGACCTAAACGATCGAGCCGATCGAGGCCCAAGAGCGGCGACTCAATAAGCCAAAGTCACGCCATATTAGATCTAGTCTCCATGTAAACCAATCTATGATCATATACTGGATTGATAGCAGGACGTAGCGATCCTCCATTAAGGGGACGTGAACCTGGGTACATCATGTGCCAATCTCGCTCCCGGATTCTCCTACGTCGCCTTGCTCCCTCTACGTAAGCTACCCCCAGTAGCATCTACCGTGCAATACCACGACACAAATCTTGTCACTTGTTGTCTTACTTCATGTCGCCGACTTGTACATCACCTTGCACGCCCTCCAGGTTCTCCACACAGCTACACTAGCTTAGTAAAGTAAATTACATGGAGAATCCGACACGCAGGTTGTTATTCAATAAAATGAAAGCACCTAGGCTCCAGTCGGCTGACAAACCCGTGATTCGCAGATCACGTATGGATTACAAACATCACATGCACATAATGTAACACCCTCGGAATCGACCTTATGCAAGTTTTAGCGATTCCCGCCAAACCCGCATAGAAACGATTCAAAGGTGCCCACCAGGCACTTTCGTGCGGGTGGAAAACGAAGTAATAACATTACACAACAGTCCTCGATGGGACCCACAGAACAGATATATACAACAGCGACTCAAAGAGTCAAGAATACAGATATACAATACAAAGATCCAAATCACCTTTAAAACGATGGAGCGTCCAGCTACGGACAAGATGCAAATGGGGCTAAGAGCCCTGAAGAATAACCAATGGCGTCCATAACCCTGCCCAGGCCAAGCCGGAAGGGTAACCCTGCTAACGACGTCGATCTCAAAACCTGCTTAAACAAAAGGGGTGCCGACAAAGGGCAAAGGAAGAAGAGGAGCGTCAGTACTGAGGCCAGTACACGGCGAGGCTAGAATTCGGCGGTCCTCGCCTACATAGGTATGGTGGACTGAAGCGGCAGCGCAGCATGCACTAAACAACCTATAGAGACTCGATATAACTGACGGCTATCAAAGAGGGGTAAGAAAGACCTATCCGGAACCAACCTGATACTACCACCAAACATACCCATCCTGGTGTTTCCCCCTCGAGACCAAACGAGGAAGTCAACCGAGGAACTCACACCGTTGGCAGTTTTATTTATTCAGTTATCGTTGTAGCAATTACTAGTCAGGTGTAGATAGTCATCCTGATAAAATAAGCAGTGGGCAGTTTTAGTTAACCATTCCGTTGTAGTTGCAACACTTACTAGTCAAATACAATTAGCATGAGATAACCCAAAACCCAGCAGTTGTTGGTACTTTTATTTAGCCATTCCGTTATAGTTGCAATACTTACTAGTCAGATACAATGGTAGCAAGCGACAACCCAAACAAGCAATTGTTGGCAGTTTTATTTAGCCATTCCATTATAGTGAAGCTGATTACTAGTCATTATAAAGTCAAATTTATAGCACTACTTTAGTTATAGTTGTCTATGATCGAGATCATGCTCCAAGTCGTCCATAACCGCGACACGGCTTTGAGAAAGTTTTACCTGCAGGGTGCACAAATAGCAACACACACTCGATCAACCTCGAAAACCAAATCAAAACCCAACGAGGCTTTCACGACAAAGCAATCAGGATTGAAATATTTCGGGGCCACCCCATTGAGTACACCAACGAAGTTAAGTGACTCGAGACGGACTCAAGGTTTGCGCGATGGTAAACGATCGGGAACCCAAAGCGGGCTTGTCGACATGAAAACACTCCGCTTACCTAAATGACAGGTGCTCCTCGCACAATCGTAATAAAGCGATAAAGCATGGCATAAGTACAGGATAGTAAATAAAACCTCAAACTAGTTTGTGGCCCCAAGAAATAAGATGAATCAAGCTCGCTGGGGGTCCCATAATCCTCCCGGATGTGGATAGCGCGAATATTCAAGGAACAGGTACCAAGTACACGGGGTCCTACGGGACACAAGTGGACGGTTAACAACAAAATAACATCTATTGCCCACATGTGCCTCTGCTTACCTACTTCAATTTTAGTTGTTAAACAGTAATTAAAGTCTTGATCATCTCCAACAATAAACATGCGGCAAATACTCCAACAACTGTGGTACTTGACGACACGCAACAGCACTTGAGCAAGCGACTACGACGCGCAGGTCCAACTATCTACCAAACAACAGGTAATAGGAGGTGTCCAAGGCAATATAAGGCTGCAAGGGATATCACGGGTACGAAAACTAGAGCAACGCAACATAGATAGCAATAGATCAACAGGAGGAATAAATACTATAAAAGTAAGATAGGTAGAAAGGGGGAAGATGCTCGCCTGAAAACATTGTCGAAGATTTATCCGAAGATCGGATGGACACTCGCATCATCTCAACGGCCTTATCCGCGAAGAAGCAAAACATTAGAATAAACACCGGATGCACTATTTAATACTACGACAGAAGATCGGGCATGATGCATGTATGATGTATGACATGGCAAAGATGCGATGCAATTAGATCATATTAAGCGAAACCGAGGTCCCGACAATTAATTAAATGGTTCATGTTGTTTAGATACCCCGCAATTTAAATGTGGTAATAACAGGGTGAAACATGGCATCGATTCGCTACATCAATTTAAATGGAGTCCGGAATAAGACAAAGTTATTCCGCATATCGACTCCCTATTTAATTATGCGGTGAATCGGCATAATGCCCCCAAACCACAGACAAGTATGCATGCATGAACAAATTAGTATGCAACAATTTGATATTACATTTATAAAATAGGGCTCGAGAAAAGGGTTCACACATTAGGGTTCGGCGATCTTGGGGTTCCGGGGTTCGGGGTTCGGTCTCAGGGTTCAGGGTTCGACGGGATCGGTCTTCGAAGGTCGGATACAAGATGCAGAGCTTGGTGTTCCGGGAATAAGGACTTGGTGCGGCGTCGGGGGCGCATCGGACTCGCCTGGTCAGTGTCGAAATGGTCGGGCCCGCGTATCAGGTCTGGCTTGGCGTTCGGGGTGAAGAACTTGGCGTCCGGGAAGGAGTATTTGTCGCACCGGGGTCTCGGCGTCCTCGGATCCGAGAGGAAGAACTATGCGTGCCGGGTTCGGTCTTCGGGTTCCGGGAAGAAGATCTTGAGGGTCCATGTCGAAGATCTCGGGTTCCGATGTCGGTGGCCTTCGAGTGGCTCCATGTACAACCTTCGATATCCTCGGCATCAGGCCGGTCTTGTTAGCCAGGAGATCTTAACACATCTTGTTACCGAAACTTTCACGGATCAACAGATAAACAAACGTTCAGGAGCCCCATGAACACCCACGCACCTGACGGACACGCGTGTAGAGAGGCACAAGGTCGACATCGGGACCTTGATGGGCTTCTGGCAGATGCAGTGGCGAGGGCGCTGGAAGACCTGCCGGGGAGGAGGCGGGCGCTAGTGCGAAGCTGCTGAGGGAGACGGCGTCGACCAGAGGTGGCACTGGGCCATCTTGTAGAGGGCGGCGAGCTCGACGGCTCGCAGAGAGGCAAGGTGGAGCTGGTGAGGACGGGTGGGTGGCGGCTGGAGCGTGACGCGTGGTCGGGGCCTTCGCGGCGCAGGCCGGAGGACGGGCGGCGGTCCGGGACCTCGTGGCTGCTGCGGAGGAGGCGCCATGGTGCAGGAGCGGATCGATCACTTGCCCAGGCCACGCCGTCGACGGCGCCATGCGAAGGTGGAGGTGCGCCAGCTCCATCCCCTCCTCTGGAGCGAACGGTGGTGTCCACTCCGGCAACGACAGTGCTGGAGACAGCTGCGCGTTTGTATGTGCCACCATGCCGGTGCGCTGGACGACCTCTTGGTAGCCGCCCCACAAGGCGTCCTTGTCTCGCGTGTTGGCCGCAATGGCCTGCTCGGTGAAGGACCTCCTAGTACTTCGGGGGCATGTGCTCTATGGCGGGGCGACTGCGTCCACCTCCTCCTCCTTGACGACGATTTTCGTCGTCTTTGCTGCCGAGCTCGCCGTCAGAGTGGTTGACAGCGATATCGTCGTCGGGGTTGAAGGTCGAGACGTCGTAGACCTGCCACGGCTAAAACTCGCTGCGGAAGTTTCTCGCGCACACGCCATGTGATCCCAGGCTAGGAATTCTTTCCAGAAGTCCTTGCTCTAGTAGTCGCGCTCCCACCGGACGACCTACAGGAGGTTCCGGATGCAGCGGTGGATCTCCTCCTCCAGCCTTTTTCCCTCCTTGGGCAGGCATGACACCGGGACCCACTCCCTGCTAAGGTGCGAGCCCATGGGGAGGGAGACATCGTGGTGTGGTTGATGCCTTCTCCCTCCCTCCATCGCCGCTAGCACTCCGCCGTGCGGTAGTAGTGTTGTAGATATGCCCAAGAGGCAATAATAAAGTGGTTATTATTATATCTTTGTGTTTATAATAAATGTTTACATCCCATGCTATAATTGTATTAACCAGAAACATTAATACTTGTGTGTTTTGTAAACATAAAAGAGTCCCTAATAAGCCTCTTGTTAAGCTACTTTGTTGATTAATAGATGATCATGGTTTCCTGATCATGTACATTAGATGTTATTAATAACAATATCATATCATTAGGAGAATGATGTGATGGACACACTCCTATAGTTAGCATAGCATAAGATCAAGTCATTTAGAGTTCGTTTGCTACAAGCTTTCAAATACATAGTAACCTAATACTTTGACCATGAGATCATGTTAATCACCGTCACCGAATGAGTACTTTGATGAAATCAAACACCACTTCCGTAATTGGGTGGTTATAAAGGTGATATTGGGTATTCTAAAAGTATGGATTGAAGCGCATGGATCAAGAGTGAGATTTGTTCATCCATATGACGAATAGATATACTTTGGGCCCTCTCGGTGGAATGTCATCCAATTGGCTTGCAAGCATGTGACTAGGTAACAAGGGATGCCATATCACGGAACGAGTAAAGAGTACTTATCGGTAACGAGGTTGAACTAGGTATAGAGATACCGACGATCAAACCTCGGATAAGTAAATATCACGTGACAAAGGGAATCGGTATCATATGTAAATGGTTCATTCGATCACGAAGTCATCGTTGAAATATTTGGGAGCCATTATGGATTTCTAGATCCCTCTATTGGTTATTGACCGAAGAGGTGTCTCGATCATGTCGCATAGTTCGCGAACCGTAAGGAGACACGCTTAAGGAATCGATGTTATTTAAGAAGATATGGAATATGAGTTGGAGACCGAATGTTGCTCGGAGTCTCAGATTAGATCCAGGACATCATGGGGAGATCTGGAATGGTCCGGAGAATAAGATTTATATAAGGAAAGTAGTTTTCCAGGGTTCGGAAAAGTTTCGGTGTTTTGATCGGATACTTCTAGAATGTTCTAGAGGAACCACCAGTGGTTTCCCCACTCCGAGAGGGGGTCACCTGGGTTGTGGGATGCCCTAGGGGCCAGCCTCACCAAGCCCTAAAGGGACAGCCGACCAACACTAGTAGAAGGGTCAAACTCTAGTTTGAATAGTTAAATCCTGGTTTGAAAAGTCAAACTCTAGTTTGGTAAGAGGGAAGACTTGGTGGGAAAGTTCCCAACTCTTCCCCTTAGTGGCCAAGTTGGGGGGAACACGGCTAGGCCTAGGAACCCTTGGCCGACCGCCCCCACCTATATAAGGAGGGATGGGGGCGCACCCCCCACACCCCTTGTCTATTGGCGCCCAACCCTAGATGCCCCCTCTCTTCTCTCTCGTCCACCGTCCTGCTCCGGCTTAGGCAAAGCCCCGCAGAAATATCTCCTCCACCACCACCAAACCATCGTGTTGTTCAGATTCAGAAGAGATCTACAACCTTTGCTTCCCTACTGGAACAAGGGAGAGGAAGGTCTTCATCGACTACCATGCGTGTGACCGATTGAAGGCGGCTTAGGAGCGATACTGAAGGATCGTCCACACGATCTTGAGATCGGCAAGTGATCGACTACATCAAACACGAGATCTAATCTCATTAACGCTTTGGATCTATGAGGGTTAGTTCTCTACAATCTCGTTGCACCGATCTCGTAGAATAGATCTTGGCTTTTCCATAGATTAGATCTTGGTTTTTTGTGTTCACGTGATACGTCCAAAACGTATATACTTTTCCGAACACTTTCGCTATTGTTTCTCCTCTAATTTGTGTGCTTTGGATACAACTAACACCGACTGGCGATGTTTTTAGAAGAATTGCTTTGGTGTCTAGTTTTTGTGCAGGAAATCAACTTTGAGGAAAAATCCCAGAAAATATGTCAAAAATCCTATTTTCCTAGAACACTCACGGAGCCAGAAGACGGAGGGGAGAAGAGGCATGAGGGTCCCACACCACCTCTGGCGTGGGCCAAGCCTGGCCGCACCACGGCATGGTGTGGCCGCCTCGGTCTCCGCTCGAACTCTCCTTTCGCCTACATAAGCCATCTGACCTAAAAACACTGGGGGGTCGATGTTTTTCCAGATAGAGTTCTCCTGCGCTGCCACCACCAGAAACCACGATTTGGAACCAGAAACTCCGTTCTGGCATCCTGTCGGGATGGGGAATTGGAGGAGATCATCGTCATCATCATCACCAACGCCTCTCCATCAACCATCCATGATTCCCCCATCCATGAGTGAGTAATCCCCCGCAGTAGGCTATGGGGATGGTAGGGATTGGATGAGATCTCTCATGTAATTGCATAAGATTGTTAGGGCATGGTGCCTAGTATCTATTGTTAGTTCTTTTTGACATTGTTGCAACTTGTTGTGCTTAATGCTTATCACTAGGGCCTGAGTGCCATGATCTCAGATCTTAACATGTTATTGATTCATGAGGATATTATTGTTTATGATCTTACCTGCAAGTTGTTTACACATATCATTGTCCGGAACCCGAGGCCTCGAAGTGACAGAAATCGGGATAACCGGAGGGGGTGGATGTGATATGAGGATCACGTGTGTTCACGGAGTATTAATGCTTTGCTCTATTAAAAGGAGCACCTTAATTGCCAATAGATTCCCTAGAGGCCCCGCTGCAACGGACTAGCAGGACAAAATATGTTGTGCAAGTTCTTATTGCAAGCACGTATGACTATATGTGGAACACATGCCTATGATTACTTAGTACTTGGATGCTTTACCTTATTTATCTACAAATGCCCTTGATATTACATGAATTGTCTTGTCCATGCAACGCCCGTTCATCCATCCCTATGTCTACCGCATTTTAATCCTGTTGTTTACTACAATTGTTACTACTATTCTTATTTTACTACTATTGTTACTTTGTCATTGCTACTACAAAACTGTTGCTACTGATAAACTACTGCGAGCAAGACTATTTTTAGGTGCAGCTGTATTGATAACTCAGTTGTTAAGGCTTATAAATATTCTTTGGCTCTCCCTATGTCAAATCAATAAATTAGACTTTACTTCCCTCGAAGACTGTTGCGATCCCCTATACTTGTTGGTCATCATCACGCGATAGATTTTTTTTGTTTTCCATACAACGAACCCAAAATGTAGCGGCGATCACGGCGGGGCTCCTCCACCCGACGCATGGCAGGCGGTGGGCGATGTCCTGGGGCCACAGCGTCGGCGGCACAACGCCATGAAGGAAGGCTGGCAGGCCACTGCGTCGGCGGCTCGAGTCGGATCCAGTCTCCTTGTGGTCATTCTTGGCCTTCTTGAACCATCCCGGCGTCTTCATCGTTGGCGGTGGTGGCGATGACACTGCTAGGGTTGTATTTGGCGATGGCGAGGGGGTAGGGAGTATGGCACCGACAGGCGCAAGGTTAAGTAGTCCATGTGCCTACGAACGCGCGCGGGTTCCCGCTCCTTCGCCACCAATGTCGGCGCGGGAACTAAGGCGGCGTGCCGTCAGTCGGCATGCCATCCGGTCGGCTTGATGGCGTAGCCTGCCGCCGGTCAGGCTATCACACGCGCGTCTGAAACGTAGCCGATGTGTGTCTGTATCGGTCCCGATGTATGTCTGAATCGCTGCCTCCCTAAGAGTTGTCTAATCGGTGGACCAGTGTCACGCGCGGGGGGACACGCCCTCGGTCCGTCCGCAGGGCCGATACAACCGTTGCCCAAATTTGATGCATGGATGGATCGAGCCGAACTCGTCGGTCCAGATGGATCGTGCCGCTGGAGAGATTGCGCACGTCCCACAACCGCGTGGATGCGTTTAGACGGGTTAAGTCGTGCCGGTGAAGATGCCCTGATGATATCTCAAACGGCGGTCCGAAAACGTCTAATGCGCATCCGTAAACGCATCTGATGTTTTGCACGGGTCCATTTTAGCGCAAGTGGGGTTCAAAATTGAGGTGGATTTGCGGGAGACAGACAACCTGCGTGTCTGAGACTATCCTTCACTGAACGCTCGCATCATATAGATAAATGTCAATAAAGTTTGTTTTTTACTATAAGTAAAAAAATACTTAGGGCTCCTTTGATTCATAGAATTTTTGTAGGAATTGTGTAGGATTTGAATCCTATAAAAAAAATTCTATACAAGTTGTTTGATTCATAGGATCAAATCCCATAGGAAGTAGTCCTATAGGAATCTTGTAGTGTAAATACCATAGGAAAAAAGCATTGGAAAATATCACATGGAAAATTCCTTTGCTACAATAAGAGAGAATGCATCTTACTATAGGATTCAAGTAGGCATGACACTCTAATACTATGTATTTCCAATTCCTATAATTTTTCCTATCTTATGAATCAAAGGAGCCCTTAAGGTGTATCCCTAAACTAAACTACTCCCTCATCGTCTCCCTCCTAGCTGGATGTCGCCCTTACCCGCCAGCCGGGCCACCGTCGCCTCCCTCGCCTAGCAGTGGCGCTGGGCCGGCTGCGTGCCTCCTGCACATCCCTCGAGGCTCATCGCCTCACTCATCCTCGCCGCCATTGCAGCGACGCGGTTGCACGCTGACGTGGCCCCCCGTTGGCCGCGACTACCGCCACACGAAAGGCCATCGCCTACCTGCCCGTCGACGAAGGAAGTGAGGTGGCCCCCCTGCCCCGGTACCAGCTAGACAAGAGGCAATTCAAGGCAGCGGCCTCCGTCTCCGCCTGCAAGTCCTGCCGCTGTCGTCCCTCCTCCGCTGAGGCCTCAACGGCGACCCGGGCCGCCTGCTCAGCCTCCATCGCCGCATGCGCGTCCCGCTCGGTGTACTCCTCTAGCGCCGCTTCCGCGTCTCTAGCCACGGCCACAGCCTCCTGGCGCAGCCACTCGTCAGCCTCTCTCACCGTGGACGCTCGGGAAAGCTCTAGGACATGGGTCTCGACGACGCATTTGGTGTGGATCGCACCTCAGGTCGCGTCCTGGCGGGCCGCACCGCCGTCCCCTTCGCCTTTGCTGGTGTCCTCCTACTCCCCCATGTAACACCCTCAGAATCGGACCTATGCAAGTTTCAGCGATTCCCGCCAAACCCGCATAGAAACGATTCAAAGGTGCCCACCAGGCACTTTCGTGCGGGTGGAAAACGAAGTAATAACATTACACAACAGTCCTCGATGGGACCCACAGAACAGATATATATACAACAGCGACTCAACGAGTCAAGAATACAGATATACGGTACAAAGATCCAAATCACCTTGAAAAGATGGAGCGTCCGACTATGGACAAGATGCAAATGGGGCTAAGAGCCCTGAAGAATAACCAATGGCGTCCATAACCCTGCCCAGGCCAAGCCGGAAGGGTAACCCTGCTAACGGCGTCGATCTCAAAACCTGCTTAAACAAAGGTGCCGAAAAGGGCAAAGGAAAAGAGGAGCGTCGATCGAGGCCAAGACAGCAAGGCTAGAATTCGGCGGTCCTCGCCTACATAGGTATGGTGGACTGAGCGACAGCGCAGCATGCACTAAACAACCTATAGAGACTCGATATAACTGACGGCTATCAGAGAGGGATAAGAAAGACCTATCCGGAACCAGACTGATACTAACACCAAACAATCCCATCCTGGTATTCCCCCTCGAGACCAAGCGAGGAAGTCAACCGAGGAACTCACACA
The DNA here is from genome assembly GCA_030063025.1 of Avena longiglumis. Taxonomy (NCBI): domain Eukaryota; kingdom Viridiplantae; phylum Streptophyta; class Magnoliopsida; order Poales; family Poaceae; genus Avena; species Avena longiglumis. The sequence continues at coordinate 93,271,684 of CP125973.1, read as the reverse complement.
GTTGGCAGTTTTATTTATTCAGTTATCGTTGCAGTAATTACTAGTCAGGTTTAGATAATCATACTGATAAAGTAAGCAGTGGGCACTTTTAGTTAACCATTCCGTGATAGTTGCAACACTTACTAGTCAGATACAATTAGCATGAGATAACCCCAAAACCCAGCAGTTGTTGGTACTTTCATTTAGCCACTCCGTTATAGTGAAGCTGATTACTAGTCATATCGGATACAAGTCAATTTATAACAGTAAAAGTTAGTTATAGTTGTCTATGATCAAGCACTGTGCTCCAAGTCGTCCATAACCGCGGACACGGCTTCTCGAAAAGATTTAACCCTGCAGGGGTGCACCAAAGTATCCACAAGCACTTCGACCCTTTTTGCCAGATCAGTTAACATACACCCATCGGTATGTCGGCGGGGCCTAAGTCATGACGTTTCCAGACCCAAAGCAAGCATGGGGGGGCACCCCACTAAGTCTACCCGCAACGGAGTCGGCCGGTCTCCGAGACGGACTCAGGGTTTGCGTCGATGGTAAACGACAAATCCCAAAACTGGATCGCCGATACCGCGAAAACACTTCGCTTCCTAAACAGTACAGTGTGCTCCTCGCACAATCGTAAATAAAGCAGTAAAGCATGGCATAAGTACAGGATAGTAAATAAAACCTCAAACTAGTTTGTGGCCCCCAGTACAATACTTTGAAATCAGGTACTAAACAATGGGGGGCCCATATCTCCCCACCTGTGATTAGCGCGCTCGATCTCGGAACAGGTGTCAAGAACTCGGGGTCCTAAGGTACACAAGTGGGCGGTCGGAAACCAACATTATCTATCACCCACCGATGCCTCTGCTTACTTACTTCAATTTTAGTTGTTAAACAGTAATTAAAGTGAACGAAAAGTAAAGCCATGATCATCTCCAACATCAACATGCGGCAAATACTCCAACACTGTGGTTCTTGGCGACACACAACAGCACTTGAGCAAGCGACTACGACGCGCAAGTCCATCTATCTACCAAACAACAGGTAATAGGATGTGTCCAAGGCAATCTGAGGCTGCAAGGTATATCACGGGTACGAAAACTAGAGCATCGCAACACATATAGCAATAGATCAACAGGAGGGAATAAATACTATAAAGTAAGATAGGTAGAAAGGGGAAGATGCTCGCCTGAAAACATTGCCGAAGGTTCAACCGAAGATCGGGTCGACTCTCGCATCAACTCAACGGCCTTATCCGCGAAGAAGCAAAACACCAGAAGAAACACCGGATGCACTATTTAATACTACGGCAAAAGATCGGGCATGATGCATGCATGATGTATGACATGGCAAAGGTGCGATGCAATTAGGTCATATTAGGTGGAACCGGGGTCCCGACAATTAACTAATAGGTTCAAGTTGTTTAGCTACCCCGCATTTTAGATGTTGTTTTAACATGGCAAAAGATGGCACCGGTTCGCTACACAAATTTAAATGAGGCCAATATGAGACTAGATTTGCCCGCATATGGGCCCCATATTTAATTATGCAGTGAATCGGCATAGTGCCCCCAAACCACAGACAAGGATGCATGCATGAACAATTATTATGCGACAAGTTGTATTATGTTATAAAATAGGGTTTCGGGAAGGGGTTCACACATTAGGGTTCGGCAGATCTTGGGGTTCCGGGGTTCGGGTCAAGCGGGCCTGAGGTTGACAGCGATCACAGCAGAACACTCTCGAACAACGGGCAGATCTTGTCGCATCCGGTTCTCAGAACTCGGCGTCCGAGTAGTACTTGGTCTTGTCGGGGCACATCGGGTTCTTCCGGGTCGGTGTCGTTCTTATCGTCGCGAAGATCTTGTCGGGCCCGCGCTTCGGATTACGTGAGGCGATCTTGCCGCTCTGTGCCGAAGTCCTTGAGGTTTCCTCCTTATTCATCGGCGGCGAACTTGGAAACGGCGTCAGGTTCCTCGAGGTACGCCAGGTTCATTCTTCTAAACATCGTTATCGAGACGATCTGGGCGTCCTTCAGGTTCGGTTCCTGGCGCTTCGGGTCGGTCTGCAGGGTCTCGACACCTTCGGTTCCATGTGGGCGATCTTGGCCCGGCAACCGTCCTCGATCCGAGAGGGATCGGGGTCTTGATGTTCCATGTAGGCGGCCTTGATGTCCCGGCTTTGATGTCCATGAAGGAGATCTCGAGGTATCACGGTTCCGTTGTCGACGGCGAACTTGAATTAGACTCCTCGAGGCGGAGGCGAGCTGGCAAACGCGGCAAGGGGTGGGGTCACTGGGCAGCGACACACCAGAGGATGGTGGACCCGGCCGATCCGCGCGGCGACGGGGTGGCACGGGCGGTCGTCGTGACGCGGCCACGCAGAGCTTGGTCCGAGCGGGAGGCGAGCGGGCAGACGGCAGGGCGGAGGCGCGACCGGAGAGGAAGGGGCTTGCGGCCGGCCGGCACGGAGGCGAGGAGGCTGGCGGCGGCGCTCGACGGGCCGGCGAGCTCCGCGCGGGCGCAGCAGTGAGGCGAGGGGAAGGCCGGGACGCGGGCGAGACGGAGGTGAGAGCCGGGCGGGCGAGGGAGGAGGAGGGGCGGAGATGGGCGGAGGCGAGGAGAGGCGGCGAGGAGGCCGGAGGTGGAGGCGAGCGAGGGCGAGGGTGCGGCCGGAGGAGGCGGCGCGGTCGGGCCGGAGCGCCGGCTCGACGGAGGACGGGCGCGCGGGCAGCGTGAGGCAGGGAGGCGGGCGCCGGGCGAGAGAGGGAGGCGGCGCGGTCTGGAGGACAGGGGAAGAAGGCGGTGTGAGGGAGGCGAGGAGGCGGTGGAGGCCGGGAAGATGCGGCGGGAGGCGCGGATCCGGAGGAGGAGAGAGGGGCCGACGGGGAGGACGCGTCAAGGCAAGTGAGGAGCGGGTGAGGGAGCGTGGGGAACGCGGTGGGGTCTTGGGTCGGGGTGGGGCAGTGGGACCGGGTGGGGTGAGGGAGAGTGGGGGCTGTGGGTCCAGTGGCAGTGGTGTGGGGGAGTGGTGAGAGGTGGGACTGACGGGTGGGGTTGACCCAGGAGGTGGGGTCCGGTTGGAAGAGGGAGGGGTAGAGAGGCTGTGGGTGAGAGAGGGAGAGGGAAGGGACTGGTGGATTGATGATGTGGCGGGGTGGGTAGGAAATTGGGGGAGGGGTGAGGTGGCGAGCTGAGATTGGTGGGTAGGATAGGATTGGGTGGGGATAGGATTTAGAGTCTAGGTTTTATTAGTTTTGTAGATATGTGTTTGTATGGTTTTGTTTATTTTAAAACAAGGCCACTTTGCAATTAGTTTTTAGGGAAATAAAATATCCGATACGATCGGGGTTTTGCATTTGAAATAAAGAGGGGTATTTGTACAAAGCAAAACAAGGCTTTTCGAAATAGTTTCAGTCAAACAATGCATGATGATGACGATGCAATGCACAAAAACAACGCGATTTTCTAGTAGTGGTTTTGCGGGATGCCACAATTCGACACCACTAACAATGGATCTCGCCCTCGAGATCCGCCTCATGGTACCGGAAAGAAGGTCGGTGATCTGCATCTTCTCGCTTCGTGTAGATCCTCGCAACACCACTAACAAGAGGTCGTTGTCCGTGATCGTCGAGAGAACTCTCCGGTAACAAAAGGTCGAAGGTAGAGGCATCAACGAATAAAGCCACCTCTAGCTTCCGTGGACGGAGTAAAATTGCATCGATCCACCATTCAATATACAAAGCAAATGATAAGAGTAGTGGTATGGTCGCGACTCCATCCCGCACTCAAAGCATTACTCTGTACACGAACAGATAGGTTATGCAACCAACCCTCAGGATTTAGACTGAAGATATTGACAGACAGCGTTTGGAAACAAAGGATTGATGCGGACTATTCATCGGGTCTGATGTAGATGATGTCGTCGCGTCGGAAAACACCGGAAGGCACAAACAAGGAACAAAGGATGGTACCACAAAAGACGGATTCCTCAGATAGCATGAAGACCAGATGTAGAAGCATCGTTACCAAAGGAGGAAGCGAAACCCTAAAGGTATGATGGAACCCAACCACGAGAATTCCTGGACTCGAAGAAAGAGACGAGAGCGGATTCAAAACACGTAGAGGTAAGAGGAGATTAGCAGAGGGGTAAGGAATAAAAGCAGACCTAACCGGATCTATCCAACCGATTTTTCAAAATAGTTTTGACACTCTACTTCGGCCGTTAGCTAGGTTATCCTACAGGCTGGACTTGTGGGGTATCGCAACTGCTGAGCTCTGATACCACTGAACACCCTCGAATCGGACCTATGCAAGTTTCATGATTCCGCCAAACCCGCATAGAAACGATTCAAAGGTGCCCACCAGAACTTTCGTATGGTGGAAAACGAAGTAATAACATTACACAACAGCCTCGATGGGACCCATGAGCAGATATATATATCTGAGCGACTCAATGAGTCAAGAATACGATATACGGTACAAAGATCCAAATCACCTTGAAAGATGGAGTCCGACTACGGACAAGATGCAAATGGGGCTAAGAGCCACGAAGAATAACCAATGGCGTCCATAACCACTGCCTGTGCCAAGCCGGAAGGGAACCCGCTAACGGCGTCGATCTCAAAACCTGCTTAAACAAAAGGGTGCCGACAAAGGGCAAAGGAAAAAGAGGAGCGTCGATCGAGGCCAAGACACCATGAGGCTAGAATTCGGCGGTCCTCGCCTACATAGGTATGGTGGACTGAGCGGCAGCGGCAGCATGCACTAAACAACCTATAGAGACTCGATATAACTGACGGCTAACAGAGAGGGGTAAGAAAGACCTATCCGTAACCAGACTGATACCAACACCAAACAATCCCATCCTGGTATTCCCCCTCGAGACCAAGCGAGGAAGTCAACCGAGGAACTCACAGTTGGCAGCTTTATTTATTCATTATCGTTAAAGCAATTACTAGTCAGGTTTAGATAATCATACTGATAAAGTAAGCAGTGGGCACTTTTAGTTAACCATTCCGTGATAGTTGCAACACTTACTAGTCAGATACAATTAGCATGAGATAACCCCAAAACCCAGCAGTTGTTGGTACTTTCATTTAGCCACTCCGTTATAGTGAAGCTGATTACTAGTCATATCAGATACAAGTCAATTTATAACAGTAAACGTTAGTTATAGTTGTCTATGATCAAGCACTGTGCTCCAAGTCGTCCATAACCGCGGACACGGCTTCTCGAAAAGATTTAACCCTACAGGGGTGCACCAAAGTATCCACAAGCACTTCGACCCTTTTGCCGATCGGTTAACATACACCCATCGGTATGTCGGGGCCTAAGTCATGACGTTTCCTGCACCCAAAGCACGGGGCCACCCACTAAGTCTACCCGCAAGAAGTCGGCCGGTCTCGAGACGGACTGGGTTTATGCGTCTGTAAACGACAAAGAAATCCCAAAACTGGACCGCTGACATACGAAAAACACTCCGCTTCCTAACAAGACAAAGGTGCTCCTCGCACAATCGTAAATAAAGCAAGAAATGGCATAAGTACAGGATAGTAAATAAAACATCAAACTAGTTTGTGGCCCCAAGACAATACTTTGAAATCAGTACTAATCAATGGGGGCCCATATCTCCCACCGTGGTTAGCGCCGATCTCAACAGTGTCAAGAACTCGGGGTCCTAAGACACAAGTGGGCGGCCTGAAACCAACATTATCTATCACCCACCGATGCCTCGCTTACTTACTTCAATTTTAGTTGTTAAACAGTAATTAAAGTGAACGAAAAGTAAAGCCATGATCATCTCCAACATCAACATGCGGCAAATACTCCAACACTGTGGTTCTTGGCGACACACAACAGCACTTGAGCAAGCGACTACGACGCGCAAGTCCATCTATCTACCAAACAACAGGTAATAGGATGTGTCCAAGGCAATCTGAGGCTGCAAGGGATATCACGGGTACGAAAACTAGAGCATCGCAACACATATAGCAATAGATCAACATGAGGGAATAAATACTATAAAGTAAGATAGGTAGAAAGGGGAAGATGCTCACCTGAAAACATTGCCGAAGGTTCAACCGAAGATCGAGTCGACTCTCGCATCAACTCAACGGCCTTATCCGCGAAGAAGCAAAACACTAGAAGAAACACCGGATGCACTATTTAATACTACGGCAAAAGATCGGGCATGATGCATGCATGATGTATGACATGGCAAAGGTGCGATGCAATTAGGTCATATTAGGTGGAACCGGGGTCCCGACAATTAACTAATAGGTTCAAGTTGTTTAGCTACCCCGCATTTTAGATGTTGTTTTAACATGGCAAAAGATGGCACCGGTTTGCTACACAAATTTAAATGAGGCCAATATGAGACTAGATTTGCCCGCATATGGGCCCCATATTTAATTATGCGGTGAATCGGAGTAGTGCCCCCAAACCACAGACAAGGATGCATGCATGAACAATTATTATGCGACAAGTTGTATTATGTTATAAAATAGGGTTTCGGGAAGGGGTTCACACATTAGGGTTCGGCAGATCTTGGGGTTCCGGGGGGTTCGGGGTCCGACAGGGCTCAGGGTTCGACGGAAGCGGTCTCGGCAGGAACACTCTCGAACAACGAGGCAGATCTTGTCGCATCCGGGTTCTCGGCAGACTCGGCGTCCGGAAAGGAGTACTTGGTTCGGTGTCAGGGGCACATCAGGTTCTTCCGGGTCGGTGTCGTTCTTATCGTCGCGAAGATCTTGTCGGGCCCGCGCTTCGGATTACGTGAGGCGATCTTGCCGCTCCGTGCCGAAGTCCTTGAGGTTTCCTCCTGATTCACCGGCGGCGAACTTGGAAACGGCGTCAGGGTCCTCGGGATACGCCAGGTTCATTCTTCTAAACATCGTTATCGAGACGATCTGGGCGTCCTTCAGGTTCGGTTCCTGGCGCTTCGGGTCGGTCTGCAGGGTCTCGACACCTTCGGTTCCATGTGGGCGATCTTGGCGTTCCGGGCAACTTCGGTCCTCAGATCCGAGAGGGATCGGGGTCTTGATGTTCCATGTAGGCGGCCTTGATGTCCCGGCTTTGATGTCCATGAAGGAGATCTCGAGGTATCATGGTTCCGTTGTCGACGGCGAACTTGAATTAGACTCCTCGAGGCGGAGGCGAGCTGGCAAACGCGGCAAGGGGTGGGCTGACACACCCGGAAGGATGGTGGACCCGGGTCGATCCGCGTGGCGACGGGTCGGTGGCGGCGAGGTCGTGGCGGCGGCTGGCAGAGCTGGTCCGAGCGGGAGGCGTCACGGGCGGCTCAAGGCGGGCCGTGACCGGAGAGAGGAAGGCGGGGCTTCCCTGGCCGGCGACGGAGGCGAGGAGGCTGGCCAGCGGGCCTGGACGGGCTCGGCAGCGCGCCGGGTGCGCGGGAGGCGAGGGAAGGCGGGGACGCGGCCGAGCAGAGCAGCGTGGGAGGTCATGGGCGACGGCAGGAGGAGGAGGCGGCGGAGATGGCGCCCATGAGGGGAGACGCGGGCACGGAGGAGGGCCGGAGGAGGCGAGAGGGCGGCCGGAGGAGGCGCAGGTCAGGCTGTGAGCATGCCAGCCGGAGAGGGAGCGAGAGGCGAGGCGCTGCGTCAGCAGGGCGGCAGGTGCCGGAGGGACGGGAAGAAGGCGGCGGTGGGCAAGCGAGGAGGCGGAGGCCGGAAGATGCGGCAGTGAGCTTGGCACTTGAGAGGAGAGAGGGCCGACAGGCTGAGCGAGGGAGCAGGACAGGGTGGGGACCGTGGGAGGAGGAGGTGGGGGCCAGGGTCCAAGCGGGCAGGGTGGTCAGTGTGGGAGTGTGGTGAGAGGTGGGGCCATGGGGTGGGGTTGACCAGGAGGTGGGGTCAGTTGGAAGAGGGAGGGAGAGAGGCTGGGTGAGAGAGGGAGGGAAGGACGGTGGATTGATGATGTGGCGGGGTGGGTAGGAAATTGGGGGAGGGGTGAGGTGGCGAGCTGAGATTGGTGGGTAGGATAGGATTGGGTGGGGATAGGATTTAGAGTCTAGGTTTTATTAGTTTTGTAGATATGTGTTTGTATGGTTTTGTTTATTTTAAAACAAGGCCACTTTGCAATTAGTTTTTAGGGAAATAAAATATCCGATACGATCGGGGTTTTGCATTTGAAATAAAGAGGGGTATTTGTACAAAGCAAAACTAGGCTTTTCGAAATAGTTTCAGTCAAACAATGCATGATGATGACGATGCAATGCACAAAAACAACGCGATTTTCTAGTAGTGGTTTTGAGGGATGCCACACCCCATGTCCTCCTTCTCCTCCTCTTCGGCCTCCCACTCTTCCACCTCGTCCTCCATCTTTTCCCCCATGTCATGCTCCCCCCAAAAGGGGCCTTTGTCACCGGCACCCGAAGATGAATGGGGGGTAGGCAGCAAGGGCGTACTTGTTGAGGTCGCCCCAAGTCACATGGAGGCGTCTGTTCGACATGGAGAAGGGGTTGGTGCCCTTCCTGTCCTGGCGGCCGGCCCTTTTATAAGCTTGGGCGGTCCTTGGCAGAAACAGAGGGAGGGAAGGAAGAGGCAGACGGGAAAGGCCGCGGGGGGCGAGAATGAAAGCATGTGACGAGAGAATCGTGCGGGGACGGCGGCCGCCATTAGCGCTGATTGGAATCAGCTCAAGATATGCTAATAGCTACCTGCGGACAGTGGGACCCTTCAAATGGGGTAGTCGTAGCTCACTACAAACAGGATCCGTTCGGACGGCCTGTTCTTTCCTACAAATGGACAGAATCGGACCAATTCGGTGTCCAAAATGCGGTGGACGGTTGGAGATGCGTTGACGGAACCGAAACGGTGAAGATCCTATGTTCCCTGGCTGGCTGCGTGGGCGTCGTGTAGAGCTGGACAATGCAATCCCCCCGTAGGAGGGGACCCCGGCACCATCGTTGCCCTTTATTTGTTGGAGATTTGTGCTAGTATTTTTACAGAACAACCCTCCCACCTCACTTCTTGAGTCTATTATAGTTTTGCTTCTCAGGCCCTAGTGTTTTCAAGTTTTACACATGTTTCATCGTTGTTTGTCTCCCCACTTGTTACATAGAGAAAATATTTCTTTTTTAATTTACCATTATCCAGGGTGTGCGGCTTAATTTATCACTACAACTACGGGATGAACCGTGAAACTGTAGAAATATGTTATTCTTGACAACGGTGGGATTTTTGAAAGATTTTTAGTTACAATATATTTTTAATTTATTAATTATCTGTTTTTAGTTACAATATAGTTTCATAAAAATAAATTCACAGATTTTCACAAATTTTTTCAAATAGCCATACGAACATTCATATTATTTTTTTCAAGGTAAATTTTATTAAGGATTTTGCAACTATAAAATTCATGGATGTTTCAATGCACTCTTATCACATATTTCCAAATTCATGCAAGAAACATGAACAATTCATGCAAAATCCATCAAAATCTATAGGATTCAACATGGTTTCATACAAGATTTTTCAACAATTTAGAAATTGATTTTCTGTAATATGCATCAACCAAGATTAATACCAAAAACGTTTCATACAAGATTCACACAAGATTCACGAGATTTCACACACTATCTAATCTGATTTCATAACAAATTTTTAACACTATCTCACTATCACTCCTCTCATTAACAGATCTACCATGATTTTTATTTGCAACCAAAGTATTTTTTTTACATTGATTTTCTTAAATCCACATTCATAAGATTAATACCAAAAAAATATTACACATTCACCACGGATTTTTCAAGTGTGTCGAGAATCATAGAAGATATATACAAGAATCCCAGAATATTCGTACTTCCAAATTTGGGGAAAGCAATTTGGATAAAATGGAATCAGTCCAAGGTTATTTAATCAGAGAACTAAAACTATGTTTGATCTTGACTGATTCATACAAGATAATTTAGGTATCAATATTTTCGGTAGCAATATTCAACCAATATTTTTGGTAACAAACAAACATTCATTTCATACATGATAAAATATTTTCAACAAAAAATTTCACGGAATTTTTCTTACATATTATTTTTCACGGATTTTTCATGTAATAATTTTTCACACAAGATGTGAAACGGGAGGAGACCTCTGAACATTTTCACACAAGATTCATGAGATATTCATATAATTTTTTAAGAGATATTCATATATTTTATTCACAGAATATTGTTATAATGTCTACATATGTTTCTACCAAGAATTATACATGATTCATATAGTTTTTTCAAAGATTATCAAATCTGGTAGGTTTCATAGGATTTATACATCACAGACATTGATACAAATTCATAGAAGATTCATACAATAATCACTCATGATTCATAACAAAATCATACGAATTGGACATGGATTTTTCCGATGCACCTTTCCAACATCAAATTCACCATGGATTTTTACAAGTTTCATGCGTAAGTAAAACTTAATTCACGGAACATCCACACTGCAAACATTCCAAGATATAGAAAAAAAAACTTTGCGAGAAACATGAATAAACTTGGCAGAAACTAAAGGGATTCAATACAGATTCAAATGGACCCATCTAAGAAACTTCATCTAGATTCAAAAGGAAACGGAGCTCAACCAAAATTTCCAAATTAAAGTGACCAATAAAAAGAATCAAAAGGAGGTGCCTTCCAGGCATAGATCCGGGACCTCCATGGCTAGATCGGGCCTTCCATCGTCGACTACGGAATCTGCATGCGCAAAGGAGGCCGGCTGGCTGCTCACGGCCGAGGAGGAGGACCGGAGCTGCTGCTCCACGACGAACGAGAGGAGGGACCTTGCCCACATCAAGCAGGGTGAGGGAGACCAAGGACGGCGACGGTCTAGAGGAGGAGGCATCGGGCTAGAGGAGGAGGAGGCATCGGGCTAGAGGAGGAGGATGGGTGGGCTGAATAGAGATTTTGCCAAGGACTAAAATGCAAAAAAAGACTTTTGCACTGTTGAAGTGTATAAGTGGAGTGCACTAGCCCGTTCTATTAGTTCGGACTTTTGGTTGCGTTGGCTAGTGCATGAAGCTTGACATGGTATCAGAGCCTAAGGTCTCGAGTTCGAGTCCTGACTTTCGCAATTTATCCTAAAATTGTTGTTGACCCCTGTATGTCCACGTATAGGTCTCTTGAGTCATACGTGAGTTTCGCGCGTCGTCGCTCTCTTCTAGTTGCACGTGTTAACTTCTCCCCGTCACACGTAAGAGTGGGTGTTAAAGTGTATAAGTGGATTGCACTAGCCATTTCCATCAGTTCGGACTTTTGGTTACGTTGGTTAGTGCATGAAGCTTGACATGCACGAATCTTAAATCAACCGACGGCTATAGCGTCGTCGCTCTCTTCTGGTTGCACGTGTTAACTTCTCCCCGTCACACGTAAGAGGGGGTGTTAAAGTGTATAAGTGGATTGCACTGGCCCTTTCCATCAGTTCGGACTTTTGGTTAAGTTGGTTAGTGCATGAAGCTTGACATGCACGAATCTTAAATCAACCGACGGCTATGATGATGCCGGGGCCCAACCCAGGAGATGTAAATCCGCACTGGTGTAGCGCCGGCTTTGTGTGCGTTACAACGACTAGCAGCTCCTCTCGTGTGAATGCGCAGGCCCGCCGCGCACGATGACGACGTCTTCGGTGGCACGGTGCGCCGGTGCATATAACCTGGGGATTGCTCCCGAGAGTGAGCACTCCCGACCCTGACCGTTTTTCTTCGAGGGAACATGGCCACCGCTGCTCCAACTACTGTTGCTGTCGCAGTGGAGGAGGTGGAGGTGGGAGGTCTGGAGGTGGTGGCGGGGGGCGTAGTCGGCGGCGGGAGGAGGGGGAAACAGCGGGGATGGAGGACCATGCCCTTCATCATAGGTACGTGCGGCTCCGTAGCTTAGATTTCACTTGCTCCCCGGCCGTCTCTCCGACCATCCCCCGGCCTGCTTCTTGTTTGTGAGGTTTCGTCGTTCGGGTAAAATCTACCGGAGAACCATTCCTGGCCACAGCTAGCCTCTGCCTCTCTGCCGGACGTACAGGAGCGCGGCGCGGCCGAACCACGGTCCGGTATTGTCGCCGAGTGAGCGAGCTAGCTCGACAGCCGGCAAGCTCGTGCGTGTGCCGTGGTCTTCACGTGTTCAGCCCCTTGATTAGAACATCTCCAGCCGACCTCCAAACGCATATGCATATGGAACGCCGGAGACAACAATTACACCCAGCACCCAGTCAGTCCTCCATAGCCTCCCGGTACTAAAAACCACCTCCGGCCGTCCAGCCCATAGAGAGCCGCAACCGCGGCTCCGGCGGAAACGCATTACCTCACCTGGCCCATCAAGGGTGGATCCAGGATTTGACCATAGAGAACCGAGATGAGAGTAACGATAAAATAGGTATAAAAAAAGCTAAATCAAATATTAAACGTATATGGTTTTGTTATCTGAATGTCTATTCTATAACTAAAAGCTTTATTTTATTTGCTTTATAACTACAAACCCATCAAACAAGTTTATGATCTCATGAACTGTAAAATTTATAGAAATGTCCTTCATAAATACGAATAACTATATAAGTTTGTATAAGAATACTACATATAAATCAAGGGGCGGATCTAGTATATGAGCATGTGTGGCAAAGAAAAAATTCACCATAAAAGTGATAAACATGAAAATATATCAAGTCTTATAGTCTATACCAATGGATATCTAACTGTAATATTATATGTTTTGCGATAAAAAAAGCAAGTTACATTCTACTAGTTTGAGTGTAGGTTTATGTCCAGACCTATTAAATAAATCCATAACTCAATATTTAGTTAATCACTAAATAATTCGTAAAGAAATGCTAATGTATATAATCCACAATTGATCTAACAAAACAATATCTATTAAATGGGTAATCAAACTAGCAATTCTAGTAGCCCACATGCAGTACATTTGGGACCATGCCTTAGGACAATCAATTCACAAATTGGGCATGACATGCGGTGGTGACAATGCCGTATTTGATAGTTTCTAGACGTATCGGAGCGATGTTGTGCCTTCGCTAATAGGTAATTACGGACACGATGACGTTTAAATACAAAATCTCGATCCTGATGACCGTGCTCAACCAACGACACCCTGGCCCTACGTAGGCGCCACCACGGCGGAGATGTAGAAGGAAGAAATAAGCCGACTAGATCGTCAATGAAAAAAAACTAGAGCATAAATTCAGATATGTCCCATGGATCAGTTGATCGATCTTCGGTCTTGCCGATACTAGCCCGCTGGGGTGGCCTCACCCCTCCCTGCATCCGCCTCTGTGGCCCACCTACAGTGTCACATGCAAAAAAATAATCTCCCCATGGCACCTTCCTTTTCTCTCTACCACGTGCAAGAATCTTTTATCGAGAGCTTGTCATGCTCCCGTGCTTGCAAACTGTAGTACTACCTCTATTCCGTTTTATAAGATAAATACGTATTTTGAAAAAAAAAGTTTGATCATAAATTTAATCAATAAAATGCAAATTATATTTAACAAAAATTATACTCCCTCCGACCCATATTATTTGACTCAACTTTTTCTAGATTCACATGTATCTAGTTAAGTATCTAGTCTAGATTCATCCGATTCTGCAAGTTGAGTAACTAATATGGGCGAAAGGGGTACTATTATTAAATTTATATTTAAAATACGCTTCTAATGGTATAATTTGTGACATTTGATTCATATATTGTTGACCAAATTTATACCTAAACTATTTTCTTAAAATAAATTTTATACATGGGAATGGAGGTACTAGCACGAGTACGGGTACCTGCTAGGCTGCTAGGGGCGTGGCATTTTAGTATACAGATGATTTAGGGGAAGATTTATCAAACCGACGAGCATTTATGACCGTTAGGAGGATCAGGCTTTACTCGGGTTTCGACTGATTTTACTACCGGATCATATCTGACCCTTTTTCACACGAAAAAAACCGGGCCTCACACAAGTGTTCTATTCTAGTATACCCGATGGTGTCACTTGTAGGAGCCAACCCCAGTCATCCATATAGAAGGCCGTGCAGTCAGTGCACACTACTACTAGTAGTCTGCTTGCCGAAACAGAGTCAGGATTAGGGTTGCAGATGCAGGGGCCCGCTTAGGCCCGCAAAATATGACAGTTAGTACAAATTATACTACGTACACAGATTAAAACGGAGCGACATGAGCTAAGACTAAATCGATGCCTTGCTTACCCGCAACCCTAGTCAGGATAAAAGACACGGAAAAATAGCTTGACCTTTAGTGGCAACCTTGTACAAATGTTCTATTCTAGTCCAAACAAATGTTCTATTCTAGTCCAAAAAAATCTGGCCTCAAACAAATGTTCTATTCTAGTCTTTTGAGAGTCAGGATAAAAGACACAGAAAAATAGCTTGACCTTTAGTTGCAATTTTGTATGGCGTAGTGCTGTCATTTTCCTTCACATCAGTAAGCTCAAAACAACTGAATCAACACTACAGAAAATGAGTGGCTGTCATTTTTTTTTTGTATGCAGCTACCGAGACTTTTGAGAAGGTCGCGTCAAATGGGGTGACACTGAATCTAACGGTCTATCTTATCAAGCGCTACAACATTGGGCAGCTCGCGGCAGCAAACATCACCAACATCTTCAACGGCACGCTTAACTTTGCGCCCTTGCTGGGGGCCTTCATCTCCGACGCCTACTTGGGAAGGTTCAGAACCCTGGCCTATGGATCCTTCTTTAGCTTCCTGGTATGTCCACGTCACGGCCCAAGCTCTCTCATCCGTCTCATTTCAGCTGTTGTGTTGGCAAAAGAAAATTCAACATCATCCATTCAATGGAATAACCAGCAGTATAATGATTAATACAGTATGTGAAATGGCATGTGCAATGAATCCTAGTCTGTGGTTAACATTTTTGCTCTTCATTTACCGCAACAATACTTGATGCCTCAGTAAATGATATTTATTCACTGGTTTAGCTGTTCCAAGGAATTACTATCTGCAGATAGGATAGGAAATACAAAGACTATCTGCAGATAGCCAGGCTTGAGAATTTTGACATAGATCAATGGAAAAACCCCACTAGATGCATGCTATTAGGCATCAGGTACAAATGCAAAGGACATAAAACACAATGCTTCTTAATTAAGATAGAAGATGCATATTCTAATAAGAACGCACTTGCTCAATGTCGATGGCGACAACCTTATACAAACTAAAAAGATGTGAATAGCACAACCGTACTCGCTCTGTTTTTATTTACCTCGCGTTCTTGATTTAGTCAAAAGTCAAAATTTATAAAGTTTGACCAAGAATATAAGAAAAGCTATCAACATTCATAATGCCAAATGCATATCATATAAAATATACATTATGATAATTCTAATACCATAGATCTACATTGTAGATATAGATGTTTTTTCATAACTATTTGGTCAAACTTACTTTGACTAAACCTAGAACACGAGGTAAATAAAAACAGAGGGAGTACTGAAATTGCCATTTGATACTGGCAAGTAATTATCAATTATTAAATTTTGCATTGATGTTCTCAGAGTCTAATCTGTGTGATTATTTGCTGTAAAACAGGGGATGGTGGGATTGACTTTATCTGCAGCGCTTCCAGCTCTCAGACCACCAGGCTGCAATCAAACAACCCAATTAGGTGAACACTGCAATAGTCCATCAACACTCCAGCTAGGTGCCCTATACCTTTCTCTTGGGTTTCTAACCATCGGTGGTGGAGCAGTCCGGCCATGCAGCCTGCCCTTTGGAGTAGACCAATTCGATATGACTGATGAAAAAAGCCGAAAGGGCATAAACAGCTATTATAACTGGTACTATGGCACAACTACTGCTGCCCTGGTGTTCTCGTTGACTGTTCTCATCTACATCCAGAATAGTATCAGCTGGCCAATAGGATTTGGCATACCAACATTCTTCATGTTGATGGCAATTATTGTCTTATTTATGGGTACAAGACTCTATGTCCATGTGCCACCAGAGGGAAGCATATTCACTGGAATTTTCCAAGTATTAGTGGCATCCTTTAAGAAGAGAAGGCTCAAGCTTCCAAATCCTCATGATATAGATCAACAAGAGTTGCTGCTCTACGACCCTCCAATGAGGGGAAACCGTATTTTCAAACTGCCACTTACTTCCCAGTACAGGTATAATAAAGAACTAGCCACGGTGGAACTGTCACAACACATCCACAAAAATACCATTTGATTTTGTCCCATTCCCAAAAGCATCGTGCTTTTTCCAAGAAAAAATCATTTCATATAATTAAGGTTTTGTTGTTCAACGTTTTTCATTATGTACTGACAAGTTGGAGAACTTGTACATATACTCCCTCTGTTCCTAAATATAAGATGTTTTGGTAAGCCTAAGATGTTTTGCCAAGTCAATTTGGCTTACCAAAACATCTTATATTTAGGAACAGGCAGAGTAGCTGCTAAGATAATTACCATGTATATCCAACCTTGCAAGATAAGCTTAACAGCACCAGCACATAGCTATTAACCAACTAGCTACATCCATGTACTTGCTAGAAACATCCAAAAATTCAGGTGTTGTAAATGTAAGCCCTTTTTCTGCAAGTGAATTTCCTGCATGCCTCAATGAAGTGAAATAGAAACATAAACAGCATGTCTATCATGTCAAACATACTAATCATTTAAAATTAATTATATGCAGATGCTAATGTATATCCACTTTTCATTGTGATTCCTCCTCAGGTTTCTGAACAAAGGTGCAATTGTAAGGGATGGTGATATAAATGATGAAGGTTCTGTAAGAAACTTGTGGGAGCTTTGCAGTATCCAGCAGATAGAAGAGGTTAAATGTTTGATAAAGATTGTGCCTATTTGTATCTCTGGCATCATATGTTTTCTCGCATTGGCTCAACAATTCACCTATATAATCTTTCAAGCATTAACAATGGACTGTCACCTTGGGCCACACTTTGAAATTCCAGTAGGCACTGTTACCTCCATATCATTTGCCGCCCTAGCTTTATTCGTCCCCATTTATGACCAACTTTTAGTACCACTGGCCAGAAGATTCACAGGGGTGGAAAGTGGAATTACAGTTCTTTAGAGACAGGGGGTAGGATTGGCGCTTTCTGCCATTTCAATGGTGGTAGCAGGATTTGTTGAACGCAGAAGGAGGAACTCAGCTTTGTCTAACGGAGGAATATCACCAATGTCAGTCTTTTGGCTTGCCCCCCAATTGGTTTTAATGGGTATTGCTGAGGTGTTCAATGCAGTTGGACAAATTGAATTCTATAATAAGCAGTTCCCAGAGCACATGCTAACCCAAGGACAATCCCTGTTTTTCGCTACTTTAGCTGGATCAAACTACTTGAGTGTTGCCCTGGCAAACATCACAAAAAAGGTGACCAGCAGAGATGGTCACACAAGCTGGTTGACAGAGGATATTAATCACAGCAAACTTGACTATTACTTCTATCTCATTGCCTTCATGGGATTACTGAACCTTTTCTACTTCCTTATATGTGCACACTACTATCAATATAAAGCCATGTCACCGCATGCTGAAGAGTCTATCGAACTACACACCAAGGTAGAGGAAGATGCAGAGATCAACATCGATAGAGGTGCACATAACAAGTAAGTATTGCAAGGGAAATTTGTCCTGCACAGGGTATATACTTTGGAAAAATGCACAGGGTATATACTTTGGACAAATTCCAAGAGGTCTGAATGGTTTCCACCGTGGCACGCATACTTTCTTATTATCATGATGAAGAACAAGTGTAACATAGTTTATCCAGGACGGATAACTATTATCCAAAGAGCATAAGTAGAGAGCTATATAAAAAGTCTATTGTATTAGATTTGATTAAGTGTGAGTTTGTGGAACTTAATGAAGCCAGCCATACTTCTGTGGAACTTAATTAAGTTTCTGGTACTCCCTTTGTCCGGAAATAAGTGACTTGGATTTGTCTAGATTCGCATGTCTCTAGATATATTTTAGTGTGCAGATACATTCGAATCTAGACAAATCCAAATCACTTATTTCCGGATGGAGGGAGTATATCTGCAGCAAGTACACACAGGCCGTACTTGCAGCTAGTCAGTTTGATCAAACCAATCAGGTCCATGCCTCTACTAATAGGCGACCTATGGGCGTTTAGCATGTGAAGAAGTAAACAGCCAAGTCAAATACTACTCCAAGCAGTGGATTTGGATGGTCCTTCATATATACTTCAATGAACTGTTTCAAACAAGTGTTTCCAGAAAAAAAAATCCAAACCATACAATTAATAAACCTTACAGTTGATATATTTAACTTCAATAGGATGTTAAGGGTATGCACAATTGCACATTCAAACGAATCTACATTAATAAAATCCCAGCAATACTTCTGTACAGTTGGAGTTTAGAGTAGCTAAAAACATCTTAATAAGAGAAGAAACAAGCTAAATATTAAATTTACACACCGTGGGAAGTCGTGGAACAATAACTGGACCACCGCGAACTTTGCCAAGGGCAAAACTTATCCTCAATGGCCGTCCAAGCATCACCTGTAGAAAAACAAAAACTCCACATCATTTGTGATCATTTTATAAACTCAATATTTTAACGATAGCAATTCGTACGGCAACTCTTGCCATAAATAACCTTTCCATCCATAGCATCCTTGGCGCACTTAGCCTCGTAATCATTTGAGAACTGGACAAAACCGAAGCCTCTTGACCGTCCAGAGTTTTTGTCATACATTATTCTCACTGCAATAAGAAATAGTATCCATATAACTTCACTAAATTAAGATAAGTAACACATGTAAAAATAGCAGCACTAATCAAAGAACAGAATAAACAGTAATCAAGTTTCATTATGGCTACACAATCTTTCACCGGAAAAGCAATGATAAAACTCAGCTTCAGTATTAGGTGAATCAATAACCACATACCACAGCTGAGCGAAAAAACAAAAATAATGACCATTGACAGAAACCCATGCACATGAATCAGATGCGGAGTACTCCCTCCGTTAGGGATTATAGCCCGAGAGATTTTTAAAAATGTTAGAAATTGTAAGTCCTCTCCCATTTATTAGTCTCTCTTCTCCAATGCATGTTCTTCTTTTTCTCTATCTTCTCTCATGCATGTGTAACTATTGGTGCATGTAGTAATCATGAGGGTGAGTTATTGATTTTCTTAATCCTATCAAAGTGGTCCATAGGCCTTATAATTCCTAACAGAGGGAGTAATGTAGACTTGAGAGGGCCGCTAGCTATCTATCACATAAAATTAATAAAGCAAATGACTTCGTCATAGTGTCAACATCCGAGAAGTATAGGATCTGTCGGTCATTTGAAAACAATATATGCATGAATGCTATCGCCTTTAAGGAAGAGAGGTGAACACACAACTAGAATCATGAACAAACAACCAATTAAAAAGTTAAATCCTTATATCAGAGTACCAGATGATATATAGGGACTGAAATAATAATTGCAAAAGGTGCAGCAGAAATACTTAATCCAGTTAACCTGATCCATGGACGACGCAGATACAAGAAATATATAATCCTCAGTTATTTCAAGTGAATCCTACTCATACATTTTTTAATTGTCTATGGACTAATTATATGTTCACCAATTACATGATGAAGTGCACCCAACTGAAATGCTCAAGAGTTAGATATTGCACAGTACACACAGCTGGTATTTGAAGCTTCTTCTACAAATATATATATTAATATCAATGTCGCTGATGCTGCGATTCAGCACATGCGTATTCAGGACCAGCTCCAGAGTGATTGATATCATTACCGTCAGGGCAATCAGAGGTACCGTTGGGCCTCCAAATTCCTACCAGAAACATTCTAAGCCAAATATATAAGAAAATGTGCAAAAACAGAAGAAAACAATGCACAAGTCTTCCAAATGGGTCAGAATACCGTCTGCCAAACTCCACACATGTCAAAAGGCTCCTTAAGTGATTGCTAGAGTTGTATTGTTAGTCGACTCAAGACCCATGGCTGAGGGCCCAAGGCAATTCTATATTGCGACATATCCTTTTGAAACATAATGTAGACGTCATCATCGCTCACAATAGTCTTAACGTTCGCATAGTAAAATTCCATCGCTCGTGCCGAAAATAGATTCCAATACCTTGAGACTTTGGTAGTCCGTCTCTGATGTATCCTTACCCTTCCCCGGGAAAGTACAGTTCAACTATCTTGCGCTATATGGCATGGCCTAAATAGAACTAAGCCCCAAAGTTTTCTTTGCAGTCCGTTTTGTATAGCAAGATCTGACAGACTCGGCAGCACTAAATTTTCCAAGTGAGGCATAAGTGTTAGAAAGTAACACCACATGTCCATAATCAAATGATTCCAGCGTAAGCACCTTCTCCGCGGCAACCTTAGTGAACTTCATGTCACTGTGCAAATGACCCCCTCCCATCAAAGCCTTCCAAGCATTTGGTCCCAATTTACTGTCAGTCAAACTAGCCACTCCTGCTGCTTCGTCCAAGCGGCCAGCTCTTGCCAACATATCCACGATGCATCCAATGTGCTCCTGACATGGATTTATGCCATTCTCGTTAATCATTTTTCTAAAGATGGTCAACCCATCATCCACAAGTCCAGAATGGCTGCATGCTAGCAATGTGTTCAAGTATGTTACACTGTCTCGAGCCTCGCTAGATTTCTCCATCTCATCAAAAAGTGCTATCGCTTGCTCTCCATGGCCGCTCACACCATAGGATAATATCATAGTATTCCACGAGACGGTGTCTCGACAAATCATCTCATCAAACAGTTTTTGGGCTAGAGTCACATCTCCACATTTACCATAAACTGCCACAAGGGTATTACGAACAGGTTTGTACAGATACAAACCTGACTTGTAGCTATACCCATGGAGCTGAACAGAGAGGTCCAACTTAGCAATCACATAGCAGGCAAGCAATAAGGTGACTAATGTTACAGAATCAATCACAAGCAGGCCTTCATGTCTCATCTTAGCAAAGAGATTCAACCCTTCTAGGGCATTCCCATTTTCTACACACCCTGCCACCATTGCAGTCCATGAGACCAAGCTCTTATCCCTTGTGCCATCGAACAACTTTCTTGCAGAACTTAAATCCTTACATTTGCAGTACATTGTGATTAAAGAATTAACTGCAGGAAGCTCTCTACTGAACCCACGGATTATAATCTGGTTATGAACCAACTTTGCTATCCTTCCATCACCCATAAGTGCACAAGCTTGCACCAAACTAACCATTGCTACCATGTCAGGCACTATACCATTCGACTTCATCTTGACAAACATAGATATAACTTCACCACCATGCCCTTTTTCAAGAAGGGAACCCATCATCATCGTCCAACTAACGACATTGCTGACAGGAATCTTCCTGAAAATCTCTCTTCCAATCTCAAGACTGGCAAAACTCAAGTACATGCCCAGGATCGAGTTAGTCACTGCTACATCCAAATCAAGCCCCATCTTGACCGCGTAACCATGTGCAGTCTGACACAGTCCAACATCACTGCAACCAGCACAAGCTTGCGCAGTGCTAATCATAGTCACAACATTATGAACTGGCCCCAACGAACGAAGCAACTCTTTAAACACCAACAGTGCCTCCTCGAACAAATCATTGTGTACTAACCCGGAGATCATTGCATTCCAGGTAACAATACCTGGATCCCTCATTTCAGAAAACAAAGCCCATGCCTTAATAGGGCAACCACATTTGGCATATGAATCAAGCAGCGCAGTTCGAACAAAAGGATTGGAATCCAACCAACACTTAACGGCCCAACCATGGAGGCACTCACTGAGCACGGCGTCACCCAGCCCAGCCGCCGCAAGCAATGCACCAACCAAGGTGAACGAGTTTGGGCAAACTCCTGCTCTCACCATACCGACAAACAGGCCAACCGCCTCGTCGAACAACCCCCTCCTCGCATTTTGGTAGATCGCCGCCGAGCAGGTGACCACATCCCTAGCAGGCATTTTGTCAAACAGTTCGTAGGGCTGGGTGGAACCAAGACGTCCAGGGCCTTGGAGCCGTTTCGTCGAACACCTACCATGCGCACCATCTGAACCCGCCCACCACCCACCACTCAAGAGGTTATGTTGCTACCGACTAGATGAAGAATGGTTGTAGTCTGTGGGTTATATTTACCTTCGGTGACAGTGCCGAACGAAGAGAAGGCGTCCATCAGCGACCGCTCGTCCGTGGACCACGACAGCCCTACCCATGCTCGCAAGGAAACGAAACAAACTGAGTTCAGAGCTAATAAACAACTGGGGAAAAGTAAACGGGGGCGGGAGAGAGTGGTACCGGCGACGAAGAGCTTGGGGTTGGAGGGCGGCTGTGGCGGCGCGGGAGGATAGGGCGGGGGAGGTTCGTCTGGCGGAGGGGCGGCGGCGGAGAGAGAGCGGCGAAGGTGATGGCGGAGAGGTGCAAGGCGCAGGCGCGAGAGCAACTCAGGAAGCGCCATGCCGGAGAGGGGCTGAGGGGCGGTGACGGCTGGCCAAGGAAGGGTACTTGGATTTGCGAGTTGCCGAGTTGCCAAGGAAGGTTTTGCCGTGAAAATTTGACAAAATGACACGCCTTTTGTTGCATTTTTAAAATAGCATACTCCTATTTTTTATTATGTTGATGGTTTTGTTCTAGGTGTGATTTCAATAATTTTTAATTTGCTACAATTTTCTGCGCTGATGTTTGATATGTGTATTGTTTTTACGACATGAATACATATGAGTCCATATAGTCTTACGAGCCTAAATATAAATATCCAAAACATTTAAATCATAATACCTCCGTTCCAAAATGTAAATGGAACGAAGATAGTATTCAATAATCCTAGTCTTCATGTAATTTCATATATGCTCCAACAGTGTGCGAGTTAAACTTTTAAAATGATATTGTATTTTTGCAAGATCTTACCGGACACTATGCACTAACTCATGTCACCAGAAATGTAATTTGCAATATTAAATTGTCTGTAACTATTTACTTTTGTTATGTTGTTACATTAACTGCCTGCATAACTTGGTATATAAGTGTGTACAACCGACTCTCTTTGGTTTGTCAGATTGCTGCTTTGATGTCTCTATATAATCACACAAACTGGTTTCTTCGGTTTGTTTATCCCATTTAATAAATTAAAACGTTATTACTTGCATACAATTTATACACGAGGAACACCCACCTCCTTTCTTCTATCAGACGACTATGTAGCTGAACCTAAACAGTATCGATACCGCTACCTCATTCTTGCCATTGTACGCAATATAATCTACCGACAAAACTAACACACATCATGCAAAGAGAAGGACTCACCGCGGGCCAAGAGGTAGATGAGGTAGTTGTTGAAGTCGTGACCTGCTCAGATGTACGCGTCGAGGGACGTGCAGATCTCGTGGAGCCCCTTATTTGGCGTCTTCCATAGGGCGGAGGACATCACAAGCGATGTGCACCAGGCGATTACGCTGCATTGGACCGGCCACCATGAAGCGGGGAAGGAGAGGGCCTCCGGACACCAAATGGCGGCAGCACAGGGCTCCTTCACTTCGCATACCAGCCACTTAGCATGCCATCTAGGGGTTAATCCTAGCTGCATCCACCCCGTATCCAACGTCTTTTGCCAGGATTCAACATGTCCCTACCATCTGGCGTACGCTAGGCGTGTTTATTAGGTCCCTAGGGTCCGACTGCGAGAGGTGGTGGGGACCTCTGACCTATGCTAGGTGTGTTTATTAGGTCCCCAGTTTGGTCAACTAGCAACAATGCTACGATGACTATTGTTGTGTTCTGTGCGAAACAAAAATAAGGTTACCTCTCTTCGACCACCTCGTCGGAGGTATCTCACTAGTGGCTTTGAGGAGAGAAGGGAATCATCTGATCATAGCTCCCTGGGAGTGTTGGATCTCGTTTGGTTTATGTGTGTTGCAGATTTGGTGTTAGAAGATTTATATCGATCGAAGGGTCCAATGGCGACGATTTTGACTCTAGGGTGCTGATACTTAGGGGTTCGTCGACGAAGACTTCCCGGCTGTCATCGACGAAGTCATGTCGGCTCCGGTAGGCTGTCATCAACGAAGTCATGCCGGCTCCGGTAGGGGTACGGCGACAGTGGTGCGTCAGCGGCTCGCTCAAGCGGCGGTAGTGGTCGTTAGGTGATCGAAAGATCTTAATATAATTCTAATTATGTTTTGGATGCTTTGTACTTCTTCTAAATTTTTATAATCCTTTGCAACAAAAAATACATGTTATCTCTACTATCTAAAAAGAAACTCATGGTTCCGTTTTCTGCCACTCCGTCGTCCGTTTCGCTTCCATCACGCATCGCCCGTTTCCTCGGTTGTTTGCACTCCCCCTCCCAATTACAGGCATATCGACCTGCACTTCCTTGTCCAAACACACCGACCCCTGGCTGCCTTCGCCATCTCCGCCTCCACCTCCGCCTCCGCCTTTGTTCCCGTGCCACCCAATCCTCGCTCGCTGCCATATCACAAGGCCACCCAATCCCCGCCATGGCATCTCGACTTTCTCTTGCCGGTCCCCTCCTCAAGTACTCGCAGGTCATCGACATGGAGCACTGGCTAGGCGGCATCACGGAGGCGCTCGCCTGCCTCCATGCCCTCGACACCGCTTGGATCTCTGTCATCCTCCGCACCTCAGAGGACTACCCGACACATGCTCTGGTGGCTGGTGTCTTCATACGTGGAGCTAAGGGGAATCAAACTATACATAGTGTGCTTCCTATACCAAACCATGACTACTTAATTTTAACACGGGGGCAAGGTAACTGCGGTGACCCAGCATACCACTGTATGTATAGTACACTATAGTCGTTGACATGACATCCACAGAACACCGTTCCGTAAATATCACATCCCTCAGAGTGGTACAACAGAAACATTGTGGGTCCATATTACAAACATACATACGTTATTATTATTACAATACCGGAAGTACAAGACTTCCAAAATATTCAACTTACAAACCAAAATATAAGTGTTTCAACGGAAGTTTCAAATTTAAACTTAAACTCCAAATTGAGCTCAACAACTTATTGTTATATATTGTTCATGTTGCTCGGCTCAAGTGGCTACTAGAACTATAGTAATTATTCAGACTCTTGGAACTCTCCTCCGTAGACGATGTCATAGTCCTCCCCTTCTACAGCTCCATACAGTTTGGGATCTTCGTAGAAGACCTCCTCTTGACTCTCAGATGCATACGTTGGAGTATCTTCGGGATTCTCATAGTCTAAGCAAGGATTCAAAGGAAAAGGAAAGGATAAGTAACAGCGTTACCCAGCAAATTCATTATATGCAAGGTAGGAAGTTTGATGCTCTATCTACCACCTTAGACTATCAGTCTTTGGCACTATGCAATTTTCGTAAATCTTTCTTCAAAGGTTGATTTTATTATAAAAATCTATGACCATCAGCCTTCACAGGTTGACCAGAACTTTCATGGAGTTCCTTTTCTGCCGCGTTCGTAGCTCCTTTCCGAAACAGGGAGTAACAAGTTACCATTCTTACACTCTTCAGAGGTGCGTTACTTTTCCTATGAGAGATCAACTCCTTATTGCACAACTGGGCGTACTTTCCCATCCACAATTCCATGATGTGGGGCCCAGTAGTTGGTCCAAGCCAATCACCACCCTCTCTGTGACCTCATATGTCTGCACGATCCTTCGGGGATGGCTCAACTTTGTTAAGCCCCCTTTCGGGTAGGCTAAAACCCTGATGAGTTTCCGAAGACTCTATGACTTAGTGATGCCCAGAACAGTACCATTTACATGGACTATATCCCTAAACACCATTCATAGATAATCTAGACACCAAAAGTGTGGGGTGTAAGGGTTCCCACCCATATGTTGGATCCGCACAAGGAATCACAACGTCACGTTAAGGTCGTCTTGCCTCCATACAAGAGGAAAAGGATACAACTGACTTCTCCGTCCCATTCCAAATCTCATGGTTAACGCGTAATATACGGCACTAGAATCACTGATGTCAAGGGTTATTAATCCCTAATTGTCCATCATTATTGCAGTTACAACCCTAAGTTCTATTGCTCCATCATATCATCACTTAGGATGATATCTAAGATTTAGTATCTTGAGAAAATAATGTTTTCTTTTTCTATAATATAGATGATAACACACAATTTGCAAATACTTTGATAAAGACTCTTCAAAGGACATGAGCAAGTGATGAACTTGCCTTGTGATTCCAAGGTAGTGAAGTCTGATGCTTGCACTGGATCTTGAGCTTCTATGTCTACAAAAACATCATTATTGCCCGGTAAGGACAATATTTAAAGAAGCAAAATGATTATGCAAAGTAATGTAATGCATTATTTAACTTTATATGTATTCTCCCCCATTATTTAAATTATAAAAAATCCTTTTAAAATAATTAAGTATTTATAAATATTAATTTTTAATATTTATTTAATATTGTATTCTTTTATTTTATTTCCTTTTATTTGAATTTTATTGATTTAATAATTCCTTTAAGAATTATCATTTAAATACCAAAAATTGTTATTAAATATTTGTTTAGTATTTTTCTAAAATACTATAATATTAATATATAATGAAAGTGATTTTTATTTATTTTTATCATCTTTCAATAATTTTGTAAAATTCCATAAGGAATATATATATTACAAAATTCTTAATAAAATTTATATGTCTAAAATTTATTTCTTATTTTATTTGAATAGTTTGGATTATTGTGAACCCAAAAATATTTTATTTATAATTTTTGGACTTTATTTTATTTTCTATAATTTATTTAAGTTCAAGGGCATTTTGGTCTTTTTCTAATTATTAAAATAGGTTCTAAATGATTTGGGCTGACTGTTTGGGTGGGCCCTTGTGGCCCAGTAGGGCAAAGTCAAAACAACACCCCGAAGGGTTCCTGGCCCAACCTAGCCCAACACTCTTTGTCTCTCTCTCGAGCTCACCTCTCTTCTCCTCCCCCGACCCCGTGGTCAGCGGTGTCACCGCCGGCGATTCACACCACTGTGGACCTCCCTGGCCACCGTCATGGTGCAGGACGAGGTTGTCGCCCCTGCTCTACCCTCCTGTCTAATTTGATTTGGACCTGGAGCCCTCATGTGGCCAGATCGATTCTGTTCTGAACCCTAGGGTTCGGGGTGGCGTTGGTACTGACGCTACCGCTGTTGTCGTGTGCCTTGGTGATGCTCCTCGCCCCCAAGCGTGGCTATGGTCGTCGTAGTGGCATTGTGTGGGTCGCAGCGCCCCCTTGGGGTGCTCCCAATGCCGCCATGTTCGTCGGCCTTCTCTGCTTCCTCTTCTAATCTACAGCGAGGACCTTCGGTAAGTGGTTCCTCTCCCTCTCATGCTCTTTGTGCTAGGCCATCCCATGCTAGATGTTGGTAGTGGCATCTCCTGGTTAGTTTCATGTCCTGATTAAGATGGTTTGTTCTGATTAGGGTTCATACCCCTCTATGGAGTAGATATCTGATGAGTTGGATCAAGTTTTGATGGTCCCTAAGCATGCTAAGTGGTTGTTAGTTGTGGCTTGCTGTTTAAAACTGGCTATGATGATGTTAGTGGTTTACTAGATGATTCTATGGATTAATTTTTATATGATTCAGATGGTAAAGTTGATCTATAAGCAATACTTAGGAAATCTAGTGGTTTTAATAGCTCACCACTGTCATTACTTGGTTAATGACAATGAGTGTTGTGTGATGAAGTCGCTATGTTAGTACTGTTGGCTTAAGAATCCTTTTATAGCTTGAGATCAAATATTCTCCTACAGTGAAGATATGTATATGGATTTTCCTGATTATGATTCCTGTGATGTCAGGAAAATGATTTATAGTTGGTTGGTTATATTTGTGAAGATTGGATGCTTAACCTGCTTAGTTTAGAACTGTTCTTGTGACACCATCCTTGTATGGCACACAAGATTAGATTCTATTACTTGGTTTGGTCTTGTTCAAGCTTAATATTAGCTTGTCATTATAGATAAGTGGAATTCTCTTTCCTTGCATCCCTAGAACCCATGATGTTGGTCTGAGGTTTAGGGATTAAGTCTTTGTATTGTTGTTTCTCATGAATTGGTTCTGGTAGTGATACCAACTACTGTTTCTTGAATCAAAGTTGGGAAATTGATTGTAGGCTTGATAACTTATATAGATCCATAAGATTAGATTCTAAGGTGCTACTCCTATTTAAGAGATGTGCCTATAAGTTTAAATCTTGGCTATATTCATTCTTGAATTGAAATATAGCTTTATAGCTTAGATCAATGATGTTGTCCTGAGATCTTAGTTGGATCTTTATAATTTTCTGATTGCTTTTAGTGTTTAAAAGTTCAGTGATGGATCCACCCCACTTGGGTGTTTTCTGAGAATTTGAGTAAGATAAAAATCATGAATACTTGTCTAATCTTAGATAGATAGATCATGTGATGGTCTATTTTACTCACCACACTCACTTGATGTTGGGGTTGTCAGTGGTTGATCTTGTGCTAACTTGATTTGGTGCTCTCCTGGTATTTCCAGCTCCTAGCTTGTCCTTGATCTAGACCTTCACCTCCTGGTCCTGATGGCTTGATCTTGGTCTTGCTATCCACCTGATCCACCCCCTCCTTATGTCACCATTTTGGTGATGTGATCCAGGGTTTTGATTGGTGTGATCTAGCTTGGCTTTGGCTTGGTTTAGCTGGTGGCTGCTGTGCTTGGTATGTAAGAACAAGAAACTGTTGTGGGGTTTGCTTCCCACGACTGTGTTGAGTAGTTTTGTGTGACTGGGCTGTTGCTGTGGTGCTAACATCACACACCATGCAATTTGGTGTGTGTGATGCATGTGTGCCTGCTACACAACTTGTGGATATGTTCTGAATTTGAGAGTTACTTTTATCAGGTTACCTTTTACTTGGGTGGTGAAAGTTGCCCCTCCTTGCTGTTTATTTGACTTATGTCTTAAAATTATGGAAGATATATTCTTTCATATTGGTGAAACTTGCCCCTTTAAAAGATTACTCGCTAATGAAATCTTGAACAGTGCACTTCACTGTCAATTCTAAGAGTAAAATAATTTTAACCTTAACTTTCTTTCTTTTTGTTTATGTTTGTTTTGCAGGTACTAGACTTGGAAATTCAAGACTTTAGTCTAGGTTTTCTTTTTCTTTGTAGAATAGTCATATGTAATATTTCTTTATTCTTTTGTAATTTTATTTTCTTATTCTTTTGTAATAAAGATTGTACTATTATTCAATAAAGAAATATTATTCTGTTATTTAATTACTATTGTAAAGATTGTTGCTCATTTACATAAGTTACATTTTTGTAACTTATTTGTTTATGGAATAAATATTCATTTTATTTATTATGTTATTTATTTAAGGTTTGAGCTATTAATCATCATCTCTTGAATAATTCAAAATACTCAAACATAATCCTAAATTCTTTTGAATTATAATTCAAACACTCAAGTTTTAAATTCAAATTTCTTTCCCCAAAACACTCTAATCCATAAAGATCATATCAAGGTCTATAACAATCATCCTTCAAGACTATACCTAATCTCAAAGCATGAAAGAAACTTTGATCACTTTAGGTTTTTATTTGGCGAAAACTTTACCCACATTTTCACAGATGAATACATGAAACATCACAAATTCCTAAATCTACCCTTCGTTGGTTCCTAAATGCTGGGATGTTACAGACTTCCCCCCTTAAATTAAACTTCGTCCCGAAGTTTGTTGAGATGTACCTGAATAGTTCTGGATAGGCTTTTCTTAAATCCTCTTCTTACTCCCAAGTGGCCTCCCTTTCAGGGTGATGTTCCCACTGTACTTTGTAGTACTTGATTGCCCTATTCCTCAACCTTTTACAGTTTTCTTCCAAAATTTTACAGGGCTTTTCAACATAGGTTAAGTCTTCTTGTAATTTTATCTCCTGATGTGTGATTGCATCATCTAGAACTTTCAAACATTTACGAAGTTGTGACACATGGAAAACATTATGCACTTGAGCCAATCTTGATGGTAACTCTAAAGCATAAGCTATAGTTCTGTTCTAACTCAGTATCTTAAATGGTCTGATGTATCTTGGACTCAATTTTCCTTTAACTCCGAACTTTTTCACCCCTTTCATTGGACTTACTTTCAAATATACCATGTCTCCCACTTCTGGATGCCAAGATCTTCGACTTTGATCAGCATAACTTTTCTGCCTACTCTGAGCTATTTTCAGTATATCCTTGATCTTATCTATGATATCTTGTTTTTTCCTGAATATAGTGAAAGTGTAAGATGGTTAACCTAGAGGGGGTGAATAGGTTTCTACAAAATTCTTTATAATCTTTTGCAAGTTTTAGGCTTTGCGGAATATAAGTGAGCCTAAATGCAAACTAGGTGAGGCAACCTAGAAGATGTACAAGGTACTTCAAGCTCGAAGGCTATCACAAGGTAAACAACACAAGTAAGAGGTCGGTTAAGGAATAACCGAAGCACGCGAAGACGAAGATGTATTCCCGTGTTCACCACCTTTGGGAAGGGGGCTACGTCACGTTGGAGAGGTGTGAGGTTCCACGAAGGATTCCTCATGCGCCACAAAGGCTCACCTTCTTCTCTGAGCCTATCCCACGAAGGAATAGCTCACTTACTCGTGGTAGACTTTAAGGTAGTCTCCAAACCCTCACAAACTTTCCACGGAGCAAATCACAAGCCGAATGCCTCCGGACGACCCTAGCCGCCTAGGGTTTCCCACAAACCCAAGAGTAACAAGCTAACTCGATGAACTCAAGGGGGAATGAACTTTGGCTTGGTGGAAACGTAGATCGGGACCTCCTCTTTCTTTCTACCAAAGGGATTTGGATTTGGTTTGGTAGAATGGGAGATCCTCAAGCTTTTGTGTTTCAACAATGGAGGAGAGAGAGAGAGCTTCAAGAAATGAAATGTTAGCTCAAATGCCTAACCTCACACTGGAGAAGAAAGGGGTATATATAGTGTGAGGGGAAAGAGCCGTTTGGAGGTTAATGCGACAGAACCGACAATAAGTTCGGTCAGTCTGATTTGCTCGCCGGAATTTCGGCGACTCGGCCGCCGGACCCCACGGGAATTTTCAGAATCGAATTCGGCGAACAACCGAAAAGCTGTTCTGAAAGCCATATCGGGGTGCATCAGGAATTTCCGGTGGCGACCGGAAATTCCGGCGACAGCACCGGCACCGCCGGCGCTTTTTCGGATTTTGCAGTAACTTCTTTAGACTCATTTTTCAAGGCAGATTTCTCTCTTTCTCCGGACGGGTGTGGGTGGGTGGATGATGAGAGGATTATATGGTGTAGAACATCCCCAAAGAGCACATCGAGATCACCCCTCTTAATAGTGCGGTGTTTCCTAATTGACTCAAGAGTAAATAAGAGAGAATAATAAACAATGACACCAGCTCTCCATAGAGAAACGAATGGGGGGTCACCCATCACCTATCACCAACAACCTGCGGATTCTCACCTGTAGAGAGCTAATAGAAACATTAGTCCATCCTCTAGCTCCGATGTCATAGTTAATCAAAATATTAGATAAGGGCTATTTGCCCTTTCAATCTCCCCCTTTTTGGTTAACGATGACAAACCGAGCTAGAGTCAAAGAAAGGATATTATGATACGATTAGATCTAGCACATAATAGAAGCACATAGTGATAGTAAATTCAAGTACAATAAGAGAACTTCAAGGTTGTCCAAACACACACACACACACAAATGGTTCAAAAGAGCAAATAAAAGCACAAGCCCATGAGAGACAAATGAG
The DNA here is from genome assembly GCA_030063025.1 of Avena longiglumis. Taxonomy (NCBI): domain Eukaryota; kingdom Viridiplantae; phylum Streptophyta; class Magnoliopsida; order Poales; family Poaceae; genus Avena; species Avena longiglumis. Next base: position 93,239,908 of record CP125973.1, on the reverse strand, counting down.
CAAAGGGGGGCTTGTGCAAGAGCCAAATCATGAAAGAAGCGACTCTACTCTTTCTCTGCCTTTGGCATCGAGACCAAAAAGGAAGAAACGAGCGGAGAGACCGATCTAGCCACCGAAGTTGTCCTCATCGTCATCATCATAGGCCTCTTCCTCCTCTTCTTCTTCATCGTCATCCTCCTCTTCGTCCTCGCCCTCACCATCATCATCATCATCCCCTGTAGTGGTAGCACGACACTGAGAAGAGCTAGAAGTAGCAAACCCGGGGAATATAGATGGATCAAAACCCCGAAACATGTCCTCATCCAGTGGGAGCTTCTCAAAGTTGACATAGGGGACATGAGCTAGAGCATTGCACAAATCGGGCACTGGTCGACCACGCTCTGCCAAGAAAGCATTGTGCTGCCTCCTGTTCTCCTGACTGAGCTCCAGACTGCGGTGGGCAACATCATAGGAGGAGCGACACATATCCCATAGGTTGTTGAAGAATCGGGCAAGACCCTTCTTGCTAGGAAGAGCACGGGGAAGGTCCCTACGAGAGCGCGAGACACTAGCAGACAGAGGATCATGAGCATGCTTGGTCCGGTGCTCAGATGGCAACATTTGGGGGAGCTCCACATGAGAGCCTCGATGAGGTAAGGTGAAATCCTCCATATCTTCACGCGGACCCTTGGGGAGAGCAACTGCAGGAACAGTGGCATCAATCAGGCGCTGAACATACTGACAGAAATTGGGAGTCATGCGCTTCTCAATGGACCGCCGAATCTCATTGTAGATTAAGTCACACACATTAATCTTCCGGAGACGGCGAGGATCACAATAGTACAGCAGATTCTTGTGGTGACCGCGGACATCAACAGCATCACTGGCCTTGCTCACAAGATTGTAGAGGAAGAACCGAGCAAGCACCATGTAGTAGTAGTACATCCCGGACAAGCTGGGAGGCTGATGGCTGGGATCACTGGGATAGCAGAAGAGGAGCTGGTTGTCACTGAATGCCTTTTCAGAATGAATGCAGAAGCCAGAGACACTGTCAGGAGGGTAACCCAGGGCATGGCAGAAAGCTTCAAAAGAAGCCGAGTATGGCTTGGTGCCGGTCATCCAAGTGACAGTGCGAGCATCATCAGTGTGAAAGTAAGCTGTGCAGAAGAACTGGCGAATGATATCGGGCATGAGCTTGACCTTGATGGTAGCAATAGCAAAGACATCCATCTGCTTCAGGGCCACATCCACATGCTCGAAATCGGAGGAGAGGTAATGATCATAGTGGTCCTCATTGAGATACTTGGGAGGAACAAAGAAACCCCGCCGCATACGAGTTGGCTCGTTGTAGAAGTCATCCCAGAAGCACCTCTGAGTGTCAGTCCAGAACATCTTGTCAGCCCCTTGGTAAGTGCGGTTGGTAAAGCGGTACGGATTCTGCATCCTCAAGTCCCGCCATTGATTCACAGTGATATCCGAGACAGTATTGTAGTTGGGAGGAACTTCTTCTTCAGTAGGACCGAGATTGGACTTGCCTTTCGAAGCGGACCTTCCAGCCGAGGCTTTCTTCTTCTGGCCACTGGCAGATCCAGAACCCCCTGTGAGAGAAGCTTTCTCTAGCTGACGCTGAGTGAGGAGAGGAGGAGCAGGAGGCCATTGAACAGTGAGCTTCCTCTTTTTGCTAATGTCGGGGTCAAATTCGTTGTGTTCAGACTCTGCACAAGAATCACACAAGAACGGAAGGCAAAGAAGAACAAATGAGTGTATATGCCATAGAGGAGCACACAAGAACACATAAGGACGGTTGGGCAAGCGCATGGACAGAGAGATAGGCGAAAGAAAAAAAATCAGCGCCAGGTCCGGCGAAACCGGCCCTGTCACCGGAATTATCGGTGACGGGTCCGGCGGACCAAAGGCTCGACCGGAAATTCCGGCGAGCAGGTCGGTCGACCGGAACTGTGACCGGAAATTCCGGCGGCGGAGTCGGCGCGATCGGGCCTGGGACCAAAAATTTTGGGCAAGCGGCGTGAAACTAGCCATGACTTAGTACTTGCACAAACAACATTACGAGGGGGAAAAATGGTGAAACTAGGGTGATGCGAGCCGGGTTACTCTACTGGGGGATAGAGAGAACTAAGGGAGCATAAGACAGGAAGGCTAGGGTTTCACCATAAACAACAAACAAAAACACGGGAAAGGAGAGGGGAAAGAGCAAAGATACCATGGGATGGCGAAGACGAAGCCATGCCCCCTCCCTTGCCAAGGATAGGCACGAAGAAATCACCACACAAGAAAGTGGGGAAGCACTCCCTGATCTCCCAATGCGTGCAAGGAGAGAGCAAAACCTTCGGTGAAAAGACTTGTAGAGGCCCGATCTACAACTTGGTGGAGTGGGGAGGGTTTTGGGTGGAGGGAAGGGCCTATGGGGGTGGGGAAGCTTGAGGCGGCCTCCATGGAGGAGGGAGGGGCGTGGGGAAGAAAGAAAGGAAGAGGAAGGAACTGCCCCACGCGTGGGCTTTAAATACCCACTCCAAAAAAATATTTCGGCAATAAGTTCGGTCCGACCGGTTCCTACGCCGGAAATTTCGGCGATAGAATCGGCGAACCGACCTAGTGACCGGAAATACCGGTGACGGCCGAAGTTTTCAAGCAGCCGAAAACATGTCTTTAAGGGTTTTAATTTGCTGCCAGAATTTCGGCGTCGGAAATTTCGGTCCCCAGGCCGACGAACCGGAAATTTTGCCGAAAAAATTCAGAAAGCTGCGAAAGAGTGTGTTTGATGATTTGGAGAGGAAAAAATTGTGAGGAATCATATGAGAATATACACAAGATTCAAATGAAGACCAGAGAGAGCACTGTCCACAAGGCAAGGTCATAAAAACAAATAAAAACGAAGAGCGACCATGGACAAAGGATTTATCTTGAAGCCACAATGTATCCAATACACAAAACCGACCATTTGGCGGAGGATTTCTCCCCCTATGTTTAAGCACACATGTCATGGTGCCTCAAAGATAGATGCTTGGACCCATATCATGACACGAGATCAATTTATGTTGCACACATAGGTAAGCATCAAACCAAGATATGGTAAAATGACCATCCCTACATGTGCTGCGCAACTAAGCCACATAACATGTTAAGAGCAAGAATATAGTGCAATAAGCAAATCAATCCAAGTTTTGGGGATCTAGGATACCGAGTTCTCGCCTCAACATGACAAACCGGGCTTCATCCAAAGGCTTCGTGAAGATATCGGCCAATTGGAACATCGTACCCACATGAGTGAGGTTGATATCACCATTTGCGACATGGTCACGTAGGAAGTGGTGGCGAATGTCAATATGTTTGGTGTGGCAATGTTGGACGGGGTTGTTGGCGATATTTATTGTGCTTTCATTGTCACATAGAAGAGGCACCGTACCAAGAGACACGCCATAGTCTTTCAAGGTTTGCCTCATCCATAACAATTGAGCACAACAAGATGCCGCGGATATGTATTCGGCTTCGGCGGTGGATAGGGCTGTGGAGTTTTGTTTCTTGGAATACCAACTCACCAACGACCTGCCAATGAATTGGCAAGACCCGGAGGTTGATTTCCGGTCAACCTTATCACCTGCCCAATCGACATCCGAATAGCCAACAAGCTCAAAGGTTGACCCCTTTGGATACCAAAGCCCGAGAGTAGGAGTGAGAACAAGGTACCTAAAAATCCATTTGACCGCCATCAAGTGGCACTCCTTGGGAGCGGATTAAAAACGAGCACACATTCCAACACTTAACATGATATCCGGCCTAGAAGCACAAAGGTGGAGAAAGGAACCAATCATAGAACGATATACCTTTTGATCCACGTCCTTCTCACCTATTCCAAGGCCAAGTTGACCATTTAGTGGCATGGGTTTCTTCATGGGATTAGCCTTTGCCATCTCGAACTTATTGAGCATATCCTTAATGTACTTCTCTTGAGAGATGAAAGTTCCATGAGGAAGTTGCTTTATGATGAAGCCTAGAAAGAACTTCAACTCCCCCATCATGGACATCCTAAATTTCATAGTCATCAACTCGGCAAAAGCTTTGTTATGATATTCGTTAGTTCCACCAAAGATAATATCATCAACATATATTTGAAAAATAAATAAGCCACCCCTTTAACCCGTTTGGTGAAAAGGGTGGAATCGACCTTACCCACGCTAAACCCATCCATGAGTAGAAAATCCCTAAGGTGCTCATACCAAGCACGAGGAGCTTGCTTTAGTCCGTAGAGAGCCTTATGGAGTAGATACACATGGTTGGGATAGCGTGTGTTTTCGAAACCCGGGGGTTCAGCTACATATGCAACCTCTTTCAAGGGACCATTAAGAAATGCACTTTTCACATCCATTTGATAAAGCTTGAAGTTATGGAAAGATGCATAAGCAAGCAAGAGACGAATAGCTTCAAGACAAGCAACGGGCGCAAAGGTGTCCTCATAGTCAATACCTTCTATTTGGGCATACCCTTGCGCCACTAACCTTGCTTTGTTTCTTGTGATGACCCCGTTCTCATCTTGCTTGTTCTTGAACACCCACTTGGTCCCAATGACATTGATGCAATGATCTTTAGGCCTCTCCACTAGAGACCATACTTCATCACGGGAGAAACACTCGAGTTCTTCTTGCATGGCAATGACCCAATCCGGATCCTCCAAAGCCTCATGAACCTTAAGGGGCTCAAAGTTGGACACAAAAGCATGATTCCCACAAAAGGTTGTGAGGTTCTTCTTCCTGGCACGGGTCTCGATCCCTCTCGATATGCTTCCAAGGATATTGTTGACTTGAAGACCACTTGCAATGGAGGTGGCCTTAATCTTCCGAATTGTGCCTTCATGATCAACAAATTCATCTTTTGAGGGACCTTGATCATTGACACCATCTTGAGCTTGGCCTTGAGATGGAGATTGATCTTCTACTTGGTCTTGCTCGAAGGTTTGAGGGCTTGGTTCTTGTTCTTCGATTTGCAAGACATCATGAGTGAGATGTTGATCTTGTGATGCATTTGATGGCTCAACTTGGGTAGAGCTCGGCTCTTATTGAGTTGAGCTTGATTCTCCCCCATCATCTTGTTGAACATGAATGTGAGACTCGGTAGGCAAGATGTGCCTAATACCCATCAACTTGATGACTTGAGAAGAATCACCATCTCCTACATCACGAGAAGAAACTTGCCCCTCGTGGGGACCATTATTCTCCAAAAACTCCACGTCACAAGATACTTCAACACAACCATTAGTCTATTGTAGTATCTATAGGCATGAGAGTTTTACGCATAACCAACAAAAATACCCTCTATAGTTCTAGATTCGAATTTACCGAGCTTTTCCTTTTTGTTAACGAGACACTTGCATCCAAATACACGAAAGTAGTTGACATTGGGCTTATTACTTGTGAGAATCTCATATGGAGTCATATCAAAGGGAGCACGGAGGAAGAGCCTGTTCGTGTAGTGGACCGCGGTAGCAATAGCTTCTCCCCAAAAATTGTGAGGGGACTTGAATTCAATCAACATTGTTCTTGCCATATAAATTATTGTCCAGTTCTTCCTTTCAACAACACCATTTTGTTGAGGGGTATAAGGAGCTGAGAATTCATGCTTGATCCCCTCATCTTCAACAAATTCTTGCATGGTGTAGTTCTTGAACTCGGTGCCATTGTCGGTTCTAATAGTCTTGATCTCCACTCCATGAGTGTGTTGAGCTTGCTTGGCGAAGATCATGAATTCCTTGAAAGTCTCATCCTTCGTCTTGAGAATAAAGACCCAAGTATACCTTGAGTAATCATCAACAATGACAAGACCATATCTTCTTCCACCAAGAGAGTCATATGTCGAAGGCCCGAAGAGATCCAGATGGAGCAGTTCCAAGGGTCTTGGCGTGGCCACCTTGGTAACGGAAGGATGATGCTTTCCAATTTTCTTCCCTGAAATGCAAGCACTACACACACGATCTTTCTCAAAGGATATACCGGTTAGTCCAAGAATATGTTCACCCTTTAGGAGAAGATTGAGATTTCTCATGTTGACATGGCCTAGGCGACGATGCCAAAGCCATCCCTTGTCAGCCTTGGCCATTAGACATGTAGGAAGAGATTGTCTCTCTTTCGAGAGGTCGACCACATAAAGGTCGTCTTCCACGTGTCCACTGAGAACCAAGCTGAGATCATCACCCCTAAAGACCTTCACAAAAGTTCTAGAGAAATAGGAGTCATAGCCGACATCCGCGAGATGTTTAATAGGAAGCAAGTTGTAACCAAGGTTTTCAACATGTAGGACGGTCTCAAGAGTCAAAACCTTGGAAATTACCAACTTACCATAACCAAGAACCTTTCCTTTTGAGTTATCTCCAAAAGTGATGCTTGACGTTGAGTTGACATCGTGAATGAATTGGTCAAGCCCACTCCTACCTCCGGTCATGTGATTGGTGCATCCACTATCAAACACCCATTTTGATCCACCGGAGGCATAACCCTACAAAATCAATTCTTTGATTTAGGAACCCATTGAGTAATGGGTCCCCTAGCATTAGCAACAAGATCCTTAGGTACCCAAATTGAGTACCACCTATAAGCATAACCATTTCGAGGGCCAACATATTTGGCATATACATTTCCTTGAGTGCCTTACATAGCACATAGGAAGGATTAGACTTTCACACATACTTGTGATTGGGATTGCCCCTCATGGCTCCCCCATTCACCACATTCCTTTTGACCCGGTCAACCACCTTGTCACCTTCCTTCACAAAGGTTGTCTTCTTTGGTGGAATGTCATTGCTCGTGTTGTTCTTTGGATCAAACCCGACACCTTCCTTGGAAACTCTCGTCTTTTGATGGGATAAAATCTCATCTAGGATCTTTCCCTTGGAGGTAGGTGCACGACGCTCTTTCTCAAGTTGCTTTTTCAACTTCTTATTTTCCTCAATGAGGTGAGCTTGATCAAAGGTAGAGTTAGAGGTACAAGAATCATTTTCAACCAGAATTGGATCCTTCAATGTACCAAGAGCTTTCTCATAGGACACCCAAAGTTGATCATGGTTCTCTCCAAGTTTTATGAGCTCACGCTTGACAAGCAAACTAGCCTTCTCAAGGTGATCAAGGTCCTTGGTAAGAGAAGCATGAGCAACTTCAAGATCTTTCTTTGAGGCATCAAGCTCTTGGGACAATGAGTTAGCCCTATCAATAGTGTCCATGTCTTTTGCTTTATCAATTTCAAAGATTTCAATTTGTAGTTTAAGAAAAGAATTGGTATTCTTTTCCTCACAAAGCTCTTGCTCAAGAAGATTGAATCTTCGTTTCTCATCATCAATATGAGATTCCAAGCTATCAATGGCCTCATCACGTGAGCTAACAAGTTCCATTAATTGCTTGACTCTAGCACGATCAATAGGAGGAAGAGACTTCATGATAGCATACATTTATTTTATATATTATTTACCAAATTCATCATTACCACTATCACTATCATGGTCACTCTCAAGATCATCCAAGACACTAGATATGGATGGCGGAGAGACAATTACCTTGGAGATTCTTGCCATAAGACAAGAACCGGTGGTCTTGGGAATAGGAGAAATCTCGATGTAGTCCTTGGAGTAGTCGTAGGTGAGAGGTGAACCGGGTTCGACATATGCCAAAACGGTCACACCCACCACTTTCTCCTTATCCCCACACTCCACGTCGGACTTGTCCTTGGAGCTCCTTGCCATGAGGCAAGTGGCAGTGACCTTGGGGTTAGGAGAGTCGTCGGTGTAGTCCTTGGTGTAGTCATAGGTGAAGAGAGACCCGGGTTTGGCAAAGGCCAAACCGGCCACTCCAACCACCTTCTCTTCATCCTCTTCCTCATTATCGGTTATGTATTCTTGGCCTAGGAAGCCCTTATCATCACGCCTATTGTTTCTCTTGTATCTTTCATTGATGGGGTTGGGCTTCAATCTTGGGTTTGGCACCTTCTTCATACTTAGGCTTGTCAAGCCTCTTCTCATAAGGACACTTGTCGGCAAAATGGGTTGCCTCATCACAATTGTAGCACGTCCTCTTCTTATCACTTGATCCCATTGAGCTTCTCCTTCTTCGGAACTTCATGTTATTGGTGAAGAGAGCAAGTTGAGAGAGCATATCATCAACTCCATCAAAATCGCTATCTTCATCACTAGCAACATATTCTTGCACTTGCTTGGCCTTTAAAGCTAGAGAGTGGGAAGACCCGATAGCACGGTTGATCTCCTTGATCTTTTGCCCTTCATCCGCCAAGTTATCCGTGGAAACTAGATAAGAGATTAGATCATCATGAGTGAATTGATTAGCTCTATCAAGGAGTTGCAAGTTCAAGGAAAGCTTCTTGTCGGTGACCGCGATCATGGATACAATCTTGGACTTGATAAGTTCATCATTCAAATTGAATCCATCATCATACTTCTCACACCCTAGGCCACCAATCTTCATGCGGAGGGCAACGAGTCTCTTGTATGCTTCAGCGATAGTCTCACCATCATGGTTCATGAACATGTTCATCTCAGACTTGTCAGCTTCATACTTGGATTTTTGGATAAGAGAGGTTCCCTCTTGGAGAATGACAATCCTATCCCAAAGATCCTTTGCGGTGGGGATGTCGCTGACTTGATCATGGAGAGTGCGGTGAATGGCACTCCTTATGTTGTCACAAGCCGTTGAATTTAGTTGGCGGTCGTAGTACTCTCCCGGGGTGAGGTTGTTGGGATCATGAGGGTGGAAACCGGTGCATACAATCTCCCAAAGCTCAACGCTGCAGCTGCGAAGATGAGATTCCATAGAAGCTTTCCAATGAGAGAAATGAGTTACATCATAATGAGGTGCAGGACCCGAACCATTAATATGAGGAATGATGTTCTTTTCTTAGGATAAACATAAGGGAATTGATTAGGGGACGTGGAAGTTTTTGATGAGCCGCCCTCATGAGCGGACTCGGCATCCTTATCCTTCTCGGTGTCCATTGGTCTCCCTTGAGGTACTACCAATGGATTACCAAGAAAAGCCCCATAGCCAATGGCCTTAAGTTGTCCTTCTAGGTAACTCATTTGAACAAGGAGATCGGAATCCGCCTTGGCCTTTTCAAGGGCACCCTTGGCTAAGATTTCACGAAGCTCCTTGACCGAATAAGTTTTTTCCTCCTCATCATCGGAGAAAACCATCTTTTCTCTTAGGCGGTAAAGCCCTTAAAAGAGCCCTTGGCTCTGATACCAATTGAAAGTGTAAGATGGTTAACCTAGAGGGGGGGGGTGAATAGGTTTCTACAAAATTCTTTATAATCTTTTGCAAGTTTTAGGCTTTGTGGAATGTAAGTGAGCCTAAATGCAAACTAGGTGAGGCAACCTAGAAGATGTACAAGGTACTTCAAGCTCGAAGGCTATCACAAGGTAAACAACACAAGTAAGAGGTCGGTTAAGGAATAACTGAAGCACGCGGAGACGAAGATGTATTCCCGTGTTCACCACCTTTGGGAAGGGGGCTACGTCATGTTGGAGAGGTGTGAGGTTCCACGAAGGATTCCTCACGCGCCACAAAGGCTCACCTTCTTCCCCGAGCCTATCCCACGAAGGAATAGCTCACTTAATCGTGGTAGACTTTAAGGTAGTATCCAAACCCTCACAAACTTTCCACGGATAAATCACAAGCCGAATGCCTCCGGGCGACTCTAGCCCCCTAGGGTTTCCCACAAACCCAAGAGTAACAAGATAACTTGATGAAATCAAGGGGGGATGAACTTTGGATTGGTGGAAACGTAGATCGGGACCTCCTCTTTCTTTCTACCAAAGGGATTTGGATTTGGTTGGGTAGAATGGGAGAACCTCAAGCTTTTGTGTTTCAACAATGGAGGAGAGAGAGAGAGATTCAAGAAATGAAATGTTAGCTCAAATGCCTAACCTCACAGTGGAGAAGAAAGGGGTATATATAGTGTGAGGGAAAAAAGAGCCGTTTGGAGGTTACTGCGACAGAACCGGCAATAAGTCCGGTCGGACCGAGTTGCTTGATAGAACCAAAGGGTGGCGACCGGAAATTCCGGCGACAGCACCGGTGCCGCCAACGCTTTTGCCGATTTTGCAGTAACTTCTTTAGACTCATTTTTCAAGGCAGATTTCTCTCTTTCTCCGGACGGGTGTGTGTGGGTGGATGATGAGAGGCTTATATGGTGTAGAACATCCCCAAAGAGCACATCGAGATCACCCCTCTTAATAGTGTGGTGTTTCCTAATTGACTCAAGAGTAAATAAGAGAGAATAATAAACAATGACACTGGCTCTCCATAGAGAAACGAATGGGGGGGGGGTCACCCATCACCTATCACCAACAACCTGCGGATTCTCACATGTAGAGAGCTAATAGAAACATTTGTCCATCCTCTAGCTCCGATGTCATAGTTAATCAAAATATTAGATAAGGGCTATTTGCCCTTTCATATAGTATGGCGCAAATTCTTTGCTGCTTCCAGGCTCATACCAACATAATGGTGATCTACACTTCCTTCCATACAGAACCTGATATGGAGCTGATTTTAGACTACTCTGATAGCTATTATTGTAGGAAAATTCTGTCAACGGTAGATGATCTTCCCATTTACCTCCAAAATCTAATGCACGAGCTCTTAACATGTCTTCTAGTATATGATTTGTTCTTTTTGTTTGACCTCCTGTCTCTGGATGATAAGTTGTGCTAAAATATAACTTTGAACTAAGTGCTTCATGCAATTGCTTCCAAAATGCTGAAGTAAACACTGATCCCCTATCAGTTACGATCTTTTTGGGCACTCCATGCTTACTTACTATCTCTTTGATGTAAACTTCTACTAACTTCTCGGCATTATCTTTCTGATTTACCGGAATAAAATGTGCACTTTTAGTGAGTCTGTCCACAATTACCCATATCATATCCTTCTGTTTAGGTGTCATGGGCAATCCTGTGATGAAGTCCATACTTATTTCCTCCCACTTCCATTCGAGAATTTCCAAAGGTTGTAATGGTACTGCTGGACTTTGATGTTCAGCCTTCACCCTTTGGCAAGTATGGCATTCTGATACATATTTAACAATGTCCCTTTTCATGTTATTCCACCAGAATAGTTCTTTCAAGTCCATATACATCTTAGTACTTCCTGGATGTATAGAATATGGTGTTTCATGTGCTTCTCTGAGTATGACATCTCGAATCTCAGTCACATCTGGAACACAAAGACGATCTTGGAACCATAAAGACCCATAATCTCCAAGGCAAAAAACGGATCTTTGACCTTGAGATATCCTCCGAATTTCCTCGGCAATGAAAGGATCTTCTGCTTGATGTCTAAAAAATGTGTGCTTAAGATCACTGTCCTGCTCTGCAACTACCTGCATAGTGGCTAATCCTCCAAGAACCTCTGTTCTAATGAATTGAAGTTCTAATCTTTCTAAGTCCATTTGTAACTCTTTTGGTAGCTCCCGATTGATAGGCTGAATGTCTGCACTCTTTCCGCTTAAAGCATCAGCTACAACATTTGCTTTCCTAGGAGTATAGTTGATTGTTAAATCATAATCTTTGATCAGTTCCAACCAACGCTTCTGTCTCATATTAAACTCCTTTTGAGTGAAGAAATATTTAAGACTTTTATGGTTGGTGTATAACTCACATCTGGCTCCATAAAGAAAATTCCTCCATCCTTTCAGCGCAAATACTACTACTGCTAACTCTAAATCATGAGTTGGATAATTGACTTCATGTGGTTTCAGTTGTCTTGAACCATAATCAATCACCTTCCGGTCTTGCATTAACACACAACCCAAACCTTCTTTAGATGCATCATAGTATACTATGAAGTCCTTCCCTGTTTTAAGAACTGCTAAGATTGGAGCTGTGGTTAACCTAGTCTTCAACTCCTGAAAACTTGCTTCACACTTCTCATCCCAATTGAATGGTGTATTCTTTCTTAACAACTTGGTCATTGGTCCAGCTATTTTGGAGAAACCTTCAATGAATCTCCGATAATAACCAGCCATCCCTAAGAAACCTCGAATTTTCTTCACATTGGTTGGTCCACCCTAATCTTGTTGAACTTTAGATGGATTTACAGCAATTCCATCTTTACTGATCACATGACCGAGGAATTCTACCTCATATAGCCAAAATTCACACTTACTGAACTTAGCATAAAGTTTATGTTCCCTTAGAGTCTGCAATGCTATTCTCAAATGATCAGCATGCTCTTCCTTATCCTTGGAGTATATCAGAATATCATCAATAAAGACTATGACGAACTTATCCAAATATGGCATGAATATTTTGTTCATCAAGTTCATGAATATTGTTGGTGCATTGGTCAAACCAAATGGTACTACCAGGTATTCATGGTGTCCATATCTTGAGACAAATGCTGTCTTGGGAACATCCTCAGGCTTGATTTTTATTTGATGGTATCCAGATCTTAGGTCGATCTTTGAAAATACTCCGGCTCCTTTCACTTGATCAAACAAATCTTGAATTCTTGGTAAAGGATACTTATTCTTGATAGTAACGTTATTCAGATTTCTATAATCTCCACACATCCTTCTTCCACCATCCCTCTTATACACAAAGATAACTGGTGTTCCCCATGGGGATACACTTTCCTGAATAAACCCTTTTCTGGCTAACTCATTAATTTGATCTTTAAGTTCTTTCAATTCTTTTGGTTCCATCTTATATGGTGCTTGAGATATTGGTGTTGTACCGGTAATTAGATCAATAGTGAATTCTATCTACCGATCTGGTGGCATTCCAGTTAGCTCTGCTGGAAAAACATCTTGAAATTCATTTACTATAGGAATATCTTCTAATCTGACCTCTTTCATCGAGTTCAACTGCAGATCCACCATGATATGACTGTGCTTATTTGTTTGGTAAACTATCCTGGCTCCACTTGGAGTTTTGATTGATACAGTTTTCTCCTCACAATTTATCTGAGATCCATGTTCCATCATCTAGTCCATCCCCAGCACGACTGCAATTCCCTTCAAAGGAATCACATAAAGGTCTGCAAAGTATGTACAACCACAGATCGAGATAACTTGATCTTGTTTAATGTGGCGTACAATCACATTCCCCCCTGTCGTAACTATGGTCATAGGGTTTACTAACGTTGCCCTTCTAATCCCAAACTTATCACAGAATTCTTCAGAAATGAATGAAGTAGTTGCACCAGTATAAAATAGAACTTTGCCGGGATTGGTAAGGATATTGAGCGTACCTATCACAGCATGCTCCGAATTATCCACCTCCTCCAGGGTTGCACAGTTCAGCTTCCCGGTAGGTCTGTTCCTCTTGCCATTGTTGTTCTTGCCATTATTTCCTCCTTTACTGGGTTGTCCATATCCTCCACTGACTTACCTTCCATATCGAACTAGCCAACCTCCTTGTGGTTTGCTTGGACAATTGGGCTTGATGTGACCTCTCTGACCACAAGCATGGCATACAATTACTGGTTTCGGGAAATCCCTGCTCAGATGACCTGGGAGTTTGCAATTGTGGCATATAATATTATTTACATTTGGATTTGCACTCCGATTGGAATTGTTGTTGGTATAGGGCCTATTCCTTGGTTTGAATTCCAGATTGGGCTTGTGCTTGCTTGCTTGTATCCTCTTTGTTTCCTTCTTAGCTCTCTTCCTTCTATCCTCTTGGACATTCTTATAGTCATCTTCGAAGGTAATAGCTGCATCTAGCAACTGCTGATAAGTTTGCTTATTAGCCAACCTCAACTGCATCCTTACAAATGGATTTAATCCATGCAGAAAACGCTTCTTCCTCTTTTCCTCCGTATTAACTTCTTCCTCAGCATAACGAGACAATTGACTAAACTCCCAGATATACTTCATAACACTAGTATATACCTGCTGCAGCTCTTCAAATTCTCTCTGCTTCAACTCCATAACACTCTCCGGAACATGATATTCACGGAATCTCTGTTTAAACTCTTCCCAAGTATACTCCCTTCCTGGTTGTTGCATGGCCAACTGATTCTCCCACCAAGATGCTGCAGGTCCAGTCAGAAGATGAGTTGCATACCTCAATTTCTCCTCATCATTGCAACCTCGGTCTTGACTTTCTTCTCATGTCTACTAGCCAATCTTCTGCATCCATTGGTTCAGGAGCTGATGCAAAAGGTAACGGCCTTGCATTCTGGAAATCAGATAGACTCACTCCTCCACCTTCAGGTGCCCTCTGATTTGCTCGTCCCAGCAACTACTCCATGAACTTGTTTTGGGTCTATTGCATCATTTGCATACACTGCATAAAGTTCTGCTCCATTAACGGCCTCATTGGTGGTGGTGGTAATGCTCCCTGACTTGCTGCATCTGCATCGGCCTTCTCCTTGGCCTCGCGTTCAATCCGCTGCTGCTCAGATTCGGTTTCTACACCCGTATCCATGACCCTCTAGTCCTGCAACATAAAGCGAATACTCATAATTACGTCATGCACATGTGTTCTAAGCTCGACTTTACGCACAGAACTAGTCACACAATGAAGATCCAAAGAAAATCCAAATATGCATTTCACATATTATACATAATATCATAATAATACAAAGTCATTACAACATATACCATATAGGTATAATTGCAACACTACCTTATTTATCTAAATATCTTATTTCTTGGAGTACATTACACGGTACTTGACACTTCTAAATAGTTGCCTACTTCTAGTAGTAACTACGCTCATCATACATGATTGATGTCCAACCGTGATGACGTGTCGTTCATCGTATAGTTTGTGGAACAAATGGCCTTCCAGAAGGAACATACTCAGAATCTGAAGTGTCAGGACTTGAGTCATTACTCAACCTGAGCGCATTGAATCCCTCCAGCTTAGCTGAAAAGTCTTTAGAAACATATTCAACATTATATCCCGCTTTCATCTCCTGAGCTTCATTCCTTGAGTTGTCAACAGAATACGCAGATCCTGCTGATCCCAGGTGCTCCTTTGGGCAAGATAGTTAAACACCGGATAATGTATATTCCCTGGGTTTTGAGAAGATGTTGATGATTAAAAACACTCTCTCCTCAGGATCTTCTTCTTCATCCTGATTATTTATCGACATGGCATTTCTACTACTGTTACTAGGGTTAATTCTTGCACCCATCCAACTAGATTGTCCAACATTTCTGTCAGAACCATCTGTGGACATCTGGTGTTCATGAGATCCTTCATATGATCCTCTCCTCCAAGCATCAGAATTCTCAATAGGAAATTCTGAATCAGAACCATCCTCTGAACCCTGTGGTACTGCATACCTCGTATCCATAGTAGGATCATGTATAGGTTCAGGACTTGGTGAATAAGGATATAGTATAAAAGATTCAGGATCTATAGGTATATCCTTAAAAATAGGTGTTGCACTACTACTTTCTTCCTTCCCCAACTGGATTGCTAACTGGTTCCTCCTTTCTAGATTAGTTAGATCCTGTAACATGTCATTTTTATCTTCGACAATCACTTGGTGTGTCTTATAAAAAGATGCAACAAGTGTTCGGTATCTATCCATAAACTTGGAAGCTAACTTAGGATGCTTCTTAACCAAAGTAAGATGATCCGGTACAGGCTCCGAGTCTATAGAATCACGAGGTATCACAGAAAATGTGCTACCCTCTAACTCCTTGGCTTTATGCGCCCGGATATTAGCTATCGCCTCCACAACGGCAACATGATATGCTGGTAAGTGACTCCTACCTTCACCTATAGGTAGATCGTGATATAATCCAAGCTCCTCTGGAAGTTGGATACTCACACGATACTTGGATAACATCCGGCCATCATGGTAAGTTATAGTGTTTACTGGAATTCTAGTTGGACAACTAAATATATTTAAAAGTTGACAAAGTTGGTCTGTGAATGATCCTTGATAATCATCAAGAGTCTCCTCTTTCCTTACCAAAGTCTGTTTTGGAAACTTTGGTGCCATAGCTCTGTATATCAAGAAAATAATTTTTATTAGTAACCAATAATATATTGCATCATAATAAAGAATTATCGCACTAAATTATACAATGGAATATTCTCATTTGAATACCCGTTATATTTCTTTTTAGAGAATTCTTTATCATTGCTACACTCTCCTACAGGTAATATCCTTACTAGGTTTCCAACCTAAGGTCAAAGCAATTTGCTTTGATACCAACTGCGGTGACCCAGCATACAACTGCATGTGTAGTACACTATATTCGTTGACATGACATCCACAGAACACCGTTCCGTAAATATCACATCCCTCAGAGTGGTATGACAGAAACATTGCGGGTCCATATTACAAACACACATACATTATTATTATTATTACAATATCGGAAGTACAAGACTTCCAAAAGATTCAGCTTACAAACCAAAATATAAGTGTTTCAACGGAAGTTTCAAATTTAAACTTAAACTCCAAATTGAGCTCAACAACTTATTGCTATATATTGTTCATGTTGCTCGACTCAAGTGGCTACTAGAACTATAATAATTATTCGGAATCTTGGAAATCTCCTCCGTAGACGATGTCGTAGTCCTCCCCTTCTACGGCTCCATACAGGTTGGGCTCTTCATAGAAGACCTCCTCTTGACTCTCAGATGCATACATTGGAGTATCTTCAGGATTCTCAGAGTCTAAGCAAGGATTCAAAGGAAAGGATGAGTAACAACGTTACCCAGCAAATTCATTATATGCAAGGTAGGAAGTTTGATGCTCTATCTACCACCTCAGACTATCAGTCTTTGGCACTATGCAATTTTCATAAATCTTTCTTCAAAGGTTGATTTTATTATAAAAATCTATGACCATCAGCCTTCACAGGTTGACCAGAACTTTCATGGAGTTCCTTTCCTGCCGTGTTCATATCTCCTTCCTGGAACAGGGAGTAACAAGTTACAATTCTTACACTCTATAGAGGTGCGTTACTTTTCCCATGAGAGATCAACTCCTTGTTGCACAACCGGGCGTACTTTCCCGTCCACAATTCCATGATGTGGGGCCCAGTAGTTGGTCCAAGCCAATCACTGCCCTCTCATGACCTCATATGTACCTTACGATCCTTCGGGGCTGGCTCACCTTCGTTAAGCCCCCTTTCGGGCAGGCTAAAACCCTGATGAGTTCCCGAAGACTCTATGACCTAGTGATGCCCGAAATAATACCATTTACATGGATTATATCCCTAAACACCATTCATAGATAATATAGACACCAAAAGTGTGGGGAGTAAGGGTGCCCACCCATATGTTGGATCCGCACAAGGAATCACAACGTCACGTTAAGGTCGTCTTGCCTCCATACAAGAGGAAAATGATACAACTGAATTCTCCGTCCCATTCCAAATCCCATGGTTAACGCGTAATATACGGCGAAAGAATCACTGATGTCATGGGTTATTAATCCCTAATTGTCCATCATTATTGCAATTAGAACCCTAAGTTCTATTGCTCCATCATATCATCACTTAGGATGATATCTAAGATTTAGTACCTTGAGAAAATAATGTTTTCTTTTTCTATAATATAGATGATAACACACAATTTGCAAATACTTTGATAAAGACTCTTCAAAGGACATGAGCAAGTGATGAACTTGCCTTGTGATTGCAAGGTAGTGAAGTCTGATGCTTGCACTGGACCGTGAGCTTCTATGTCTACAAAAACATCATTATTGCCTGGTAAGGACAATATTTAAAGAAGCAAAATGATTATGCAAAGTAATGTAATGCATTATTTAACTTTATATGTATTCTCCCCCATTATTTAAATTATAGAAAAAACTTTTTAAATAATTAAGGATTTATAAATATTAATTTTTAATATTTATTGAATATTGTATTCTTTTATTTTATTTCCTTTTATTTGAATTCTATTGATTTAATAATTCCTTTAAGAATTATCATTTAAATACCAAAAATTGTTATTAAATATTTGTTTAGTATTTTTCTAAAATACTATAGTATTAATATATAATGAAAGTGATTTTTATTTATTTTTATCATCTTTCAATAATTTTGTAAAATTCCATAAGGAATATATATATTACAAAATTCTTAATAAAATTTATATGTCTAAAATTTATTTCTTATTTTATTTGAATAGTTTGGATTACTGTGAACCCAAAAATATTTTATTTAGAATTTTTGGACTTTATTTTATTTTCTAGAATTTATTTAAGTTCAAGGGCATTTTGGTCTTTTTCTAATTATTAAAACAGGTTCTAAATGATTTGGGCTGACTGTTTGGATTTATTGGGCCCTTACGGCCCAGTAGGGCAAAGTCAAAACAACACCCCGAAGGGTTACTGGCCTAACCCAGCCCAACACTCTATGTCTCTCTCTCGAGCTTACCTCTCTTCTTATCCTCCCCTGACCCCGTGGTCAGCGGTGTCACCGCCGGCGATTCACACCGCCGTGGACCTCCCTGGCCACTGCCGTGGCGCAGGACGAGGTTGTCGGCCCCGCTCTACCCTCCTGTCCAATTCGATTTGGACCTGGAGCCCTCTTGTGGCCAGATCGATTCCGTTATGAACCCAAGGGTTCGGGGTGGCATTGGTACTGATGTTGCCGCTGTTGTCGTGTGACTTGGTGATGCTCCTCTCCCCTAGGCATGGCTATGGTCCTCATGTGGCGTTGTGGGTCATGGCCTTGGGGTGCTCCCATGCCGCCATGTTAAATCGGCCTTCTACGCCTCTTCTAATCTCTGAGGACCTTCGGTAAGTCGTTCCTCTCCCTATCATGCTCTCTGTGCTAGGCCATCCCATGCTAGATGTTGGTAGTGGCATCTCCTGGTTAGTGTCCTGTCCTGATTAAGATGGTTTGTTCTGCTTAGGGTTCATACCCCTCTATGGAGTAGATATCTAATGAGTTGGATCAAGTTTTGATGGTCCCTAAGCATACTAAGTGGTTGTTAGCTGTGGCTTGCTGTTTAAAATTGGCTGTGATGATGTTAGTGGTTTACCCGATGATTCTATGGATTAATTTTTATATGATTCAGATGGTAAAGTTGCTCTAGAAGCAATACTTGGGAAATCTAGTGGTTTTAATAGCTCACCACTATCATTACTTGGTTAATGACAGTGAGTGTTGTATGATGAAGTCACTGTGTTAGTACTGTTGGCTTAAGAATCCTTTTATAGCTTGAGATCAAATATTCTCTTACAGTGAAGATATGTATATGGATTTTCCTGATTATGATTCCTATGATGTTAGGAAAATGATTTATAGTTGGTTGGTTATATTTGTGAAGATTGGATGCTTAACCTGCTTAGTTTAGAACTGTTCTTGTGACACCATCCTTGTATGGCACACAATATTAGATTCTATTACTTGGTTTGGTCTTGTTCAAGCTTAATATTAGCTTGTCATTATAGATAAGTGGAATTCTCTTTCCTTGCATCCCTAGAACCCATTATGTTGGTCTGAGGTTTAGGGATTAAGTCTTTGTCTTGTTGTTTCTCATGAATTGGTTCTGGTAGTGATACCAGCTACTGTTTCTTGAATCAAAGTTGGGGAAATTGATTGTAGGCTTGATAACTTATATAGATCCATAAGATTAGATTCTAAGGTGTTACTCCTATTTAAGAGATGTGCCTAGAAGTTTAAATCTTGGCTATATTCATTCTTGAATTGAAATATAGCTTTATATCTTAGATCAATGATGTTGTCCTGAGATCTTAGTTGGATCTTTATAATTTTCTGTTTGCTTTTAGTGTTTAAAAGTTCAGTGATGGATTCACATCACTTGGGTGTTTTCTGAGAATTTGAGTAAGAGAAAAATCATGAATACTTGTCTAATCTTAGACAGATAGATCATGTGATGGTCTATTTTACTCACCACACTCATTTGGTATTGGGGTTGCTAGTGGTTGATCTTGTGCTAACTTTATTTGGTGCTCTCCTGGTATTTCCAGCTCCTAGCTTGTCGTTGATCTAGCCCTTCAACTCCTGGTCCTGATGGCTTGATCTTGGTCTTGCTATCCACCTGATCCACCCCCTCCTTATGTCACCATTTTTGTGATGTGATCCAGGGTTTTGATTGGTGTGATCTAGCTTAGCTTTGGCTTGGTTTAGCTGGTGGCTGTTGTTCTTGGTGTGTAAGAACAAGAAACTGGTGTGGAGTTTGCTTCCCACGGCTGTGTTGAGCAGTTTTGTGTGATTGGGCTGTTGCTGTGGTGCTAACAACACACACCATGCAGTTTGGTGTGTGTGCTGCCTGTGTGCCTGCTGCACAACTTGTGGATATGTTCTGAATTTGAGAGTTAGTTTTATCAGGTTACCTTTTTCTTGGTTGGTGAAACTTGCCCCTCCTTGCAGTTTATTTGACTTATGTCTTAAATTATGGAAGATATATTCTTTCATATTGGTGAAACTTGCCCCTTTAAAGGATTACTCAATGATAAAATCTTGAACAGTGCACTTCAGTGTCAATTCTGAGAGTAATATAATTTTAACCTTAACTTTCTTTCTTTTTGTTTATGTTTGTTTTGCAGGTACCAGACTTGGAAATTCAAGACTTTAGTCTAGGTTTTCTTTTTCTTTGTAGAATAGTCATATGTAATATTTCTTTATTCTTTTGTAATTTTATTTTCTTATTCTTTTCTAATAAAGATTGTACTATTATTCAATAAAGAAATATTATTCTGTTATTTAATTACTATTATAAAGATTGTTGCTCATTTACATAAGTTACATTTTTGTAACTTATTTGTTTATGGAATAAATATTCATTTTATTTATTATGTTATTTATTTAAGGTTTGAGCTATTAATCATCATCTCTTGACTAATTCAAAATACTCAAACATAATCCTAAATTCTTTTGAATTATAATTCAAACACTCAAGTATTAAATTCAAATTTCTTTCCCCAAAACACTCTAATCCACAAAGATCATATCAAGGTCTATACAATCATCCTTCAAGACTATACCTAATCTCAAAGCATGCAATAAACTTTGATCACTTTAGGTTTTTATTTTTGGCGAAAAATTTACCCACATTTTCATAGATGAATACATGCAACATCACAAATTCCTAAATCTACCCTTCGTTGGTTCCTAAATGCTGGGATGTTACAGTAACTGGTCGACCATAGCTCTTTATCATCTGTTTACACATTTACAGACTTTATCCAGTTACACATCTCTAATCTTGAGATGAAGTATGTTGGTTTGTTCTTTGTATTCAGCGGCTATGCTCCAGTTGAGGAATTTACCATAGTGCTTGCCAAGATATATTGGACTCCCAAATAAGTGGGGAGATAAGTTTGAAGTTATAGTTGCATCAAACTGGACATCGATCCGTTATTCAACGAGAGCTTTTCAAGTTGGCTCGCCCTTCCTTAGGGCGATAAGATATGTCACAAATTGGTCAGTTACTTTGAGCTTAGTGATCTTCCTACACTTTTGCTGATTGGTCATGATGGGAAGACACTAAACAACAATATATTGGGCCATAAAACAAGCATGGTGTGGAAGCATGGGAGGGGTTCCCCTTCAATGCAGAGAAGCTGGTAGTTCTCGATGAGAAGGCAAAGGCTAAAAGCAGAGCCACATACGTTGCATTTCCTCCTGGTCACCGGTGATTTACACACTTTGTCCTTGGTACGATGAAGCAAAGGTATGTTTTATGTATGCTTGTTTTCATAGATTAATATCTCTTGTGGTTGGCAAGAATGGATTAGACCTATTTCTGTTTGAAGTAAGATGCAGTAAATTATGCTTGATGTCTTGCAAAATATCATGGGAGTCAATTAACAACCATGTTTACGTAGCACGATTTTCACTCTCTAAATTTTTGTTAGTTGAATTCGTGATAAGCATTCTTCATCTTTCAATTTTCCTAGGCATCTTATTTATGTAAAGAGTTGTGAAACAGGCAGAGATTTAGACTCTCCATATCATGTTCAGCAAGATCTTAATTTTATATGTTGTTTTTGTACAAACATCAGATGATGTTCCATGATTATTTTTGAATAAATTTGATGATTGTTTAGTCCATAATAAATTGGATGATTCTTCAGTCCATAATATACCCAGGCGCGGCCGCAATGTTTGTGGTTGCCACGTGGTTTCTAGCACTTGCACTTGCGCGATGCCGCGTTGCCATGCTCAGCGATGCAGATTAGATGAAGTGCACATAGATACGACTATGTACTGTACCAGCTGTAGGTGAAGTGCATATCGACACTCTGCCTGGACAGCGTCGACCTTGGACGCGGGGTGGCCCCTCACGATAGTCGAGGGCGAGGACATGTCAGAAGAGGGAAGGGGGAGATGGAGGCTACCTAGGGGCACCTTCAACGTTTGTGGCTTCCGCGCGCTTTTCGGCACTTGCACTTTCTCGAAGCCGCGTTGCAATGCCAAGCGATGCATATCAAGCTTAAGATGGAGAAACCTTATGGTTGGTTCTCAGCATGCTCATGAGCGGGTAATGCTGACTGAAACTCACCAAAATGATTTGCAGGTGAGACTTGCTACAACTTCTCGATTTTGGGTCAAGTTCGCGCTCCAGGATCCCATGGTTCCATTGCAGTTACATATATAAAAACATAGCTGCTCATATGATAGGGAGGTTAAAGACATATCCGTATTACACTATCTGTGAAAGTACCAACAATATGTATATGTATTGGTTACATTTTAGGAATATTCTGTATGTCAAAGATATATAAAGGCATGCAGGTGATCATCAGTAAATGATTTTTAACCGGAATATCTTTTTGTGCAGAACTACCATTTAAAGGTTCTCAAGATCATATGCTTATCCTGTTACTTATAATCAACAGATTAGTATCATAACTTCCTATGATGAACATATTGCTTTGCTATTAACCTTACATGGTTTTTCTATCTTACGGTTTGATGTTTGCTCTTTTGTGATTCCCAATGGATAAGGACATGTCTCACTTGTTGATTTTTTTGCATTGCAGTTATTCACAACGTATCATCACTCATCAGGTTCCTGTTGGTTATTTTTTCTGCATTGGCGCTAAAAAAAGGTATCTGTTATTCTATTGTCTAATTATCAATGCTACTAATATTTTTCAGGTGCAGATCCTAATTGGCAACACTAAGTTATGCAACACTACGTGTATGTGTATTGTTTGGATTACAGGCAAGTGACTCTACCTTGACTTTATTTACCCATGTTTGCATATTTTGTAAGCTATTCATGTTTTCCTCTTCAAGTGGTTAAATTTGATTGGCCGAGCTGTGTGGCCGAAATGGATTATGTGCATTAAAAAATGAATGATTCGGGCAACGCACTTCCCTAGAGGAATTTAACACCATATGTTGCCCTGATCTGACATGTTATCTAGGATACTTTTGTACACTGTTGTGAATGTAATCTTGGGTCTTCAGTGAATGACTCATGTGTAGTCGAGGCCAACATACTTAGTTGGATGCACAAATTTCGTGATGGAAAGAATCGAAGAGAGATTTCGAGCATGCCTCTAAACAACAAGGGCGGAACTGCTAAATGTACGGCATATTCTATTTAGCCCATGAACTAAATTCCTTTTAGCTCATATTCCGAAAGAATATGCACCGGTTAATAGATATATAGTCACTTATGCCACACTTATCAGATTTCGAAAGAAGTATGTAAGGAGGAGATATCACAGCGAGGATCAAGATGCTCAATTGCTAATTATTTGATCACCTATTCAATGTACGTATTTGTTCTTTCGTTTTGCTTGTGGGATGCACTGTTGTGTGAAGTCATGTGAATTTTTCAAAAGTTTATATTAGAATTTTTTCTGATGAAATTCATTCTTAATCTACGTCCAATTCTGATAGTTTATTTTAGAAAGTTTTCTGATGAAATTTATTCCTAATCTATCTCCAATTCAGAAAGCTTATTAGAAAGTTAGGTTATGAAAGTTAGACTATGTATAGGATGCTTTTATATATGTGGATATACCATTACTTGCTAGCTCTCATATCTGAGCTAAATTGCTTGCTTCCTTCCCTATGTGTTGTTTCCCATGGAGCTTAAAAAAATATGGGAACACTACTTTGTTGATAAATAATGAAAACGATGTGTAAAGAATAATTTATAACTAACTAAAAAAAGCTTAGTTAAGATGAATTGTTTTGTGCATGTTCGCTTCACCTTCTTCATGCTCTACTACTATTATTATGTTACGACCATGGCATTCAGTTCTAGCAAAAACTACAACTGACCAGATTGCTAAAAGCCAAGGGTTTCACTATACAGTGTCCATGATCTCTTTTATTTGAGATGCACTCTTACCTCCTTTGAGAATAGGTTCAACATGACTAATGATATGCCTCTACCAGTCTACCGGTGTAGTTAATATTGGATCAGGTAACCTGTTTTTAGAGAATATTAGAAAATATCAGTGGAATTCAGATTGCAATTCTCAAGTGGTTGCCTCGGCTAGGATCTTGATTTTAAAATTGCAGCTATTTGTTCGTCTATTAGACGTAACTGTTCCGAAAACCACAGTTGAGATGAAGATCAGCAAGATGACTACTATTCCCCTAGCCTTTTATTTTCCTATTTGAACTATGCCCACACATTCAAACATGGATCATTTGTTGCTCGTGGAGAAGAAAAATAAATGGAGTCATGTACATTTCTGTACATAGATGAAAAAAAACAAATAAGATGAAGAATGGAATAATTGCATCTGATAGATAGTCCATTGATGATGATCGACATGGCACTTCATTGGTAACCCCAAGCGCAGGATGTGTGAAGAGCAAGTAGCAAGTTTTCCCTCAGTTGAGACCGAGGTTATCGAACCAAAAGGAGGAAGGAAATATCACACGGGTGTTGCAAACAACGTGGAGACCTGCACAACACAAACTCAAGACTTTGCCCCAACAAATCAGTGAGGTTGTCAAACTCACCGGTTTGCTGTAACAAAGAATTAAACGTATGGTGTAGAAGGTAATGGTTTGCAGCAAGTAAACAAGTAACAATGGAAGATGTATCAATGGTAAAGATTAGACCGGGGTCCATAGTTCACTAGAGGTGCTCTCCTTAGATAAACAACATGCCATGAAGGGTAAACAAATTACAGCAGGGCAATTGATAGGAACCGAGCAAGGCGTAACAATGCAATTACTGGTTAGAAAGATCCAATGTGATTCGATTGGGCAATACAACATGATACATAGACCACCATCCAATTGCATCTATGACTAGAAGTCCACCTTCAGGTTATCATCCGAACCCCCTCCAGTATTAAGTTGCAAGCAACCGACAACTGCTTTAAGCAAAGTGTGTAAGGTAAACAGTCTACATGTTCTATGAACAAGAGACTGTTGTTTTCTCCCTAGTAGCAACAACACATCTACAACCGAAGAGATTATTGTCACTTTCCTTGGAAACTAGAGGCATGGATCCACTATCGAGCATAAATACCCCCTCCTGGAGTCACTAGCAACTACTTGGCCAAGATAGCTACTAACAACGGAGATCATGCAAGATCACAAACAACACAAACATGATAGAATCATAAAGACAAAACCATTAATCAAACCAACATACTAATCTCAATATCCATCGGATCACCGCAAACAAAACATGCATGATTACAAATAGATTAGATCTTGATCATGAATGGAGCTCACAAGATCTATACATGAAAGCACAAAGGAGGAGATACAACCATCTAGCTACTACATGGAACCATAGTCCAAGGTGGAACTACTCACACATCATACGGGAGAGAAGGCCTCCGGGATGATCTCCCATCCGGCAGGGTGCCGGGAAGAACTTCAGATCCCCCTCGATCTAGGGACGACGGTGGCGGCGGCTACAGAAGGTTTCGTGGAGATTTGATTGGGTACTTAGGGTTTCTGTATCGAGGGATTCTTATAGGCGAAGGGTCAAGACCGGGAGGCGGCCAGGCCCACCAAACCCTAGCCAGGCGCGAGCCCACCTGTGGCCATGCCTGGAGGGGGGGGTGGGGGTGGGTTGGCCCCTCTGGCCGGCCTCTCCAGCTCTCCTCCGGACTTCTTGTTCCCCGCGGAAAGTAATTGACTTTGTCTTTCGTCCCGTCCAATTCCGAGAATATTTCTTTACTAACTTTTACGAAACAAAAACAGTAAAACAGGCCGCATCGTTGCAACTTGTTAATAGGTTCAAAAAACATGTAAAAAGCACCTTAAAGTGTGGACAAGTAAAGCAAAGTAGATACTAAACAAGCATGGAGCATAAAAAATTATAGATACGTTTCCAACGTATCATCAATCTATTTTTAATATCTTCGCTCTTACTATGCAATTATGTTCCCAATGGAATTGCATCCGGTTCACAAGAAATTTAGTAATTTCAACGCTTACTTGTTAAATGCTACCAGTGCGAGCCTTTACAAAATGGAAACAACTTGCACTAAAGCTACTTTCAAACCCTGTATTCATGTAATGAAGCTTTGCACCACTTCATGTAAGGATTGGGTTACTAGACAATTTGGTATCACATGATTTTATGTTTTGAACATTCTGTTTTCTCAAAGTCCAAGTTGGCACTATAGTTTGCCTATATCACCCAATATACATTTGATGCACAGCTAGGTCCGTGTAGTTCATAACATAGGAACCTTCTAAAATGAGAAAGAAGATCTCTCTAGGACTAACAAGCTTCAACTATATTGCATCAAGAGCTTTGACTTTGATTGCATTGACAGCACGGATGCTTTCATAGCAAATGAAATACCCATTGCCACTTTTTAAGAATTTCTTTGGTCATCGTCAAGAGCTAAATATATTAATTCATATATCTTTATTATTCACAAGTTTGTACCGGCCTCTTATTCAGAAAGTATATTGTATTGTTAAATTTGTGAAGTATGCATCCCTTACCTGGAAACCAAATCGCCCACTCATTCCTTTATGATAGAAACTACCATTTGATTCACTTACTTGGATATAGCTTCTAATTTCTTCCTTCTGCAGATTTGGAGTTGACCACGAGCACTGTGACTGTCATTCGAGGGACGCATTATCGTGGCGTAGCATTATCATGGCGTAGAGGCACCCATACTTGACGAGGCCGGATGTGACAATGGGACTCAAAGACAAAAGAAATAGGATGTGGCTACACTAGTGCAGAGCCCCCCCTTTAACTCCGGTTGGGAGGGCCCTCTAACAGCGGTTCCCCAACCGCTGTTGAGGGTTCGGTGTTAGAGGGGGGCCCCTTTAACACCGGTTCTTATACGAACCGGTGTTAAAGGGTGGCGACGTGGGCTGCTGAGTTCAGCCCTTTAACACCGATTCGACCGGAACCGGTGTTAAAGGTTCTTGTCGTGGCGAGATTTAGGCCGTTTTCACTGGCGGACCGCCTCACGCCTGCCCGTTAAGGCGTAGGGGGGGAGCGAGGGAAATCGATCGAGCGGTATACTTATAAATCGTCATCGGTACATACGAGTACATGAATAATTAAGCAACTATTATTATACACAAACATCGTCATCGGCATACATCGTCATCGGCACATACATCGTCATCGTTCATTTTGGTGGATATCTAAAGAGATCTCCGCCAGCGTGACGACCTCATCAAGTATGAACCCGCCAATTCCTCTTGAATGGCTCGTATGCGTTCAAATGGTAGGAGTTGGTCCGCATCCGTTCGATCTGAATATATATGAAGAATGGGCCGTCAATATATATAAGAATAAAACTCAACACAATTGATGGTAATAAAATAATGTTATGGACTTTGTTTACTTACTCTAAGTTGTTCTAGTGCTTTGGCCTGTCGCACATATCGTGTTCTGAATGAATTCGCAAACATAGAACCCACATAAGTTATTGTCGTGTCCTCACGAGCGCACTTTACGAGAATAGAGAGTTCAATCAAAATAATAATCAATAAAGCATGATATAATGGAATTGGAAGCTAGCTAGTATTACTTACATTTTGGTCTACAAATTTTAGTTCTTGACCATTCACCCACCCCGCCCGTGAACATTTTCCAAACCCCGTCCGACAAAGAAAATGGATAAAGGAGTAATTAATTACTTATTGTCACGAAAGTTGCCGATCTAGTGCGATAATATGATTGAAATTACCTCGAGCATCTCTAAAGTCCCATAGCTCTTTTCTTTTCGTAACGAGTCCATGACAAGGACTTTTCCGAGTCGGGTTGAATGACTAGCGAATAAAGTGGAACCTTCAGACGCATAACTCATCATCGACACTTAACATCGAGTAAGCCAAGCAGAATGTGTACAAGAGAGAGGGTATTACTCACGAGAAGTTGTAAGGCAATAGTATTTCCCTTTTGGTTTGTTGTCTCAAGAAAGACTTTAGCAAGTAATCTTCTGCTTGCGGGTTTGTCTCTTACCACTTCTTCATGAACTCTTTTTGGGGCAACGAACCCAATGTCAAAAGGGCCTCCTTTCATGCATTCCATAACCTTTTTCCTGCATAATAGTATATACATATATGGTGAGCATATATATATACATGCAATTAATGAAGTGAATGAGATGAGATAAAAATTACGAAATAGTACTTACACACAATAAAGGATGGCGATTTGTCGAGTTCCTTCGATTGAATAGAAAATGCAAGTCTTGAATGTTGAAGTCGATCGCTGCTCCGCACAAGAAAATCTGATCTCTTATATGCCGTGATCCATTCTTCTTTTCTCGTCTTGCGAAATGAAGGTACCACTTGTGCAATTTTCGCATCTTTGTTGGTAGATTCTTGAGCTCCTCTTTCTTGACTAGATTCTTCCCATACTTCCATGGCTGTATGGGGTTGACATCGCATTTGGGCAAGTTGTCTCCCATGACGTTCAAGTATGCAATGTAAGTCATCCCCATCTCATTGGCCTTTCTTTGTAGCTCTGCCTCGTAATCATCTACGGAGGAGCGTCCCGTTTGTCAAACATTTGGGCGGGCGCATGATTGGTTTTCTGCTCTCCGAGCATGGGAACTGTTTCTGGGTGCCTCATTGCTACTTTAGTCTCCCTACGGCTTGCATCCGCCTTCAAATCTGGCTCGTAGTCCGGCACAAGTGGGTTTCGGTTTCAAAGATTTTGTAAAACTTCTCCACCACCATCGGATCTATTTTCTCCTTTGGCTCGGCCGTCTAGGTGAAAAGAATTTCTTGACCTGTTCTCCGAGATCCTATTGGTCTCCTCGTCGCTGCGATTCCACGGTAAAACCGGCAATGGCTTGGCGGAAGGCTGCGGACGTAGTTTTTGAACTCTTTGGCGACGGTTTCCTGGATTTCTTTGTGGCGTGCTCGATGCTCCTCGTGGCGTGCTCTTCCGCTTCTGTTGAGGAGATGGCTGAAGCACCGGAGATGGCCGACGGCGGAGATGGCTGCCCTTGAGAGATGGCCGACGGGCCGAGATGGTTGCCTTGAGAGATGGGACGGGCGGAGATGGCTGCCAGCAGAGATGGTGACAGGCGGAGATGGCTGCCACAGAGATAGCTGAAGCGGCTCAGATCACTGGCCTCGAGGAGGCGGGGTGCAGTGACCTCAATTTGGAAGCACAATGTGTTCCTTCTTCCAAAGAATGGTTGTTTTCACCGCAAATTTGAGTTGAGTTTCCTTCACCTATAGCATGGTCAAGCTGTGCTTCCTCATATTCCTTCACAACCTCATCCACCCGACAATAGCATAGCCATCTGGAATCGGGGCGGTGGTAAGTTCCACCCGGCTCGAGGAGGTAAGGCATAGCCGTGACCACCTTAATGGATAAGCCCATTAATCTCACATGCAGCTCAGCGTGTTCGCTCTCCGTGATCTCATCAGCGGGTATCAAGACCCGTCATTTCAAGCGTGGGCTGACGTTCTCCGTGGAAGCCACACTGCTTTTCGCGTGAGTCCGGGCGGGCAGCTTCAATGCAGGCTCTTCGTGGCTTGAGATGGGCGGTAGCTTGATGGCTCTGTGCATTCACTTGCGTCTGTAGTGCCGCAAGTGCATGTTCTATCTGTGTCATCCGCTCTGCGCTCTTTTTCTTTCTGCGCGCCATCTGAAGAGTCGCTCCGATTGCAAACCCATCCTTCCATGTCATACCCCATGCCTCGTGCATGTCAGTGGTGTTCTTTTTACCGATGGCGCGTGAGCTGGTCATTCTCTCTGTCGGGATGGAAGGTCTGGCGGATGTTTCCTCGTATGCCGTGATGAGTTTAGTGACGGGTTTCGCAGGATGGTTGGGAAGATACACAATCTGCTTTACGGGTCCAACCTTGCCCCGATTCCTAGAACCAAGTCTTTGCACGTAGGTCCCACCCATCTGCAGGGTGTGATCCTCTCTCATGCAGGCCTCTCCTTCCCACTTAGGCCTCTCGAGATATGTAGCCACCGACCCGTCCTCGGTGATATTCCTTCTTGGGGCATTAAGCGTATTGGTTTCGACCTCTTTTAGCTATAGCACTTTTTTATATGTCTCAAATTCGGGCCTGAGGTCTTATCTTCGCATGTCGTCTTGAAATCTGAGTCTCATGAGCATTGACAAATTTGTTCAATTTTGTCTTCGATTCTGAAAGCCTCAGCCCATCTTCTTTAGAGTCCACTCTTTGACCTTTTTCTTTATAACCGGTTGTTTCATCATCCTCTGGAAGGGTGAAATTTACCAACAATGATTTCCAAAGCGTTTCTTTGGATCATCATCGACAAAGGTACCGTCGCCCTTCTTTGGCTTATTCCAATATTCAATTATGATTGGGATTTGGTCCCTAACAAGAACTCCATTTGACGTATAAATTTGTCTGCACCTTCTTGGGCTCCATCGGCTGCCATCAACACGGACGCCGATCGTGAACTTTGCGATCTTTCAATCGGCGCCTCGCTTGCTCTTTTCGTAGAAGAAGATGGTTGGCTGGTCGATCCAGAGGGCTAAAAGAAGAAAGAAGCGTTAATACATGTAGAAGAAGATTGTTGGTGGAAGTCGGTGAGGCTTAATCAATGCATATACCTCGCCGGACTTTGTAACCATTAAATTGCGTTCACCGGAGTCTTCATCTTCTCCATGACTAGTACTTGAGCTGTCGTCGTCATGTCCCTCCAAGTTCAGATATTGTGAGGTGTCCTCATGTAACTACCTCGGTGAATTACGCTCCTAGATACAAGCCTGGATGAGTGGTAGTGGTTGAAATAGTACGGTGGGGCCCCAAAAGCCACTCACTGGTAGTCCTTTCAGACGTCCCAACCACTACCCTCTCAACGGGACTGTCTGGCGGCGTGTCGGCGAGCGAAGGATCAACTACGTACACAAGTGGGTATGTCATAAGCCACCATACAAGAGTACATCGAGCCATACCATCTAGAAAGAAAGGAAATATAGCGCCATACGGCAAGATTCAAATGACCTAGATAGATCTATATCTTAGGATAACTCCTCATACAACACACATCGAGTATCATGCGGGCGGCAAGCAGAATCCAGTACGGATAAGAAGCAAATCGGCATAAGATGCCATAGAAATAAGCACATCAAACTACAGGTCTCACGGATCCCGTTCAGGAATCTCTACACGAGCGATCGTTGCCCACATCTTGGCTTCTTCCACCCAAGATCCGTCTCCGTGGAGGTACATGTCCATCTGAATCAAGAATTTATCGTGTGAGACCCTAAGGGTACTCAGCAAGACTTAATGCCTCTAAAGGGGACACAACCTGGGGTGACGCAATTGCAGCGAAAGATAAACCCTAGCAGTTCTACAGATAAACGCTAACCATCCGCCTAACCAATTATAGACGGATGTCCGTGAATTAAGAACAACGTTATAATGGTAATCTCATCCGATCCATCCTCCTCACCTACACCAACAAGGAAGCGAACAACCCCCATCCGTTGGCAATTTTATTAACCATTCCATGAGTGTTGCACTATTTACTAGTCAAGTTACTTAGTCGAGTTAAGCGGTACTTTAGTTATGCTTGTCTATGATCAAGAATCGTGCTCCAAGTCGTCCATATCCGCGGACACGGCTTTGAAAGTTTTACCCGGCGGTGCACCAATAGCAACACGCTCGATCAACCTCGGAAAACCAAATCAAAACCCAGAGGCTTTCACGTGAACAATCACAGATTGAAATATTTGAGGCCACCCTTGAAGTACACGCATAGAGTAAGCAAGCTCGAGACGGACTCAAGGTTTGCGTCAATGGTCAGAGCGACAGCAGATCCCCAATCGGGGACTGTCGATACCGCGAAAACATTCCGCTTACCTAAACAGTACAGTGTGCTCCTCGCACAAACGTAAATACATAAATAGCATGGCATAAGTACAGGATAGTAAAAACACCTCAAACTAGTTTGTGGCCCCAAGAAATACGACGGAATCAAGCTCTGGCTCAGGGGGGTCCCATATACCTCCCGGATGTGGATAGCGCGATAAATCAAGGAACAGGAATCAAGTACTCGGGGTCTTACGGGACACAAGTGAGCAGGAACAACCAAATAGCAGATGTTGCTCACCGGTGCCACTTTCTTTAGTTATCCTAGAACTACTCAGGTTAAGTTGTTTAGGTACCTCATTATCCAACAGACACTCACATACCCTACACATGCTGTTCTATGACTCGCATGGCTCAAACAACTCCTATAGTAATGGCTCATGGGACGGAGGAACAAGCTTGGTGGAGTTTGAAAGTAAAGGCTATGCATACTTGGGATTCAATTTAATGCAATCGCGACTCAATGATGCAAGAATAAGATAGAGGCAATAGGTACTGTATGTATGCAAGCATGTGGAAGTGCTTGCATTATCGATTGAAGCAAGGACGGATCTGGGTAGTGCTCACGGTTCTCTTGATACAACCCACCTTTCGGTGTCTATCCGAGAAAAACCAAACAAACAAGGCCAACATGAATATAGAGCACAAGCATATGAATAAGATGCGTCAAGCAAACAATCATGCCATGATGAATGATGCACAATTTACACGGCAATAAGGTAGCATGGCATGGTGAGGTGTGGAGGACAAGTAATAACATTTTAATGGGGTTTTGGAATCCCATTTGTTGCCATAACAGTTGCTGTTCACTATATTTTTATATGATGCATGCTGCAATTGAAGTCATGGATAGCATAAACAGAAAGGTCTCGTCGAGCTGATCATTTTAGACATATCATTTGCTAAATTTGGGATTACGAATCAAAAGTTATTAATTATTTAAATTTCAGTGGCATTTGTGGTAATTTAAATAAACTTGGAATTTTAAATGTGCAAAAGGCAAATTGGATGTCATATTTGGAATCCTCTCATTTTTCTGATATCCAAACATATATTATTTGTCAAATTTGGATTTACAATTGAAAAGTTATTCAAATCTGAAAATTATTTGAATTTTAAATATTCAGAAAAAGATTTGAATAAATAAGCAGAACCAGACAAACTTTTCGCACTTTTCAGACAGCAAACCCAGCTTCTGGTGGACTGAGCTGACCCAGGCCGCGCATGAAACAGTGGGCACCATGGTGATCCTAGCTACCGACGGCAGGTGGGGCCACAGTGAGGCACGACAGCGTCACTCGGACACGTGACACGGTGGCGATCCGAGGACCGCGGGTTGAAACACAAGGAACTGGGGAGCCTTTTTGCATAAAACCAACAGACGGGAGGTGGGGTCGAGGCTGCGGTTTTAGGCGGAAAAGGGAGGTCGATTATGAAAGTGCCGCCTGTCGGACGGCAGCTGGCCTTGCAGCGGCGATCGCGATCGATGTTTGAACGACGATGGCGACGCGGCTGCTGCGCAAACAGCATGGACCCAAAACGAAAGTTGTAGAGGAGCCACGGGCTGCAACAAAGGCTCGGTCTAACGCGGAGGGCGTAAGCGCCAAGGCGTGGCTCGAACTTGGCGGATCTCCTGCTGCAGCTATTGTCGCCCGGCTGCGCGGCAGCAGCGCTCGGAACGCGACGGCGACACCGGCGAGAGGAGGGAGACGTTGCAGGGGAGAGAGGAGCTCACGGCAGCTCGACGGCGCGATGGCGAGGCTCGGGAGGTCCGGATCCGCGGCGGCTCGGTTCGAGAAGCGGCAGATCTCCGGGCACGACGACGGCGTGGTCGCTCAGCGAGCTATGGCTGGGTCCTTGTGTCTGGCGGGCGGAGGGCAATGAGAATCCCTGGGCTGGGCTGCCACAGTGCTCGGGATCGAAGGGAAAGCAGAGGTGGCCGCCGATCTAGGGTTGAGGGCATGGTTGAGGCATCTCGCTGGGAGGGGAGGAAGAAGGAAGGCGGGGGAGAGAGGCTGGGGACTACAGGGATGGGAGGAGGCTAGGGCGAAGAGAGGATAAGAATGAGGAGGCAGGTAGAACTAGGCGAGGGCGGTGAGGCAGAGAGGGAAGAGAGGAAGAATAGAGAGGGGGTGGTTCGGCCTAGGTTAGATGAGGAGGGTCCTTTGTTGTTGAGAGAGGGTAGATAGGACATGGGGGTATGGGGCCATGCTAGATAGGTTTAGGGTTGATAGCTAGAGTGGAGAGGGAGAGGGGTACTTAGGGTTTGGTTAGCTAGGGTTTAACTAGGATGGTTAAGGGCATGGTGGTCATGCTAGGTAGGTTTAAGAGGGTGGCTTAGGGTTTAGGTTTGAGAGGGGGTAGATAGATGGAGGAAGGTGGTACTTTAGATAATCAAGCATGCTTCATGAACAAACACACAAGATCAAGAAAAAGAGAAAGGAGGGAAGATAGGGAGAGATGATCATGATGATGGGGTGGTTCTTATGCTTACACGTGATCACATGTGTATGCATAGAAAAGGGGATAGGGGTTTAGCTAAGGGAGATAGAGATAGATGATATGGTGAAGAAAACTACAAGCCCGAAACAAGATTTAAGCAAAGGAAAAGGATGATCCACTTAGAATTCAAGTAAAAACCAAATACTAGAAAAGGTGGCACTTGCATGGCCCATGCAAAATAATTAATGCCAATTTATCCTTGTGAAAACAATAATATTAACATGGCATTATCTATATGCATTCCCAAAAGATGGGCAAGGCCAAGCAAAGATTATGGGTGGAATCCAACCAACCAACATGAGCTAGAGATAACCCAAATTAAAATGCCAAGCTCATATTAATTGGATGGTGGAATTAAAGGTGGTGAAAGAAAAAGGTGGTGGAGTCATAAGAGATGCCCTCAACTCAACTTGGGCATTTAACAATATATTAAGAACCAAATACAATATCAAGAGGCAACTACAATTAATCATGCACATGAGATAAGAACCAAACAAGAAAGGGTTTTATATGATGCTCAAATGCAAGGTGGTATGATGGTATGAGCATGATATGATAATGATGCAACAATTATATGTTGGAAGTGGCCCATTTTATTATTATAACATGTAGCATTACAGGTGTTAGACAACTGGGATGCTACAACTCTCCCCATCAGTGAATCTCGCCGAGATTCTAGGAAGAAGAAGAAGATACAAAGAGAGAAGGATGGTTTGAGTTCATCTTCATGCTCCCATGTGGCTTCATCAACAGAATGGTGTGACCACTGCACCTTGCAAAACATGATGGACTTGTTGCGAGTCCTTCGTTCTGCGGTCTCAAGGATTTTGGTGGGGTGTTCTTGATAAGACAGATCTTCTTGGAGGTCTATCAGCTCATGGTCCACGGTCCTGCCGGGATCTTTGAAGCACTTCTTGAGCTGAGAGATGTGGAAAACATCATGGACTTTGAGTTTTCCGAAGCTCGTGCATAAGCAACTTCTCCTCTTCTACCACGTATCTTGAAAGGACCGATGTATCTAGGAGCCAACTTTCCTTTGATACAAGGCGGTGTGTTCCTCTCATGGGAGTGACACGAAGGTGAGCGAGATCACCAGGGCATATACCATATCCGTGTGCTTCTGTCATAGTTGCTCTTCGGCGACTTTGAGCAATCTTGAGTTCTCGAATGATATGCACCTTCTCATCTTGGGTTACAATGTCGAGGCCAAACCAGATTCTTTCTCACACTGACCAACCAATGGGAGTTACGCACTTGCGTCCATAGAGAGCCTCGAATGGTGCCATCTTGAGACTCTTCGGAAGCTGTTGTTGTAGGAGAATTCAGCATATGGAAGACATTCCTCCCACTTCATGCCAAAGCGAGATGGCCAGCTCGAGCATATCCTCCGAATCGATTGATTCTTTCCACTTGTCCTTGCGTTGAGGGTGGTAGCGATCTTTGAAGTTCACTTTGTTCCCAAAGCTTTTTGGAAACTCTCCCGAACTTTGAGGTGAAGATGCTTCCAGTGCGAACTGATTTCAAGTGGAACCCCATACAAAGAGACAATCTGTTGATATAGAGCTCGACCTGAATTCCAGAAATTGTTTCTTTGACTGGAAAGAAATGTGCCACTTTAGAAAGCCTGTCGATGACAACGAAAATTGCATTGTTGCCCTTCTGCGACCTTGGAAAGCCAGTGATGAAGTCCATCTCCACTTTCTCCCATTTCCATTCTGGAGGTTTCAATGGCTGTAGAAGACCAAAAGGTTTCTGATGGACAGCCTTGACTCTGCGATAGACATCACATTCTGAGACGTACTTAGCACAATACCGTTTCAACCCAGGCCACCAGTATTGTGTTTTCAAGTCCATGTACATCTTTGTGCTGCCAGGATGGATAGAAAGAACCGAATCGTGTGCCTCCTTGAGAACTTGGTCTCTTAGACCCGGGTAGTTTGGAACAAACATCCGGTGTTCAAAGAAGAGCGTGCCTTGATCATCAACATGGAAGGACTCGTACTTCGAAAGGTCAAGCTTAGCGATGAGCTTTTTGGTGTGCGGATCACCAAGCTGACGAGAGCGAATCTGTTCTTCCAAGAGGAGTAGCGGAAGGTTGAGGAGATGCCCTTGTTCCACAATTTCGAGTTGGTGGCGAATTCCTCGCACAAGAGAGGTTGCTCTTCCACCATGAGGTTGTTGACATAAGCTTCTGGCTAAGCGCATCTGCCATGACGTTTGCTTTGCACGAGTGTAGTTGATGGTCACATCAAAGTCATTGATTGCTTCAATCCATCTCCTCTGCCAAGGTTGAGATCAGTTGGTGAAGATATACTTCAAACTCTTGTGGTCGAGAAGATCTCTAGCGGTTACCAAGCAAGTAGTGCCTCCATAGCTTCAAAGCAAAGACAAGCTGCCGCTAGCTCGAGGTCATGTGCGGGATAGTTGATCTCATGCGTCTTCAATGGCGAGAGGCATAAGCACACATCTCTCTTGCATAAGGACTGCACCCAATCCTTGCAAAGAGGTCCGCAGAATATCTGGAAAGGCTTAGATGTATCTTGAGGAACCAAGGCGTGGAAGTGAGCTTCTCTTTGAGTGTCTCAAAACTTTCTTGGCAAGCGAGTCCACAGGTACTTCTTGCCTTTCTTGAGGAGATCGGTAAGAGGCTTTGCTATCTTGAAGTTCTGGACAAAGCGGCGACAATAGCTAGCCAAGCCGAGAAAACTCCGCACTTCCTTGACATTAGCGAGGAAGCCATTCAACTATTGTCTTCACGGTTTCGGGTTAATCGCAATGCCCTTGGCGAGATAACATGACCCAAGTATGTTACTTGAGCGACCAAAACTCACACTTAGAGAACTTTGCATACAAGCGGTTCTCACGAAGCTTGTTCAGGACACACCGGTGTTCTTCATGCTCCTCCTTAGACTTGGAATAAACAGAATGTCATCCGGATATACCACAACAAACTTGTCCAGTACTCCATGAAAGCGGAGTTCATCGGCCTTGAGAAGGTAGCAGTGCGTTGGTGAGGCGAAAGACATGACCGTGTACTCATACAGCCATAGCGGGTGGTGAAAGCTGTTTTGGGCACATCTTCTTTGCGAATTTTGATTTGGTGATAACCACTTCTCAAGTCGACTTAGAGAACACCACGGCTCACCGCGCTGGTCAAAAGATCATTTATCCGTGGGAGGATATTTGTTCTTGATGGTTTTAGCATTTAGAGCCAGTAGTCCACATAGCCTATCGGTTACATCACGCTTCTTGAGAAAGATTGTTGGGCTACCCCAAGAAGAAGTCTTGTGTTGAATGAAACCCAACTTCTCTTGTTCATCAAGTTGTCGTTTGAGTTCACCAACTCGGAAGGACCCATTTTATATGGCCTCTTGGAGATAGGAGCCGTTCTGGTTCAAGCTCAATCACGAATTCAACCTCGCGATCCGGAGGCATACAGCAACTCTTCAGAAAGACATCTGGAACTCACAGACCACGGTACCCTCGAATAGCTTCCATAGCATCATCATTGAGCAGCCAAGGAATAGAGCTGGGCAGGAGTCGGACTTGGAGAAAAGACTATATGGCCTTGAGGAATCTTGAGAGACACCGGCGTTCAAAGACAATCAATCACATTTGCATTTCTGTCAACCAATCCATGCCCAAGATGACATCAATGTCGAGTTGCCCGAACAATCAAAGAAGCCAAGAAGGAAGAACCACCAATCTCAATTAGATTGCCATGGTGATCTTAGATGCTATCATATTTGCTCGGGAGAAAGAACCATTAACGCTTAAGGATAGGGTCCATTGCTAACTCATTTTCATTTGCAAACTTGTGAGACACGAAAGAATCGATGCACGAATCAAAGAGAACTCGTGCGAGGTGAGTTAGCGAAAGCATACCCATCACAACTCAGTGTGAGCTCGGCTTGAGGCGTTGACGTTGATTGCACGAACAACCGCAGACCGGGCTTAGTGTTGATGTTGAGAGCCCGGCGGTGGTGCACGAACGAAGGAGAGATTGTTGCAGATCTTGGCGGGGGTGGAGAGCTTTGTTCTTCATTGTACGATTCAGTTTGATGTCCAGATCTCCACACACGAAGCGAGCACCAGTGGGCGTGGAGAGTAGCTGAGGACTCCCAAAGCGCTCGGATAATGGTTGTTGTAGCCCACAGGAGCCGCAGTGGTGAAGTTTGGTGGCCTTGACGTGAAACTCGCAGGTCTTGGTGGGCCGGAGGCGGCGGTGGGGTGTTAGGAACCCACGCCCGCTTAGAAGGAGCTGCCATAGCTGCGAGCTTGATGCATCCTGTTGTGTTTCTTGGACTCCTCAAACATTTGCACCTTGCCTCCTCTTGCGGTCTTTGTGTCTGTAGTTCCAGGAAGGTTGCGGTCTTGCATGCGTGATTGCATACTTGATCGCATTGAGCCCTTGGAACCTTTTACGCTTCTTCTTGTCATCGGATACCTCATCACCACCATAGCGAGATAAGTTCATGAAGTTCTGATGTAGGTGTTGGCGTTATCATTTCCTGCTTGAGGTTGAGGAAAGCCTCCTTCATCCTTTCCATCACAATCTCGAGAAAGCTGCTCCTTGAAAGCTGCAGTGAACCTCTCCCAAGTTAGGCTGGAACCGGTCAGCTTGCCTTCAAGTAGTTTTCCCACCAAAGAGCGCATCTCCCTTGAGAAGGTGAGTCGCACACTTGACCCTCACATTACGGAACATCAGAGTCTCGAGCAACCTTGAGATCTCGCGCAATCATCCGCGTCCGGAGTCGGTCGGACACATCAAAGCGACGAGGTTGAACTTGAGGAAGCTCTTGATGTCACCACGCTTGGGAGGTGGAGGAAGTGGAGCAAACTCATTTCTTCGGCTCTCCTCAAAGCTGCTGGTTCTCTTGCATGGCTGCCAAAGCATTTGCAATGTTTGGCTGAGCCCAGTTCAGGTATGTCCTCCTCAGTCCGTGGTGGGGCCATCTGTCATTGATATAAAACTCAAGTCGATTACTATAATGGAGAATGATAATAATCCAAAATAGTACCAAGATGGAATTAACCAAGATTAAAGGATACAATTCTTGAGATGATATTAAAATATCAACAAAGTTCATGGCACCTAAAAGATATTAAGCATATCGCACGGTGAAAAGGAGTGTGGTACCTAAATATATCAAAGAAAAATTTTCCACAAATTTGGCATTAAAATACCAATAGATCATAAAATTACTTAGCGAATCAAGATTAGTGACTCTACCGATTCAATATACAAAAGCGAATGATAAAAGTAGTGGTATGGTCGCGACTCCATCCCGCACTCAAATCATTACTCCGCACATGAACAAGTGGAACACAAATCCTAACCCCTTCTTCTCACGACGAAACCTAAAGATTGGTAACTACTGAGCGAACACCCCAACAAGATAGCGTCGGATACAAAGAGGAAGATAGATTGCGTCGGTTTGCAAGAACACATCGGTATGGAATGTACCAACGATTGATAACCAAAGGCGGATAAGATAACAACTTGGATGCAGGGTAGACAAGGGATTACACACACACACACACAACCTATGGTACTGAAAGCCGAACACGTGAATCCTAGTTTGAACTTTGAGAAGAGGATTGAAAGCGTTGCACTTCCTTACGAGAAAAGGGTGGGTGGGAGGTAAGAAGAAAAGTGGAAAGTCCTACTCTCGCGTTTTGTTTTCCCTAATATACATAACTACCAAAATATTTGCTAGGACAACGACCGTTTGGCTGAAACCACGAAGGTCGGGATGGCTCGATACCAATTGTAACTACCTCGGTGAATTACGCTCCTAGATACAAGCACGGATGAGTGGTAGTGGTTGAAATAGTGCGGTGGGGCCCCAAAAGCCACTCCTTTGGTAGTCCTTTGGACGTCCCAACCACTACCCTCTCAACGGGACTGTCACAGGCGGCGTGTCGGCGAAGGATCAACTACGTTACACAAGTGGGTATGTCATAAGCCACCATACAAGAGTACATCGAGCCATACCATCTAGAAAGAAAGGAAATATAGCAACGCCATCGGCAAGATTCAAATGACCTAGATAGATCTATATCTTAGGATAACTCCTCATACAACACACATCGAGTATCATGCGGGCGGCAAACAAAATCAGTGCGGATAAGAAGCAAATCGACATAAGATGCCATAGAAATAAGCACATCCAAACTACAGGTCTCACGGATCCCGTTCGGAATCTCTACACGAGCGATCGTTGCCCACATCTTGACTTCTTCACACCCAGATCCGTGGAGGTACCTGTCCATCTGAATCAAGAATTTATCGTGTGAGACCCTAAATTTTCGGCAGAAGACTTAATGCCTCTAAAGGGACACAACACAGGGTGACGCAATTGCAGCGAAAGATAAACCCTAGCAGTTCTAGATAAGCGCTAACCATCCGCCTAACCAATGATGAGCGGATGTCCGAATTAAGAACAACGGTTATAAAGGTAATCTCATCCGATCCATCCTCCTCCCCGCTTACCAACAAGGCGGACGAACAACCCCATCCGTTGGCAATTTTATTAACCATTCCATGAGTGTTGCACTATTTACTAGTCAAGTTACTTAGTCGTTAAGGCGGTACTTTAGTTATGCTTGTCTATGATCAAGAAACTGCTCCAAGTCGTCCATATCCGGACACGGCTTTGAAAGTTTTACCCGGGGTGCACCAATAGCAACACGCTCGATCAACCTCGGAAAAACCAAATCAAAACCCAACGAGGCTTTCACGTGAACAATCACAGAAATATTTGAGGCCACCCTTGAAGTACACCATAGGAGTAAGCAAGCTCGAGCGGACTCAAGGTTTGCGTCAATGGGCATAATGACAGATCTAATCGGGGCTGTCGATACTGTGAAAACATTCCGCTTACCTAAGCGATGCGGTGCTCCTCACACAAGCGTAAATACATAAATAGCATGGCATAAGTACAGGATAGTAAAAACACCTCAAACTAGTTTGTGGCCCCAAGAAATGACGGAATCAAGCTCGGCTCGGGGGTCCCATATACCTCCCGGATGTGGATAGCGATAAATCAAGGAACATGAATCAAGTACTCGGGGTCTTACGGGACACAAGTGGCAGGAACAACCAAATAGCAGATGTTGCTCACGGTGCCACTTTCTTTAGTTATCCCAACTACTCGGGTTAAGTTGTTTAGGTACCTCATTATCCAACAGACACTCACATACCCTACACATGCTGTTCTATGACTCGCATGGCTCAAACAACTCCTATAGTAATGGCTCATGGGACGGAGGAACAAGCTTGGTGGAGTTTGAAAGTAAAGGCTATGCATACTTGGGATTCAATTTAATGCAATCGCGACTCAATGATGCAAGAATAAGATAGAGGCAATAGGTACTGTATGTATGCAAGCATGTGGAAGTGCTTGCCTGTTATCCCAGTTGAAGCAAGGGACGGATCTGGGTAGTGCTCCTGGTTCTCTTGATACAACCCCTGCTCAGTGTCTATCCGAGAAAAACCAAACAAACAAGGCCAACATGAATATAGATCACAAGCATATGAATAAGATGCGTCAAGCAAACAATCATGCCATGATGAATGATGCACAATTTACACGGCAATAAGGTAGCATGGCATGGTGAGGTGTGGAGGACAAGTAATAACATTTTAATGGGGTTTTGGAATCCCATTTGTTGCCATAACAGTTGCTGTTCACTATATTTTTATATGATGCATGCTGCAATTGAAGTCATGGATAGCATAAACAGAAAGGTCTCGTCGAGCTGATCATTTTAGACATATCATTTGCTAAATTTGGGATTACGAATCAAAAGTTATTAATTATTTAAATTCCAGTGGCATTTGTGGTAATTTAAATAAACTTGGAATTTTAAATGTGCAAAAGGCAAATTGGATGTCATATTTGGAATCCTCTCATTTTTCTGATATCCAAACATATATTATTTGTCAAATTTGGATTTACAATTGAAAAGTTATTCAAATCTGAAATTTATTTGAATTTTAAATATTCAGAAAAAGATTTGAATAAATAAACAGACACAGACAAACTTTTCGCACTCAGACACAGCAAACCCAGCCGCTTACAGGTGGACCTGAGCTGACCCAGGCCCACGCGCGCAGGAAACCAGTGGGCACCGCGGCTGATCCTAGCTACCGACAGGTGGGGACCGGCTCTGGGCCACGACACGTCGCCACTCGGCGGATCTGTGACACGGTGGCGATCCGAGGACCATGGTTGAAACACAAGGCTGAGCCTTTTGCATAAAACCAATGACGCTGGAGGTGGGGTCGAGGCTGCGGGTTTTAGGCGAAAAGGGAGGGAGGTCGATTCGCAAAGTTGCATTTGTCGGACGGCGTGGCCGCAATGCCGGCGATCTGACGGCGATGTTTGAACGACGATGGCGACGCCTTGCTGCACCAAACAGCATGGCCCCAAAACGAAGTTGTAGAGCCACGGCCGCAACAAAGGCTCGGGTCTAGCGGAGGAGGGCCGTGGCGCAAGGCAGGCTCGAACTTGGCCGGATCTCCTGCTGACTCTGCTTGTCGCCCGGCTACATGACAGCAGTGGCCTTCGGCGTAACGCGACGGCGACACACGGCGAGAGGGAGAAGGGGACGTTGTCTGGGGAAGAGAGGAGCTCACGGCGGCTCGGCAGCGATGGCGAGGCTCGGGGAGGTCCGGATCCGCCGGCGGGCTCGGTTCGAGAAGCGGCAGATCACTCCGGGCACGACGACGGCGTGGTCGCTCCGGCGAGGCTATGGCTGGGTCCTTGTGTCCTGGGCGAAGCAGAGGGAACATCAGAATCCCCTGGGGCTCTGGGCTGCCCTGGCGCGCTCGGGATCGAAGGGAAAACAGAGGTGGCCGCCGATCTAGGGTTGAGGGGGCATGGTTGAGGAGGCAGCTCGCCTGGGGAGGAAGAAGGAAGGCAGGGGGAGCAGAGAGGCTCGGGGACTACCTGGGGATCTGGGAGGAGGCTAGGGCGAAGGAGAGATAAGAACGAGGGAGGCGGTGGAACTAGAGCGAGGGCGGTGGCGAGAGGGAAGAGGAAGAATAGAGAGGGAGGGGGGGTGGTTCGGCCTAGGTTAGATGAGGAGGGTCCTTTGTTGTTGAGAGAGGGTATATAGGACATGGGGGTATGGGGCCATGCTAGATAGGTTTAGGGTTGATAGCTAGAGTGGAGAGGGAGAGGGGTACTTAGGGTTTGGTTAGCTAGGGTTTAACTAGGATGGTTAAGGGCATGGTGGTCATGCTAGGTAGGTTTAAGAGGGTGGCTTAGGGTTTAGGTTTGAGAGGGGGTAGATAGATGGAGGAAGGTGGTACTTTAGATAATCAAGCATGCTTCATGAACAAACACACAAGATCAAGAAAAAGAGAAAGGAGGGAAGATAGGGAGAGATGATCATGATGATGGGGTGGTTCTTATGCTTACGTGATCACATGTGTATGCATAGAAAAGGGATAGGGGTTTAGCTAAGGGAGATAGAGATAGATGATATGGTGAAGAAAACTACAAGCCCGAAACAAGATTTAAGCAAAGGAAAAGGATGATCCACTTAGAATTCAAGTAAAAACCAAATACTAGAAAAGGTGGCACTTGCATGGCCCATGCAAAATAATTAATGCCAATTTATCCTTGTGAAAACAATAATATTAACATGGCATTATCTATATGCATTCCCAAAAGATGGGCAAGGCCAAGCAAAGATTATGGGTGGAATCCAACCAACCAACATGAGCTAGAGATAACCCAAATTAAAATGCCAAGCTCATATTAATTGGATGGTGGAATTAAAGGTGGTGAAAGAAAAAGGTGGTGGAGTCAATAAGAGAGATGCCCTCAACTCAACTTGGGCATTTAACAATATATTAAGAACCAAATACAATATCAAGAGGCAACTACAATTAATCATGCACATGAGATAAGAACCAAACAAGAAAGGGTTTTATATGATGCTCAAATGCAAGGTGGTATGATGGTATGAGCATGATATGATAATGATGCAACAATTATATGTTGGAAGTGGCCCATTTTATTATTATAACATGTAGCATTACAGGTGTTAGACAACTAGGATGCTACACCTCATCAATAATGTTCTCCATTATTTCTTCTTCTTCAAGGTTTCTACTAAGTGGA
This sequence comes from Avena longiglumis, assembly GCA_030063025.1. Taxonomy (NCBI): domain Eukaryota; kingdom Viridiplantae; phylum Streptophyta; class Magnoliopsida; order Poales; family Poaceae; genus Avena; species Avena longiglumis. The sequence goes on along the minus strand of CP125973.1, from coordinate 93,195,086 downwards.
TCCATAGTTTCTAAAACAATAATATTATCTAGATTAAGAGTGTAAACATTCAAGTGGACTTGGATTCATACACAAATATACATATTATTCATACCAAAATACACAAATAAATACACAAATGAGTCAGAGGTCCAATTTGTATACAAGTTTTAATCTATGCATGTAGTACAATTTATCGAGCAAACAAGTTTTAATCAGGATGAGTCAGCAATCACACACGTGGCGGAACACGTGGCGCTCACCGGTGGTGACGTTGGTCTCGTCAGGCGGTGCTCGTCGAGACGGATCGCGGCGGTCTCGTCGGCGGCGGTGCTAGGCGGCTCTCAGGCGTGGGCGTCGGCGTTGAGGCGTGGCCCTCTGAGCTCCGGCGGCGGCGAGACGCTCTGCACGGGAAGAGAGCGAGATGGTCGGGGCTCCTCGAAATAGGCTTGCGCCCGCTATATTAATATAGCAATCACAAGATACAACGACAATGTTGGAGCAATGAAAAGGGAAGGTGAAATAAGTTATGGGTCCCAAATTGTCTAAAGGGTCCCACAAGACTTTTACATATTTGATAAAAGTCCACAGTATTTTGAAAAAATCAAAACAATTTGAAATGAAAATATAAATAGAAAATACAAAAGAGAAATAAAAAAACAGAATTGTCTAAAGGCAGGCCCAGCTTCCCCTTCCCTCTGCCTATCCACTCCTCCCCCTCCCCAGAGACCTCTCTCTCTTCTCCCTCGCGCGGACCCGAACCCCTAGCCACCCAGGTTCCGTCGATCGCCGCCGTACCGCACCTTCCCGTGCTCGTCTGAGCAGGCGGCCGAAACCACCGTGCTCCCCTGCCTCTACTCGTCAAAGGAATCGGTGGGCTGCAATCGGCCGTCCCGATCCGTTCTTCCTCGTCACCGACGCCGTTCGCCATCGCCATTACCTCCGTTCCCAAGCTCCCCCGTCCTTGTCGATGTCACTCACGCGTCAAGGGTGAGCTCACGGTCCTCTAGGACCTGTCCAATCCTCCCATCTCTCTCTGGTTCGAGCTCGCGCCGAGAGCCTCCCATTTCCGCCGTCGTGCACACGGACGGAGCCCCACCGTGTTCTTGGATCCATGAGGTAGACCTTAGCATCTCGGTGTGGTTCCTGGGGTTTGTCCGGGTGGATGTTGATCTTGTCGTCCCGAAGATCTTGGCGGTTTATAGGTACGCGACACGATGCAGTATCTTGAGAATCTTGGACAGTTCCCGGCACCAAGTGGAAGTACACATGTCGGAGATCTTTGTAGAGTTACAAGTCGAGCATACAAGACAGAAGGGGCACATGCTAGCGTGTTATGTACTCCAACATGTAGCAGCAGAAGAACCAACAGAGTGCATGTTGTCGATGGAGACCATGGCAACTGATACTTGGATAGCAAACGACGGCGGCTTGCCCACGGTCGCTTACGAAGGACGACACATCGTCTTTGGAGGTGAGGAGCGGCAACTGGCGGGAAGAGGCGGCCAGGTATGTATGACGTGCTCGGGAGGCGTGCTTGGAGGGGGCCACGGCCGCAGCAGCGGAGGTCGAGGAGGCCGAGGCAGCGGTGCTGGCAGCGGCGGTTAGCTGTAACGGCGGCGAGGCATCAAAGGAAGGGTAGATCGGCAGCGGGTTCACGGCGAGGAGAAGGCTCGGCGGAGGACCTGGCATAGGCGAGGCTCCAGGGGCGACGGTGAGGAGATGCCGACTCTGCTCTCCCCGGGAGGCGGAGCTTGGGCCGCGGTCGTGTGGAGACATAGAGGGAGGGGAAGGATGCGGGGAAGAGAGGGTCGGGGGCGGCGGACCTCGAGCTCCGAAGCGGCGGCGGCGAGACGGCGGGTCGGGGGCGGCGAGACGGAGGACCTCGATCGATCTGGCTCAGTGGGGGGAAGAAAGGAAGGGGAAGGGGAAGGTGAAATAAATACACACCCTCCTTAACACCGGTTAATCGCTGGAACCGGTGTTAAAGAAGTTTCGCAAGATTTATTACCTCCCCTTTAACACCGGTTCGTGGCTGGAACCGGTGTTAAAAGGTGGTCTGCGGAAGCGAAATAAATGTCTTTAACACCGGTTCGATACGAACCGGTGTTAAAGGTAAATGCGCTTGAAAGCGAAATAATGCCCCTTTAACACGGTTCTATGCGGAACCGGTGTTAAAGAGCATTATTTCATGCATTAAAGGGCTTTTAATTCAAAATATGATATGAATTTAGAAAATTCATATCTTTTTCATTTCAACTCGAGAAAAATATGAATAATATATCATAATTTTCGGAAAAATAATATCTATCCATTCATGTAAATCATTTTATATTTACTTTACATGAAATTTTTAAAATAATTAAAACACTTATTTCATGCATTAAAGGGGCTTTTTAATTCAAAAATATGATATGAATTTAGAAAATTCATATCTTTTTCATTTCAACTCGAAAAATATGAATAATATATCATAATTTTCGTAAAAATAATATCTATCCATCCATGTAAATCATTTTATATTTACTTTACATGAATTTTTAAAATAATTAAAACACTTATTTCATGCATTAAAGGGGCTTTTTAATTCAAAAATATGATATGAATTTAGAAAATTCATATCTTTTTCATTCAACTCAAAAAATATGAATAATATATCATAATTTTCAGAAAATAATATCTATCCATTCATGTAAATCATTTTATATTTACTTTACATGAATTTTTTAAAATAATTAAAACACTTATTTCATGCATTAAAGGGGCTTTTTTAATTCAAAAAATATGATATGAATTTAGAAAATTCATATCTTTTTCATTTCAACTCAGAAAAATATGAATAATATATCATAATTTTCAGAAAAATAATATCTATCCATTCATGTAAATCATTTTATATTTACTTTACATGAAATTTTTTAAAATAATTAAAACACTTATTTCATGCATTAAAGGGGCTTTTTTAATTCAAAAAATATGATATGAATTTAGAAAATTCATATCTTTTTCATTTCAACTCAGAAAAATATGAATAATATATGCCTTGATTCTAGCCATAACATTGGTCATTTGACCCGAATGAGATAGGTCATTTTGAGACAATTACATAAAGAATCGAACTGAAAATTAAGATACATAAAAGAACTGAAAATTAAGATACACAAAAGAACCGAAAATTACGCTACATGGATTACGTAACAATCCAATCGAACTGAAATTAAGATACATAAAAGAACTGAAAATTAAGATACATGACCGTGATTAAGTAACAATCGGCGAACTTGTTTCGAATGTTGGAGTGATTCACCATGCTCCGCCACACCTGTAATACTCGCCATCAGTAGTCGCCGACTTCCGCCATTATCGCCGCCGCCGGGGTCGCCGTAATTGAACCTCTGGAGAGTACGCTGGGCTGGACTTGAGGTAGCGCTGGGCTTTGGACTTGAGGGTAGCGCAGACGGGTTAGAGTCGGCGGCGATGTCATAGGCCATGACGCCTGAGAGTCCGACCGCCACCATAGCCGGCCGGCCTCGTTGAAGTTAGGGAGGAGGTGGGCCGCCTCCTCGTGCTCGGCGAGCGCCCTCTCATGCCGATCCACGAAGAAGGCTTCCCAAGTAGGGAAATAGTCGGGATGCCATCCGGGATTCCTCCATTGCTCCGGCGTGAGCTCAAGTAGTAGTGGTTCGTGATGGCCATCCGCGCGCCACACCTAGAGGGACAGAGGAACTGCACGCCTCCGACGCCAAAGATCCAGCCGACGGGACACGAGTCGGGCGGCAGGGTGGAGGCGCAAAGCGCCCGCCTCCAGGGGTTAGTGCTACGGTGGAAGCCATGGGAAAGAGTGATGAGGTTGCAGATATGAGTCTAGAGATGTGCAATGACAATGGAGGCCAACCCCCTACATATATATATAGTGAACTAGCGGGAAGAACCGGAGGGAAGAACTGGCGGGAAGAAAAATGGCGGGAAGAAAAATGGCGGGAAGAACTGGAGGGAAGAAAAATGGCGGGAAGAAAAATGGCGGAAAAAAATGGCGGGATGAACCTTTAGTCCCGGTTGGAGACACCAACCGGGACAAAACACGAGTCAGCACTAATAATAGGGGTGAGTGCATGTCGACATTGTGTCGCGCGGCGTGTACCTTGTCCCGGATGGTGTCACCAACCGGGACTAAAGATGAACCTTTAGTCCCGGTTGGAGACACCAACCGGGACTAATAATAGGGGTGAGTGTCGACATTATTTTGTAAGTGTAAACACTATGTCGAGCTGCTTGTACTATAAATAGGCATCCTTGTGAGTCCAGTCCTCCCCAGTTGAGATGGGACACCACTACGCGGGCCAGGAGATGGACGGAGCCTGGCCTCCCAAGCATCTCCGAGAAATCAGAGGCACTCCTAATATGTGAAATTAGTTAGCTCCTGGTGTATTGATCTAGTTAGAGAAGTTACAAAGCTGCAAGATGGTTTTCGAGCAGGGGGACACCACTTGCCAGTTCGGGGAGATGCCGACGAGCCTAGTCCTCCGGCATCTCCAAGAAACTGGTCATAGAGGCACTCCTAATATGTGACCGCGCGTTTGGAGATCGATCTTAATGGTAAGTACGAATCAGACAACTTCTTCTCATAGTCCGGTCCATCCACAAAACATGACTAACACTCAAGACATGTATTAATATTAAAACATGAACTAGAGTTACATAATATGAGCATGAACTTCTTGGCATATGCCCTTCCTTATGATCACTTGAGTAACCATGGAGCATCTTCTTTACTTAACGGAATGCTTGGGTTTTCCTTTGTGAAGGCGGAATTTCATCAAACTTATTATAATCTTGACATGTCATCTTGTCCTCGATTCCCACGATGTTTCTTTTCCCTGAAAGAACTATGTGACGCTTTGGCTCATCATATGATGTATTCGTTTGCATATTTTTCTTTTTTTTTGGTCCGAGGACATGTCCTTCACATAGAAAACCTGAGCCACATCATTGGCTAGGACGAATGGTTCGCCTAAGTTCTTCATAAGATTGTTGAGATCCACCGTTGTCATTCTGTACTTCTTGTCTACCTCAACCCCTCCTCCGTTAGCTTGACCCATTTGCATCGAAACAAGGGGACCTTAAAATTAGGTCCATAGTCAAGTTCCCATATCTCCTCTATGAACCCATAATACGTGGTCTTTTGCCCATTGTCTTCCTTGCATCAAGCGGACACCACTGCTTTGGTTGGTGCTCTTTTATCTTGGCCTATCGTAAAATGTATTCTCATTTATCTCGTACCCTTGGAAAGTACATACAATGAAGACGGTGTCACGCCAACAAGTACAATTGATCCCCAACAGTGGTGTTATTCGTGAGAAGTCTTTGCACCACCGCCAAAACTCGCCATGTGTTCACTTATAATCCATTCATCGATCGCCCGGGTGTTTGAGGCGTATTAAATTCTTGTGTTCATTGATATACGGGCAACCAAGATAGATCTTTGTAAAACCGTGTAGTGTGCTTGATTGAGAGAATGCCCCCCTACATATCATTGCTTTACATCCTAGGGTGCCTTTTCCACGCAGTCTCCTCATTTCGTGATTCGAACACCAATCGCCTTAAGGTCGGAATAAAATCAACAGAACTCAATGACCTCCTCTACATAGCCCTTGGAGATGCTTCCTTCTCGCCTAGCACGATTATGAACATATTTCTTTAAGACTCCATGTACCTCTCAAAGGGGAACATATTGTGTAGAAATACAGGACCGAGAATGGCAATATCTTCTACTAGGTGAACCAGAGATGCGTCATAATATTGAAAAGGATGGTGGGAACACCAACTCAAAGTCGACAAGACATTGGGCCACATCTGTTGTAACCTGGTAGGCTTTCCGGATCGATTACCTTCGAGATATTGCATTGAGGAATGCACATAGCTTCACAATGGGTACTCGAACATTTTCGTAGAAGCCCCTCAATGCAATCGAAGCAATTGTGTCATAATCACGTGGCGCATGAGACTTCAGGTTTTGGAATTTTTTCTCGCCATATTTATTATTCCCTTTATATTCGACGAGAAGCCGACGACCTTGATAACGCTTTACATTCAAAAAGATTTCCTTCTACCTTTGGTAAGAGCGTAGCGGCAGGAGTTAAGTGGCATCGTTTACCCTTCTCGCTCGTGGATGCATAGGCTCTTGAGGCCTTGACGCGTGCTGGTCTGTCGTGCTTCCGGTATCTTTTGTCTTCCCATACACTCCTAGAAAGCCTAGCAGGTTCACGCAAACATTCTTCGTCCACGTGCATCACGTCGATTGAAGAGCGGACCTCTAAGACTTTCCAATAGGGTAGGTCCCAAAATATAGATTGCTTCTTCCACATGGGCGCGTGTCGGCATCGTCATTCGAACAGATAGACTGCCAGACCTTTTCCAAAGATTACTTCTAGGTCCTTGACCATACCAAATACCTCCTCACCGGCACGGAGGACAGGCTTCCTCCGGGTTACGCCAGACGTTTGAAATGCTTGCCTTTCTTTCTTCGGATGCGAGTTCGGAAGAAATCGGCGATACCCTAGGTAAACAACCTTCTTACATTTATACAAATATACACTTTTCAAGATCATCTAAACAGTGTGCATGCATTGTATCCCTTGTTTATGCCCTTGAAATGTTACTAAGAGCAGGCCAATCATTGATGGTTACGAAAAGCAATGCTCGTAGGTCAAATGGCTCCCCTTTGTGCTCATCCCACATACGTACACCTGGTTTGGCCCACAGCTGTAAAAGTTCTTCAACTAATGGCCTTAGGTACACATCAATGTCGCTTAGGGTTGCCTCGGCCTTGGATGAGCATCGCATCATAATGAACTTCCTCTTCATACACAACCAAGGAGGAAGGTTATAGATACATAGGGTCACAGGTGCCGTGTGTGATCGCAGCTCGCTCACCAAAAGGATTCATGTCTGTACTTAGACCAAACCTTAAGTTCCTTGCGTCACGTAAAGTCCGGGTACTCTCGCCGACTTTTCTCCACTGTGACCCATCGGGTGTCTCAACATCGCGTCTTTCTTACGTCTTCCATGTGCCATCGCAACAACTTGGCATGATCTTTATTTCGAAGAGACGCTTTTAACCGTGGTATTATAGGAGCATACCACATAACCTTGGCGGAACCTTCTTCCTAGGGGCCTCGCCTCAACATCGCCAGATCGTCTCTCGATCTTATACCATGCAGCAAGGCATACCGGGCATGCATCCAAATTCTTGTACTTCTCACGCGGTAGAGGATGCAATCATTAATGCAGGCATGTATCTTACGCACGCCTAATCCTAGAGGGCATAACCTTCTTTGCTTGGTATGTCTTGTCAGCAACTCATTATTTCTTGGAAGAAGATTCTTCATTTTACCAACAACTTTGAAAATGCTATCGTCACACCATTCTCTGCCTTCCATTGCAGCAAATCCAGGTGGCACCTAGCTTTTTGGCCATCTTCGCAAGTTGGATACAACAATGTTTTGTGATCCTTTAACATCTGCTCCAGCTTCTCCTTCTCCTTTTCAGTTTCACATTCTTCCTTTGCATCGATAATGGCCCGACCAAGATCGTCATCAGCCGGGCCCATCTGCTCCCTCTTGATCTTCATTATCTACCTCTGTTGCATTATCATCATATTCAGGATACATATTATGATAGTTTTCATCATCCTCTTCTTCTTCGTTGTCTTCCATCACAACCCCTTTTTCTCCATGCTTGGTCCAACAATTATAGCTGGGCATGAAACCAGATCGAAGGTGGGCGTGAATGGTTCTGTATTTGAGTAGTCTTTCTTGTTACGACGGTGAACACACGGACATCACATAAAACCATTGTGACCACGGTTTGCATTAGCCACAACGATGAAATTTTGGAGGCCCGTAATGTACTCGAAGTGCGGCGGTCACCAGACATCCATTGCCGATTCATCTGCATTAATATGTAGTATATATCAAAAATAATAGGGAGATGACCATTTATATATATAGTACATCAATGACACATGAAACTATAGTTTCGACCGACCGAGACGGAAAGAGCAACAAGAAAGCTTATTTTGAGCTCTCGGCATTTCACGAACACCTCTAGTGCATATGAAAAAAACACAAACTAGCACTCTTCACACCTCTTGCTAGGCTCCAAAATGTGAAAGAATGGAAGAGTGGGGTGTGTGTGGGCTGGGTGGTGTCTTATATCCCCCCTTTAACACGGTTCGTGCCACGAACCCGGTGTTAAAGCGCATGGGCCACTGGTGCAGGGACCTTTAACACCGGTTCGTGGCACGAACCGGTGTTAAAGGGGGGCTCCTTTAATGCCGCAGAGGCCACGCTGGTACGCCCCCCCCCCCTTTAACACCGGTTCGTAGAAGAACCGGTGTTAAAGCCCATTTTCGGGATCAACAAAAGCCCTCGTTTCCACTAGTGCTAGGTTAGGTATTGGAAAACCGCGAGTAAAAGGCGTGGCGCTTGGGTGGAGGAGGAAAGATGTTCTGGGCTGGAGTTAGTGTCGTATGGCTCTTGTCTTCTTTTTATCATTGTAGGGATATGCAAGTGTTTATTATTTTCCCTAATAAATACAACTACATACTCCCTCCATCCCATTTTAAGATGCGTATAACTTTTTCTTAAAATTCCCAAATTAGGATGCGCATTGTGTAGTTGGAACCAGATCCTCTAACTTACACAAGCAAAGTTAGAGAAGCTACATTTCTCTAACTTTCCTTCTTCAAACCGGTATGATTAAGAGCAAAATGGTCTAAATTAATTTGTCTAACACAAAATCATGTCATGGATTTAGATTAATTACATACAAGCGAAAATTATGGTGTAATAAAATTTAGTTTAATTTTTTATATCTAGAGTAATTACCTACAGTGTTTAATTACAGCACATAATGGGATATTTAACCTAGAGTAGCCTGACTTTCCTTCTTAGTTTGTGCTGACTTTCCTCCTCAACGTTAGAGGATCCTGCTCCTGTGTAGCTGAGCCCAAATCAAAGCAAAACGGACCCTTTTACCCCTGTTTAGCAACGCTCCAATTAATGCTCGAACGTTAGCTTTCCTATTCTTTACATCTTCCACCTCGTATTCTCCTGGTCCCGTCTCTGCTGCTTCCTCTCACTCCTACGACGACGGCGGTGGCCTGGATCCGGCATGGTTTGTAGATAGCCATGAGGAAGAAGAGATCCTGGACTATGGCACGTGCGAGGAGGAAAATGGAGTAGATGGGCGCGGTGAGATACACGTCAGTGGGGAGCAACGCCGTGAGCGGACTAGAGGGGCCGACGAGCTGCGTCGCATGGCTCTCAGTCTGCTGCATGGCGTGCGCAGTGAGCGCGGCACCTACGGCGAGCTGCATGAACAAAGGTTCGTCGGACGCCTCGCCCGGCTTGACCGTTGCTGGGAACGCCTCGCCTGGCTTGGCCTCTGCCATGGCTGGTACGTAAGACCATGCCGCTTGCGCGTGCTTCCGGGTGCAGCAGGTGTAGCGTTTACTATGCTCCTGCTCCTACCCGATGTGGACGATGCTCAACCTCTGGCTTTCTTCAACGTTGAACAACACAAACAGTCGTTGGTATCCATGGGAGGAGAGAAAAGAAAGGGACGTGATGAGAGAAGAGCTCCACAACGCCATGGAGTTAATTATAGAGTGCGGCAGAGGGAGGCCGATAGTTTCATTTGAATTCTACAAAAATGGCGTCATGGTTTACTTCCCTCCTATTTGCAGCCCGCTTAGCAAAAATCAAATGAAAATTTGGCAAAAATGGCGCCATGGTTTGCAGCATTCATGGAAGAGTTTGGCGCGAATGAGTGCCATTTTCTGCTGAGTTTGGGAAAAGGAAAGGACGGAGACCGAAGGGACATGACCAATGCATGCATGCATATTAATGGAGGGAGGGTGCTTAGCCTTCCGGGTATTTCAGTCCATGATTTTTTTCTTCACAGCTTTGCATGGGTTTTTGGTATGCGAATCCAAAGTTATACGCATCTTAAAATGGGATGGAGGGAGTATTTATAATTACAAACCGATGCCTTTTGATTCTTTCTTTACTTGTCCCTAATAAAATCAGGTAGAACTAATAGCAAGTATAAATAATATACTAGAATAAACTATGCACGATTGATCCTGGATTAAATTTAACCCATAAAAAGATTAACATAACACAACTTGTTCTTCTAATTTATTTACTCTAAAAAATTATGTATTATGAGTTGTGTTAGAGCTAGACCTTTCTCAGTAGATGTACTATGGGATTAGATCTAGGAGAACTGAGAGAGAGAGAGAGACTACCTGCGCCCTGGCTTGACAAGGTGAACCCGAGGATTCGAGCCGGTGCTCGAGCTAGACCCGCCGTCGTTGGCCATGGAAGAAGGCGGCGTGAGCGTGGTGGTTGAAAGCGGTGGCGGAGCTTCCCGTCGGCCTAGTGCGAACCCTAATCGGTGGGTATGTTTGTGGGGGCTGCGCACGGTCAACCTCGCACTGCAGCGTCCCGCCCCACCTATTTATATACTGGCACCGCGAGGGCCCCACAACCATGGATAGGGCGCGCCCGATTAGGGCGTGAGGGACTCCGTTAAGACGTTGGGCTGAACGTGAGAGATCTATCCAACATTCTCCCCCTAGATCTCGACTTTACTTTTAACTTTATACTTTACTTATTTCATCACAGAATGACACATAGAGCATGTTTCATCGTCCCAGCTCAATTGCCGATAGAATCAGACAGCTACTATATACCTTCATGTTCTGAAACAAATTACATTACTTTTGGGCCTCTATGGTCCAGAATCATAGGCTTGCCATTAAACCCATGCCGCTATGTGTGCCCTTGAACACATTGGGTGGTAAGCCTTCGTTAGCGGATCCAAGCATATCCTTTGTCCTTATATGCTCGAGACTTATAGTTTGATCCTGGACTTTGTCCTTCACAACATAATACTTTATATCTATAGACTTTGAAGCATTACTCGACTTGTTGTTGTGAGCATAGAATATCATGGGCTCGTTGTCACAAGACATCTTTAGTGGCTTCTTGATGCAACAACCACTTTCAAGTCGGGTAAGAATTTCTTTAACCATAACGCCTGTCCCATGGCCTCATAACATGCTTATGAATTCTGCATACATCGTAGATGATGCAACTATCGACTGCTTGGCGCTTCCACGAAATAGCACCTCCTGAGAGTAAAGACATACCGTCGTGGACTTTCGGTCGCCTTTATCTCCCATAAAATCTGCATCTGAATACCCTTTATCTCTAGGGAATCGATCTTCAGATGTTAGCATGAGGCCTTTTGTGCCTTGCACATAGCGCAAAGCTTTCTTTACCATCTTCCAGTGCTCTATGCCTGGATTCTCTTGATATCTACCGAGTACCCCGGTGATAAATGCTAAGTCAGGGCGAGTGCACACTTGTGCATACTGTAAGCTTCCAACAGCCGAAGCATATGGTACTGACTTCATTTGATCGATCTCATATTGATTCTTTGGACATTGGGATTTCCCAAAACTGTCGCCCTTGACTATGGGAGCAGGTGTTGAATTACTCGCATGCATATTGTATTTCTTTAAAATCTTTTCACAATACGCTTTCTGCGACAGTCCTAACACTCCATTCTTTCTGTCTCGGTGAATTTCTATGCCCAAAACATAAGATGCTTCACCAAGGTCTTTCATGTCAAAGTTTGATGACAAGAATTTCTTTGTTTCTAGTAGTAGACTAACATCACTGCTAGCAAGCAGAATGTCATCCACATATAGAATTAGGAAAATATATTTCCCACTTTTGAACTTTGCATAAATGCAATTGTCCTCAACATTTTCTTTGAATCCAAAACGTTTAATGGTATCATTAAACTTTAAATACCACTGCCTAGAGGCTTGCTTTAACCCATAAATGGATTTCTTTAGGCGGCATCCCATATGTTCTTCCCTCCATGAAAAAACCCTTGGGTTGTTTCATGTAAACATTCTCTTCTAAATCTCCATTTAGAAATGCCGTCTTGACATCCATTTGATGTAACTCTAAATCAAAATGTGCAACTAGTGCCATGATGATTCTGAAGGAGTCCTTACATGAGACCGGAGAAAAGTCTCATTGTAATCTACACCTTCTCTTTGTAAAGCCTTTTGCCACGAGTCTACCTTTGTACTTTTCTACATTCCCATTGGAGTCATACTTTGTTTTGTAGACCCACTTGCATCCTACTGTTTTGGCTCCTTTGGGAATTTCCTCTAAGTCCCAAACATTGTTGGAACTCATCGACTTCATTTCGTCTTCCATTGCCTCCACCCACTTGGCTGAGTGAGGGCTACTCATGGCTTCTTCATATGTGGTAGGATCGCCCTCCATATGAACCACATTGTAAACTTTATAGATGTCTTTGGAAATGGCTGGTCTTCGTTCTCTTTTAGACCGTCTGAGTTCATCAGACTCTTGCTCATTTCTTGCCTGGGGTTCAGGCACATTTACTCTAGGTGGCTGTTCTGGCTCCCTTTCGTGCTCAACAGTGGGTTCAGGTGGCTCCTGATGGACAGGTTCCGAACTTTCGCCCATTGTTGTCACGTGTGGAGTCACAACAGGTGCCGGCACCACAACCTCAGGGGTTGTAGATGGTGGCACAACAGGTAGCGAGAAAAATGGCTCCTGAATCATCGGATTAGGTGCATGCACCCTCTTCTCCTCAAGATCAATTTTCCTAGCTACCGTGCTCCCCTCATCAATTCGTCCTCCAAGAAGACCGCATGTCTCGTTTCTACAAACTTTGTGTATCTGGGACAAGAGAAACGATAGCCTTTGGACTTATCTGGATAGCCAATAAAATGGCAAGATACTGTTTTGGGGTCTAACTTTGCAATGTTTGGATTGAAAACTTTTGCCTCATTGGCTCCCCATACCCTCAAGTGGTGCGGAGAGGGACTCTGTCCACAATTCAGACGGTGTTTTGGGCACCGACTTACTTGGTACTGTTGAGAATATGAATGGCGGTTTTAAGCCTCCCATCCACAAACCCAAAGGGAGGGTGGAATAGCTCATCATGTCGCACCATATCCATAAGGGTACGGTTGCCTTTCACTACTCCGTTTCTTTGAGGTTCGCGGCATTGAATCTCGGGCGACTATTCCATTTTCTTGCAGGAACCGTGCAAGGGACCAGTACTTGACCATATGGAGTATGCCGACCGTAGTACTCCCCCACGATCGGACCGAACTATCTTGATTCTTTTATCGTGCTGATTTTCTACTTGACTTTTGAAAATTTTAAATTTATCCAACGCTGATCTTTCTTTGATTGGATAAATATAACCATACCGGAGTGATCATCCGTGAATGTTATGAATGAATCATAGCCATCCACACTTTTCATCGAAACGGTCCACAAATATCCGTGTGGATTATTTCTAGTGTAGCTATGCTTCGGTTTGCACCCTTTTAACTGTTTGACATACTTTCCTTTAATGCAATCTATGCATTGTTCTATGTCGGAGAACTCTAACGGAGGAAGAATGTCATTTTTAACGAGGTTTTCAATTCTTCCCTCAAATATGGCCTAGTCTGCAGTGCCATAGTCTCGAGGAGTCAAGAGTTTGCTTTCTTTTCTTTTGTTCTTTGTTCGACAAGGAACTTTTCCATTCACATCACACACGTAAAAAACTTTCTCATGCAGGATAACAAATATAACTTATCAAATAATGTAGCGACACCCACACATTTGTCTTTCAACGGATGGCACACTTGCCATTACCAAAATAACATTCAGATGAGTCTTTATCCAAACAGAAACACTTATTAAATTCCTATGTAATGAAGGAACGAAAAGCACATCTTTCAAGAAAAGCAAAGAGCCATCACCACCTGTGGGACGTCACCAATGGCCTCCACTTCTGCCTCTATTCCATTCGCCACTTCAATGTGTCTTTCTCTTCTTGGCGTGGTCCTTGTCGAATGGAACCCCTGTAAAGAATTGGCAACGTGAACAGTTGCTCCAGAATCAATCCACCAAGTGGATCTAGTAAACTTTTCATACAAGGATTCATTAACAAAAGAAACAATATCTTTACCATTTTTGGCCATGATGTACTTTAGCCAAATCGGGCAGTCTTTCTTGAAGTGCCCCGGTTTCTTGCAGTGATGGCACTGACCCTTCTCCCAGTGTGTGGACTGTGGTGCTGGTCTTGGTCTGCATGGGACCCTTGCCATGGGGCTTGGAGGGTGAGCCACCATGGTGGTCTCTGTGAAGCCTCTCTTCTGTTGTCCTTCACGAAGTTCGAGAACCCGTGAAGGGCTTTCACCTTTCTTCTTCTTGGGAGCACATCCCAATGGTCTTTTCTATGTCCCACTTTTCGGGGACATATTATAGTTTATCACGAAGTTTTCAAAGGGCTGTGGAAGTGAGGCCATCACAAGATGCACCGAAGTCTTGGCTTTAACTCGAGGTCCTCGTCCATTGGCTTGAGCTTTCAGCCATGTTCGACATCCTCAAGATGTGCTCTCGATCCGTGGGGTCCTCCGTATACTTTTCAAGAATCACCTGCTTTAACGGTCGTGATACATCTTTGAAGAGCCGTTGAATCGGCTCTTTATCTTGGCGAGATACTCGCCCACGTAGACACTCTCCGATTGAGCCCACAATAGCGTTCTCAATCGTGTTCTTCTGAACGCCGACACTTTTGTTGGCGTTCACCCATTTCTGTTATCGATAGAGTACGCCAGCCCAATGGAGCATGGTCCCTCTTCCTTCTCTCAAAGTCAAGACTTTCCTCACCGCCTCCTGACTGGTCGTGGCTTGACTGTTGCTTGGTGTCAACCACCCAATCCACCTCGGCGCATACGAACGCCAAGTCAACTTTCTTTCTCCATTCGGAGTAATTGTCCCCCCTGAGGAGCGGGACGTCCTTCAGACATGCCATGAGGTTGAGACCTCCTGAAAATCACAAAAGATGTGAGATCACCAAGTAAAACAATTGTATGCGTTAATTCAACGTTGGTATAAATTAAGCATGCAATCGTTTCGTGCTATTTAAAATTACATCACCGTTGGGCAGAAATAAATTTAAAAGCACCTTTTAACATAAAATAACAAAACATGATCATGCTATTAACAACGTTGGTTATATAATAACAGAATCATAATCATATTTTAATATCATTTTATCACATCTTTTGAAAATTCAATTATCACTTTATTGCATTTGAGCAATTGCCTTTTTACTATTTGCGTGAAACTTTTATATAAACTTATACTTTGCGAAAAATCTGCCTTTATTCTATCATCTAGTCACAATATACTCCAAAGATAAAGGACTAGAAAAACTATGCAAAATTTGCTTAAAAACTAAGCCAAAAACTGTTAAAACAACTCTTAAAAAAAAAGAAAAATATTAAAACCGCCCATGGGCTAAACAGTGGCTGACAGCTGGCCATTCGGGCGGCCACACGGCCACTGCTCGCTCACTGCTGGCCACTGGCGCTCCCGACGCTGCCCACTAACGCCCAGCGAGCCCGGCCAAGTGCTGGTGGCTCGCGCGGCCGCCTGCCCATCAGGCGTGGGCTGCCCGCCTGGCTCCACCGCGTGGCTCATGGCCCGCGACGCGACGGCCGCCGCCGGCTTCATCCGAGCCGCTGCCGCCTCGACCTACATCCAACGGCTCACCGCGCCGATAGGGAGGTATAAAAGGCCACCCCGGCTCGAACCCTAACCTCACAATCCTCCACTGCCCATCGGTATTACGCGGGCGCTGCGCCGCTGGCCGCCAGCGTGGTCACCGCGTCTGCCGCCTCCTCCGTCAGGCGTGGCGTGCCGCGGCGCGTCAAGGCCAGCAGCGGTCACTGCTGCGTCGTCGCGACGGCCAGCATCGTCCGCGGGTTCTCCGGGCGTTAGGGGAGTTGAGGCGTCGTCCGGCGAATGCGCCGGCGACGGTCCCCTCCTTCTCCTCCATCGCCACCCAAACTTTTCTTCCCCCGTGCATGGCGCTGCATCTTGCATCACGGTTGCCCGTGGCGGCCAGCGTCGGCGGCAAGGTGGTGAGGTGGCGCCCAGCGTGTAGCGGTGCCGTGGCGAGCCCTCCCTCTCCTCCCTCTTCCCTATTCTCTCTCTAGTACCCCCAAAACCCAGCGTGAAGCAGGCGAGAGAGACGCACGGCGCTGCCTCCCTTGTCTTCTTGTCGACGCTTCCACCCGGTGGGGCGCCGCCGTCAGCGGACGAGTGGGCAGATCTCCTTGCGCGCCTCGGCGTCCGGTGTTCCCTTTTTTTTTTGTTTGGGATCTGGGAGATGGGATTTTCTCTTGCGGGATCTTTGAGGTGGGGTTTTCTTTTGGTTTGCGGGTTACGACATGGGATTTGCTTTGCCCCCGAAGGGGTGTGTCCTTCTTCCCTATGCCTCGGCTTGCCGATGCGCATAGGGATCGAGGGGGACGGCGCGGCCAAAAAGGCAAGGCGCACTTTTGGATCTAGGGTTTTTTTCTTTTACTTTTACTTCTCTACCGAAAGAACTAGCATCTAAGATGCTCTGATACCATTGTTAGAGCTAGACCTTTCTCAGTAGATGTACTATGGGATTAGATCTAGAAGAACTGAGAGAGAGAGAGAGACTACCTGCGCCCTGGCTTGACAAGCAGGAACCCGAGGATTCGAGCCGGTGCTGAGCTAGACCCGCCGTCGTTGGCCATGGAAGAAGAAGCGGCGGCGTGAGCGTGGTTGAAAGCGGTGGCGGAGCTTCCGTCGGCCTAGTGCGAACCCTAATCGGTGGGTATGTTTGTGGGGGCTGCGGCGCAGTCAACCTCGTGCAGTGCGTCCGCCCCCACCTATTTATATACGCACTGGCGACAGGGGCCCACAACCATGGATAGGGTTGGGCGCCCCCGATTAGGGCGCGTGAGGGACTCCGTTCGGGCCGTTGGGCCCGAACGTGGGAGAGATCTATCTAACAAGTTGAACTCTCATATCTCTTGCTATGCTTAAAATAAGGAAAGGAGGGGAAACGAGAGCCTCCTCTAGGCTTCTGAACCTTACAAAAATTATTTTGGGAAGTTGCTAAATATTTCACAACTTGAGGCGGACTGGAAATCCCACCATGGTCCAAAATAGGGATGATGAAATGCAATCTCTTCGAAGTAATGTGCGATGGGAATAACTACGATGATTCCCAAAGTTCACAACTACGAAGAACAATGACTGTGTTGTTGGAGTATGGTGACTACAAAGTATGTTGGTGAAGGATTTGAAGTGATGCTTTGTCCTGATTATCTCTTTATTTTATTTGTGTTTGTGTTTGTCATCCTAAATTTATCTTTCATAAAACAAATCTAAATTGGTATTTGGATATTTAGTGGGTTGTAGTAGCGTAAATAAATTAGAAGGACAAAATGTGTTATGTCATTTTTTATTGATTAGTTTAATTCTGAGCTAGAAGGTTGTGTTACGAGTTGAACTCTTAGCTCTCATGCTATTCTTGAGAGAAAAGGAGAGCCTCAAGTGGGCTCCTGAACCTTGCAATTCTTTTTGGAAAGTTGCTAGATATTTTACAACTCGAGGTGGACTGAGAAGCTCACCACGGTTATTATTGTTGAAAGTGGGATGACGAATGATGCAATCTTTGAAGTCATGTGTTATGCGAAAGATTACGGCGATTCCCGACGTGCACACGAGTGTCATGCAGATGGGTGATCGAAGTAGTGACATCATTGTTAGCGTACGGTGACTAGATGGTGTTACAATGGTGTAGGAGGTGACACCAACAAACAGGTGAGAAAGGAGAAAGGCTGACACGTGCTTTGTAGTTCTATGTTTTGAGAGAGAGAGAGAGAGAGAGAGAGAGAGCAACAAACAAAAAGGACGTTCTTCCAATTGTATTGGTTCATTCGTAGATCCTTTAAATCATCGGTATTTTTATAAGTATTGTATTTACATGAATTTTAAGAGTCCGTGGTAACACACGGACATTTTACTAGTAGAGTAATGAAATGTGTGCACGTCTGATATTGTGCTGGGCATGTCATAAAGAAGAGGCGTCTTTGGTTTAATAGGCATTTTTTATGCCCCCTTTTGAACCGTTTGCTGTCATGCCGTAAGTGAATGCAAAATTCTTGCTGACCAAAGAGGCCGTACCCCTTTTCCTGAAGATGTTGCTGACCGAAACTACGTAACAGAACGGTGTGCCAATGTTTTTTATCCGCTGCTTTCCCCTTGTCCTGTTTTTATCTGCTGATTCCCATGATTTTATTCTACCTCTTCAAGCTAACCATGCAACATCAGTGGAATCAAAAGTAGTACATAGGACAGCTCTACCTAGAAATCGGCCAACAAGGGGATGATGGCGCAAGTCAAGTCTCGATCAAGGCGCAGGCTTCAAGCCTCAGACTGCTTCCTAGTGCTGATTCATTGCCTTTGTGCGTCGTGGAGCCGGTGAAGCGCACGCACCGACGTTAGCACTTCGCCTAAGCTTTGCTTTCATCCACCTCAAGAAAATGGCGTCGCAGCAACCACCGACCTAGTGCGATAATTACCCTACGGCAGCAGCCAGTGAGAGCAACCCCAAGTGCAGGGAAAAACTGCTTGCAACGCACGCTTGGCCTTTGACATGGCAGACAGACATGTACGGCCATTCATCATTGCTGTGAGACCGAGCTACCACTACATGCACTATAAACTTCACTGCCACGGTAGTATTTTGCACAACACAGGAAGAAACAAGAAGCGGCGAGCACTGTAATTAATTAAATTGCCTAATGGAGAAAAAATTACACGAAACATGTGTGTGTTCCAGAGACAAGCAGCAACAAGTCTGATCCATCGGGTACATAAATATCAGAGTATCTCCAGGGAGAACCGATTATATATATAGTATAACGAGTTTTCGAATGAACATTATGCGGAAAGAAACGAGAAAAAGGACAGTTGGGATCGATCAAGCTCGAAAGGAATTGAAAAGGCGGCGGTTAACGACGACGACGATGCGATGCGATGATGCAGGAATAATAATTTGTTTCTAGAAGTGACAGCGCAGTCTGCCTTTGGCTTAGCTATGAGCTAACATGGTGCGTTGTTTCCACATCATTGGCTCGCCGGCCACTCCTTCCTAATCTCGAAGTAGTAACTCATCTCCAAGTAGACCTTGCCATCATCATCAACAAACTGAAAGTAAAAAGAAAAAGAAACACACACGTTAATCGCAGAAGTGATTACTACTAGAGAAAATTAGATCTATCATCAGTTTATCGCAAACTAAAAAACTAGTAAGTGATTGGTGGAGCAAATTTTGACATAAGCTTGATAAGTAGTATATGCATTACCTTTAGTTTAGCAGAATAGGAGCCTCTTGCAAATATTCCAGCAGGGGTGGTCTCTTCTTCACCCGCATATGTGTAGGGTTCGGCCTGGGGACTGAATGTCCCCAGCATCATCTTCTGGTTCTCCACTGCAACAACACACTAGTTCAAAAAGGATACTGTACTAGAATTATCCTAATTAATAGCATGATGGCAATTTAAGCCTATCTATATGCATGATAATAATCTTGCGATTTAAGCAGTACAAAATAAAACACCCTACACCATATCTGATCAGCCAAGGAACTTCCATCGGCATTTTGCTGGTTGCTGGTCAAATAATTATTATCTTATATAGACTACAATGGCGGTAACTGTGGCAATTACAGGATCCCGTGCAGATTATTTCAGACCCAGGGGAAAAACTCCCGTTTGGACATGTACTTCTTAAGAAAGAAGATTCATTATAATCACAATCGAATCTAAAATGTCCTACTCCCTCTGTCTAAAAATAGATGTCGCATTTTTTAAAACAAATTTTTGAGACGGAGGAAGTATATATTGATCTAGGCATATAGAGATGACAAGTTGGCACTGCAACACTGAAGAACAACGCAGGGAATTCAACAGAAAATGGCATTTTCCATCTAAAAAGCATGACCCAAAATGCAGGTAGGGAATGACCAGATCTAACAGTAAGATTCTTCCAAAAGAAAAAGATGGGGAGGAGTGGTGTCACCTCTTACTCCAGTCTTCCAGACGGTGTTGGTGTACTTGAGCCCTGACACGATGTTGTTGGAGACGATGAATGAGAAGCGGAAGCTGTAGGTGCTGCCGTCCTTGAGTGCGAATGCGTAACCCTTGTCGTCGGCGACGAAGGGGATGGGCAGGACAAGGTCTGGCCGATCCGGCGACAGGATGGTCAGGTTCAGCACCTTCACCTCTGGCTCAGAATTCTCTGCGTCCATCAAGAAAATTCAGAGACGGTCAAATACATTTGAGAGTATATTGTTTTTGTTCATTTATTCAGAGAATGAAATTTGGTTATTAGATGATCAATATGAAGTTGAGATCGGGCAGGAGAGGAGGATGGATGTTGTGATGTTAACCTCCAAGCTTCTCGGTGTCAACCTGCCCCAGGAGTTGCTCCTTCCACCTCCTCAGGCTCTCATCATCCTGCATTGATCAGGTCCAGAGATGAAGATCACAGAAAAGAATTGATCAACGAGTTAATTAAATCCCTATAGATTAGATTTGTTTCATCGCTCGGCACTCCATATCATTCTGCATTAAAGTTTCCCAAAACTAATGAGAGAACAAATTTAATGACTGATTGGCAGTTACCTTGTCGAGCTCGAGCTGCTCCTTGAGGGGCACCTGGGGGCCGAGCAGGACGGAGCGCTTGGACTCGTCCTCCTCCTCCTCCTCGGGCACGTCGGGGTTGCCGCCGTGGTGCTCCTTCTCCTTCTCCTTGTGGTCGTCCATGGCCGGCGGCGAGACAGAGGCCACGGCGCACAGAAGCACCGCACACGTCTCCCCTCGCGAGGATCCCCCTCTCTCACGCGGCAGTCAGGCAGACGAGGCACGGGCGGGAGGGGTGGAGGGGGGGTAGTTAACGGCGGCGATCGGAGAGGAGGGAAGAAGCGGGCGCCCTGCGCTGCGCTCTGTATCTTTTATCTCTCTGCCTCCCCCAATACTATTTTAACAGGCGGGGCGGAATGGGTGGTGACGTGAAGGTTCGCGAGACGAACGCGCGGGGCCAACCAATTCCAAACCTGCGACGCGCTCATCACGGATCCGCATGCGCGCTCCCATGGGCCACCCGCGGCCCGCGGAAGACCAGGCAACACGCACGCACGCTCGTGGCCAACCATGGCTGGTTTGGGCCGGGCCGGGCCGACTGACAAGGTGGCGGTGGGAGAACTACTGCAGCCTGTGCAGTGTCACTGTGTCAGCGTTACGTTGTGTCCGAAGCAACGGCGGCGATGGGGGGCGGCACGCCGGTGCGGTGGCCGCGGGTGCTGGCGCCAGCGCACTTGGCCGGGGCCATCCGCCGGCAGAAGAACCCGCTAGATGCCGTGCACCTGTACGACGACGCGCCCCGCTGGTACCCGCGCTCCTCCTACCGGCACAGCGACGCCGTGCACGCCTCCCTCCTTGCCGCTGCCTCGTCCTCCCCGCCCTTTGCCCACCCTCCTCCGCCGCGTCCTGCGCCGCTCCCCCTCCGCCGACGCCCTCCTCGCCGCCTCCGTCCCGCACCTCCCTCCTGCGGCAGCCGTCTCCATATTCCGCTCCTCCCCCCCCGCCTCCCCCGCCCCGTCCTGGTCCCTCTCATTCTCCACCATCCTCCGCCGCCTCCTCTCCCGCGGCCTCCTACCGGAAGCTTCCAGGCTCCTCGAAGACTTCCAGGGGCGCGCTGAGGTATCCTTAGCTTCCCAAGACCTCACTCTGCTGATCACGGAGATGTGCCGCGTGCGGCGCCCTGACCTCGCGCTGCAGGTGCTCGACGAAATGCCGAACCAGTGTCTCGCGCCGGAAAGAGGCGCCTACCGCGCGATCGTTCCTGCACTCTGCGACGCTGGCATGCTCGACGAGGCAACACACGTCGTCTACTCCATGCTGTGGCGGGTGTCTCAGCGAGGCTGCGATGGGGACGTCGTGGTGTTCCGGGCATTGCTGGTCGCACTCTGCGCGGCTGGGCGGGGTGAGCTGGCAGAGCAGGTGCTGGATAAGATTATCAGGAAGGGGCTGAGGACGCCAGGTAGTAGGCGCTCTCTTCGTGTGCCAATGCTTGCTGTGCTTAACATCGACGATGCACGAGAAGCCATTGACCGGGCGTTGGTTGTACGAGGTGGGTGTACTGTCACGAGCTTTGAGTCCATTATTCTTGATCTCTATGACGAGGGGCGGTCGAAGAAGGCAGACAATTTGTTTAAGGACATGGCTAGAAAGGGGTTCAAGCCAACAATATGCATGTATGAAGCCAAAATCACTGCCTTATGCAGGGAGCAGAGGGTTGATGATGCAATCAAGGTGTTGGAGGAGGAGTTGGCCAAGAATGGTCTCGTTCCCACAGCAACAACATATAACTTGTTAATGAAGGGTCTTTGCGACAGTATGCAATCTGTGAGGCCCTTGGATACCTTAAAAGGATGGATAAGCAGCTTGGATGTGTTGCTGGAAAGGAGACTTTCTCTATCTTGGTCAGTGGCTTGTGTTCAGAAAGCCAGTTTGTCGAGGCTGCAAGGGTTATGGAGAGGATGGTGAAGAGCCGCCATCGTCCTAACAGAAGTGAATTCAGCAATGTTATTGAAGGTTTATGTTCTGTTGGCAGAACATATGATGCAATGCTATGGCTGGAGGAGATGATTGACCATGGAGACACACCTGATGTCCATGTTTGGTCTTGTTTGGTTTCATCAGCTTTAGGAGTAGGAGAAAGTGTTATGGTTGCAGCTATGTGAAATTTAGGATTGAGAGAACAATACTCTTGAAGCACACAAAGACAACGACAAAAGATTTGCCTATGATGTATTCAATGCTGAAGAAAGGGAAGGACAGTAGACCTGTAGAGATTAACCTCTACTCCTGGCCAGGTTTTCCTAAGCATGAAGAGGGGAGCAGCTAAGTTGTGTCCACTAGCATGAGGAGGTTGAAGGAGTGCTGATTATTTCTGTTTTGGCTTAAACATGTTTGATGAATGTGGAACTGCCATCATCAGAATGAAACTATGGTGCTGTTGTGGACGTGGTGGTGCCAGGTTGGAACAATATGAATGCTGAAGAAGAAAGGAAACCTGTGGGAGAGGTGATTCTCTGTTTACACCGCCACATGTTTGAGTTTGGATCCATGAAGGAGCAGCCAAGCAGCTAGTAGGTATCAGTTCTGATTTTCTCATGACATGGCTGACATTACCAAACTTGCTATTGAGACTTATCGCAGATGCAGCTTTTGATCAGGGTACTTGGAATAGTAGATGTGGTTTTGTGTGGTACTGTGTTGGACTGTTTGGCAGCCAGGCGGGTGCAACATGCATTCAGTACATATAGGCTGAGCCTTTCTATGCTTATCTCAGGTGGATTCAATCACTTTCCATGCAATCCTCCTGATACATCTGGTATTGGGTTGTTTGTAACTTGTAAGGACCTGGAGCTATGCTGGATGTTTAGTTTAAGCTGTGGCATGTACCGAGAAGTTGTGAGTTGTAATGTTAGTAATGTCGCCCACTGTCAGCCGAAGGATGCCGTCAGTGTAGAGCTAGATGCTGTCATGTGGACAGTCCAAGTCCCATACTTTGTTTCAGCTGTAGCTGTGAATCGATTTAGTTTTTTGAGCAAGCTTAATAAAGGAGCAATTCCTGTCAGTTACTTTTTTCTTCGTTTGATTGTTTGTGCAACCGAAGAATGATTTCCTAACCTTGAATTTGTGTACTAACGAGGAACAATATCTTAAACCAAGGATGTATTGTTTAGCCAAGGCTGAAATACACCTGCTGTTTCTTTGGTGACAAGTTGATGTTCTTGACCTTTACAGTTAAATTAGCTCGTCATTCTGATGGACCCAAAACATCATGCAAATTAACTCTGTTTCTGTAACAAGATATAAAGACAGTAAGACATAAGATTGATGGATTATCCCTGAAGAAAAAAGACATAAGATTGACTAAGCAATAGTACGACTGTATTTGTACCCTAGTATATATTACAAATTTGCCAAGATAAATCTCCAGGCGCGGGTACAAATTGCCAGACCTTGCCTTTGCCACAAAATTGAAAGACATTTGAAAATTCAAGGACTATTCAAGCATATAGCTAGCAAATTGCCGGATCGTCGGCTTACCTAATAATATGCCCACGTTCCCTAGCTGTCGGCCGGTAAAATTGCTTGGGAACTGTGGGCGGCGGGGTAGCATACATCGGATCACGCCGGCGGCCGTCCACCATCCAAAATTGCCGGACTGATCACGATGCTGCTCATCTGACTCGAACAACTGACTACGAACTAGAGTATACATCGGAGTAATATTTGGAAGTAAATGGTTCAGTAGGCAGAACTAATAGTCTCTGCCGTACCCGAACTGCTGCTCCTCGACGCTTGAAGAATTCTGGCTGGTGCCGGAGCACTGCAGGTTGTTCGACGAGCCCTGTGTCTGCAAGTTGTTCGACGAGCCCTGCGTCTCGTAGCCGCCCAGGTAGTTCATGCCGCCGATGCCACCTGCGCCGCCCATGTTGAGGAACCCTGCCGGTGCATCGGAGAAGTTGTTGCGGGTGAAATGATCAGGGTACTCGGCTGCTGATGCATTGCCGCCGGTGTGCATGTATGAACGGTACCCGGTGGTGATGTCGTTGCTGGACTCCCCGGCGCTCCATATGGAGAGATCCTGGACGACGGCGCCGTTGCTGAAGTTGCCATTGCTCGGCGTCCAGGAGCTGCTCGTGCCCACATGGCCGTTGCTGAAGTTGCCATTGCTCGGCGCCCAGGAGCTGCTCGTGCCCACGTAGCCGTTGCTGAAGTTGCCATTGCTCGGCGCCCAGGAGCTGCTCGTGCCCACGTGGCCGCTGCTGCCGCCATCGTCGTACTGGAAGGTGCCGTTCCATGGCTGCGCGATGACATTGCGTGGCTGGAAGATGGAGGCGGCTGGTGGGAGCGGCTCGAGGTAGTAAGCGCCATTGCTCCGCGGCATCTGCTGCTGGTAGCCGCGCACTGCGGGGTTGCAGATCGTGTACTGTTGGGGCTGGGGGTCGTACGCTGCAGGCTGCACATTGTTCATGGCGCCGTAGCAGTACTCACGCGGGATCATGCCGCCGCCGTGCGCCTGCGATCCTTGCCAGAACATCGCCTGATCGAGGAGGAAGCGAGTGTCGCCTTGCCCCTGCTGCTGGATCGGGTTGAAGTAGCGGCCGTCGCGGCCCTCGGAATCCCCACCACGACGCGGCACCACGACCGCGTCGTCGTCATCGCGCGGTATCCCGAGCGCCCTCCGCCTCTCCGCGGTGGCCACCAGCGCGGCGTCGACGGACTCGAGCATCCCACGCAACTCCTCCGCCGTCATCGTGCTCATCGCCAGGTGCGGCGTCGCGAGCGCGGCGGGGCCCGCCTGCGTCACCCTGGCGAGCTTGGCCTTCCCCTTCCCGATGAGGCCCGCGAGGTACCCGACGTGCGTGTGCTCCGCGCGCACCTCGGCCGGGAGCGCGCGGTACCTGTCGAGGACCCCCGGCTCCGTCTCCACCACCGTGGGCGCGCCGCCGTCCAGATCGGCGCAGACGACCGCCACGGGGACCCCGCAGAGCGTGGCGAGCTCGTGCGCCTTGCTGAGCCTCTTACCGTCCCTAGAACCCAGCAGGAGGCCCCTCCTCCGGTTCGCGAAAGACTGGCGGCGCTTCCGCGCATCCTTGATCAAGCCGACCGGGGTCTTGGTGCGGACCATGGCTGGGCAATGGCAACGGCGGCGGGTGGTGGCGGCTGGTTCGGTAATCTGGTTGTTATTACTGTAGACGACCGGACGGCCTGCCGGATGGGGGGATTATATAGGCGGCGAGGGAGCCGGGAGCCCCACCTGTTTGCACCGGACGCGGACCCGATCGCTGCAGCTAGGCCAGGCTAGGCGCCTAGCGGCCTAGGCCCCTTACCATCCTTTAGCTCACCATTAATTAGTGGTGCTAATTTCGCGGTAAGTACTTGCCAAGTGCAAGCATCCAGGCTTAATCTACATCGTCAATCAATCGTATCCCGCGATAATCTGCGCTAAACATTGGGTTACGAATTAATCCCCCGGGGTATATATCCCGTTGCAGATCCGTTCTCTCTAGGCTACCCGGAAAGTTCCTTCTGATTTGTAATGTTGGAAGGAAAGACTGTAATTGTAATTATACGCGTAGGAAAAGAAGCCAAAAAAAAGCAGCAATCGGTTTCCATTACTTCCATATATTGAGTAGTACTAGTAGTAGCAGACGATGTACAATGCACAAAACACACACGACTCGATCGGACCGATCTTGATTGATTTCCTGGCACGGCCAAACTCTGGATGAAATCAAGCAGTCCCGGTTATTGGTAATCTTCAGGCGATGCAGTTGAGGCCCAGGCAACCTCCCAGCAGGTTCCTCAGCAGCTTCTTCTGCAAGACGATCAGAATTAGGATCTCGCTGCAATCTCCAACAATCAATCCAACCTTAGGCTAAGTAACCACACTTTTTTTTGCCAAAATCGATTATTATCCAATAAAGTAAGAAGAGACATTTGTAAAAAGTTCAGATTTTCTTTTCTGGAAAGGAAAAGAAGTCCAGGTTTATCTTATCCCCCTCCTCCAAGCAAAAGGTTTTGCGTCAATGACGTGACGGGAAACTAGTAGCGAAAGCAAATCCACATTCTTTTCCTTTTCACGTCTATAAAAAGTAAATCCACTTGGTTGGAACATGCATGCGCCTAGTAGAGAAATAAACAAAAAAAAATCCCATCCAGTAATCACGGAACAGAATTAGATAGAATGGAAATCAGGGGTGGTATGTAGTAGTGCTTGCCTTCTGCACCTTGCAGATGACGTTGGGGGAGATCTTGTACAGGTCCTCGTCCACCGCCGCCGCCGCCGACGACGACGACGAGGACGAGGACTTGGGCTGCTTCCTCCTCTGCTTCTGCTGCTCCTTCCCTTGCTGCTGCCGCCTGCTAACCTTCTTCCTCCCCGGCACAGGCGCAGCACCCTCCTTGGCCTTCTCCTCCCCCTTCTTCACCCGCACAACGCACTGCATTTTCAGAAGTAATCGTCAGACCGGAGTGCTGAAAACTAATTAAACTGAGCTAAGCTGGAGCTGGCACTGGCACCGACCTTCTTGTAGTTGTATGGGTTTGCTGCGAAGTGCGGCACCTTGAATAGGTCGACGTCGTCCTCCCCCGCCTGCGCCGTGAAGAAGAATGCTGTGGCGGCCGGGTCGAAGTACTGGGCGACGGGCATGTCGTCCCACAGGTGGTTCCAGTCGCCGAACGCCGGGATTTGGCGCCACTTGCCGCAGTCGTCTTGCGCCTGAAACAAAAAAAAAAAAGGAACCGACTTAACTGAACCGCTGCATGATTTTGTTGAAACAGACGAGCCATGAGCACCGAGAAAGAAGCATCTGAAATAGTAGTACCACGAAGGATCTGTAGAAATTGTAATCTGAAACTTTGGTGTCGTTGTGTGTGTGTGTGAGACATTCAGGTGTTCTGAACAGTAGTTCAGATGTAGAAGAACATCTGAACATGTACTAGTACTTGTTTGGGGAAAAAAAGGCTACTGCTACGAGCATAGTGTGTGTGCAGTAGAAGAACTTGTCCTCCCAGTGCAAAATGGTAAGGCTACGAGCATAGTACTATGTTACAGTAGTAGAAGAACACATGCTTCGAGTGGACAATGGCAAGGGGACTTGCTACAATGCGTGGTCTGATCTGTGCCCATTGCGAAAGATTCAGCTACGAGAGCTGATGAAATGGCTAGCATTACGCGCGCTAAGTAAAAACGAGAATGAGAAAACAGCAGCTGCATCCATGGCTCACCTCCATCTCGCAGGTGAAGAAGAAGAAGCAGATGCGAGGGGAGGAGAGGCAGCAGAGGAGTGTAGCAGGAGAGGGGGAGAGACAGTCAATGTGCACTAGAGGGCGAACACGGCAGAGGAGCACGGAGCAGGGGGCTGTATACATAGCCATCGAAAAGCCTGGGGCGGGTAGTGAAAGATGGGAGAATGTGGGGTCACGCACGTACATAAACTTTAGGAAAAGCCGGCGAGAAAGAAAGAAAGCGCGCGACCACCCCGAAAGCAAAGCAGAGACAGTGTCGCCATTGCTACTATACTGAGCTACTGAGGGCAGCAGAGCAGGGCAATGAGTGCCGCGCTGCTCGCTCATTTGACTCGTTAGAGCATCTCCAAAGGCGCTTCCTATATTTCGATTCTTTATTTTAAGAATCCATTAAAAAAACATTGCTCCAACAGCATTGCTAAAAGGAGTAGTACTATTCGGCAGCACGCACGACACACATGACACACCCCGCCCCTCCATCGCTTTCCGAGCCTGTCCCTAGCGCTTGCCCTCATCATGCTGTTCTTTCCCCCCGTGGCCCAGCCGTTGCTAGGAGTAGTACTAGTATTACTATACCGCCCACTCTCCCGTGCTCACTTGAACAGGGGAAAAGGAGTGCGCGCCCGCTCTGGGGCCATGGCAGCAAAGGTGGGCGCTTTTGGCAACCGGTGTGGCGACTGCGATGATAGGCGATGATGATGAGTGCGTGTCTGCGCTCCGTCCGTCGCATGCTCTTGTCTTTGTCACCCCTCTCCGTCACTCCAGTCCAGTCCAGGCAGGCATGTTAAACCGAAAAAGGAGGCGGTTAGAGAAAGCTCCCGCTTTTCCTTTGGAACCACGGCCAAAATGGCAATGATTCTCGGGCCTCCCCGCGCGCGCCGGCTCTTTCTTTTCGCCGCTTTTCGTTCCACCACGCACCGGCCATGCTCCGGCGAGCTCATCAGGCTTGGCTCGCGGTTAACGGACGGGGAAAAGGAGGACTAATTAGCCCTGCGTACTTATGCTTGCCGTGGCTGGCTTTACAAAAGGGACGGTACAGTACGAGGCTTTTTTTTTAGAGACGCAGAAAAATGGGCCGCGATTGATGACCCGAAATAATACCGGCCGGTTCGTCGTGGGAGTGAGGAGTGCGTGGTGAGAACCTTTTGTAGCGTGCCGTCCTTCTTTTTGGCAGGTCATTCGAGCGATTTCCACCAGGGGGCACACGTATGATAGATGTGGTACGTGCTTCACTTTGCAGGTTGCAACGTGGTTTAGCTTGGGGTGTATATCCATTTTTCGTGACTTGGCTAAAAAGGTTTCTAAGCAACCTATTTAGTAAAAAAAAAAAGGAACGTCTACGTCTTAGACGACTACTATTTCTCAGTCGGCTGACGTGGCTGATTCAATCGAATAAATTGTCATGGTTCTGAACAAAACCGCAACTAGAGAATTTGCGAATCTTGAAACCAAAATCCAACGGTGAACAAAGATGACTGAAAAATAACTATTTCTCATACGTATGAGAAATAGCAAAACCGTAAAAAAAAGGCTCCAAAAGGAAGTGGCCC
Organism: Avena longiglumis; assembly: GCA_030063025.1. Classification (NCBI taxonomy): domain Eukaryota; kingdom Viridiplantae; phylum Streptophyta; class Magnoliopsida; order Poales; family Poaceae; genus Avena; species Avena longiglumis. The sequence continues at coordinate 93,165,719 of CP125973.1, read as the reverse complement.
AAGGTTGGTAACTCTCTCTAGCTAAAGAATTTTAGTATCAAGGGTTGTATATTAAAAAAATAGATTGAAAAAAATAAAGAATTAGAGAGAGTTTTTTTTTTTGCGATCAGAATTTGAGAGATTTTAGCAACCAAGTTTCTAAGCAACCCGCTTAGAAAAGGTTCCAAGAGATTTGGCCTCGGTTGTTAACTCTCTCTCTCCTCGTTGCCCCCCCCTCTCTCTCACGTGTACGCGAATGTATGTACTACTATGGTATATTGGAGCATATGACAATGTCATAGAGAAACATAGCAAATGTTAGTATAACTTTTTTGTTGCTAGTAACATTTACTTTGTGGACATCAAATGTCACTTCGTAACTGGGTGATTACAAAGGTGACTTTTATGTATCTCTGATAGTGCTTGTAGAGTTGCATGAATAAAGACTTTGATTTGTTCCTCCATGTGACGGAGCGATACCTTTGTCCCCTCTCGGTAGTGTAGCATCCTAAAGATTGCAAGCATGTGACTAATGTGTTTAGTCATGGAGGATCGTATACTACGAAATGAGTAAAGAGAACTTCGTCGGTAACGAGATTGAACTAGGTATGCAGATACCAATAATTGAATCTCGGACAAGTAATATATCACGAGAAAAAAGGAATCAAATACCAGATTGATTGAATCCTCGACATCGTGGTTCAATCGATAAAAGAAATCCGTTGAATATATAGGAACCACTATGGACATCCCTGGCCCCGCTACTGGTTATGATCGGAGAGGTGTCTTCATCATGTCTACATGTAATAGAACCCGTAGGGTCACACACTTAACTCTTTGGTGTTGCTAGGTTTCGTCGAGATAATAGAGGGTGTATAAAAATGGTGATTCGGAGTCTAAGATATGATTTTGAATATCATGAGGAGCTCCGGAATGGTCTGGAGGTAGAGAAAAAGTATATGGGTATTGATTTTGGGTTCTGGCATAATATTCGTTGTTATTGGTTTTATGTCAGGAAGGTTCTAGAAGTTTTGAGAACCTTGCGGAAGGGTATGACCCATTTGGAGGAGTGCATGTACCTCGATGGGGGATTCCTGGCGCACATGAGCCAAGGCGCCCAACCCTTTCAAGCCCATGCGCCCCTTCCCCAAAATCCTAGCGAAAGAACATGTGTGCCGCCCCCATGTGTGGTTTTATTAATTAATTACAATGTTTATGTACTTATGTTTGCATTGAGTTTTACTTGTAGGATTTGTCCATAGGCAATGCTTGAACCATATGTTAGCTTCAAGGTTGGAAGAAGAAGAAAGTGAAGAAGATCAAGTGTTGATCAAGGTTTCAAGGAATGATCCAAAGATTGGTCAAGTATAAGTTGAGCCTATGGAAAGTGTGTCTTGAATAACAAGATGATGTGATATCTCACGTGTGCATTCAAGGCTTCAATAGATTCTTGACCAACCTTGTTCAGGATGGCGGTAGGAACAAGCCTTTCTGAAGCTAATAATGATCTAGTAACAATACGCATAGGTGACTCGCTACCATCAAGGGCAATTACTTTCTGATCAACAGAAATTCACACCAACATAATAAAGAAAGAAAAAATGAAGTGCAAGTTCAAGATGTGCCATCTCGAAGAGATCATATGCTTGAAGCATGCCATCCTTATGATGATCATGGATATGTGAGGATACTCCTAAAAGAGAAGCTCTTCCATATTGGAATATGCGCAAGGCAAAGGTATAATCTTGATAGAGTTTATTTCTTACCGATCTCATGGTGCTAGTTAGGGAGACCGGTTTATAGGATAGATAATCGTACTATCACGAGGGGCTCTTGAGTGACTAACTTAATCATATCCCTCGGTGAGAGCTTAAACCTTTGCATACTTGGTATCATCTTTATTGGTTCTTAATCATGATAGGATTTAGATCTTGTGTTAATATCCATGACAAGCTCAAGTTCATCGAAAATGGAATTCATATGCATTCTCTATTGTGTTTTCGATATTGGAGGTTTGACCGATTTGTCTTTTATAGATAGGTTAAACTTTTCATCATTTGGTTCTATCCTACCTTGCTGTACTATAATGGTTCTCCGCATGATCTTGTAGATATTGTTACTATCTTTGAAACGAGCCCAAGATCATCAAAATCGGAATCCAGATGCAAAATTTATGTTCGTTTCGGTTTTGTTGTTTCTGTCAATTTTGTGTTGGGCGGAATGTCGGAATGAACACGTCGGACATTCCGATGTCGCGCAGAAATATCATATTTCAGTTGTATGGTTGCCATTTAGATGTCCATATCATAAACTACCCGGGAACTGGCCGGAATGTCTGGTCTGTGCGCTCCAGATCTGTAACGGTTGGATTTTATAGGACGTATTTAAGGGGCCCTTCTTCCCCAATGGTTACTCAACTATTCTTGCAAGTTTTCCCCTTCATTATTGACCTTCTTAATCTTGTTATCCCTCAATCTCTCTTATGATTCTTGCATATATTTGAGGGATTTGAAAGAGTAGATCTAGATCTATAACCCCACCAATCAATCTCTCCTTTGAGGGAACATATTGGGATCTAGATCTTGGAGACTTTTGTGGTTTTACTCCATTGTTCTTCCTCTCTTATTACCCCATAAGCTTTTGTATCTTTGGTGGAATTTGGGAGATAAGGATTTGAGAAATTTTTATGTTCTTGCCATTGCATTTGGTGCATCGGTTTGAGTTCTCAGTAAGGATTTGATTGAGTGAATCACAAGAAGCTTTTTACTCTTGGGTTCTTGACACCATAGACGTTTTAGTTGTTTTGCAAGTTTATGGATTACTTGGGGCCTCCAATTAAGTTGTGGAGGTTTCCCCAAGCTTGTTTGTTGGGAGCCTCCAATTGAGTTGTGGATAAGTGCCCCAACCTTGTGAGAGGTTCCAGATTGCCACCGACAAGTGTATGGATTGTGAAAGTGTGGATCCCGTTGGGGTGTGATTCATAGGAGAATAAGGAAGGCCTTTTACGGCGTTGGTGGTTTGAAACCATCCCCTCTCAAAATGAGACGTACTCCATGTTGGAAGGAACTCAATAAAACATTGCCGTCTCTGCGTGTCTCGTTTATCTTTATATCTGAGATCTTACTTATGCACCTTACTTTGTTATAGCCTTCGTGCTTGAAATATATATCTTGCTATCACATAGTTGCTTGTCTTGCTTAGTATAAGTTGTTGGTGCACATAGGTGAACCCTAGTTGTTCTAGGTTTTGTGCTTGACAAAGTAAACGCTAGTTTAATTACGTCTTTGTTGAGCCCCTCTCGAATTTTTTTAAAATGCCTATTCACCCCTCTAGGCGATATCCGCGATCTTTCAACTAGCCACCCCAAACCCTAGAGAAGGGGAAGGGTTTCCCCACCTTGGTCGTTGCCCCTCCCTTGGAGGAGGGGCTAGGGCTGGCTGCCTCCTCCCATGGGTCTATATAAAGAGAGGGGGAGGATACACCATGCACAAAGATCACTACCCCTCCCTCCGTAGTCTTAGTACAACTATACTGCAATTCCCCAACACCATAGCATCCACGCGATTGTGCTGCTGAGATCTCGCGAAGCTCTTTTCCCTCGCTTGCGGGATCATGGGGGAGGAGACGTTACTAAGACGGAATGTGTGGATACCATGGAGGCGCTGCCGGATTGCATGACTTCATCAGTTTCAACCGACGCAAGTGTGCGACTTACATCATCCACGATCCCTTGATCGTTAAACACTCGTGTATCTTCGATGGTAAGTAGATTATATCTATCTCTCATTACTTATAGCTCGTAGATCGTATCTTGTTGGGTTTCTTCCGCCCTTTCATAGGATTTTTTGGTTTTCCATGCAACGAACCGGTCCGTAAAACTATATTAGCATTCTGTAACCGTAGCCCCCACCATGAATATAAGAGCGAGAGGGAGGTCGAATGAAGAAGACCGGACATCTCATTATAAAGATCTCCTTGTACATTAGGATACACCATAGCTATACCTGGACGCTCAACTCGGTCCGGAGGGTTTGGCCCGAGCTGGGCTCGGCCCGCGGACGACTCTGGACCGAGCTGAGCCTTCCATCTTGGACCGCGGCGAGCTCGGACCGATCCAGGCTCGGCCCGGTCCGGCTCGTCTGTCTCGTGTATTTTATTGCAATCTAATGGGTTAAATGTTGGTACACTAGTGAGTAAATAGGCCCATTTTCGCTAGAAACTTGGCCCGTTCGATTGATAGACATAGGGAGTCGTCTTCTTCCTCCCGTATGTGAAGCTAGGGTAGTCGTGCGCCGCCACCCGCTAGCTTGCTCCAGGTCCTGCGCCGCCGCCAAAGTAGGTCATCGCCGACGACGCGGGACGGCGCCGCTGCTAGACCCCACTAAATCGCAGCTTCCTAGACCCCTCGTCCGCGCCATGCTAGCCAACAGATCTGCGCCAGCCGCCAAACAAGCTCCATGGCCACGCCACACCTGCCTTCCGTTGAAGAGATCCCAGCCGTCAGTGAATCAGCCCCGACAGGCTCGCGAGCTACACCGAGCTCGGCAGAAGCTCGGGCCGAGCTCACTTTTGCGGCTCGCCGATGGCGGCGAGCTGGCTCAGGCTCGGCAATTTCGGACCGAGCTAGACCGAGCTGACTCATGTCCAGATATAACCATAGCTATGGCAGGAGAGGTGAGACCGATCTCTACTACCACCATCCACCATAGGTGAGATCGAGCAGTATCTCGAGATTACCCAAGCACACCATGATAACCCCATACATCCACAAACAAGAGTAAGGTTTTTACCGGATATTGTACATCTGAGGCCCAAACATATATAACTCTTTGTCTCAGTGTGCTATTATCCCGATCTGCGAGCTTGACCCCTTCAGATAAATCTACCATAGTAAAATACCTCGATATTACTTCCCGTCAATTCGAAGAGATGTAGACCCAGAAGGTCTTGGGCATTCAAATCGGCAACCAACCCAGCGCATCCTGACAAACAAACGGGAGACCCTGGGTTGGCATGATCCTCTATGTCCTCAAAGACCATCACTTAGAAATCACGAAGCGATTTTGATCGTCTTAATAACTATCATCTATGTACTCCTTTAACATAGTTTTTGCCGGACATTATCAAAGTTGAACTCTGTAATACCCGACGGTGGCGATTTCCATGAAGTGGTTAGGCAGGATTCACAATCTTCGGTTGTGTCATCGGTTCATGCACAATTTGGAGCTTGACCAAGAAGCATGTAAAAAACCCATGGGTGAACCTGAATTTTTTTCTTGCGAATTGTTGATTTGGGTCACTTATCATGCGTACAACAAGGTGACAACAACCTTAATTTGAAACATCTCATGCTTGAGACTGACAATGAGGAAAAAGATCCCCCTGCTCATGCTTGAGAGAGTTTTCTCGTAGATTAAACGGGGGAGCTTTATTGAATCTAGAGCAATGCTCTATCGTTACCTCAATGGGCTTTTCTCGTTGGGCCAGCTAAGGACCCTTCGGAATCTACAATCTTTTTCGGAATCTTACTTTGACAAAGACACAAGCGTTAGAAACCTGCCGATTTCTATAAACCGCGGCCCGCATAGCGAACTTCTTTTCCTGCGCTTGTTCCTTTATCTTTCCAGGTTTTGAACCTCCTTTTGATTAAAAGCACTGCTTGCCTGAGTGTGTGTTAGGCTTTCGATGTGTTTGCCTTAGGGCTTAGGTACAGGGACAACGCAGTAGTTGTCTCAAAGCGACAGTGTTTAGAGCTGCTTTTCATGCTGCTTCTGGTCCTGTGTGCTACTAGTAGTAGCTAGTAGTAAAAAACAGTGACTTTGACTTTCCTATTACTGTAGGTATGCCCATGGCAGAACACGCACTATATAAATAACATGGGACACTGTAACTTCTGGGACCATGGTTCTGTGCTGTTGCTCTTGTTTTTCCTCTTTCACTTTTGATGCTTGAGGAGATGTGAGTCAAAATGAATAAAAGATGCAGCCGAAAGTGGTACCATGCAGCTGTGCAAGTAGTCAATCAAACAGTGCCATGAGGAAATATGAAATAGTAGCGGATATTCACTTCGGCTCGCATGTTTAAATGCATCCATTGTAAGGAAATATATGTCGAAATATCAAAAAGAAATTTAAAAAATTCCACATATACATTAGAACATTTTATGTTGGTTCACAAATTTTCGGGATAAAGAAACATTTTATGTGTCATGTATAAAAAGACAAAATGTGTCACAAGAATACGACTATTCATATGACATTTTTTGTCTTTTTATACACAACACATAAAATATTCTTTCATCCCGAAAACTTATGAACCAACATAAAATGTTCGAATGTATATGTAGATTTTTTTTTCGATTTTTTTGACATCTTAAAATATGTTTTATCATAATAGGTGCATTTGCACCTATGATTTCCGCCTCCAAATAGTAGTAGCACAAATCCTTTACTAGTCAATCTAGTTCAGTTTATTGCTGTGCATGGACAAATTGTCAGTATTTGCAAAACTAAACAAGCGCCCAGTTAGATTGAATTAGGAGTCGATCGTGCGATTCATTTGAACCAGAGGAGAGAGCAGCAGTCTGCTGCATAGAGGAAGAAAGAAAATGAACCGGGTGTCAGAACGGGATGTCGTGCATGCTGTACGGTCGATCAGGGGATGTTCCTCATGGTCGATAGATTAGCCCGAGATACAGACATGTACGACACTGGGAGTCACAGATCTGCAGCTGATAGGCCGGCCACCGTACGCTCTGAAATCCGTCTAGGCTTGGATTAATTAATTAGCAACAGCATCTTGACGGAAAACGGTCATCGTCCCAGCGTTGTCTTACTTGCAGCCAGCTGCGCGAGGCCGTGAAGCATCTCTAGCTACGAAGCATGTGCTTCGACCAGTGGCCAATGGCGAAAATTGTGGCTAGCTTTGGCGCGCGCGGTGGCGCCGACGAGCCCACACATATTCGATCTTGCCCGTGACCGCGAGCGCGTGCCAATGGCGACAAGGCGGCGCGCGGCCGAGCACATGCCCGCGCGTCACGGGCGGTGATCTCCACGCTATAAAAGGCAGCGAGTCATGGCGTTGCTGATCAGATCACAACACCACGTACTCCTCACAGCTGCTTAGCGCGTCGCTAGCTCTGTAGCTTGATCCGATCGATGGCCGGGAGGAAGCAGGCGACGACGACGACAAACGCAGCGGCCATGGCGCTGCTGGTGGCGGCGGCGCTGCTCGCCATAGTGACCGTGGCGCCGGCGGCCGCGACCACTGGGCCGTACACGATGTGCCGCGTGAACATGGTCAATATGAAGGGCGCGTGCGAGAAGTACTGCGCGAGGGGCAGCAGGGTGGCTTGGCCGGGCAGGCCTTGCTGCGACGCCATTAGGGGAGCCGACTTCGACTGCCTCTGCCACCTGAAGCGCGCGATCGGGTCCATGGGCAACATCGACGCCGGCCGCGCCATGCAGATCCCCTCCAAGTGCGGCATCCCACACGCGCCGACCTCCTGTTGATTAACTAGAGGTGCGCGGTGATCAAGCTATCTAGCCTCCACGCGTGCGACGAAGCTAGCTGCGATCCCAAGCGCGATCAATTATGGTTCCTTAATTTAATGATTTATTGTTTTCCCTTTTAGTATGTGGTATGCCGATCCACCTAGTCATGCTCATGCATGCTACGCAGTACGCTAATTCGGCATGCGTACCAGCATCCTCTCATGAATAAGTCAGGTGTCTGTACTTACAGGTGTACCGTGTGTTGCGGCTGTACCGTACGCTGTGCTGCAGTGACCATCATGATATCCATTCTATTCTGTTGCACCAACTTTGGTGAATGATGTAGAATACATATGAAAGAATGTCTTCTGAACTATGTTCATGTCCTAACAGCCAACCCATTCCTCTCTCCTCTCTCGGGTCTCCTACCAGCCACTTTCCCCTTGAGAGTCGACTCCCTCACCCGGCCCGATCTGATGCTCTGGTCGGGATGATGGAGGCTTAGGAGAGGTGCCGGTCTTTGTAGCTTAGGTTTTAGGATTAGTTGCTATAGTTGTTGTGCCCCTATGCCGACTGAAGTAGGTCGTTGGGTTCCATCGGCCAGATCTGGCGCATCCTCTGCTCCGTCTTCCTCGATGCTGTCTTCTGGTGATAAGAGTGGTGGCTTGGGAGAAGATTGGAGCGCGGCATCTCCGAAAATAAGGTCGTCTTTCCCTTCCTCTGGAGGCTTCCTGAGCTGGTGCTTCTCTGCGGCGCCAGGTGGTCGCCACCGTTAGTTGTTGTTAGTTGAGCTTCCATGGTGGAGGCTTGGCTTCAAGGGCGGATCTGGCGAGGCTCCTTTCAACAAGCGGATCTGGCGAGGCTCCTTTCAATAAGCGGATCTTGGCTTCTCTTTGGTGTTAGCTTTCGCTGTCCCCGACCCCCTTATGGATAGCCATGGCGACACGGTGGGGGATCCTCGTGTCGGTGGCCTTCGGCAGCGGAGGAGCTTGGGGAGTGCGTGATACTACTGTTCTCTGGAGTGTTCCATCGGTAGCGCAAGTTCATCTGCCAAATCATGTCGTTGACAGACAGCGCCTCCAGGCCCTGGCAACGACATCGTCCCAGGGTGTTCTCAACCTCTAGCGGAGGCCCTTTTCTGGTCGCGGCGATGTCCCTATCTTCCCCGGCTCCATGTGGCCTTGATGGTGCTGGCGGCGGTGCTTGCTGCTTGAGGCTAGAGCTCAGCGGCGGTGTTGGCGGACTCGATTGCTTTTCATGCAAAGTAGTGAGGGTCTATTTGCAAGTTGTAAGGACTCGGTTTGTATTGTTCACTCTCTGGGAATCCTTTATGTAAATTGTACCGCACCGTTTTATTATTAATGCAGTATCCATGCTCTTCTGGGCCTTCCCTGTTCCAAAAAAAATGTTTATGTCCTAAATTTTTGTAATCACTTGGTGAACTTCGGGAGTATCATGCTCTTCCTAAAAAGGAACACACGATTCAAATCCAGTAGAACCATCCTATTTGTCTCCTTGGTGTATTTTTACTGAAGTTTGGACTAATCACATCATGGGAATATCCCACGAAGTCATTAGAGCATCTCCACTCGCCTACCCAGGAGGCCGATCCGGATGCCGAAATTATGTCCGGACGTCGAAAATCGGTCCAGTCGCGTATCCAGGGACCTATTTTCGGCCGGATTTGGGCCAACTTTGGTCCGGACTACCCAGGCCGAACCCAGGATCCCGGGTACGCCATGGGGACGCCGGACGAAGCGCATTCGGCGAGTGGACCAGCCTGTCGTGGCCGACCCGCCATCCTTCCGCCGCTTTTTCTTTTCCCCGCCGCTACACCCTCCCCGCCATTCTTCCGCCTATAAAGCCGTACATCCCGCCGTCTCGTTCACCACAACTCCGGCGAACTGGACGTCAGACCTTTCTTCCTCCTCAACTTCGCCGAGAAGCCATGGCCGAGGGACGACGCACGCTGTCGCGGTGGGAAGCCCGGCTGCTCCACGAGGCACGCTATACGGCGCCGCCGGACACTCGCCTCTCGCAGGCCGGAAACTCGCCACGGGATCCCGTCCGCGGTGCCGGGACGTAGACTCGCCGGAGAGATCCAGGCGGCTATCGCCGCCATGGAAGACCCAGAACTGGCCGGAGAGATCCAGGCCGCTATCACCGCCATGCAAGACCCGGATCTCGCCGAGGATCACGGCAACCTTGTCTTCTGAAGGCATTTTTTCGCCGACAGGCGCCTCGAGGAACTCGCCCGACACGACGGACTGCCGGGCTCGCCGCCACCTCCGCGTAACAATGCATCTTACCGCGCCACTGGTGGAGCGTTCCAGGACGGACTCTGTGGCATCCCGCAAAACCACTACTAGAAAATCGCGTTGAATTTGTGCATTGCATCGTCATCAGCATGCATTGTTTGCCAAACTGTTTTCGCAAAGCCCGTTTTGTTTTATAAAACGCCCCGTCTTTTATTCGAACGCCAAAACCGGGTCCCCGGAATATTTTGTTTTGGCCGCTATCGGTTTGCCAACGGCCCGTTAAAATCAAATAAAAATATTAAATTATTTTAGCGGGGCAGTCGAACGGGCCGTTTTAGCCCGAACGACCGCCCCAGATTTTAAAACGGTCCAACCTGCCTACCCCATCTAATCCTATCCCACCTAAAATCCTACCCACCCTCTGTGGCCACATCACCCTGGCCATTCCCGTCCTGCCACCTCACCTAGCCCTTCCCCCCTAACCAATCTAAACCGGCCACCTCACCCTCTCTATCTCTCTCCCTCTCTCTCCTCTCTTTCCCTCAGCCTACACGCACACGCCTGGACCCCAAACACACGCAGCCTCGCACCAGACCAACAAGCGCCGCTGGCCCCACGCCTGGGCCACCCACCCACCCACCGACCTGCCCATCTCATCTCCTTCGCCAGTCACAGGCGACCACGCCCGAGCCCAGCCGCCCAACCCTCTCCTCTCCCCTGCCGCTGCCGCCTTCCCCTCCGCCCACAGACGCCATCCACCTCCTCCGCCGAGCTGGCACGGACCTCAAGGCCTTGGCCTGGGCCTCCGCCGCCCTCAAGCCTGCAGCCCCTCCTCTCTCGCTCCGTGATGCGCCTCCCAAGGCCACACATCAAGGCCTTCCCCGCTCCGTGTCCGCACTCGCAGTTCCCGACCCGCCGCCCGCAAGCCTCTCTCTCCGAAGCTTCACCAGCCTCGGGCCTCCGCCCGCCCTCCGGCCCCGCTGCCCCTGGCTGCGAGCCCCGTCTGTCCTCAAGCGCCTCATGAAGCCAAGGCCGCAGCGAGCCCGCCCAAGTGCCCGCTTCCCTGCTAGCCCGCCTCGAGCCCGTGTGGCGGGCCTCATGCAACCTCTCCGTGAGCCTCGTCGCCGGCCGCCCCACCTGCGAGCTCCCGCCTCCTCGCGAGCCGTTCCTCCGTTTCGCCATGGAGCCAAGGGATCGCCTCGCGACCCTTCGCCGAGCTCGCCATCGCGACGACCCTCCTCAAGCGCGACCCCCAGCCGTTCCCTCTCCGCTGTTCATGCGTGCCTCATGCCGAGACCGCCAGCCGGCGCGCTGCCGCCCCCATCGCCAAGCTCACTCCTTGTGCTGCCTCCGGGAACCGTACCTCCACGTTGGTACCTGGCGATGTGTGGTGCACGTGTGTGTTGATGGATGAAGCTGGTTTTGGTCGTCCCCAGAGGCACACCACCGACCATGTTCACGAGTGCAACAAACCCTCTTGTCGGCAAGATCTTCCCTCGGTCGCCAAGGTCTCCAAACGTTCCGCGGACAACGAGGACGGTGCGACAAGTACTCCTTCCCCGGAATCCGAACCCTCGACACGCCAAGAACCACCCCCAAGATCACCTCGCCAAGGTCTTCGTCGAGAACACCGAGAACATCCCCCCCTCTGAACGCCATGACCGTCGACATGACCCCAAGTCCCGCACCCGGACGCGACAAGATCTACCCCCGGAGCCGAGAACGCATCCGTCGAACCCCGAACCCCAGACCCATCGAACCCTGGACCCCGACCCCGAACCCCGGAACCCTAACAAGATCGTCGAACCCTAAATGTGTGACCCTTTTCCCTCGATACCCTATTTTATAAATGCATAATAACAACTTGATTGCATATTAAATTGTCATTCCCGCATGCATAGCTTTGGTTTGGGGGCCTTATGCCGATTCACCGAATAATTAAATATGGGGCCCATATGCGGGCAAAGCTAGTCTCATATTGGCCTCATTTAAACATGTGTAGCGAAACAGTTCCATCTGTTGCATTGCTAAACAACATTTAAAATGCGGGGTAGCTAAATAATTTGAACCACTTGATCAATTGTCGGGATCCCGGTTCCGCTTAATCTTGACCTAATTGCATCGCACTTTGCCATGCCATGCATCATACATGCATCATGCCGATCTTCTGCCGTGTATTAAGTATTGCATCCGGTGTTTCTTCTAGTGTTTTGCTTCTTCGCGGATAAGGCCGTTGAGTTGATGCGAGTGTCGACCCGATCTTCGGGGGAAAATCTTCGACAATGTTTTCAGGCGAGCATCTCCCCCCTTTCTACCTATCTTACTTTTACAGTCTTTATTCCCTCCTGTTGATCTATTGCTATCTGAGTTGCGATGCTTTAGATTCCGTACCTGTGATATACCGTGCAGCCCTATATTGCCTTGGACACACCCTATTACCTGTTGTTTGGTAGATAGTTGGACTTGCGCGTCGTAGTTGCTGGCTCGAGTGCTGATGTATGTCGTCATATGCCACGCTTGATGTATTGCCGCATGTTGATGTTGGAGATGATTCTAGTTTTACTTATCGACTTTAATTTCTGTTTAACAACTAAAATTGAATAAGGCGAGGCATCGGTGGGTGATAGATAATATTTGGTTTCAACGCCCACTTGTGTCCCGTAAGACCCAGTACTTGATAATTCCTTGATTTTGCGCGCTATCCACATCCGGAGGTATATGGGACCCTGAGTCGAGCTTGATTCATTCTTATTTCTTGGGGCATAAACTAGTTTGAGGTTTTATTTACGATCTGTACTTATGCCATGTTTTATCGCTTTATTTACGATTGTGCAGGTACCGCACACCGCATTGTTAGGATCGGACCACGATTTCATGGTGTCGACAAGCCCCGCTTGGGGTTCCTACTGCTCACGCCGCCCCGCATAAACCTTGAGGCCGTCTCGAGCTTGCTTACTCTGCTATGGTTCTACTTAAGGGTGGCCCCAAATATTTGAATCACGTGATTGTTCACCGTGAAAGCCTCGTTGGGTTTTGATTTGGTTTTTCCGAGGTTGATCGAGCGTGTTGCTATTGGTGCACCGCCGGTAAAACTTTCAAAGCCGTGTCCATGGATATGGACGACTTGGAGCACGATCTCGATCATAGACAAGCATAACTGAAGTTTATCGCTATAAATTTGACTTATAATGACTAGTAATTAGCTTCACTATAATGGAATGGCTAATTAATACGCCCACAATTGCTTGTTTGGTTGTCGCTATGCAATTGTACCGACTAGTAAGTATTGCAACTTCTAGCGAAATGGCTGAATAAAAGTACCAACAAGCGCGGGTTTTGGGTTTTCTCATGCTATCTCATGTTCGATTAGTAATTGTTGCAACTACAACGGAATGGTTAACTAAATGTGCCCACCGCTTACTTTATCGAGCGATTATCTAAACCGACTAGTAAAGTGCCGCAACTATAACTAAATAAGTAAACCGCCAACCGTGGTGAGTTCCTCGGTTGACTTCTCGACGGTCTCGAGGGGAAACGCCAGATGGGTTTGTCGATGATAGTATCAGTTGGCTCGAATAGGTCCTTCTTACCCCTCTCGATTACCGCTGTATCGAGTCTCTATAGGTTGTCTAGTGCATGCCGCTGCCGCTTGATCCACCATACCTATGTAGGCGAGGACCGCGAATTCTAGCCTCGCTGCACCGGCCTCGATCGACGCTCTTTCTTTGTTTTCTGCTTTGCCCTTTGTCACCCCCTTTGTTAAGGTGTTTGAGATCGACGCCGTTAGTGGTTACCCTTCCGCTTGGCTCGGTGGTTATGGACGCCATTGGTTATTCTTCGTGGCTCTTAGCCCCATTTGCTTCTTGTCCGTAGTCGGACGCCTACCATTTTCAAGGTGATTTGGATCTTGTAAATTATATTCTTCTTGACTCTTTGAGTCGTATATATATCTGCTCGTGGGTCCCATCGAGGACTGTTGTGTAATGTTATTACTGCTTTCCACCCGCGAAAGTGCTGGTGGGCACCTTTGAATCGCTTCTATGCGGGTTTGGTGAATTTTGCCCAAACTTGCATAGGTCCGATTCGAGGGTGTTCTGAGTGGTATCGAGCTCAGCAGTTGCGATACCCCACAAGTCCAGCCTGTAGGATAACCTAGCTAACGGCCGAAGTAGGGTGTCAAAACTATTTTGAAAATCGGTTGGATAGTTCTGATTAGGTCCGATTTTACTCCTTACCCCTCTGCTATTCCCCTCTTATCTCGACGTGTTTTAAATCTGCTCTCTTATCTTTTCTTCGAGTCCAGGATTTCTCGTGGTTGGGTTTTCGTCGTACCTTCAGGGTTTCGCTTCCTCCTTGATAACGGTGTCCTACCGCCCGGTGTTCAAGATGCCTGATGAATCCGTCTACGGTGTTACCATTCTTTGTTCCTTGTTTGTGCCTTCCGGTGTTTTCCGACGCGACGACATCCTCTATGCCAGATCCGATGCAGTCCGTGATCACTCCTTTGATCCGAACCTCGCTTGTCGAGATCTTGATCAATCGTGAGTTGGTTGCATAATCTGTCTATTCGTACGAGGTAATGCTTTGAGTGCGGGATGGAGTCGCGACCATACCACTACTCTTATCATTTGCTCGGTATATTGAATGGTGGATCGATGCAATTTTACTCCTTCCGGAAGTTAGAGGTGGCCTTATCTTTAACTTCGTTGTTTTCCGGAGTGTTCTCTTGATGAACAGGATCAACGACCTCTTGTTAGTGGTGTCGCGAAGATCTACGAAGTGAGAAGACGCAGATCGACCTTCCTTCGGTACCATGAGGCGGATCTCGAGGGCGAGATCCCTTGTTAGTGGTGTCGAATTGTGGCATCCCGCAACACCACTACTAGAAAATCGCGTTGAATTTGTGCATTGCATCGTCATCGGCATACCTTGTTTGCCAAACTGTTTTCAAAGCCCGCTTTTGTTTTATAAACGCCCGCCTTTTATTCGAACGCCAAAACCGGGTCCCGGAATATTTTGTTTTCGCATCGTTTATGCCAACGTCCGTTAAAATCAAATAAAATATTAAATTATTTTAGGGCAATGAACGGGCCGCTTTTAGCCCGAACGACCGCCTTGATTTTAAAACGGTCCAACCTGCCTACCCCATCTAATCCTATCCCACCTAAAATCCTACCCACCCTCTGGCCACATCACCTGGCCATTCCGTCCCGCCACCACCTCACCTAGCCCTTCCCCTAACCAATCTAAACCGCCACCTCACCCTCTCTCTCCTCTCTCCTCTCTTTCTCACCCTACACGCACGCTGGACCCCAAACCACACACTTGTAGCCGCTTGACCAACAAGCTGCCAGGCCCACGCCTGGCCACCCTACACCCACCGACCCTGTTCATCTCCTCCGCCATGGGTCACAGGCGACCACGCCCGAGCCTCGCCCAACCCTCCTCTCCCCTTCCGTTGCCGCCTCTCCCCGCTTCCGCCTGCACGCCATCCACCTCCTCCGCTGAGCTCTGGCCGGACCTCCTGCCAAGGCCAAGGCTGGCCTCTCCGCCTCAAGCTGCGCTGCCCTCCTCTCTCGGCCCAAGCGCCTCCCCTGGCCACCTTGGCCGCTTCCCGCCTCGGTGTCCGCAGACTGCAGCCCCACCCCGCCAGTAAGCCCCTCCTCCGAAGCTTCACCAGCCTCGGGCCCGCCCGCCGCCCGTCCTCGCCCGGTCAACCGCCCCGCCGCGAGCCCGTCGCTGCCTCCTCAAGGCCTCAAGCCAAGGCCGCCGGCGAGCCCGCCCAAAGGCCCCGCTTCCCAGCTAGCCCCGCCGAGCCCCGCCCGCCGGCCCATGAGCAGCCTCTCCCAAGAGCCTCGCCGGGCTGGCCCCACCTCGCGAGCTCCCCTCCTCGCGAGCCGTTCCTCCGCTTCCGCATGGAGCCAGCGGATCGCCACCGCGACGACCCCTTCGCGGAGCCGCCATCGCGACGACCCTCCTCAAGCGCCCCGAGCCGTTCCTCTCCGTCGTTCATGCGTGCCTCATCCGAGACCCGGCCCGCTGCCGCCCATCGCCAAGCTCACTCCTTGTGCCGCCCGAACCGTACTCCACGTTGGTACTGGGCGATGTGGTGCGGTGTGTTGATGGATGAAGCTGGTTTTGGTCGCCCGAGGCACACCACCGACATTCACGAGTGCAACAAACCCTCTTGTCGAAGATCTTCCTCCGCCAAGGTCTCCAAACGTTCGCGACAACGAGGACGGTGCGACAAGTACTCCTTCCCGAATCCGAACCTCGACTCGACCGCCAAGAACCACCCCCAAGATCACCTCGCCAAGGTCTTCGTCGAGAACACCGAGAACATCCCCCCCTGAACGCCATGACCGTCGACATGACCCCAAGTCCCGCACCCGGACGCGACAAGATCTACCCCCGGAGCCGAGAACGCATCCGTCGAACGAACCCCGACCCTGAACCACGACCCCGACCCCGAACCCGGAACCCTAACAAGATCGTGAACCCTAAATGTGTGACCCTTTTCCTCGATACCCTATTTTATAAATGCATAATAACAACTTGATTGCATATTAAATTGTCATTCCGCATGCATAGCATTGGTTTGGGGCCTTGCCGATTCACGAATAATTAAATATGGGGCCCATATGCGGGCAAAGCTAGTCTCATATTGGCCTCATTTAAACATGTGTAGCGAAACAGTTCCATCTGTTGCATTGCTAAACAACATTTAAAATGCGGGGTAGCTAAATAATTTGAACCACTTGATCAATTGTCGGGACCCCGGTTCCGCTTAATCTTGACCTAATTGCATCGCACTTTGCCATGCCATGCATCATACATGCATCATGCCGATCTTCTGCCGTGTATTAAGTATTGCATCCGGTGTTTCTTCTAGTGTTTTGCTTCTTCGCGGATAAGGCCGTTGAGTTGATGCGAGTGTCGACCCGATCTGGGAAAATCTTCGACAATGTTTTCAAAGCATCTCCCCCCTTTCTACCTATCTTACTTTTACAGTCTTTATTCCCTCCTGTTGATCTATTGCTATCTGAGTTGCGATGCTTTAGATTCCGTACCTGTGATATACCGTGCAGCCCTATATTGCCTTGGACACACCCTATTACCTGTTGTTTGGTAGATAGTTGGACTTGCGCGTCGTAGTTGCTGGCTCGAGTGCTGATGTATGTCGTCATATGCCACAGTTGCTGATGTATTGCCGCATGTTGATGTTGGAGATGATTCTAGTTTTACTTATCAGCACTTTAATTTCTGTTTAACAACTAAAATTGAATAAGCAGAGGCATCGGTGGGTGATAGATAATATTTGGTTTCCGAACGCCCACTTGTGTCCCGTAAGACCCCGAGTACTTGATACCTGTTCCTTGATTTTGCGCGCTATCCACATCCGGGAGGTATATGGGACCCCGAGCCGAGCTTGATTCATTCTTATTTCTTGGGGCCACAAACTAGTTTGAGGTTTTATTTACGATCCTGTACTTATGCCATGTTTCGCTTTATTTACGACAAAGGTGCACATCGCATCTTTGTTAGGATCGGACCACGATTTGTGGTGTCGACAAGCCCGCTTGGGGTTCCCCGTTCACAGCCGTCCGCCAAACCTTGAGGCCGTCTCGAGCTTGCTTACTCCGCTATGGTTCTACTTAAGGTGGCCCCTGAAATATTTCTGAATCTGTGATTGTTCACCGTGAAAGCCTCGTTGGGTTTTGATTTGGTTTTTCCGAGGTTGATCGAGCGTGTGTTGCTATTGGTGCACCCGCCGGGTAAAACTTTCAAAGCCGTGTCCGCGATATGGACGACTTGGAGCACGATCTCGATCATAGACAAGCATAACTAAAGTTTATCGCTATAAATTTGACTTATAATGACTAGTAATTAGCTCTACTATAATGGAATGGCTAATTAATACTGCCCACAATTGCTTGTTTGATTGTCGCTCGCGACAATTGTACCTGACTAGTAAGTATTGCAACTACAACGAAATGGCTGAATAACAGTACCAACAACTGCCGGGTTTTGGGTTTTTCTCATGCTATCTGTATCTGATTAGTAATTGTTGCAACTACAACGGAATGGTTAACTAAATGTGCCCACCGCTACTTTTATCGAACGATTATCTAAACCTGACTAGTAAAGTGCCGCAACTATAACTGAATAAGTAAAACTGCCAACTGTGTGAGTTCCTCGGTTGACTTCCTCGACGGTCTCGAGGGGGAAACGCCAGGATGGGTTTGTCTGATGATAGTATCATGTTGGCTCCGAATAGGTCCTTCTTACCCTCCGACACCGCCAGTATCGAGTCTCTATAGGTTGTCTAGTGCATGCTGCCGCCGCCTTGATCCACCATACCTATGTAGGCGAGGACCGTAATTCTAGCCTCGCTGTGTCTTGGCCTCAAGATCGACGCTCTTTCTTTGTTTTACGCTTTGCCCTTTGTCGGCACCTTTTTGTTAAGCAGGTTTTGAGATCGACGCGTTAGCAGGGTTACCCTTCCGCTTGGCTGGCAGGGTTATGGACGCCATTGGTTATTCTTCAGGGCTCTTAGCCCCATTTGCTTCTTGTCCGTAGTCGGACGCCCTACCATTTTCAAGGTGATTTGGATCTTGTAAATTATATCTGTCTTCTTGACTCTTTGAGTCGCTGTTATATATATCTGTTCTGTGGGTCCCATCGAGGACTGTTGTGTAATGTTATTACTTCGTTTTCCACCCGCACGAAAGTGCCTGGTGGGCACCTTTGAATCGTTTCTATGCGGGTTTGGTGAATTTTGCCCAAACTTGCATAGGTCCGATTCTGAGGGTGTTACAGACTCTCGCCGAAGTCATGGCGCACATCGAGGCCGGCAACAACCCCCGTCTCGGCCTGTAGTTGCGGCGTCCGGCCTCGACCACGGCGGCGGCCTTTTCTAGTTATGAATTCCGATGTACTATGTATCCCTTGCCTACTTTAATGAAATTTCGCCTATATTCGTCCATATTTCGCCGAGTTTAACTGAATTTAGCCGAATTTGGGTACTCGGCCTGGGTACGCGAGTGGGAAACTGGGCGTACCCTGGCCGAAAACGCGATTCGTCCGGCCAAAAATTGGTCCGGTTTTTGGCCTGAGTTCGCCCAATAAGTGAAGATGCTCTTAGCCCAACGCAATGAACCTTTATGCATGAACGACACATGTTAGAGGCGGTTGTCCTACATGCATGAAATGATCAATGAACTGTATAGATGAAAGCTTGATGGGATAATTATCAAAGTAGATTTTGGGAAAGCATGTAATAAGGTTAAGTTGCATTTTTTGCAACAAACATGCATATGAAAGAATTTGCACCAAAGTAGCGCAGATGGATTACACTATTGGTGCATATTGGTTTTAAAGTTAACGTGACATCGGGAATTAGTTCCAAACACAACTTTTTTAACTCAATCTGATGTCTCCGATCTAGTTCAATATCATAACCTACATATTGATGTGTTAATTAGTTTGTCCTTAGTTTCAAACATTCTACTCCTCATACTGGTCACACTATGAGGAATACTCTATCTCCTGCTTCAAAGTTAACCTCTCTGTTAGCCACCTCAATATGAACAATAAGCACCCCTAGGGTTTTATCCTCCCACTCAGGCGATCTAGCGGCAAGTTCCCATCTACCTCCAACTCCGTCCCGGTTCTCTATCTTATTCCCGTTTTCAACCCTGCTCCTCTCCAATCTTGTCCCCTGCCGTCTTCAAGAGTCTCCCGTGATTCTTCCTTGGTTCTAGCTAGAGTTTACGGTTTCCTCGTCCTTGGGTTTTCGTGGCACACAACAGTCAACCTCTTTTAGGTATTTTCAAGAGTGCAAGTGGTTTAAATGCCTCAGCTTATTTTCATAGAAGGTATTTCAATCAAGTAGGCGTCAAACAAAGAGGTTGGCATATTACCATTTACAATACTATAATAACCTCATGCCTATTTGTGATGAAAGATTACAATTTAAATTTCTAAATCCACTCTTACATATACCATAGATTACTTTGGACTAACGATCGCAAGTGTTGTACCTGATCAGTGGTTCCAGTTCCAGTCATGCTCCAAATGCCACAGATCAGCAACTTTGTATAGATCAGAGTACATGCACAATGGAGGATGTGGTTCGATCAAGTCTATACCTAATAAAGGAAGGAGTGTTTTTTATAGTATCCATACTTTTTTAGACCGCTTTACCCCTATGATCGACTGAAAATTACCCATCCTACCCTTCACAAGGTGTACCGTTTTGTTTGGTTTTTTCGGTCCTCGCTGAAAGTCAGAGACGCACCCACCACAGGAGTCCGCCGCACCGCACCAGGGAGTCCTCCATTCGCATCCTCACGAACGGAGACCCAGCGGACGAGTCAGATTTTCGCTTGGGAGAGGCTGCGACTAGAGGATTTTGAGGAGACGGAGGAAGAAGAGAAATAGCGATATGATTTTTTTCTGCTCGCTGTGGTGCCTGTACGACGGAATTCTGCAGCAGTCAATCGTTCCCATCCGAGAAGACAACCCCTTGATACCATCAGTACGCATCAAGGAGAATCTAGCGTTGAGACTTGCAAATCGGTCGAAGGCTTAGATACCGACGAGCTTGCTTAAAATCAACTTCACCTTGCAAGAGAATCAATCCGGTTCCTGTAGCTAGCTTGCAAACGAGCTGCCCATCAATTTTGCTTATAGCAGAATCGATCTAGCTTGAGCTCAAAATCCAAATAAGAGTAGGATGAGTGGGTCTATCTGGGCTTCTAAATTGCAGTTTCTCTTGGGAGCAATGGTGCTATGCTCCGTGTTCAGGGAACGCATCCTGCTGCTGCTGAATCTGACCCGCTCGCGGCTCGTCTTCGATGCGCATGCACAGGAGGGCAGCCATATGGTACGAACGATCAGACCCAGCTTCGCGCTCTCTCTCTCTCCTTCTCCTTCCTGTCGTTTCTCTCTAGATATCCCCTGATGTGCTACCTATGAGTGGCACTGCAGGAGTATGCCACTGCCTATGAGTGGCCTCTTTGATGAGATCAAAATTAAAATATAGTTATTCTTTGTCTTACTTATTCAGAATGGTGCTAAAAATACTTCTAAACTGAAATTTACCTTATCTTCAACACTTGGTTCTTTTTTAAGTTTAGAAGATCTTAGTTGAAGGGTGATGTTCATGATGATTCTGACTATACTGCTCTATTTCACTCGGAACAATGTAACCTAGAGATTAGAAAAAATATTATACTGTGAAGATTCTAAAACTGAAATTTAATTATATTACGGCCTTATTGACAATAGTGCAATGCTTTCTCCAGTGAATCGCTTGTTGAAGACCTTGACTAAAATGATGAAAGCATAACAATGACATGCGCTTTAAATATGAACATAATTGTTGTGGTTGGATGCTAGGCATATGAAAGTGAATCATTTGCTATTTGGATCATCACAAAATAAGACCTAAATATTTGGTTAGCCAATGATCACGAATAAATATTTATCATAGATGAACAAAAAATTAGAGACATTTGTGAAAATAATATTGTTAATTTAAACTAAAAATAGTGTTGATACGTTTTCTCCCGGTGCAATGCACGGGCTCTTTTGCTAGTCTTCTCTAAAGTAAGTTTCCTCATTCTACCTTCCCTTCCACTTAAACTACTCAAAGGATTATTTCTCTTGCTTGTTCCCTTTATTGATCGACTATAGTATGTCCGGTTATATATAGGTATCGCCTATGCTTGGTGGGAACAGATGACACCGGTGAAGCAAAATTTATTTTCTTCAATAGAGTTGCATAGAAACTGTTGGAAAGACGACGGTACTTTTGAGAACTTGATACGTCAGAAACGTATCTATAATTTTGATGCTCCATACTTGTTTTATATCAACTTTCTTATGTTTTGTCTACACTTTGAGGCATATTTATACATTTTCTAGAACTAACCTATTGACAAGATGCCACAAGGCCAGCTTGTTTGTTGTTTTTCGTTCTTTAAGAGCTAGTAAGGTAATATTCGGAATTGGAAGAAACAAAAGCCAAAGTCAATATTTTACCGACACACGAAAACCGAAGGGGAGGCGAAATGGGGCCACGAGGTGGCCACTCCTAGGGCTGGTGCCACCCCTAGGCGCCGCCCCATGGTGTGGGTCCCTCGGGCACCCACCTACGTTGCCCCTTCGCCTATAAAAACATCCCGATGCAGAAACCCTAAGTACCCGATCAGAAATCTACGAAACAGTTCGTAGACGCCGCCATCTCCATCCCTAGATCGGGGGAGGGGGGTCCAAAGCTCTTCCCGGCACCCTTCCAGAGGGGAAAGATCATCCCGGAGGACTTCTTCCTCACCGTGCCAGCCTCCGGAGTGATGCATGAGTAGTTCACCCTTGGACTATGGGTCTATAGCAGTATCTAGATGGTTGGTTCTCCTCCTTTGTTCTATCATGTTTAGATCTTGTGAGCTCTGTTCATGATCAAGATTATCTATTTGTAATCCTACATGTTGTGTTTATTGGGATCCGATGGATATTGAGTACTATGTTCAAGATTGATTATTGATTCTATCATGTCTGTATTATTTGTGATCTTGCGTGCTCTCCATTGTTAGTAGATGCTTTGTCCAAGTATATGCTTGCAACTCCAATAGGGAGTATTTATGCTCGATAGTAGGTTCATGATTCTAGTAATCTGGGGAAGTGACAGAAATCTCTAAGGTTGTAGATGTGTTGTTGCTACTAGGGAGAAAACAACAATCCTTTGTCCAAGGGAAATTGTATTGTTTACTTTACACACTTTGCTTAATGCAATTATATGTTGCTTGCAACTTAATACGGGAAGGGATACGGATGATAACCTAAAAGTAGTTTAGTAGTCATAGATGCTGTCAACACCCGGATTTTTAATCCCAGATGCCTATTATGCCATACATCGCAATCCCAGGATTACCATTTTTGTGAGACATAACAGAATTGGATACCACAGTACATCATCCATTACAAACCATACATAAGGTCGTACACAAATAAGGATCTCATGATCCAGTTCTTAGTACAATTCAATCAGTGGAATACGTAATAATAACGGTAGCGTAGGCGAAGCTCCATCTTCGGGGTCACAGGCAATGCTGACGATGGGAGATGATCCTAGTTGTCGTAACCTTCCTGGGGTCCATCCTCCAGGTACTCCTCTTCATAGTCTGGCCACGGGAATAGCCAGGGACAAATCCATGAGTACTCTTTAAGTACTCGCAAACTAATACTAACAAGTGCAGGTTTTTTTTGATAATAGGACACTAGGCTCTAGGGTTGTTTTGCAAAGGCCAGATTTACCTCTACTAAGCTTAGAAGCAACGAATGCTAGTTGAAGTTTTATAACACCTAAGTGGGAACTTGTATTTCATATCACAACCCTGTTGTGGTCAATTCAAAGTCTCAACTCATTTCACAAGTCATTTTGAAAACATCTGACGGGGGAACAGTATGGCCACTCCAACTTTCCATAATCATGACGCTATTCAATAGTTTGACACTGCAGAGATTATACACTTTCACCACAACATTCGATACATCCGTCAGAACAAATCCTGAATTCACCATACTCGATCACGGATAATCAATCCTAACCTTTCAATTACACGCCCTAGTATAAGCACCTCTCCTTTGAGTTTGGCCTCCCAACCATGACCAATCGCCATCTTGGGTGCTTGCGGTGGACAATCTTCACAAGGTAGCCTCACTGACCTTGGCCGTGAGGGAACTAATACTAAGGTATATAAGTTTCCAGTCAAGCCCTACCCAATTCTCGGGTATTGTGGTTGTACGATAAAATTGGAATGGTATCGCATCCAGACAACCATCAGTTTTATAAAGGGCTAAGGCTCATGCCTCAACATTTTCATCACCAAAATCATCTGGTTCTTGGAAACACATGCCAAAACATTTCAATAGAATGATCCATCATTCCAAGGTTTTCATAACCATTTTTCCACCAAGTATTCCCATCTAAAGTTGATCAAGTTTTATGCTTAGCACTAGCATCTACAAGTGGGGGTAGCACTAATGAGGGGTGGTAAACAAGTGGAGTTTTAACTAAGTTCAGTCTCATGCCTTAGGATGACATCAAGATTATCTAGCTTAGGCCAAATTTTATGCTCTTTATGCAACCTTCATTTATCCTTCTAGAATCTACAATTCACTTAAGTAAACTCTAAGTAATAGCTTTGATAAAGAAATAAAGTATAAAGCTTGCAAGTAAAACTAGGATTGGTTTATCAAGTGGTTATGATCATATATGCTTTAAGGCATATAGTTGGCATGGTAGCAAGCAAGTATTAGCTTGCATAGGTCAACTTGATTAGTAAGGCTTGCTAAGTTAATAGCTTGCAAGTATTGGCTTGCCTTTAAGTTCTCCTCGGCTTCTTCTTCGTAGTATCCTCCTTCCTCCTCGTATCCTTGGTCGGTACTAGCGTCTATAAATAAATATGATGTACACAATCACCAAACAATACTTAACTACTTGCAATCATCACACAAAAGGTTCCTATAGATGATCTAGCATCATCACTATCATTACAAGATTAAAGCTTGGTTTAAATCCTTTTATTTTTAGAAAAGTAATTTCTACTCATTGAAAAATTACTTAAGATTTAATATTCTCCAAACCAAACATGGGATCATGTTGACACATGTCATCACCACATATTTTAGTTCATGGGAATATGATTTAAAGTGGTGTCACAATTTAATAAGGTTTTACCCTTTTATTTTAATTAAATAAAGTGACTAGAAATGCCTATGTAGCATTCTTTTATTACTTGGTCATTATTTCTGTAATTAAACCTATTATTTTTATATATTCTGAAAGGTATGGTTAAATGTGATTTTTGAGAGTTGGAATCAACTCAAAAGCTATTATGGTTTAAATTTGAAAAATGTTTGAATGCAGAAAAGCTTATGCCTTGTTATTTTTACCAAGGATGATCTATAGATCCAAATGACTTGAATCCAACGGTCTTGGATTCAGCATTTCTAGACCTTTCTAACAAAATTGGTTTTATTCAATTTGGTTCAATGAATCTATATGGGCTGATTTTTGAATCTAGGTGCAGAAGTGGGTTTGAAATAAAATGGAAAAGGTTAATTTCAAATGACTGGGCTGTGCGGGAAGTGATACTGGGCCGGCCTGCTAAGCATAGCACTTACGCTGGATGGTTAAGTCGCCCCCACGCCGCTGAGACGAGGGGTGCGGTATGGGGCGATGTTAGTCGTGGGATCTTGTTCTAATCTAGCTGAGGGTCGTCCCACGCCGGGCAACTCCGTAGACCGAAACCTAACGCGGTGAGGATCATTGGGGATCACCGGGCTCGCGAGGGTCGAGGCGGTAACGACGAAGTCGATGACGGCGAACCTCCTGGTACCGGCAGCTTCTCCTGGGGCGGCTCCAATCACTGGCTCCCTTCTTCTCCAGCAGCGATGGGCTCCGGTGAAATTCCGGCGATGCGCTGCTCGTCTTGCTCCGGGAACGGGGTGGAACGATCAATGAGGAGAGTGGAGTGATATGGTGTGCTCAATTCGGCTGGGGGTGGCCTCTATTTATAGTCGCGAGAGGGAATCGACGGGCGCAAGCTGAGCTCGTCGTGGTCGACGGTACATAAGGCTAGCGGCGTGGGCGACGGTAGGGTGGCGGTGCGGTGCTCCCTGGCGATGCTCAACGACATGGTGGCGAGGCGTGGGGCGGTGCGGTTTGGTCGGAACGCGGTGCCTGCGCGTGATCGAGGTTTTTAATGCGCACAACGCGTGGGTCCGCAACGGCCGAACGAGCGTGTTCAAGGGGTTGCCGGGACGGTGGTGATCACGTATGCTCGCAAGCAGGGCAATGTCTGCGTCGGTTGAGCGTGGCGCACGGGGCGCGATCTCGGCATGGTTGCTGGCGAGCTTGGCATGGTCCGTGCGTGTTGTCCAGGGGTTGGCAAGGTTTGAGCGCTGGACAGGGAGTGGCGGTGGGGTGTTGGCTTGCTCCCAGACATGTTGGCTAGGCTTGTTTCTTCTCCTTGCTCGCTGTCGACATGGGGGTGACAAGGGTGCACTCGGCCTGCTCACCATTGATGGCATTGCCAAGCTTACAGTGATGCTAGAGGTTTGCATTTGAGCTAGATGATCTACTAAAGCCTAGTTGCAACCAGAGAGGGAACAAGTTAGGCTCAAATCACTGCTCCAAATAGTGTTTGGATTTTATTTGATTTGCATCTGCAAGGTGTTTGATGAAATGGCCGCAAGAATTCAAGTTTTGAATTTTGAAAAGATTTTTGGTGGTGGTGAGTCTGCAGATTGGGTTTTGAAAGTTGATCTTGTTTGAGTGGTTTTTGGAAAAGTGGGATCTTCCCATATGATAAAGATTCAATTTTGAACTGTCCTTTAAACTATGCATTTGAAAGTTTCTGGATGATCACCAATTGGGCCTTGATACTTTGTTATGAGTACAATCAAGGGTGCAAAGATCCAAACAAGTTTGTTAAGTTCGAAAGTTTGGGACAGCCAAAGTAGGCATGTGAGTTAAATTGGTCAAAATGACCATTCACTCATTTTGGTTGTTTTGATTTATTTGTCTTTGGGAAAAGTGTGGGGATTGTTTAGATGATGTTTGTTTTACCTAAGAAACATTTTACAAGCAAAGAAACACACAAACAAGGTGGTTCAAAAGAATTCAAATTGGAATGCATACACACATGCATGCTTTCATAATTTTATTTAGAAAAGTTTTTTTAACCCTAAATTTGATGAGCCAAGTTTAGTATTTTTGGGATGTTACAAACCTTCCCCCCCTTAAACAAAATCTCTTCCCGAGATTTGAAAAGGACGAAAAAGATTACCTAGGATTTGAAGAGATCGGGAAACTCCGTCCTGATGTGATCTTCGCGCTCCCAGGTAGCTTCCTCTTCTGTGTGGTTGCTCCGCTGAATCTTGAGAAACTTGATGCTTCGGGTTCGGGTAGTTCTGTAAGCTTCTTCTAAAATACGGATGGGTACTTCGGGATAGGTCAGGTCATCGTTGATCTCTATGGTCCGATGATCGATATTCTTGAACACTTCGAACTTCTCGGGGATTTTGAGACACTTGCGAAGTAACAAGATATGGAACACATTGTGCACGACTGACATCTCTTCAGGTAGTTCCAATTGATACGACACTTCTCCTCGACGGTTCAGAATTTTGAAAGGTCCGATATATCTGGGGGCTATCTTTCCTTTGAGTTGGAAACGCTGCATTCCCTTCAATGGCGACACTTTCAGATATACAAAATCTCCTATGTTGAAGGCGTGGTCTCGACGTCTCTTGTCGGTAACTCTTACATGCGGACTGGCTGTCTTAAGGTGCTCACGAATCTTGTGAACCTTCTCTTACGCTTCTCGTGGGATGTCGGGTGCGAAAGTCGACTCTCCTACTTGACCAGTTCAAAGGGTGCGACACTTCCCGTACATGAATTCAAATGGGGCCATTTGCAAACTAGCTTGATAACTGTTGTTGTATGAAAATTCTGCAAACGGCAGACAGTCTTCCCACTTAGATCCATATTCCAACACACATGCTCTCAGCATATCTTCGAGTATTTGATTTACTCGCTCCGTTTGTCCATCGGTCTGAGGGTGATAAGCGGTACTGAAATCTAGTCGGGTTCCTAAACCTTCTTGAACTTTCTTCCAGAATCTCGAGGTAAATTGAGTTCCTCGATCAGATACGATGTTCTTGGAGACTCCATGCAAACTAACGATTCTAGCGATGTATAACTCCGCTAGCTTCAAACTCTGATATGTGGTCTTGACGAGTAAGAAATGGGCAACTTTGGACAATCGGTCCACTATGACCCAAATAGAGTCATTTCCCCTACTAGAAGTAGGCAATCCGGTGATAAAGTCCATTCCAACGGAATCCCATTTCCATTCCGGAATCTGCAATGGTTGCAACAATCCAGGGGGTCTTTGATGTCCTACCTTGACTCGCTGACATATATCGCACTTGGCGATATAGCTTCCGATTTCTCTCTTCATCTTATGCCACCAAAATTGCTCTTTCAAATGTTGATACATCTTAGTTCCTCCGGGATGGATAGAATAAAGAGTATCACGAGCTTCTTTTAAAATAACTTCTTTCAACACAGAGTCTGCTGGTACACAAAGGCGTCCTTTGTGCCACAAAACTCCTTCTTTGTCTTCGGTGAATCCGGGTACTTTGCCTGTACCGATACGACGCTTGATTCCGTCAATACTAGCATTTCCTTTCTGCGCCTCTTTGATCTGGCTGATCAAAGTGGGTTGGAGTTCTATGCTAGCCAAAAATCCTTCACTTACTAATTCCATTCGAAAATCTTCCATCTCTTTGTGCAAGCTTGGTTGCTCCTTTAAAATCATGGAGTTCAAGCGGCACAGCAATCTGCTAAGGGCATCTGCTACCACGTTGGCTTTACCCGGGTGATAGTGAATGTCTAGGTCGTAATCCTTGATTAGCTCAATCCATCTTCTCTGTCTCATATTCAGCTCCTTCTGAGTGAATATATACTTCAGGCTCTTGTGATCCGAATAAATCTCACAACAATTTCCCATCAGGTAATGCCTCCACGTCTTCAGGGCTAGAACTACGGCTGCGAGTTCGAGGTCATGGGTTGGGTAATTTTTCTCATGTTGTTTCAGTTGTCGGGATAGATAAGATATAACTTTGCCTTCTTGCATTAGCACACACCCGAGATCAATCTTGGATGAGTCACAAAACACGTCGAAGGGCTTCGTGATATCCGGCATGATTAAGATTGGGGCTGAAATCAATATCCTCTTGAGTTCTTGAAAACTCTCTTCGCATTTGTCGGTCCATTCAAACTTCTTGTCCTTCTTCAGCAATTGGGTCATGGGTCTGGCGATACTTGAGAATCCTTCTATGAACTTGCGGTAATATCCCACCAATCCGAGAAATGCACGAACTTGGGTTTGATTGGTTGGGGCTTGCCAATCTTCTACATCTTTCACTTTTGCGGGATCAATGGCAATTCCTCCGGCTGATACAATGTGACCGAGAAATCCTACTTCTTGTAACTAGAATTCACATTTTCTAAACTTGGCATACAGCTGATGCTCTCTAAGGGTTCCAAGAATGGTCCTTAGGTGTAGCTCATGTTCTTCTTCCGATTTGGAATAAATCAGAATGTCATCGATGAAAACAACGACAAACTTATCCAGGAAGTCCATAAAAATCTTATTCATGAGATTCATGAAATAAGCGGGGGCATTGGTTAATCCAAAGGACATAACGGTATACTCGTATAATCCATATCGGGTGGTAAAGGCAGTCTTGGGAATATCTTCAGCACGAATCTTGAGTTGATGATAGCCAGTCCTAAGATCAATCTTATAAAACACTTTGGCACCGGTCAACTGGTCAAACAAATCTTCTATCTTGGGCAAGGGGTATTTGTTCTTGATGGTGACATCATTCAACTTCCGATAGTCCGTACACAAACGGTTACCTCCATCCTTCTTGTCCACAAACAATACAGGTGACCTCCAAGGTGACGCACTTGGTTGAATCAATCCAATTTCCAACATGGAATCCAGTTGCTTCTTCAGTTCTGCTAGCTCTGATGGGTTCATACTATATGGTCTCTGGGCTATTGGTCCAGTTCCAGGGATAGTTTGATGATAAACTCGATATCCCGATCTGGGGGCATACCGGGCAAAACATCTGGAAATACATCGGGGTATTCATACACTATCTGGACTTGGTCAATGGTAGGTTGGGCTATACTCTTGTTGCACTTGAATTGGCGAGGTAAGGTTTCAGATATATGCTCGACTGATATTCCGGATGTACTGGTCATGGTGATGGCTTTATTGGCATAGTCAATCAATCCTTTATGTTTGGACATCCAATCCATTCCTAGTACTACTTCCAAACCTTTAGTTCCGAGTACTATCAGATTAGCATAAAAATCTATGCCATGGATTCTGATAGGTACGGCTTTGCAAATTTGCCTAGCTTTGGTGGTTGAACCGGGAATTTGGACGATCATAACATGCTTCAGTTTTGTTGGTTGAATTTTACTAGTGCATGCAAATTCTTCGGTGATAACTGAATGCGATGCACCAGAATCAAACAACACTCTTGCAAATCGAATTAACAGAAAACATACCCAAAGACGACGTCTGGCGCTTCGAGCTTCTTCAAGATGCATGAGGAAAAGACGGCCGTTGTGGTTGGTAATTCCACAGGGCAAATCTTCTTACAGGATGAACACGACGCTTCTTTGAGTGGGCATTGGTATTGGGGGCTGCGGCATTCTTCTTGTTGGGGCACTCGTTGGAATAGTGGCCCTTATTTCCACAGTCATAACAAGTTGCCTGCGACTTGTCCTTTGTTACTGACTGCGTTGATTCGATCCTCGGGGCAGTGTTGGTGTTGGTGGAAGCAGTGTTGTTGTTGAACTTAGGTGGGGCACGGTTAAAATTGCTAGAGTTGCTGAGATTGTTGTGATTTACTCCGGGTCTAGGGTTTCCACGGTTGGGGTAGGTTGGACGGTTCATCGGGGGTCTGTTGGTTCTTGGGGCAAATCCTGGAGATGGGTTAGGGCGATATTTTGGGTTCTGATGGGTTCCTGGCTGGTGCATCATGCAACACTTGCGGTTCTCATTGGCTTGGTTTATCTTTCCTTCCATCTGGATAGCAGAGTCGACAAGGGCTTCAATATCAGCAAAGGGGATATTGACTAACACAGTCTGCATCTCATCATGCATACCATTCAGGAATCTCTCTTTCTTCTTGGCTTCGGTGTCAATCTCATCCGGGGCATACCTAGCTAATGACAAGAATTTTTCACGGTATTCCACTACAGTCATCCTTCCTTGCTTCAGTTCTCTGAACTCGTCTCTCATCCTCTTGATTAAACCTGGTGGCACATGGGTTCTGCTAAACTTGACCTTGAATTCCGCGTGTCATCATCCGCCTCCGGTCATTGCATCGAATCTGTTCCACCATGCTCTAGCATCTCGGCTAGATAATGGGTGGCGAACAGAACTTTCTCGTTGGCTTCCACTCCGGCGACTTCTAGGTTATTTTCCATGGTTTGCCCAATCGTCCGACATCTAGGGCTCTTGACTTAGTGAAAACAGGTGGGTTGGTGTTCGAAATTCTTGAGCTTAGATCCATGGTTGTCCTGATTTCCATGGCCTTGATTGTTGTGGGCTAGCTGGCTCTCAAGTGGTGGCTAGGTTGGCTTGACGTTCGCTCTTTACTTCACGGTCGAAGTCAACATTTGCGATTCTCGCAAAACATCCGGGGATGAACTACTTCCTCCGCGTGGCATCTGAAGATTGAGATAGATCATGAGAAAAGAGGGAAATTTCTAAGGTTTAGGGTCTTTGAAAAGTTTTTAAAGTTTGACTCAAATTTTCTAGCAACTTGCTTTTCATTCATTCATTCATAGCACACGATACAAATACACACCACAACACAAGAAAAACAGATGGTTTTAAGAACCATTCTAGAAACTACGATACAGTGGGACCAAATACTACTCACTACGCTAGTGCTCAAGTGCTACTACTCCTTGGAGTTGGTGTAGTCGTCATCCTCATCATCCTCGTCGTCATTGATGAAGGCGAAATCCTCCTCATCGGTGAAGAAATTCATAGCCTGATCCTCCAGAAAATCGTCATCATCGCTGAGATAGGAGTAGGGGTCTCCACGAAGATCCTCTCCGGCATTCTCCCTTTCCTCCAACTGCATGTCTCTCTCATGGATGGTCTCCTCCAAAGACGAGATACGGTGGCGAAGATGGGCAATGGTGCGCTCCTTCTTGTCGGTGACGGCGAGACTTGCGATCCTTCGCTAGCATGGCGATGGTCTGATCCCTTGTCTTGATGATGGCGGACTTGTGGTTGGAGTAGTCACACAGTTGTCCAATTCCTGCTGACGATCGTACAACATGAAGCTAAGGTGATCCAATTGAGTCTTCAGCTCGTGATGGTATGGGGCTTCCAGTGGTTGTCCATTAGCATCACGCCTTGGGCAAAACTCAAAGCGGGTACCCTTGATCTGGTTGATACTCTGCCCACACAGACGGGCAAGAGCTTCCTGCATGGCCCTGGCAAGTCCATCGAGCCAATTGTTCTCTCTTAAGGTGAACTGAATTCCTTCCGTAGTGGGATGTTCAATCTTTCCTCGGAGACTTGCAAAAATTATCCACTGTAGATCTTCTCCTCCTTGATCATTGAGCTAAGCTCCTAAGAACTTGGGGTGAGGACGCTCCAGAAGTTCCGAAAGCTGGTCCAAATCCCTCTCAAAGATAAGGTCTCCGCCATTCCCCAACTGATAAAACTTGCTATACTTCACGTCCATCTATAAGAATATAGGATGAGTAAGTTAGTAGAGTGATCAAGTGTGTCAAAATTTTATGTATTTTGCAAGAGTTTTTGAGGAACATGAATTTTCATGAAAGAATCAAAGTGATAAGAATGGGAATAATTTTTTGTAAATATTTGTTTTCTTTGGTTTTTAAACTAAGTTTTTGGATTCAAACATCCAGTCTAACTAGGGTCTCCTATGGTCAGGATGACTCTGATACCAACTTGTCAACACCCGGATTTTTAATCCCAGATGCCTGTTATGCCATACATCGCAATCCCAGGATTACCATTTTTGCGAGACATAACAGAATTGGATACCACATTACATCATCCATTACAAACAATACATAAGGTCGTACACAAATATGGATCTCATGATCCAGTTCTTAGTACAATTCAAGCAGCAGAATACATAATAATAACAGTAGTGTAGGCGAAGCTCCATATTCGAGGTCATAGGCAATGCTGACGATGGGAGATGATCCTAGTTGTCGTAACCTTCCTGGGGTCCATCCTCCAGGTACTCATCTTCATAGTCTGGCCACGGGAATAGCCAGGGTCAAAGCCATGAGTACTCTTTAAGTACTCGCAAACTAATATTAACAAGTGCAGGTTTTTTTGATAATAGGACACTAGGCTCTAGGGTTGTTTTGCAAAGGCAAGATTTACCTCTACTAATCTTAGAAGTAACGAATGCTAGTTGAAGTTTTCTAACACCTAAGTGGGAACTTGTATTTCATATCACAACCCTGTTGTGGTCAAGTCAAAGTCTCAACTCATTTCACAAGTCATTTTGAAAACATCTGATAGGGGAACAGTATGGCCACTCCAACTGTCCATAACCGCGGACGCGGATATTTGAATACTTTGACACTCTGCAGAGATTGTACTCTTTCACCACAACATTTGATACATCCGTCAGGAACAAATCCTGAATTCACCATACTCAGTATGCGGATAATCAATCCTAACCTTTCAATTACACGCCCTAGTATAAGAACCTCTCCTGTGAGTTTGGCCTCCCAACCATGACCAACTGTCATCTTGGGTACTGCACAGGTGGACAATCTTCACAAGGTAGCCTCAGCTCAGACCTTGGCCGTGAGGTAACTAATACTAAGGTATATAAGTTTCCAGTCAAGCCCTACCCAATTCTCGGGTATTGTGGTTGTATGGTAAAATTGGAATGGTATCGCATCCAGACAACCATCAGTTTTATAAAGGGCTAAGGCTCATGCCTCAACATTTTCATCACCAAAATCATCTGGTGCTTGGAAACACATGTCAAAACATTTCAATAGAATGATCCATCATTCCAAGGTTTTCATAACCATTTTTCCACCAAGTATTCCCATCTAAAGTTGATCAAGTTTTATGCTTAGCACTAGCATCTACAAGTGGGGGTAGCACTAATGAGGGGTGGTAAACAAGTGGAGTTTTAACTAAGTTAAATCTCATGCCTTAGGATGACATCAAGATTATCTAGCTTAGGCCAAATTTTATGCTCTTTATGCAACCTTCATTTATCCTTCTAGAATCTACAATTCACTTAAGTAAACTCTAAGTAATAGCTTTGATAAAGAAATAAAGTATAAAGCTTGCAAGTAAAACTAGGATTGGTTTATCAAGTGGTTATGATCATATATGCTTTAAGGCATATAGTTGGCATGGTAGCAAGCAAGTATTAGCTTGCATAGGTCAACTTGATTAGTAAGGCTTGCTAAGTTAATAGCTTGCAAGTATTGTCTTGCCTTTAAGTTCTCCTCGGCTTCTTCTTCGTAGTATCCTCCTTCCTCCTCGTATCCTTGGTCGCACTAGCGTCTATAAATAAATACGATGTACACAATCACCAAACAATACTTAACTACTTGCAATCATCACACAAAATGTTCCTATAGATGATCTAGCATCATCACTATCATTACAAGATTAAAGCTTGGTTTAAATCCTTTTATTTTTAGAAAAGTAATTTCTACTCATTGAAAAACTACTTAAGATTTAATATTCTCCAAACCAAACATGGGATCATGTTGACACATGTCATCACCACATATTTTAGGTCATGGGAATATGATTTAAAGTGGTGTCACAATTTAATAAGGTTTTATCCTTTTATTTTAATTAAATAAAGTGACTAGAAATGCCTATGTAGCATTCTTTTATTACTTGGTCATTATTTCTGTAAGTAAACCTATATATTTTTATATATTCTTAAAGGTATGGTTAAATTTGATTTTTGAGAGTTGGAATCAACTCAAAATCTATTATGGTTTAAATTTGACAAATGTTTGAATGCAGAAAAGATTCTGCCTTATTATTTTTACCAAGGATGATCTACAGATCCAAATGACTTGAGTCCAACGGGCTTGGATTCAGCATTTCTTGGCCTTTCTAACAAAATTGGTTTCATTCAATTTGGTCCACTGAATCGATCTGGGTTGATTTTTGAATCTAGGTGCAGAAGTGGGTTTGAAATAAAATGGAAAAGGTTAATTTCAAATGACTGGGATGTGCGGAAGTAATCGACAGGCTCGGTGAAATTCGGCGATGCTTTTCGCCTTGCTCGGAACAGGGTGGAGCGATCGGTGAGGAGAGGAGTGAGATGGTGTGCTCAATTCGTAGGGGTGGCCTCTATTTATAGTCGCGAGAGGGAATCGACGCAGGTGAGCTCGTGGTCGGCCAACCTGAAGGCTAGCGGCGTGGGCGGCGGTAGGGTGGCGGTGCGGTGCTCCTGGCGATGCTCAACGACATGGTGGCGTGGGGCGGTCGGTTTGGTCGGAGCAGCGGTGCTCTGGCGTGCCCGACGGAGGAGGTTTTAATGCGCTGGCGATGCGTGGTACGCTACGGTGAACGAGCGTGTCTGCCGGGGTTCTGGGACGGTGGTGATCACGTATGCACGCGGCGAGCAGCGATGGCGTCGGTTGAGCGTGGCGCACGGGGCGCGCTCTCGTCATGGTTGCTGGCGAGCTTAGCATGGTCCTTGCATGTGGTCCAGGGGTTGGCAAGGTTCGAGCGCTGGACAGGGAGTGGCGGTGGGGTGTTGGCTTGCTCCCAGACATGTTGGCTAGGCTTGTTTCTTCTCCTAGCTCGCTGTCGACATGGGGGTGACAAGGGTGCACTCGGCCTACTCACCATTGATGGCATTGCCAAGCTTACAGTGATGCTAGAGGTTTGCATTTGAGCTAGATGATCTACTAAAGCCTAGTTGCAACCAGAGAGGGAACAAGTTAGGCTCAAATCACTGCTCCAAATAGTGTTTGGATTTTATTTGATTTGCATCTGCAAGGTGTTTGATGAAATGGCCGCAAGAATTCAAGTTTTGAATTTTGAAAAGATTTTTGGTGGGTGTGCTAGGTTGGTGCTGGTGAGTCTGCAGATGCTTGGGTTTTGAAAGTTGAGCTTGTTTGAGTGGTTTTTGGAAAAGTGGGATCTTCCCATATGATAAAGATTCAATTTTGAACTGTCCTTTAAACTATGCATTTGAAAGTTTTTGGATGATCACCAAGTGGGCCTTGATACTTTGTTATGAGTACAATCAAGGGGTGCAAAGATCCAAACAAGTTTCTGTTAAGTTCTGAAAGTTTGGGACAGCCAAAGTAGGCATGGGAGTTAAATTGGTCAAAATGACCATTCACTCATTTTGTTTGTTTTGATTTATTTGTCTTTGGGAAAAGTGTGGGGATTGTTTAGATGATGTGTGTTTTACCTAAGAAACATTTTACAAGCAAATAAACACACAAACAAGGTGGTTCAAAAGAATTCAAATTGGAATGCATACACACATGCATGCTTTCATAATTTTATTTAGAAAAGTTTTTGTTAACCCTAAATTTGATGATTAGAGTTTGATGAGCCAAGTTTAGTATTTTTGGGATGTTATAGATGAAGTTGGATTACGGTCTATGTATTATATTGTAATGCCAAAACAAATCTCATAGGAATCATCATGGCTCTATAGCAGAACTTGCTCCAAATTATGAAATTGCTAGGAATAGTACTATTTGTACTATTACCACCACCAATGTTGATGCTAGCAAACCACATGAATTTCCCATTACTTTTGCAATAATGCATAAACCCAATGGAACCTTTTCCAATAAAAATGCCGAAATTTTTCGAAATATGGGAAACAATAGTTCTACTACCTTGAATGCTAATTTTGATTTTGATCTTGATGGTTGTAATATTTCTGATGTAATTATGTTCTTGCAAAAACTTGCTAGTAGTCCTAATGCTAGTGCTATGAATATGGCTTTTACAAAACACATTACATATGCTCTCATGAAAATTGAAGAAGAAAAATTGAAACATAAAGCTTCTATTCCTAGAAAATTAGAATATGGTTGGGAACCCATCATTAATATGAAATTGAATGATTTTAATCTCAAAGATTAATGTGATTTGCTGCTAGTGTCTCTATTATGCCTAGAAAAATTTATGAAATGCTTGATTTGCCACCATTGGAAGATTGTTATTTGGATGTCCAACTAGATGATAATGCTAAAAAGAAACTTATGGGGAGAATTAATGATGTTCTTATTATGGTTAACAATACCTTTGTCCCCGTTGATTTCTGTGTTTTGGATGTTGAATGCAATGCTTCTTGTCCTATTATTTTGGGAAGACCTTTTCTTAGAACTGTTGGTGCCATTATTGCTATGAAGGAAGGCACCATTAAATATCAATTCTCACTCAAGAAAGGTATAGAACACTTCCCTAGAAAAAGAGGGAAACCATCTTTTGACTCTCTTATTAAACAAAAGTTGATGTTAATGCTTCTTCATTCGAAAATACTTGATTCTTACTTTATATGCCTAGCTAAAAGGCGTTAAAGAAAAGCACTCTTGGGAGATAACCCAATTTTATTTCAGTAAGTTTTTCTTTTGTTGGGTATTTAAAGTTATTGCCTCTGTAATAACCTCTCCTTATCCTTTGTGCCACGAATAACCTCTAATGAGAGAGAAGTAAGATTTGGGGAAGTTGCTGTCCCGAAATAGATTTATGTGCTTGACTGTAAAAATTCGTGAAAAATCCCAGTACGTAGGATTGGTTTGTAATTTTTTTGTGTGTATGCCCTAGGTTATTATCTAACTTGAGTTAGTTTTTCACTTTTCGATTTGAGCAATGGAAGATTTTCGGAAAAATCGGTCTTTACCTGTTGGTCTGTTTTGCCAGATTTCTGCCATTATTTGCATTTGCCTATTAATGGGTTTATTTTGAGTTCTCTTTAATCACTTGAGCTTTTAAAACGAATTTCTACAGTAACCTGTGTTTTAATGGAAGTTTTATTTGTTTGGAAACTAAACCCAAAGACTTATTATCTTGAATACACTAATGTTGCTAATAAAGATTGTGTGAAGTTTTGTATGAAGAAAACTTTCAAGTATAGAGGAAGAATGATGTGATGAGATGAAGTATGGAAAAAAGCTCAAGCTTGGGGGTGCCACCTATGTCACCCCAATAAATATTCAAGAGGTAAAAGCGTCAAAGCTTTAGGATGCCCAAGGCATTACCTTCTTCATCAATAAAAATCTCAGGTTTTCTTTCAAAACACTTCATTTTTATTGCTTCATGCACTATATGTTGTTCTTGGAGCGTCTTTGTTTTATTGCTTTGTTTGCTGCAATAAATTGGCCGGACCCCAACACTCCTATTTTGGAGAAGTCATACCTAGTTCTTTATTGTCTAGAATACTCTAGTTTTCATTCTTTTTGTTCTGTGAGTGTTCTCTTTTTTAGCTCTGCGCTTAGATTTTGTTTTATTGTGCTTTTTGCTTAGAACTTTTTAGTTCTTCTTTGTGGATTTGTGAGACAAGCCCACTGATCTTTATTGATTATTATCTTTGTGAGTTGTTTTAAATAAGTCGATTGGTGTTGGAAAAGAGTAGGAAGTTTCATGCTTAAGTGGTAGAAAAAGGAGCTTGTTTTGATTGCGGCTTAGACTTTATCATGTCATGCTAGATGTTTCTTTGACCATATGCTTAGTGATTATTGTTGTAGCATGACTTTTTCCAAACAATTGAGATTGCTTAATGTGCCTTGAAAGAATCATGCGTTGTTTTAGCATACAAAAGCATAATATTGTGGTATTCCCCTTTGAAGCTTTATCTGGGTTGACTTGGCACATGCTTACACCATGTTAAGACTATTAACCAGTCACCTTAGCCTCTATGATCATTTAGTTTTTGACTTGTGATATCACTTTATGCTTTTATTAATAATGTTTTGTCGCTTTGCATGATTATGGCCATTATTGCTCTCTTAGTTGGTTGCTCCCAGTCTTTTGCTAGCCTCCACCTGTACTGAGTATGAGCTCTACTCGTGCATCCAACTCCCAAGAAACCAAGTTATTCTAAAGTGTCCGCTATAAACTCCTATGCATGGTGTGTTATACTATTCCAAGTATATTCATGTTTTTATCTATCTTCCAAATTAAACTTTTGTTATGTGAAAATTAGTGATTAAATCTCTCACAAACTTGATGGCACATTTTATTTCTTACCCTTAGTAAACTTGAACCATTGTGACAATCTTATGATCTTGTATGCTTGCAAATTATAAGTTGGGAGTTATCAAAACCATGCTTTCATGGGGTCCGCTTTCAACATTTCGCTTATTTATTCAATTGATATCATGTACTTTTGTTTATGGATGCCGACGGTGTGAAATAAGATGAGAACTTTTAAGTCCATGGAGTATGTATATGTCTTAGATAAACGCTTGGGCGGCTAGCCTAAGCCATGCCTGATTATGGTGAAAACTTGCAGCATAACCATAATGAGCATTCTGTGAAGCATCCTCAATAAAAACCTATGCAAATAGCAAATAAAAAGATTGCTGAGATGCTCATTGTCATTTTGATATGGGAAAGCTCATGTGTCATGAGGCAAGAGGTACCCCATTGGCGGTTCTCTATGATACTCATAAACTTATAATGACAAAAACTTACTTATGACCAAAGTTGAGTAGCATGAGGTTTGGTACTTGTAATCAAGGGGCATGAGACTTTCAACTTATGATCTGTCAAGCATATAACTCATATTTGCCTCACATTAACCTTAATCACTTCAAGATGCTTATGATAGGGGCAATAAGAGCTGAAAGCTAAAAAGTACCATAATTCTTGGAAGCACTTTATGAAACTTGAAATCCCCACTTCCCTCTATGAAGGGACTTTCTTTTTTTACTTTTATGTTGAGTCTCCATCTTCTATCCTTATGCACCAATTAAGAGAGCATAGTTGTCATTCTTAGTTTAATGTGCATTGTCCCAAAACTTGTTGATTGATTCATAACTTTGATATTGCTTGTTCTTAAATTATTTGTATCTAGTCACCCTTATGAACTTTGAAAGTGTCCTATACATTTATGTTTTGCTATTCCATGAAGGACAAGATGAATACCACTATTGCTATGTTTTCCATATGTGAAACAAACAAACGTCTTTCAATGCATTGTTATTCATGATCTTTTGCTTGTGTTACCTTTCATGTTACAACATAGTTGATATGTCTTATTGTTAGAACTACATCTTTCATGCTCATGTTTAAAGTACTTTGATCACTTACCTCAAAAATTATTATTTTTATCACTTACCTACTCGAGGACGAGTAGGAGTTAAGCTTGGGGATGCTTGATACGTCGTAAACGTATCTATAATTTTTTGTAGAGGCCCCAACCTTTAATAAGGTAGAGATCCCTGTGTTTACAATGCTAGTCCATGGATCAATAACTAGCATCCACAGTTAAGATGCAATATCAAGAAACAAAGGTCGTAATACAACTTTATAACCAGGAATAAAATAATTCATTACATCTTACATAGCTCATTTGGCTATCTCATTACAATGCAGCAGAAATAACTATAGCATGGAGTCCTTCATCTTCAAAGTGCCACAGGCAATCATGTTGGTTGTAGACTTGTAATCCTAATCAACTCACTTCATTAACATCAAACAAACCTGAAACATAATAAGTTACAGCCACAAGGGTCAACACATTTGATTTGTATTGACAAGTGATACTATGGTAGAATAGTGGTAACTATCATCTATATGCATTTGGCTAAGTGGATCTTAGGCTTGCTTTGCTCAAAATAGATTTTCCTTATCATTTGAAAACACTAAGTTTTTGTTTTTCAAAATCACCCAAGGCATGTACCAATAGACATTGGTGATCCCTTAACCCTTGTTCAACCACAAGTATTTAACTTAGAAATTGGGATGAGGAGATTCTTGATAGCTTCCATGTCTTGATGCTCAAATTGTCCATTTCCGGGAACAAGGCTAAGTACTTAGATTCTTCCTTCTGCAGAAGTGGTGCACTTTCCCCACAAAACTCGACATGCATCGAGACAAGATCTTTTAGAAGCCTTCCCTTAGACCAGAATGGACGCGTTACCAAACCTATCATCCCATACCACCAACTGTTCATTTGGCTAAGTTATTGCAACCTATATGATCCAGGCAGAGCCCATAATGCCAAGTGGCTGCACTTGAAGCTTCTCAACATTTGACATCTCAAATCTCTTTGTTCCTGGGTGGCATTCCACAAGTGAGATACACAGGGTAGGACATTTGAAAAATGGGACCTGGTAACCACTCAACAAAAATCCATCCATGCAAGTCCCTTTCCACCCAGGTGATTCATTCATATAGTTGTTTTATTAAACAAAACACAAGTCCTTGACTTAGAAATATTCCATAGCATGAATATAATCCACCCTTGTTTTCTACTAGCTAAGCTAAGCATGATGGTAGTAGGAATCTTAACTTAGGAAAATTCTACTAAGGTTTCATCTACTAGGATTACCCATGGCATAGTTAACACTTAGAAAATTCCATGCAAGTCCTACTTAGAAATATCACTAATGCATAGTGAAAATAATGGGACAAAAGTATGAAGCATCACTTGCCTTTTTGGTAGAGAATATAAGTTCACTCCTTGATCTTGCAATAGTCACACTCTTCAAATTTCACTACAATTCAATCAAGGCACAAATTCAATCTACCATTCAAGCAATTCATCACATAAAATAAGGAAAACAAAACAATGCATGCAAACATGCAAAATATTGTTTTATTTGGAAAGGTAGTTTATAATAGGTTATAAACATTTTAAAACACCTATTGGTCATTTACAAATGTGGCAAAACCATTTGGTATCAAGTTAGTGAAAATGGCCATTTAAATCATTTTTGTTTTGCTAGAAATGATTTAAATCAAAGTAATAATTTATAGTGTTTGCCAAATATATTTTTAAACACAAATGTTAGTGTTTTAAGGTCAATTGTTTAGTATTAAAACCATTTGCAAACGGATTTACCTTTAAACCACTTTTAAATCAAAGCCATATATTATTTTGTTGGAAATGCCTTTAAACAAGGTAATAATTTTCTAGGGTTCACCAAATATATTTTTAAATCCAAAAACTTGGTGTTTAGGGTTAGAGAGTTTAATTCAACCATTTCCAAAATGTTTTACTCAAAAAAAAATTTAAAATATAATCAATATTTTTGTTTAACTAGAAATGCTTTTATTCAAAGATGTATTCTTTAGCTTCACAAAATACACTTTTAAATCTACAAGTTGGTTTATATGGTCAGTAGGTTCAAAACAA
Source organism: Avena longiglumis (assembly GCA_030063025.1). Classification (NCBI taxonomy): domain Eukaryota; kingdom Viridiplantae; phylum Streptophyta; class Magnoliopsida; order Poales; family Poaceae; genus Avena; species Avena longiglumis. The sequence continues at coordinate 93,123,997 of CP125973.1, read as the reverse complement.
TCCATTTACAAAAGATTTTACCCCAAAAATATTTCTAGAATAATTTTTATTCTCAAATTAGGCCTACACAAGTTTCTGCAAAACAACTAATTTTACAGAAGCAAAACATTAAACAAAGTGATGGTTGGAAAGTTCACATTTTTCTGAATCCAGTGATATAAAATTTGTAAAATTTGGACGTGTAGATTTAAAGTTATGAATTTTATAAAATCACATATCTAATAGAAATGTTTCTGTTTTTAAATCAAAGTCTGAGCCACGTGTCAAAACGTTACTGGCTGATACCATTTCGGCAGGATCGTGCATTACATGCCATAGGATTTAAGTTGATCTGTGCGGCTCAGATGGATTCGTACCCCTTTGGGTTAATTCTATTCTCGCGCATCCGATCTAGATCTAACGGCTGATGATCAAGCGACCACTAACTGGCGGCGCTCGATGACGGCGTACGGCGGCAATGCTCGGCCAGAGGCGTTCCGGCGATTGCAGGAAGCGAGGAAGGATGTGGAGTAGCTCACCGAGTTCGTGGTGACGAGAGGATGCTCGAGGTGGTTGCCATCGTCGAAGGGGCGCACGGTGATGCTGGCAATTTCTCGCCGGAGTCGTCGTTGGCGTCGGGCACGCTCTGGTGTCGTCGGTGGCGAGGTTACGAAGCGCGCTAGGACACAAAACTAGTCGTGTTAGATGCACACGGGAGAGTATAACATGTGTGTGTCAACGAGATGGGAGAGGACGGTTAGAAAGTACCGAGGGAGCTCGTCGGAGAGGAGGTAGACAGCGGCGCTGCTCTGGCAAAGACGTAGTCGAGGTTTCAGGGCGTGCGCGAGTGAGATGGTGGTACTGGAGTGTGCGCCTGGCGATGGGGAGTAGTCTCGTGGTGGCTAGGGGCAAGGGGAGGCGGTGTCTGGCCGGAATTTGCTCGGAGGATTGTCGGAGCAGAGGATGGTTTCGGGAAAAATCAGAGCGGCCTGGTGGCGTTTGTGGAGTGGGATCTAGGGGAAAGATAGAGGAGACACGGGCGATTAAGTATGCAAGATCAGGGTAGGAATTACTGGCGCATTGATTTGAATTCAAGCGAGTTTTAATCGACCAGCAACAGCCGGTGTGATTTGGGGATGAAGGGGTCGCAGGGTTGATGACGATGACGGGGTAGTAGGGCTATGCTGTCAGCGAGTGGAAGGGGGTTTGGTGGGGTCTGGTAGTCAGCGTCTGAGAGGGTCGAGTTTGCGGTGTGAACCGGTTTTCTGCGGGGGAGAGGGTAAACGGGCTAGCTGGGCCTGATGGGCTAGGTTAGTTGGGCTGGACCGTTTTCCTTTTTTCTGTTTCTTTTTCTTTTTTTATTTTGATTTTCTGTTTTGAATTTCAAACCACCATTTGAATACAGATTTCCTTATTAAATCTTTTTCAAACATTCAGTATGTTTCTATACTGTTTTAAATATGCATTTAAATTCCATTTTAGAATAATTATTTTATTCACATATGGTTTATTATTTATTTAAAATAGGCACTTGCCTTTATTTTAAATAGGATTTTAATTATATTTTTAAACTCTTATTTAAATTCAAATTTTCACCAAACCTTTTTCAGTAGGGTTTATTTATTCATTAGTGTAAATAATTCACTTTGAATTATTTAAAGTATTTTAATATGATTTATTAATCATTTAAATTGAGCAATTGTCTTTAATCAAACAAAATCAAATATGGTTTTAATTCCATATAAATTTTATTCAAATGGTTATTTTATTCCATTTAAGTTAATTAAATAACTTTTATTTCATTTGGGCAAATTCCAATTTATTATCTTTTCATGATTTAATTAATCATTTCTATTAGGGATTTTTGTCTTCATTTAAATATAATTAGAATATGGTTTAGTCCCATATACTTTTATTTGAATATTCTTTATTTCTTCATTTTAATTGGAATATCTTTATTTCATTTGCTTATGGATTTAACTCAAGATTTAAATTATCTTCCAATTAACTTTCTTGGGATTTATTATTTAGGGAAATTGTCTTTATTTAAATAAAATTGGATATTGTTCAATCCTTATGATTTTTATTTAAATAATATTTTATTCCTTTGTATCATTCAATAAACTTTCATTTCATTTGTTTGGCCAAGATTTAATTTGGCTTTTAAATATTCCTTATTTATTTATTTCTTTATCTTATAAAATCCATATATTTTTATTTAGAGATCCAAACTTAGTGATTCCAATTTGTATATTTTTATTTAATATTTTTTTATCCTTTTAAATCTCTTTAGGATTATTTTGCTCACCATTTGGTATGGATTTTAGATAGGAGCTTTATTAGCTTTGGAAATTATTTCCTTTTATCTCAATAAATTCTTAAGTTTTTATCCATGGCCCCAATTTAAGTGAAACCAATTTCTATGACTTTATAATATTCTTATTTATCATTCTTGATCATTTATAAATATTTGTTGACAAATTTTTATATGGATCAAATCCTTAGTCTTAGAGAGATCTTGGAAATGATCTATTCCATTAGGGTTTTAGGGTTTTGGTTTAGCTTTTCCAAGTGTTTAAATTCCAAGACACATTATTGATGAATGCATTTCACTAGATTGAAATTTGTTGGATTCCATTTTATTCAAAGTTTGTTCAAGATGGGTTTTGATGTTTCCATTTGGAATCAAAAAGTTTCTTTTCACCCTAAATTTCAACAATTATTTATTTTGTTTATTTATTTTTTTCACATTTCAAAATTTTGGAAAATTTTGGGATGTGTCATTTTTTATGCTACATGCTTGTTTTATATCAACTTTCTTATGTTTTGTCTACACTTTGAGGAATCTTTATACATTTTTTGAAACTAACCTATTGACAAGATGCCGCAGTGCCAGTTGCCTATTTTCTGCTTTTTTTGGTTTCAGAAAAGCTAGTAAGGAAATATTCTCGGAATTGGACGGAACAAAATCCAAAGTCAATATTTTACCAGACACGACACGGAGACCGAATGGGAGAATAAGTAGGGCCACAAGGTGGCCATACCTAGAGCTGGCGCGGCCACCCCCTAGGGCGCGTTGCCCCATGGTGTGGGCCCCTCGGACTGTTGGAGATATGCTATACGGGTATCCTCATAGCATGTCACCTGTCCGGATAACCCGGGCGCCCACAGTTCGTAGCATGGCCTATGACCTGCTGGGCGGCCCAGTTAGATGGATCCAGAAGGGAGGTCCATGCCGGATAAAGGAAGGCTACGGTGGAATCACCAGCATGCTCGGAGCCTTGGAGTGCAAGATACACAAGACTAGTAATAGACGGTGTAGGACTCTGTAACCTGTCCGGATAGGACTTTTCCCTGTAACCCTAGGACCTGGCGACTATATAAGTTGGGCCTATGGGAGCCTTTGGGGCATCGATTCATACAACCTCGCATGAACCTATCTCTCTTCGGGTATTGCCCTTATAGTGATTTATAGCAGAGTAGGATTCCGCCACCGTCGTGGGATCTAAACACAGGTAAGTATGTTACCTCGTACCCGTCAACGCCTTACCCCATGTCTCTAAACACGCATTGTGAGGACCCTCCATGGCGTGCATCGGCAATACCATGATAGTTGGCGCCACCGTGGGGCAAGAGGCGCCAGGCTCATCGTGAGCGAGGACCAAGATCTTCACGGAATCGGTGAAACCGTGGCCGCCATCGTGTTCTCTTCTCCGACAACATTCCGATCGTTCCCGACGAGTTCGGATCCGGCAAAGAACCCTACACGGTGTTCGATCGTTCCTATCAGAGACATCCACCTCTTCATCGGCGAAACCGACTCGGGCACTAGTTCCCTGGGAGTCGGAGGAGCATCAAGGCCCGCACGGACCACCTACGGGCAGGATACGTACGCGGAAGGATCGATGTCGGATCTCTCTCCGGAGTTTTCCAGAAAAGATCGGAAAAATTCAAGGCCGACCCAAACCGCCCCTATGCAGGATATAAAGGTGGAAGATCACTGCAAATCCGCCGGCTTCACCCGTGCGTCTGGAAAGCAGAGATCCAAGTTCGTCGGCGTGGTCACCATCTTCGATCTGGCGCGCTGTGTTCAGAGAGAAGGCGAAAACCCCCGCGATTACCTGGCCAGGTGGCTTAGTATACGAGCCGATCTGGCCCACTACCCCGATGATAACGCTTTGTATCACTTCGTGGAAGGACTGGACCGTGGCACGCTTCTCCGAAATTCTTTAAGATGGCAGCAGGCAACAGGACGCCTTACCCTCGAACAGATGGTGAGAACCGTCAACAACTACGCAGAGGCTGACGCAGAAGCAAAGAAAGCACTCGCACTCATCGACGGAGAACCTCCATTTCAGCCACCGCCACTACCGCCTTCGGCCGCCATCGTCGCAGCGGCAAGACCACCTCTAGTCATCGTCGCTGCCATTGCACCTCCACCGCCCATCATCGAGGAAGTCCTGGCACCCTCCGACTCTGTCATTTACGCGCTTTATGCTAATTTCATTGAAGATTCAGAGGAGATAGATTTCAGTCCAGAAGAGTTAGACTCCGCTATGCAGGATATGGAGGAGGAGTACTCGCGCGACGAGCAAGCCAACAACGCCGTCGCGTCCCGAGGGGTGTTCGTCACCATTGGGACGGTGATGGATGATGATCAACCCGGACGAGCTCCGCCTACACCGCTATAAAAGGGGAAGGGGCCACTTATTGCTGCTGACAATGATCGCGCAAAAGTCATGCCTCCTCCGCCTAACCCAGTGCAGCAGCCGCAGGAACTCGGCACCGACCCGAGCAACAACAACACCGCAAACTTGCCACCTCCATCATCCACGTCTGCAGCAGCCCAAGTTACTCCAGCTGATTGAAATGGATCGTATGGGCACCTAGATGGGGGGTGAATAGGTGCTAACCAATTTTTAATACTTTTTCAATTTTAGGCTTGACACAAAGTAAATTCTCTAGATATGCAACTACGAGAATTTCCCTATATGTAACCCTAACTACTAAGCACGTAAAAGAGGAGCGAGGAAACCGTAGTGGAGCACACAGAGACACAGGGATTTGTTTTACCGCAGTTCCTTCCTTGTTAAGGGAAGTACATCTGCGTTGGAGGGGTGGGCGGTTCTAAGACCACCACGCCACAATAGGCCTCACCCTATTCTCCGATGGATCTCGCCACGAGAGGCCTGATCCACCTTCTCCACTATTGGATCCCTTCGAGGCGGGAACCGATGCCTTTTACAACACTATCAGGGCACACACACCCACAATCGAATTGGGGGTTCCCGAGATGAAAACAAGCTGCCACAAGAACAAGGTTTATCAATATAAACAAAAACGAGGATCTAGATATTTGCAAGAAATACTAGATCGGAGGTTCTCCAAATGAATGGAGAGGACATGAAGCGCTTGATTGCTGATGATGAAGATTGAGTTCTCCTCCTTCGATTCCCCAAGGGATGGGGCCTTTGGGCGGATCTAGGTGGGCACTCTTGGATGAAGCTTTCAGATCTGATTTGTTCTTTTTCGAGATGAATCAAGAGTTCTGGCAGGAGGGGGATGGCTGGCTTAAATACCCCCTCCCCAGATCTGGCCGTTGCACAACTTTGGAGGCGGATTATCCGCCCCCCACTTGGGGCGGATTATCCGCCCCCTGGGAAAACTCCGCCCCAAGGGCGGATTCTCCGGGAGAAACGGCTTGCGCCTTGGTGAAGCTTGGTGAAGATCTTGGGGGGCGGATAATCCGGCCCCCTGTGGGGCGGATTATCCGGCGTGGCCGGAAAATCCGGCCAAAATTCCGCCCCCCTTCTGGGGCTTGCGCCCTCTTGGGCAAAGGGAGGGGCGGATTATCCGCCCCTGGTGGGGCCGGATTATCCGCCCCCAAAGGCAGAGTTCTTTTCCCTTTATTCTCAAATGGAGCTGCAACACTTCAACACACATTAAATGATCCTTGGTATTGTTATCTAACACACAAAACACTAGAGATTAAGAAATGTTCTTTCAATCTCCCCCTTTTTGGTGTTAGATGCCAATACTAGGATTTGCAATAAAACCGACAAAAGCCACCTTAAATAATGAAAGACGCTCCCCCTAGATGTGTGCATATTAAAGATTTGCATTTGAATACAAATACACACACTAGGGAGAACACTACTTTAAGGTTTGGGAAATAAGGTCATACCACCGGGATGAGAATATAGCCAAAGCATACATAGATAATCCCATGAATCCATATGCCATCAAATATGCTCCACAATTCCAGAAATCCATGAGTTCCACAATAGATAAATCCAGAAATCCAAGAATACCAAACATAGTGGAGTACGACATAGTCTTACAGCTTGTGCCCAACCCTTGCAAATCCACGAGACCTAATAGAACTACTTCTCCCCCTTTGGCATCGAAACGCCAAAAAGGAAGAAGAGCGATGCTAACGCCCCTGGACACCCAGAATTCACACCCAAATTTGCAAGAATCAAATCAATCAAAATCCAAATTTGAGTGTGTTTTCCATAAGAACAAAAGATATGCAAGAAAATCCAACGAGACCCATGAAAAAAAACAACTCTTCTCAAGGAAGAGGGCGGTGGCCGAAGCCACCATGTTGGAGTGCCTGGCATGACACCGCGAAGATGTATCTTGAGTTCAAAACCAATTCTCATCGATGACCCACATATCACAAAATGATATTAAGGGAAATGATTTGACTTGCTTTCGGCATTATGGGGGGAGGGTTGGCCTAATCAATTAGGACCACACTCCCCCTATGTCTATGCCCGCATCTAAACCAAATACATGAATAAGAGCAAGTGAGTGTGCAAGGGTAGTCAAGCCAAGCTCCTTGAATCTATGATATTTAGCTCATTCCTCAAATAACAAAATCTTGCTTCATCAAGGGGCTTCGTGAAAATATCAGCAAGTTGGTTCTTCGTGCTCACAAAGGATAGAGCAATATCTCCACGAGCAACATGATCCCGAATAAAGTGGTTGCGAATCTCTATATGTTTTGTTCTTGTATGCTGCACGGGATTGTAAGCAATTTTTATAGCACTTTCATTGTCGCATAAAAGAGGCACTTTGTCACAATTGACACCATATTCCTTTAACGTTTGCCTCATCCATAACAATTGAGTACAAGCATTTGCAGCAGCAACATATTCAGCTTCGGCGGTTGAGAGTGAAATACAATTATGTTTCTTTGATGACCAACACACTAGAGACCTGCCCAAGAATTGGCATGCACCAGAGGTTGATTTCCTATCATCTTTGTCACCAGCCCAATCTGAATCAGTGTAACCACATAGAGAGAAACTTGAACCCTTGGGATACCATAACCCAAAATTTGGGGAATGAACCAAATATCGGAAGATTCGCTTGCGCCACTAAGTGGCTTTCTTTAGGAGCGGCTTGGTACCTTGCACACACTCCTACACTTAACACGATATCGGGCCTAGATGCACAAAGGTAAAGGAGAGAGCCGATCATGGATCGGTATACCTTTTGATCCACGTCTTTACCCTTGGGATTGAGCTCAAGATGACACTTTGTTTGCATTGGGGTAGCAACGCCATTGAGATCCGTCATCTTGAACCTTTTAAGCATGTCTTGGATGTACTTAGCTTGATTAATAAAGGTTCCCTCTCTAACTTGTTTGATCTCAAATCCAAGAAAGAACCTGAGCTCACCCATCATGGACATCTCAAACCTGTCAGTCATAAGCTTCGAAAATTCATCGTTAAAAGCTTAGTTATTAGAGCCAATAATAATGTCATCTACATAAAGTTGGCATACAAAAATCTCCCCATTAACCTTCTTAGTAAAAAGAGTGGGATCGATTTGCCCAACTTCGAATCCACGGTCTAGCAAAAGCTCTTTAAGGTGCTCATACCACGCACGTGTGGCTTGTTTAAGGCCATAGAGCGCCTTATCGAGTTTGTAAACATGGTTCGGAAATTTGGGGTCCTCAAACCCCGGGGGCTGCTTGACGTATACTAACTCATGTAGAGGACCATTAAGGAAAGCGCTCTTAACATCCATTTGTTGTAATTTAAAATTATGATGGGCTGCATATGCAAGAAGGATACGGATGGACTCAAAGCGAGCCACAGGAGCGTAGGTCTCGCCAAAATCAATTCCTTCTACTTGAGAGAATCCTTGAGCCACGAGTCGTGCTTTATTCCTCACAACAATGACATTTTCATCCTGTTTGTTCTTGAAGATCCACTTGGTGCCGATAACATTGCGGCAATCCTTTGGCTTTTCTATGAGCTTCCAAACTTTGTTGCGTTCGAAGTTGTTTAATTCTTCATGCATTGCAACAACCCAATCGGGGTCTTCAAGAGCATCAAAAACCTTCTTCGGTTCAACCATGGAAATGTGATCTTGATGATCACAGAAGCTTGCAAGCTCTCTTCTAGTGGATACCCTTCGTCGTAGATCCCCAACAACCTTGTCAAGAGTGTGAACTCTTAGTTCAAGGTTCTGATCAGCACGAGCCTTGCGACGAGCCTCAATGTCCTTATTGTTTCTAGGAGGAGTTGATTCAATAGTTGTATCCTTGTCTTGATTACTGCCCTGCCCTTGATCTTGGTCACCGTTACGCGGAAGATTGTTCTTGAACATTTTCTTGGCCGGATAATCCGCCTTGGAGGGGCGGACTATCCGCCTGGGAGGTGAAGTACAGAACCATCTTCTGAGAAAGCCGATCGAGTTGGAGACCCGGTGGACACTCCGCTAGGGCCGGAGAATCCGCCTGGAGCTCGAGATGTTGATTTCTCCTTCGGATCCCCTGGAATGAGTTGGAGTGCCAGGGGCGGATTGTCCGCCCCTTGGAGGGCGCGAATAGTCCGGCCTGGGACTACCAGCTTGTCCAGTGGACAAATGGTCTTCAACAGATTGTGGTGTTGGTGCAGGATTGTCTCCAACAGTAGGAGCTTGTTGATCTTGTGTAGATGAGGGCTCCACATGTGTGGAGCATTGTCCTTCCCGATCTGCCACAAGGGGTTCCTCAATGGGGCGGAAAAATTCCACGCCCATTCTTCTTATGGCATCTTGGGGTATTTCAACATCTGCATCACAAACATCAACTTGCCCTACAAAGGAGCCGTTATTTTCATCGAACTCCACACTACAAGATTCTACAACAATCCCAGTGAGCTTGTTGTAGACTCTATAAGTGTGGATTGATCGCGTAACCAACAAAAAAACCTTCTAAAGCCTTGGATTCAAATTTTGACAAACGGACACCTTTAATAAGAAGGAAACACTTACACCCGAATACCCTGAAGTATGAGATGTTGGGTTTGTTACCGGTAAGTATTTCATATGGGGTCTTGTCCAAGATCTTCCGAAGGTAGAGCCGGTTTGATGAGTGACAAGCAGTGGATATGGCATTAGCCCAAAAATTATAAGGAGACTTGAATTCAGCTAGCATAGATCTTGCCATATCCATCAAAGTCCGGTTCTTCCTCTCGGCTACACCATTTTGTTGAGGGGTGTACGCAGCAGAATATTGGTGTCTAATCCCCTCTTCGCTAAGAAACTCGTTTAAAGTGTAGTTCTTGAATTCTGAGCAGTTGTCACTTCTAATTGCCAAGATGGGAACATTGTGTTGACGTTGAACTTCATTGGCAAAGTCGATGACAGTTTGTTGGGTCTCACTTTTCAGCTTGAAGAAATATACCCATGTGTATCTTGAGTAATCATCGACGATGACCAAGCAATATTTCTTCCCACCAAGACTTGCATGAGAAGGAGGACCAAATAAATCCACATGAAGTAATTCCAAGATCCTATTTGATGACACAATAGTCTTCCTCTTGTGGGGAGAATCATGCATTTTTCCTTCAACACAAGCCCTGCAAACACGATCTTTGGCAAAAGAGACATTGTCTTTTAGTCCAAGGATGTGGCCACCCTTTTGGAGACTTTGCAAAGTTCTCATGTTAACATGGGCTAAACGGCGATGCCATAGCCAGCCCACGTCGGCCTTTCCGAATAGACACATCGGACCCGAAGTGGTTTTCCCCGAGAAGTCCACCACATACAGGTCATTTTCGACGTATCCAACAAAAGTGACCTTTAGAGACTTGCTCCATAAGAGTACCACCAAATCATCATCGATAAAAACAGCAAAACCCATCTTGCCAAGGGCACGAACAGAAATAAGATTGTAGCCAAGGGTCTCAACAAGCATGACGTCCACGAGAGAGATATCATGGGCAACCACAACCTTGCCAAGACCCAATACCTGAGATTTAGACTTATCACCATAGGAGACTGTGATATTATCAAGATTTGGACGCATCTCCGTGATGATCTCCTTGCTTCCGGTCATATGACTAGTGCAGCCACTATCCAGCACCCATTTCGACCCACCGGAAGCATAGCCCTGCAAGAAAATTACTTCTTGGTTTTAGGTACCCATTTTTCAATGGGTCCTTTCATGTTAGTAACAAGGGTCTTTGTGACCCAAATAGACCAAGCAATATATTCATCAAAAGGACCAACATAATAAGCATAAACATCGCCATAGTCATCACAAAAGAGTTCATAATTCGGATTATGAGACCCTGCAAAACCAATATTATTAGTCTTGTATTTTGTGACAACCTTCTCAGCAGTGCTTATCTTTAATTGCACATTCTTGGTCTTGTTCTTCTTGGTTTTCTTCTTCTTGGATTTGGTGACATACCCAAGTCCCTCTTTACCATGATTTGACCTTTGCTTGCCAATGACTTCATCAAGCACACCTTTGTCCTTTGTAGTGATGTCCTTGATCACTCCTTTTTCCACACTAGCATTTTTATTGTTACTATATGTTGAGTTGGACGAGCTAGGAGTATCATATTCGGCCAATCGACTTTGAAGCTGATCATGTGACTGATTGAGAATAGAGGACTCGTTTTTCAACGCCTTGTGAGCATTGTCAAGTTTCTCCAATTCCTCGGAGAGTCTATCATGAGCAGCCCCAAAGTCAATCTTTTCCTTCTTTAACTTCTTTGCCTTGGTGACAGCATTGTCACGTTCCTTAACGAGTTTAGTCACAATTTCTTCATGTGACTCTTCCATAGACTCAAGCCTCTCTTCAAGAGAGACCCGAGCTTCTTCTTCTTCTTCAAGAGCATTTTTTAGGGATGCAATTTCCATTGCATCCTCCCTTTCAATTCTGCCCTTTTCTTCGAGGAGTGCTTCGTTTTGGGCCAGCTGATCCATAAGAGCCTCAAAACGAACTTTGTGCTCACCTTGCAGGTTAGTATAGAAATAATACAAAGCAATAATCTCTTCTTTAACCTTAAGACTAGCAGGATCATCCATGTCTATCATAGCCTTGGGAAAAGAAGAGTTAGAAGAAGTTACCTCGGAGCTTCTTGCCATGAGGCAAGTAGCATTCTTGTTGATGATGTTTTCGTTCGGAGAGTCGAAGAGAGATGTTGATGTAGATGTGGTGGCTATAGCAGCCACCTCTTGAGAGATATCGTCCTCGTCCTCATCTTCACTCCCCGATGAATATTCTTCTTGAGCCACTAGAACAATCTTTGGTTGCTTCTTGAAAGGAGCATTCTTCTTTACAAACTGTTTCTTACGTGGGGCTTTTGATTTGTCCTTGAAAATGAGTCTTCCTCCATTATCCTCTCTACTTTGATATGGACACTCAGCTCTGAAGTGCAGGTCACCACAATTAAAGCATGTTCTCGACTTGGGACCATTTTCTTTTCTTCCATAGGCTCCACTCTTGCGATCTAGTTCAGCTTTAGCCTTGGTGGATCTTTCCAAAGTTTCTTACATAAAGAGCCAAGTATTGTCCGTGGATCCTTTTATATCTTGAGACGATCCGGACCTTCTACCGCATATTCATCATGATCAATCACACTAGTCTTCAAGGCCATGTTGACCCCCTTTTGCATCCCCATAGCTCGAGCACGAGCATCTTCGGCATTCTTGGCAGCCACTTTGAAGGCGGCCATTTCTTGCATTACCTCATTGGATGACATGACGTGATAGTTATGCCTACCTTGGAGACTTTTCAAATCTGTGGGCTCAAATGGCATAAGAGCACTGACATACTTGCGCTTGATCCAAGCATCATCAACATGAGCTGCACCGTGGTTTCTGAAGGTTGTGGCAATTGCCTTGAGCCTCCTATACATGTCCTCATGGTCTTCTCCATCCAGCATATAAAATCCTTCATCTTCATTGCTCAAGGCATCATATCTATTCCTTCTCATACTTTCATTTCTGATGAAGAGCTCGGTGTGGCATGTCTTTGTCACCCATACCAAGCTGTATCATGTGTAGAGCTGTAGCATTGAGTTGGCTATCGACCACTTCTCTCCTTGTGAGATTGTTAGGATTTCCAACGTGAAGACCATTTTCAATGATCTTCCACAACTCTATGGAGGAACTGCACACATGAGATTTCATCAAAAATTGCCATTGAGAGAAAGTAGATGCTGAAATTTTGGGTGGATCACCCCTATTATGTATATGTGGGTGAGGAATAGGCGGATCAGGGGAATACACATGAGAAACCTCATTGTATCCATCCTTACCGCTATCCTTTTTCGAGGAGGAGCTCTTACTAGTATCTTCACCTACCACTTCGTTATCTTTGGAAACAGTTTTACCCGTTTCCTTGGATTGTGGAGTGGTATCCTCAGAGTTAGATGGAGGTGATGCTACGGATGTGGAGAGACGCATTATCAATTGACGCATCTCTTCCATCTTAGCCTCCATTGAACTCACCAAGGTTGTTTCCAACGTCTTGAGATCGTTCATGGTGACTACCTCTGGAGCATCACTCCCATCTCCCTTGGAGCCCATACTTCTCTTAGGCGGTTAAGCCCGAAATAAGAGCCGAGGCTCTGATACCAATTGAAATGGATCGTATGGGCACCTAGAGGGGGGTGAATAGGTGCTAACCAATTTTTAATACTTTTTCAATTTTAGGCTTGACACAAAGTAAATTCTCTAGATATGCAACTACGAGAATTTCCCTATATGTAACCCTAACTACTAAGCACGTAAAAGAGGAGCGAGGAAACCGTAGTGGAGCACGCGGAGACACTGGATTTGTTTTACATGGTTCCTTCCTTGTTAAGGGAAGTACATCTGCGTTGGAGGGGTGGGGTTCTAAGACCACCATACAATAGGCCTCACCCTATTCTCTAATGGATCTCGCCACGAGGCTGATCCACCTTCTCCACTATTGGATCCCTTGAGGCGGGAACGGTGCCTTTTACAACACTATCGGGGCACACACCCACAACCGAATTGGGGCTCGAGATGACAACAAGCCACAAGAACAAGGTTTATCAATATAAACAAAACGAGAATCTAGATATTTGCAAGAAATACTAGATCGGAGGTTCTCCAAATGAATGGAGAGGAGATGAAGCGCTTGATTGTCGATGATGAAGATCGAGTTCTCCTCCTTGATTCCCCAAGGGATGGGGCCTTTGGGTGGATCTAGGTGGAGCACTCTTGGATGAAACTTTCAGATCGATCTTCTTTTCGAGATGAATCAAGAGTTACGGTAGGAGGGATGGGCTTAAATACCCTCCCGGATCTGGGTTGCACAACTTTGGGGCGGATTATCCGCCCACTTGGGGCGGATTATCCGCCTCGGGAAAACTCCGCCCAGGCGGATTCTCGGGGAAACTCCGCCCCTCTCCGGGCTTGCGCCTTGGTGAAGCTTGGTGAAGATCTTGGGGGCGGATAATCCGCCCAGGCGGCGGATTATCCGCCATCGAAAGTCCGGCCAAAACTCCGCCTCTCGGGCTTGCGCCTTGGCGAGCAGGCGGATTATCCGCCCCGAGGCGGATTATCGGCGTGGGAAAATCCGCCAAAATTCGCCCCTTCTAGGGCTTGCGCCTTGGGCAAGGGAGGGATTATCCGCTGGTGGGCCGGATTATCCGCCCCCAAAGGCAGAGTTATTTTCCCTTTATTCTCAAATAGAGCTGCAACACTTCAACACACTTTAAATGATCCTTGCTATTGTTATCTAACACACAAAACACTAGGGATTAAGAAATGTTCTTTCACTGATAGAGTGATGTACGACAATTTCCTCATCGAGCCACTGACCGTTGCTCATATTCGGAACATGACCCAGCTTGACGAGAAGCGCCAGGAGCTGCTCGAGGAGGCGCAGGCCATCGCGGAGCAGGGCGCTAAGCTAGATCGAGATCTGGTCAACACACAGAAATCCATAGAGAAAGCTATAGCAATGGAGGCCGAGTACAAGACTTTGCTGCAGCAGCAGAAGGATAAGAAGGCTCCGGCTCGCGTCATCAATGATCCTGGTGTACGGCTCAACCTAGCATGGCCCCCCTCAAAGACGGCACAGGCCAAGCCATACATTAACAGTGAAGGCAAGCAGGTGATGCCCACCCCACTCCTTAACCTCGCCATCGCTAAGATCCTTCTGGAGCAGGATAGATCACCCGAGGCAGTGGAGCAGGTCTAGGACCTAGTGGACAAGGCGGTGAAGCAGCAGGAAAAGGCCACCTCTCAAAGGCTCGAGTCCGACCCAGCGCTTTGCCAGTCTAGTCAGTACAAACCGCCAAGGGACAGATCTCCTCTTGATGTCGGGTCCCGGACAGGTTCATCAGAACGAAGACGGAGGGGCGCGCGCAACAGGAAGGATGCCATCCCTATATCCTCCGACCACGGAGAAAAGGCCCGACCTCGTCGCCCGTCGCCACCACCCCGATCTCCCCGACATCATGACGATGACAAGGCTCACCATCGTACGGATAAGCTCCCACCAAAGCAGTGCATCATCGTCATCCGCAACAACGCGGCATGACGGAGAGCGCAACCAAGGGCACAGGAGCAGGTCACACCACGACCCTCCACGTCCAACAAGCGCGTGAAAAGCGTGAGGCATCGCGGAGGTAACAACAAGAAGGCTAACCCACCGCCTTCGCCTCCATCACCTGGCAGTCACCATGGCGGAGGAGGCCCGCGTCGTTCACGCAGCCCATCCCCTGTTGACAAGAATAAAAAGAACCCGGAGCCATACGATGCATGTTCACGGATCGATAAGATCCGCGAGGCCCGGTAAGGACCATACCTGAGACCGCGTTGCTTTGGACCTGCGATACGGTCCGCAACTTACCCCAAAGGTTTCCGGATTGACAAGACCATCAAGCCCTATGACGGCAGCGCCAAGCCAGCCACATGGTTGCAGGACTACGGCAACACGGTGGAGATTGCTGGAGGCAACCCAACGTCTCCGTCAAGTACCTCCCGTTAATGTTGGCTGGCACGACCCGTCAATGGATCGACGACTTGCCGGAGAAATCTATCTACAACTGGTTGGACATGCAAGAAGCGTTCACCAAGAACTTTGAGGGTACATACAAGCGTCCCTGCACTGTGGGCGATCTACAGCGGTGCGTGCAAGATAAAGACGAGACATCTCGCGCCTACCTCTCTCGCTGGCTGGAAATGAATAATTCCTGCGCAGGAGTGCATGCTCAGACCGCCATGGCCGCCTTCATCGACGGGTTGGAAAGGGGCACATTGCTCCGGCATAAGCTGAAGCGCTTGCAGGACAATCACCAGCTTGACTTGAACCAGATGATTCAGTTGGCCAGTGAGTTCGCATTGCCGAGCGACAATGGTCGCGCTCCTTGCCGCACATCCGTTCCAACTCAAGCTCGGAATAATAGCGACAAAGCGGAAAACCTCGGAAGAAAAGCAATCTCGACATGGTCGCTATGACTTTTGTAGGCGAGGTGAAGGCAAACAATGTGGCCGAGGAAAGGGGGTGGTCAAGCAAGAACGAGGAAATGAAACCACCTCGCGCGCTCACATTCCCCAAACATACGAGGAGTACCGCGATATGCCGTGCCTCGTACACCTCGATGCCATAAAGAAGGCCACCCATACCAATCGACACCGCAAGTTCGTAATGACCTCAAGGAAGACGGAGAGGCTACAAGCAAAGTCGGAAGAACAGGCCGCGAGGCAAGGGCAAGGGGAAGAAAAAGGAGGAGGAGCCCAAGGATTCAAGTGACATGGACGAGGACGTTGACCTCAAGCCCGCCGATAAGGGCGACGACAAGGGCAAGAACCCCTTCGCAAAGAACACACCAGTCTACCACACTTTCCTTGGCACCCCCACCTCCCGACAACAGAAGACCTCTCCGAGGATCCTGATGGCCACTATCCCCCCAGTTCCCCAGTACCTGCGCTGGTCGGAGGTTCCAATAACTTGGGATAGGACGGACCACCCAGACCTTATACCAACGGAGAACCAGTACGCCATGGTCATCAACCCCTTGATTGACGGCGTGGAGTTCACCAAGTGTATGGTGGATAGTGGAAGCAGCATCAACATCATGTACCTGTATACACTGCAGAAGATGAACTTGACGAAGGCAAACCTAAGGCGGACCAACACCATCTTCCATGGCGTAGTTCCTGGTCGGGAGGCTCGGTCCCTTGGTTGCATTACACTTCAGGTTGCCTTTGGCGATGTTAACAATTACCGCCAAGAGCGCATGACCTTCGAGGTGGTCCCCTTCAAGAGCGTGTACCACGTCATATTCGGCCGCGACATATCCCACACGTTCATGGCCAAGCCATGCTTTGTCTACAACAAACTCAAGATACCCGGACCAAACGGTGCCATCACCATATCCAGAAGCTTTACCAAGGCAAAGGACTGCGAGATCAATGAAGCATCTGTTGCAGAAGTTGTCCTCTACAGCGAAGAATTTAAAGAGATCCAGAGCAAGGTCGAGGACTCAGAGATGCCCGCGTCAAAGAAGCAGATCTCCGACTCCGCTCCTGCGTTCAAGGCCGCCATCGAGACCAAGCCGGTGGAACTTGTGGTAGGCGATGCCTCCAAGGTCACCGCCATTGGGACGAACCTTGATCCCAAATAGGAAAGCGCGCTCGTCGAGTTCCTCCATGAGAATAGGGACATCTTTGCCTGGCAACCTGCCGACATGAAAGGTGTACCTAGGGAACTTGCAGAGCACAGCTTAAACATTGATCAAAAATGCAAACCAGTGAAACAACCTCTACGACGCTTTGGAGATGAGAAGAGACGTGCCATTGGGAAAGAGATATCTAGGTTACTTAAAGCTAGATTTATCCGAGAAGTCCTTCACACCCGATGGGTGGCCAATCCTGTACTTGTCCCCCAAAAGGGAACCAATGAATTAAGAATGTGCGTTGATTACACCGGCTTGAACAAAGCATGTCCCAAAGATCCGTTTGCTTTGCCTCGCATTGACCAAGTCATTGACTCGACGGCTGGCTCGGAGCTTTTGTGTTTTCTCGATGCATACTCAGGATACCACCAGATCAAGATGAGGAAGTCGGACCAATTGTCCACTTCGTTCACTACCCCATATGGCATGTTTTGCTATGTCACGATGCCCTTTGGTCTAAAAAAATGCGGGTGCTACGTACCAGCAGACAATGC
This sequence comes from Avena longiglumis, assembly GCA_030063025.1. Lineage (NCBI taxonomy): Eukaryota > Viridiplantae > Streptophyta > Magnoliopsida > Poales > Poaceae > Avena > Avena longiglumis. Next base: position 93,106,572 of record CP125973.1, on the reverse strand, counting down.
AATGCTAACTCCACAACCAAATTGGTTGGAACATTCACACCTATGTGGACGATATCGCGGTGATGTCTAAAAAGTCAAACGACTTAATCTCCGACTTAAAAGAAACCTTTGATAATCTCCGGAAATACAACATGATGCTTAACCCTAAGAAGTGCGTCTTCGGGGTTCCAGCTGGTAAATTGTTGGGTTTCATCGTTTCCCAACGCGGAATCGAGGTCAACCTGGAGAAAATCAAGGCCATCTTAAACATAAACCGCCCGACATGCCTAAAGGACATTCAACGACTAACAGGTTGTGTTGCAGCAGTTAGTTGGTTCGTCAGCCGACTTGGAGAAGGCTCGCTGTACAAGTTCTTTGAAGAAGCGGAACAAATTCACATGGATGTACGAAGAAGATGCAGCTCAAGGAGATTCTTTCCTCAGCGCCCATCCTTGCAGCACCCGAGCCTGGAGAACCCCTGTTAATCTACATGGCGGCAACCAACCGGGTTATCTGCATCGTCATCGTGGTAGAGCGGAAGGAACCAGGATATGAGAACGGAGTTCAGCGACCAGTTTACTATGTGAGCAAGGTGTTGACAGAGTCCAAGAAGCGTTACCCGCACTACCAAAAGATAGCTTATGGAGTATTCCTTGCTTCTCGGAAGCTGAGGCATTACTTTCAGGAGCACCCAATCATAGTGGTGAGCAAAACTCCACCGTCCGACATTATCAATAACAACGACGCTACAGGAAGGGTCGCGAAGTGGGGCATTGAACTCGCCGCCTTCGAGATCACCTATAAGAGGCGCGGCGCTATCAAGTCACAAGCCTTGGCGGATTTTGTTGGAGATTGGACGGAGATGCCAGATGCTACTCCGTTGCCGAAGACAGAGTACTGGGTGATGCACTTTGACGGATCAAAGCTTCTCAACGGCTCGGGGGCTGGTGTATTGCTGATCACCAAAGGAGACAAGCTACACTACGTTCTGCAGATCCACTTCGAGGCTACAAATAACATGGCGGAGTATGAATCACTCATTCACGGACTACGTGTAGCCAAGGATATTGGCATCAAGCGCATAGTTTGCTGTGGAGATTCCGACTTGGTTGCCCAGCAGGTGGCTGGCACCTGGAATTCACGGAACCCTATGATGGCGGCATATCGAGACGAAGTGGACGAGATAGCCAAGTGCTTCTTGGGCTACGAAGTCAAGTATGTACTTAGGGAGCAAAATGAGGCGGCTGATCTGCTGTCTAAACTTGGATCAGGGCGCAAGCAAATTCTGCCAGGAGTTTTCCTAGAGCATCTACGCACACCATCTGTGAAGGGAGCCGACATCGACATCCCGGATAGAGCTGACTCTTTCGTCAACATGGTGACTAAGGTCCCCCCGGCTTGGACAAAACCGTTCATGTAATATCTCGAACACGGAACTTTGCCCGACGACGAAGTCGAAAGGCAGAAAATAGTACGACGAGTAAAGGGTTATACCATAATCAATGGGCAACTCTACAAAAGGAGCACTACTGGTGTATACCTAAAGTGTGTTTCCCAGCTAGAAGGTATGGAAATCCTACGCGAGATCCATCTCAGAGATTGCGGGCATCACGCCGCTCCTCGATCGTTGGTCGTGAAAGCCTTCAGGCAAGGATTCTACTGGCTGACCGCAAAGGCGGACGCTGAAAAACTTGTTGAGACATGCATGGGATGCCAGTATTATGCCCGACAACCACATGTTACTGCTGAAGAATTGCGAACAATACCAATAACTTGGTTGTTTGCAGTCTGGGGGCTGGACATGGTGGGACCGTTACAAATGGCACCTTGTGGGTTTACGCATCTGCTTGTAGCAGTTGATAAATTCACTAAATGGATAGAAGCTAAACCCATTAGAAAGCTTGATGGGGCAACTGCCCTCAGGTTTGTCCGGGATCTAGTGGTGAGATTTGGTCTCCCACATAGCATTATCACTGAAAACGACAACAATTTTTCACTCGGAGAAGTGGAGGCTTATTGTTTGGAGAAAGGCATCCGACTTGACCTTGCATCTGTGGCACACCCACAGTCCAACTGTCAAGTTGAGCGAGCCAATGGATTAATTCTGCAGGGAATCAAGCCACGTCTTGAGGCACCGCTACATAGAGCAGCTGGAGCATGTGCGGAAGAATTACCATCTATTCTGTGGAGTTTACGAACTACACCCAACAGATCCACCGGCTACACCCTTTACTTCATGGTATATGGAGCAAAAGCCATCCTGCCTTCCGACATCCTTCACGATGCACCAAGAGTTGCCGCCTATGACGAAGATGATGCTGAAGAATCCAGACGCCTAGATGTGGAACTTCTCGAGGAGGAGCGCGTTTTGGCATGCCAAAGATCCGCCATCTACCAGCAGAAGCTATGCAGCTACCATAGTCGCCGCGTTCGACATCGCTCGTTTAAAGAGGGGGATTTGGTGCTCCGACTTAAGCAGAAGAAGTAACACAAACTATCCCCGCCATGGGAAGGACCGTTCATCATAAGCAAGGCGCTACTCAATGGGTCTTACTACCTTGTTGACAATCGTGAACTGAAGGATAGACCCAACGAGGATCATAAGCGTAAGCGACGTGACCCGGATGATTACTACCCGGAGCTTGATCGGCCATGGAACATAGCACAGCTACGTCCTTTTTACACTTAGCATTTTTTATCTAATTGTGTACCTCTTATATGATCAATGAAATAAAGCTCTCTGGTTCACTCATATTTCTGAGTCTTTTACCTCCTTTAGTGTTCATTTTTGGATCATGTAAAACCTTTATGCACAAGCTTTGCAATTGCACTTGTGAAAATTCCGTCTACGGGCGTTAGCTTAAGTTTTCTGGTCTACATGTTCTTTGTCGCATTTATGTGGATTCTGGAGTAGTGACTTTCGGCACTTATTGTCGGCGATTTCGTGCTCAGGTTATTGACGGTGCCATTGGGCATCATCACCTAAGTGCATAGTTCCGACAACGAGTCTTCCAACTCACGAAAAGTCAAGCATAAGAGCCAAAGTAATGGATAAGCCAGCACTTGCTTAAAAAATATATACATGCTGGAAACTAATTCTTGAGTAGCAGGAAATAACAACCATTGTTTTCTGCCTTAAGTTACATACACAAAGTTTTTTCCACATGTACACCAAAGGTGAAACAAATGATACAAAGTTGTTCTTCACTCATTTGGTGCAGATGACTTGGAGGCAGCGTCATCACCAGCCGGAGAGCCACCTTCGAAGTCGGCACTATGGTGGGACTCAGAGGAACCTTGGTCGCCGCTGTCGATGATGTTCATGGGCACGAAGACGTCGAGGTCCACCAACTCGGCAACTCTAGTGTCATATCCCGCGAGCGATGACAAGATGGCTTCATGATTAATCTCTTTGCCATCATCGTCTACGTCGGGAATGCCAAAAGTCACTGTGTCGATGTCGGCATATTCATAGTGTTCCTTTACCATTGACATCGTCATTCTTGCGCCAGCCCGTGCACATGAAGCTTTCCAGCTTGTGATACGCTCGGGGGCTCGGCGCAAAATCTCCGAGTACTTCACCACGGAGTCCGATGCCTTGATGTTTATCTGAAGGGGCTTGGCAATCTCCTTGGCTTGCGTGATGGCGGTGTTGATTCCTTGGCTGGAGGAGGTGATTGGGTTAAACCCATAGGAGCTGCAAATTTCGACAAGGAGCGCATGAGTTCAACAATTCAAAGTACCCAGACTACAGAAATCCAAGACGGAGAAAACTTACTGAAGATGCTGGCCTCAGCTTGCCATAGGGTGTCTGCCAAGGATTTTTCTCTTGTTGGAGGACCTTATACGCCTCGCTATGGCGTTGATTTTGCTCATCGGCAGCTTGCTTATGATCTTTTAAGATCGCAATCTCCTCCTTCAAGCGATTGATTTCCTCGGTGGCGGAGTCCTGCAAGACCTTCATCGACTCCTCATGCATTTTCAGCATGTCCTTCCTCTCCTGCTTAAGAATTTTGTTCTCGCTATCCAGCTCTTGAATGTGCTTGGATTGATCGACAATATTCTTGGCCTTGGCGATGGTTTCTGCAAGTCGGAGAAAGCAAAGTACATAGTGAGTACTCGAAGAATATGGGCACAATACCAAGTCAGAATGCAAAAAAGAAAACAGACGCTTGCTCTTGGTGATTTGTTCCTTCAAGAAGGTGGTTTTACCCTTTTCAGCTTCCAGGTCTGCGTGCATCTTCCAATACTTGTCATTGGCCATGCCCCTCCGAGCACTCTCGTTCTGTGGAAAAAAGGACAAAGTTAAAGTGTTGTTTGGTCTGCTTGGAGCACCTAGCCATAAATTTGTATGGTTCGCAGCATAGAAAACAAAAATTTTCCTACGATGTGAACTATATACCAAGATCTATCTACTAGATACAAACAACGGGCGGATGTATATCCGTAGAGAACATACCCTTGAAGACCGACAAAGCTAAACGAGTTCAACTCGTGGTTGATGTAGACGATCTCTTGCCGATCTCAAGATCGAGAGGAAGTCCTAGCGCCGCAAATCAGCAGCGCATCCGTGCTCGCACACACGTTCGAGGCACCGAGCAACCTCCGCCTCCTCGCTCCAGCGATGCAGCGGAAGCACAACTCTTTCTTGCCGAATAGCCACCGGGAACATGTATCTCGCTAGTCCGAGACCATGGGGAATAAATTCTAGAGGAGAGAGATCCTTCACGAGGAGGTGTGAGAGACAAGTGAGGAGGGGCTCCTTTTATAGGAGGAGGGCACCCAAGGGGTGGCACGCCATGGGGCTGCCTCCCTCCTTCATTCATGTGGGTGGACACTCCACTCACAAAATGCCCTTTAAATCCCTCCACTCAAAAGTCCACTCAAATTCCCATTAAATTTCCACCAAATTTAATGCAAACTCTCATTAAATAAAACTCTTTTATTTTATTCAGAATTTTGTCAATTACTTTAATGACAAACATTCACAAATAACCTTGCTAGAATTCTATTTCACATGCATACCACTTTATGCAATTTCACCAAAACTTTTTTGGTATCTAGTGAAATAAATTCTGCGCTTGTTCATTCTTTCGGCATGAAACATTTGCTCCAATTGGATGTCGGTGTCTCTTAAGTGTGTAACCCTACGGTTCGTGAATAATGCGGACATGAGCGAGACCCCTCTTGGATCAATAATCAGAAGCGGGATCTAGAGACCCATCGACTCCCACACATTCAACGATGACTTTCTTGTGATCGTCGGAACCTTTTACGCTAGTATCTTAATCCCTTTGTTTCACGATATATTACATGTCCGAGATTCGATCATCGGTATCTCCATACCTAGTTTGATCTCGTTACCGAGATGCACTCTTTTCTCGTTCCTGTGATATAACATTCTAGTGATCAAATCACTTGCTTGCAAGCTAATCAATGTGATATCACCGAGAGAGCCCAAGTATATCTATCCGTCATTGGGATGAACGAATTCCACTCTCGATCCATGATCCTCAACATAACACTTTATTAGTTCTGAATCCATCTTTATAATCACCCTGTTACGGTGTGACGTTTGATGTTATCAAGAAACTCTTCCGGTGTTAGTGATTGACATGATCTCATGGTATAAGGATTAGGATCACTTCGTAAGTTTTTATAGCAATATAAACTCAATGACTTTGATCGTAATGCTATACTTCGGATGAATGTTCATCACACCATTACACTAATGTTGTGATCCCGTTATTAACAACATCCAATGTCCATGATCAGGAAACCTTGATCATCTTGTTAATCAACGAGCTAGTTTATGAGAGAGGCATAACTAGGAACTTTCTGTTTGTTTATTAAACACACATGTATTAACGTTTCCGTATTAATACAAGTATAGCATGCAAAATAAACATCTATCATATACTTGGAATACACATAATAAACACTTTATTATTGCCTCTCAGGGCATATTCCCTTCATTCTCCCACTTGCACTAGAGACAATAATCTAGTTACATAGTGATAAATCTAACACCCATTGAGTTCTGGTGTTGATCATGTTTTGCTCTAGGGAGAGTTTTAGTCAACGGATCTGCTACATTGAGATCCGTATGTACTTTACTAAATCTTTATATCTCCATCCTTGACATGCTCGTGGATGGAGTGAAACCGCGCTTAATATGCTTGGAATGCTTGTGAGACCTTGGCTCTTTGGCATTGGCAATGGCACCATTGTTGTCACAATAGATCACCATTGGGTCCAACGCGTTTGCCACCACTCCTAGTTCGGATATGAACTCCTTCATCAAATCGCTTCTGCCGCTCAAGCGGCAACATATTGGCCTCCGTTGTTGATCCCGCTACCACAGTTGTTTGGAGCTCCTCCAACTAACCGCTCGCCATTCATGAGAAATACGATCGGATTGAGACTTAGATTCATCCGGATCGATTGTCAAAGCTAGCGTCGACATAACACTTAGCGACGAGCTCTTCTTCACCTCCGTATACAAGAAACATATCCTTAGTTCTTCGTAAGTACTTAAGGATATTCTTGACCGCTATCCAGTGTTCCGAACCTGGATCCGATTAGTACCTACTAGTCAAACTAATAGCATGTGCCACATCCGGTCTTGTACATAGCATGGCGTACATTATAGAGCCTATGGCTGAAGCATAGGGGACTTTGTCCATTATCTCTCTCTCTTCCGCCGAAGCCGGACTTTGAGTCTTACTCAATGTCTTGCCTTGCAACATAGGTAAGAACCCCTTCTTACTTCCGTCCATTTTAAACTTCTTTAAAATCTTACCAAGGTATGTAATTTGCGATAGCCCTATTAGGCGCTTAGATCTATCTCCATAGATCTTTATGCCTAATATGTATGACGCTTCACCTGGTTCTTCATTGAAAATTTGCTGTTTAGATAACTTTTAACACTGTTTAAAAGATCTATATCATTTCCGATCAATAATATGTCATCCACATATAATATCAGAAACTCACTTTCTTGTAAATACAAGATTCTCCATAAGTTTGGACAAATCCAAACTCTTTGATCACCTCATCAAAGCGGAGATTCCAACTTCGTGATGCTTGCTTCAATCCATAGATGGATCGCTGAAGCTTGCACACCTTTTTAGCATCCTTAGGATCGACAAAACCCTTTGGTTGTGTCATATACAACTCTTCTTCAATATTACCATTGAGAAACGCGGTTTTGACATCCATCTGCCATATCTCATAATCGAAATATGCAGCAATTGCTAACATAATCCTAACTGACTTTAGCATCGCTACGGGAGAGAAAGTCTCATCGTAGTCAACTCCTTGAATTTGTCGAAACCCCTTTGCGACAAGTTGAGCTTTATAGACGGTCACATTACCATCGATCAGTTTTCCTTTTGAAAATCCATTTGTTCTCCATGGCCTTTTCGGTGAGGTAATTCCACCAAGTTCCAAACTTGATTTTCATACATGGATTCCATCTCGGATTTCATGGCTTCTAACCATTTGTTGGAATCCGGGCTCATCATCGCTTCTTCATACGTCGCAGGTCATCATTTTCATCAAGCATGAAATTCATGAGATTTCCGTCTGACTCGGGGCTGCCGCGTCTGTTTGACTGCGAGGTTCGGTAGTACTCTCTTTCGGAGTTTCATGATCATTATCATTAGTTCCTCTTCAATGTGTGGAGCCAACTCCGGAACAACTTCCTGCCAAGGCTACTCGCCATACTTTGAAGAGAAGGTTCCAACCTCTTCGAGTTCTACCTTCCGACTACTCACAACTTTCGCGAAACTCTTTCTCTAGAAAGGATCCATTCTTGGCAACAAAACCTTGCCCTCGGATCGTGATAGAAGGAATACTCAATAGTTTCTTTAGGGTATCCTATGAAGACGCATTTTTCCGCTTTGGGTTCGAGTTTATCCGGTTGAAGTTTCTTCACATAAACATCGCATCCCCAAACTTTAAGAAATGACAGCTTAGGTTTGTTTCAAACCACAATTCATACGGTGTCTTTTCAACGGATTTAGATGGTGCCCGATTTAAAGTGAATGCAGCATTTCTAGTGCATAACCCCAAAATGACAATGGCAAGTCCGTCGGAGACATCATAGATCGAACCATATATCTAATAAAGTACGATTCTGACGTTCACACACCATTTCATTGTGGTGTTCGGAGTGTGAGTTGTGAAACAATTCCACACTCTTTCATGTGAGTGCTAAACTCGTAACTTAGATACTCACCTCCACGGTGGACCGTAGAAATTTGATCTTTCTATTATGATGATTTTCCACTTCATTACGAAATTCCTTGAACTTTTCAATGGTTTCATACTTGTGTTTCATCAAGTAGATATAACCGTATCTACTCAAATCATCCGTGAAAGTAACAAAATAACGATATCCACCTCGTGGCACACTCATTGGACCACATACATCGAATGTATGATTTCCAATAAATCATCGCCTGCTTCCATTGAACCGAAAACGGCGTTCTAGTCATCTTGCACATAAGGCATGGCTCACATGTATCAAATGATTCATAATCAAGTGATTCCAAAAGTCCATCCGAATGGAGCTTCTTCATGCGTTTACGCCAATATGACCTAGACGGTGCACATATATGCGGATATATCATCATTAAGTTTAATCCTTTTAGCATCAACATTATGAATATGTGTAACATTATCATCGGGATCTAATAGAAATAAACCATTCATCATCGGTGCATGACCATAAAAGATTTCATTCATATAAATGGAACAACCATTGTTCTCGGATTTAAATAAATAACCACTTCGCATCAAACACGATCCAGATACAATGTTCATGCTCAGTGCAGGCACCAGATAACATTTATTCAAGTTTATAACTAATCCCGACGGCAAGTGGAGAGGCAGCGTTCCGACGGCGATCACATCAACACTTGATCCATTGCCGACACGCATCTTGACCTCACCCCTTGCTAGCGGTCGCTTGTTCATGACCCACGATTCGAAGTTACAAATATTAGCAATCGAGGTATCAAATACCCAGGTGCTACTGCGAGCACTAGTCAAGTACACATCAATAACATGTATATCATATATACCTTTGTTTGCCTTGCCGGCCTTCTTGTCTGCCAGATACTTGGGGCAGTTGCGCTTCCAGTGGCCAGTCCCCTTACAATAGTAGCACTCGGAATCAGACTTAGGTCCAACTCGGGGTTTCTTTTCAGGCACGGCAATAGGCTTGCCGCCCTTACTTCCCTTCCGTTTTCCCTTCTTGTCTTTCTTGAAACCAGTGTTCCTATTGATCATCAACACTTGATGTTCCTTTTTGATGTCCACTTTTGCAGTTTTAAGCATTGACAGAAGCTCGGGGAGAGACTTCTTCATGCGTTGCATATTATAGTTCATCACGAAGCTCTTATAGCTAGGTGGCAGAGACTGCAGAACACGATGGATGCCTAAGTCAATGGGAATCGATATTCCCAAGGACACAAGCTTATCGGCGTAACCCGACATCTTGAGTACATGCTCACTAACAGAGTTGTGCTCTTCCATCATGCGACTAAAGAACTTTTACGGCGTTGTAGCTCTCACAGCGCATGTGTGTCGAAAATCATTTTCAACTCACCCATTGTATCAAATGCATTGCCGTTTTGACGCTTTGAAGTTCCTCTAGCCCATACAATATGCCGCAATGAACTAAGTTGTGGTCCTCTTGACGAGTCGATAGACATTCTTCTCCTCGTCGGGCATCATCAAAAGGTGGGGGGCTAACGCTTCTAGCACATGTTGCTTTTGTGCGTGAGAGGAGAATCCTCAAATTCATGGCCCATTCGGTAAAGTTGCTACCGTTCGTTGCTAGTTTCTTTCTCCATGAACACATTGAAATTAAAAGCGGTGGTGCCATCTACAATGAATTTGTAAAGTTTAGACTAAGTGTATGATAGATTGAGTTCAACTAATCTATATTACGAATGAACTCCCACTCAAAAGCGACATCCCTCGTGCCTTTTGGTGATTACATGAACCAAATCCACTACACCAAGTCCGATCATCACGTGAGTCGGTATAGCTTCAAAGGCGAGCATCAAATGGGCATCATATCAACTATATGACTCATGCTTAACCTTTCGGTCCGTGTTCGAGGCCATGTCTCATACATGCTAGGCTCGCCAAGTTAGAACCTTAGTATTCGCAGGTGTTTTACACCGAAATATGGTCGTGGATCCAAGAACACCGATCATCACGTGATGTCTTGGAGCGAAAAACATAATCGGTGCATACTAAAGGAAGAACACATTCTTATCTTGATATTTAAATGAGGATCATCTTATTATGCTAACAAAGCGCTAAACAAGCAATATAAGATGCTATCAAACATCATATGTTTATTAGTGAAATGATATGGTTCCGCAGATGATCTCTATCATGTGCATCGTGGTATGATCACTATCATACCTATATGTGTAAATCCAAGGTCTATGGATTTTACGCTATGTGTGTTGTAAGTATCATCTCATACTTCTACTTACAACACTACAATATCATAACACTAGCCCAAAGAACAATCTAAACTAGACGCCTCTAATTTATCCATTGCAAGTTTTACGTGGCTTAGGGCTTTCGAGATAGAACCGTTCTTACCTACGAACATGAACCACAACGAGGATAATCAAATTGTTGACAACTCGCTTGCAAAATAGATATTGACTATAGTAGGAGAGAGACACCGCTAGCCACTTATGCAAACTAGTTGCATGTCAAGCGTGGAACAGGTCTCATGTGCGAGGACATGTAAAGTTTGTCCGGGCCGCTTCATCCCACTATGCCACCAATATCCAAAATTACAACAAAGGAGCAACAACATGATCATCATCTCCCACATACTCATATGTGTACTACCCGTTTAAAGTATCTACGCATAGATCCGGCTCTGATACCACTGTAGGGTTCGCAGCATAGAAAACAAAAATTTTCCTACGATGTGAACTATATACCAAGATCTATCTACTAGATACAAACAACGAACGGATGTATATCCGTAGAGAACATACCCTTGAAGACCGACAAAGCTTAACGAGTTCAACTCGTGGTTGATGTAGACGATCTCTTGCCGATCTCAAGATCGAGAGGAAGTCCTAGCGCCGCAAATCAGCAGCGCATCCGTGCTCGCACACACGTTCGAGGCACCGAGCAACCTCCACCTCCTCGCTCCAGCGATGCAGCGGAAGCACAACTCTTTCTTGCCGAATAGCCACCGGGAACATGTATCTCGCTAGTCCGAGACCATGGGGAATAAATTCTAGAGGGGGAGAGAGATCCTTCACGAGGAGGTGTGAGAGACAAGTGAGGAGGGGGGGTCCTTTTATAGGAGGAGGGGGCATCCAAGGGGTGGCCATGGGGGCTGCCCCCTCCCCTCCTTCATTCATGTGGGTGGACACTCCACTCACAAAATGCCCTTTAAAATCCCTCCACTCAAAAGTCCACTCAAATTCCCATTAAATTTCCACCAAATTTAATGCAAACTCTCATTAAATAAAACTCTTTTATTTTATTCAGAATTTTGCTAATTACTTTAATGACAAACATTCACAAATAACCCCTTGCTAGAATTCTATTTCACATGCATAACCACTTTATGCAATTTCACCCGAAAACCTGTTTGGTCTAGTGAAATAAATTCTCGCTTGTTCATTCTTTCGGCATGAAACATTTGCTCCAATTGGATGTCGGTGTCTCTTAAGTGTGTCACCCTACGGTTCGTGAATAATGCGGACATGATCGAGACCCTCTCGGATCAATAATCGAGCGGGATCTGGAGACCCATACTGACTCCCACACATTCAACGATGACTTTCTTGTGATCGTCGGAACCTTTTACGCTAGTATCTTAATCCCTTTGTTTCACGATATATTACATGTCCGAGATTCGATCATCGGTATCTCCATACCTAGTTTGATATCTACCGACATGCACTCTTTTCTCGTTCCTGTGATATAACATTCTAGTGATCAAATCACTTGCTTGCAAGCTAATCAATGTGATATCACCGAGAGGGCCAGAGTATATCTATCCGTCATTGGGATGAACAAATTCCACTCTCGATCCATGAGCCTCAACATAACACTTTATTAGTTCGAATCCATCTTTATAATCACCTGTTACGGTGTGACGTTTGATGTTATCAAGAAACTCTTCGGTGTTAGTGATTGACATGATCTCATGGTCTAAGGATTAGGATCACTTAGTTGTTATAGCAATATAAACTCAATGACTTCGATCGTAATGCTATACTTCGGATGAATGTTCATCACACCATTACACTAATGTTGTGATCCCGTTATTAACAACATCCAATGTCCATGATCAGGAAACCTTGATCATCTTGTTAATCAACGAGCTAGTTTATGAGAGAGGCATAACTAGGAACTTTCTGTTTGTTTATTAAACACACATGTATTAACGTTTCCGTATTAATACAATTATAGCATGCAAAATAAACATCTATCATATACTTGGAATACACATAATAAACACTTTATTATTGCCTCTCAGGGCATATTCCCTTCAAAATTTTCCACCTAGATGATCGGGGGCTACAACGAGAGTTTTTGACTCAACAATATGCTTAGCTTTCTTTAAGCATCTAGTCGGAACTAATTCAGTTACAACTAGAAGCTTCGGGCTACAGTATAAAGTTTTTTAACTCGGACATATGCTTAGCTTTCTTTAAGCATCTAGTCAGAACTAATTCAGTTGCAACTAGAAGCTTGGGGGCTATAGTACTGAAATTTATGAACACTGCGTATGCTACTCTTAAAGCATCTATTCGGAACATTTCATTCCATCTACATGCTTGGAGGCTACAGTGAGTGTTTTTTCTAACTTAGTCACTCTTAGAGCATATAGATGCAAAAACCTATGGTTTTTCCGTCTACATCCTCGGGGGCTACAGTGGGATACTCATATGAAATGCAAAAGGCAAAGAAAACTTACAAGTGCGATGATCTTGAGGTTCGTAGCACTCTCGGCCAGCAGCTTGGCAAAGGATTCGTTGTTTCCTTGCAAGATTTCAGCTTGCCGGCGGAGCTCCTCTAGACCGCACGTCGGAGATGTCGGCGCACAAGATGTGGACCAAAGCGGTGCTACCGGTGTAAGTACGGATAGACTATCTTTGGATAGGCTATGGTTTTCTTGGGTGCGGCGCTAGCAGAGGTACTGCTTCCCACCGCCTCCCGCCACGGATGGCATCCTTAGCGGAGCTTCACCATTTGGTGGCGGCACTCTCTGCGTCGCTTTGCACGCCGACCGCAACCTCGGTAGAAGCACCTGAGTCCACTTCCATGGCGGAAGGGCCAGATGCCTCCTTAGCTTGTGAGCTTGTCGGGACAGACGAAGGCTTGACGGAGGGAGTGGTAGGGGCGATGGCGGGAGATGCATCATGATGCAGCATGTCCTTAATATTTCGAGAAGCCCCCGATGTTTTGGAGGTCTTCTTGAGGCTGGTCGTGGTTTTCTTCCTGAAACGTGCAAAATGCGTAAGTACAGGAGCAAGACAGATAAATAGACAATGTCAGAGAATGAGAAGCTTACACAAGTGGGGGTGCTTTGGCAAAGGGGATCCCGGTAACTCTTCTCTTTTCCGCCTCCAGGGCGGCGGTAGTCTTTTTGGAGGCTCCATCCTCCGTCTTCTTCTTCTTGCCTCCGTCGGCAGCGTCAGAGGTGGAGCTCTTCCTCTTTCGCGCCAACGGAGCTTCGTCGTCGGACACGACCGTGACTTCCTTCATCTTTGGATCATAGATTTGGGCAGCCAGGTTGCCCTCCTCTAGATCGCTAAGCTGTTAAGTGAGTAATCACCGTGTTAGATAAAATGACATTTGCAAGACGGGAGAACTGGAGTATATGTCATATACGGCAAATAAATACCTACCTTTGGGCACTTGCCGTCTATGAACATGTCGTAGGTGATGGTTAAGCCACGCTTCTTATCCTTCACCTTGGCGATGTCCTTAAGGCGGAGCTTGATGGAGTCGCTCGAGAAGTTGTCCACGGAGATACGGAGGCTATCCCTTCTGTCGCTGGTATACTCATGCATGAGCTTCGCGCGGTGCTGCAGAGGTTGGATTCGCCTGATGAACCAGCACATGGCTAGGTCCAAGCCGGTCAAACCCGTCTCTACAAACCATTTGATCCGCCTTATAGCGTGAGAAGCGTCAAGGTCGGAGGGAAGGGAGGCCTAGGATCTCCATGATGAAGCTTCAGCAGTGGCTCCGTCAACGAAGTCTGGGTACGTAACTTGTCGGCCAGCCAGAGGAATGTCTGGGCTGTAAAAATACGTCTGTTGCCAATTTTTGCAGGACTCGTGGCCGACGATGTCGGGGAACCGCCGGCCAGGTCGAATCTTGAAGCTTATGGTGCCGCAGTTCCTAAGTTCTTCCTTGCTATGTCCGGCTTCACGTTTGACGGTGAAGAAGTACACAAAGAGGTCTAACCTAGGCCTTATTCCTAAGTATCCCTCGCAGAGCGCCGCGTAGTTGCTAAGCACTAAGATATTATTGGGGGAAAGGTTCTGGGCTGGACTCTATAGTGATTCAAGACGGAGAGGAAGAAGTTGGAGATGGGAAGGGAGACGCCACGTACCAGTTGAGCTTTGAGGTACACCTTTTCTCTGGCTTGGGGAGAAGGTGTCACCTCGCCGGCCGGCGCCGCCCGCCAGGCGAGCCCCTCCGTCGCAGGAAGGTATCCTTCAGTGATCATCTCTTGGATATCACGGTCTGTGATATCCGAGCCGCGCCAGTCACCCTTGTGCGAGTCTGGTTCCTCCTCCAACGGCTACAGCGCCGCCCGCCGGCGGACTCGATAACCGCCGAGGCGGAGATGACTAGGCCCTCTCGAGGCACGACGATGGAGCTCGCCGGCTTCGCCGCGGCTTCGTTCGACGCCGCCATGGAGGGAGAAGTGTTGTTGTTGTCCATGGAGTGAGGCTGGGTGCGACTGGTGCATATTGGAGGCTAGGGTTTTTTCGCGAGTAAGGCGCAGAGAGCTCGAGGGGGCGCGCGCTGGAGGAAGAAGACGATGCGAGGAGAATGAGGTAAAAGGTGAAAATTCCACCACGGTTACTATTTATCATCTCCAAGCATAAAGATTCATGCAGCTTAATCAGACGGTTGCCACGTAGATGACGTGGTTGCGAACGTGCGCGGAAATTTTGCCACGTCTCCAACCGTCGCCGCCAACGGTTCATATCGCTCGCGCGGGAAAATCGGACATGATTGCATTCTCTGTGTGTGTGTGAGTTACGAGGCGTGGCTGACCTAAGCCTACATCTTCCTAGCTGACATGGGCAGATGAGCCGTCGCATCGAAGATTTCGACGTGGACGGATCCAATCCGGCTAACGAAGAGTACGATGAAAGATTCAACATTTCTCCGGCTTACAAGTTGAAGACGGAGAAATCCTTGCAGGGTTCTTTAGGAGGACTACAAGATATTGCTTGGCGATTTTCCGACTGTTGGGAATATGCCCTAGAGGCAATCATGTATGATGATATGTCCCATTGTATTCATAAAGTTATTAAGTAGTCCTTGTATAAACATCTGATGTGTATCATTGAATATGTGATTCAGTTGTGGAACTATGCATTCATGTTGTTTGTACTAAATATCCTTGGTCATTGAGGTTGTCTTGGACACACTTAGACCAATGTGAAAGTTGGCTTGATGACTCGGTTCCACTTGTCATGGGCATGGAGATGCTATTCCAACTTACAGACTAGGCTAAAGAGTTTAGCGAGTCGGATTGACCCATATTGAGGTACAACGAACTAAGTTGTCATTTGTATATCTCAATCAATGTAATCCTTAGACTGAGGTTGTTGCATAGTCGAGTTGAGGATCACCGACTTAGGTTACACAAGCTGATCCGAATCGGGCGCTTATAAAGCGGGTTCGGATCGAGAATCAAGCTGCGTGATGTGAATAACCAAGATGGGATTTTGCCCTCCACTCGGAGAGATATTCTGGGCCCTCTCGTGAGATATGATTGGAAAGCATGGCCATGCACGACTCGGTTAAGTGTTAGAGGCGATCGGCTAAGTTAGTCGGGTGAATCACTTATCTCGGATCGAGAAGAGAGTTGGACTATTTAAGGGATGACATATATTCGCCTATAGTCCGACAAGGTATATCGTGAGGCAAAAGGGACTCGGACGTAAGTCGCATTGGAAAGGCAAGTCGTCATGACACTTTGGTACTTGGGAATCGCTGGGAGCCGATGCCGATTGATCGATTGAGTTGGACTCTAATCGTGTCCAAGTAACCATGAGCTCGCTTGGTCACACACTTAAGGCGAGCAAGTTCGGATTGGATCCGAATCATATAATCTGGTTGGGTTGGACCTAAACCGGATTAGGTTAGTGAGTTGTACTCACGGTGACTAGTTTTATATGGGCTTTAGTGAATGGGTCGGCAGAGCCCACGCTCACTCCTATATATAGTGGAGCACCTTAACCCGAAAGGTTAATCGTTGTTGTTAGGTTATTCCATGTGTTGGAAACCCTAGCTCCACAGCAGTCCGGCCGTAACGAACCTAGCGCTTGGCGCTCCTCCTTGTAATGTGGATACCAGAGGGCGATCAGCACCAGGACGATCGGATCGTGAGGATCGTGCATCAACGCTTCATCGGTAATCCGCAACTGCGTCTAGTGGTAAACCTCGTGGCCTTCTACCTCGCTAGGTCTTGGGATCACCACGTTAGAGGAAAAGTTTTGTTTTATCTCTGCGTGGCCCAACAAAGGTATCGAGCGATAGCTTCGGTTTTAGGCTCGAGATCTCGCATATGTGATATGCGGTAGGCTATAGATGAGATCTATGTGCTGTTTTGGTGGTCGATCTATGAGATAGATCGGTTTTGTATGAAGTTGATTGGATCAACTATACTCGAATGGTAGATCTGATTTCCGTGATCATACCGCCGAGGTCGTGGAACGACATACCCCTACGGTCGGCTTCCGCCATCGGGTGACACATAAATCCGAGCGGTGATCGAAGATCAAAAGTTTGATCGAATCGGAACGATGGTGGAATCCATGTTCGGATTGTAGATGAGATCTACGTTTTGGAAAAATGCGAGGGGCGCTGCCTTCGATCCCGCCCGCTATCCGGCTAGCGGGACCGCCATACTGTCGAAGCGCCTTAGATGTCGTTGAGTTTCACAACGCCGGTAGATATTGTATCTATGCATAACTTGTTTTTGCAGGAAGTTGTGAATGGTATGGTTCATGTGCATGTGATGTATGTGTAATCCATACGTGATCTGCGAATCACGGTTTTTGTGGAGCCTAGGTGTCATTTTATTGTATAACGACCTGCGTGCCGGATTCTCTATGTAATTTACTTTACTAAGCTAGTGTAGCTGTTTGAGAACCGGAAGGCATGCAAGGCGTTGTACATGTCGACATGAAGTAAGACGGCAAGTGACAAGAGTTGGCACGAGTCGGATTATGTGCTTTGTGGAGATGGAGATCGCCATGAAGAGAGCCATACCATTTCACATTATAATTGCTTTATTTTGTGTTATTGTTATGTCTCAGTTTTACCTCTATTAGATAGTCGGTAAAATTTAATCCCTCAAAGAAGGTCTAGTCGGTTTTCCTGTTTGCACCATCACAAGTCGGACATTTTGGTAGTGGGCTCATAAAATTGAGGTCTTGCCAATTCTTTTCGACTAGGTGGGTTGGACTCTTCTGCAGAAACACTTGGTAAGCTAGGCGGTCTATCACAACGTTGTGGGACTCGGGAAAGGTCGGATGGGAGCGGGGCATGTGATGCCACCCATCCAACAGAGTCGCATGGGATGCGATTGACAAGGAGTTGTCTACCTAGATCACTTGGCGGCTAGCGGTGATGCTAAAGCTCACTAGCCGACTTGCTTATTAGGATCTGAATTACTAAGTAACCATCGGAGGGTGTTGGTTCTAGTGGGAGCATAAAATATTAAAATGTTTAATATGCTTGCTCTTTTATGAATACATGTCTTAAGTGTTTTGCATATTTTCCGTTGTAGATCATGGCACCAAGTAGCGTCACTCTCGGTTATCCGGTTTTGCGTTGAGAACCATTCTTGAGAAAGATAAACGAACGACAATAATTTTACCAACTGGTATCGAAATAGAATTGTTCTCAAACAAGAAAAGAAGGACCATGTCCTAGACAACCCACTTCGGATGAGACGAATGAGAATGCATCGTCAGCCACAAATGCCTACCGGGCTAAGGATGAGTCCACGGATATTAGTCTTATGCTTGCTCACATGGAACCGGACTTGCAAAAGCGGTTCGAGCATGTTGAGGCCTACGATATGATCGAAAGCCTCAAAAGTATGTTCTGTGCTCGTGCAAAGCGAGAGGTATCAAGTCTCTGAGTTGCAAGCAGGATGGTGATCCGAGTCGCATGTGATCAAAATGGTTGGTTACGCAGTCTCGGAGAGGCTTGGCTACCCCATAAGCGAAGAGTTCGCTACGGACATAATTAACTCTCTTCCTAGTGCATATGGGCAGTTCATTTGAACTACCACATGCATGGTATGGATAAGAAGCTCACTGAATTACATGGGATGCTCAAGCAGAGGCGGATCTCAAGAAGGGCACCCAAGTGTTGATGGTGCAGAATAAGGCTAAGTTCAAGAAGAGTTCTTGGACTAAGAAGAAGGCTAAGTCGGAGGAAAGGCTCGGGACCACGTCCCAAGCGCTTCCTCGGGGACTAAGCCATCTCCTTCACCGGATCCACTTGCTTCTCTGCAAGGCGGATGGCCTTTGGAAGAGGAAGCTATGACAAGTACTTGGCCGACAAAGCCAAGAGTGGAGGTATGACTTGACTCGGTACACTTGTTTGCAATGTTATAGACATATATCTTGCGATGCACCTAATAGTTCTTGGTATATGATACGGATCAGTTATTCACATCGCAACTCGTTGCGAGGGTAAGAACTAGGAGCGTAGCAAGAGGCGAGGTTGATATTAGTCGGCAACAAAGCAAGAGTTGCGTTGGAAGTCGACGATGCAACTTCATTTACCTTCGGATTCATTATGGAACTAAATAATTGTTATTATGTTCGGTGCTCGATCGAAACATTATTTCGCTTCATGTTTGATGAGGCAAGGCTATGAGTCGAATATCAAGAATAATGGTTGTTCTTTGTATTTGAATGATATGTTTCACGCTTTGCACCCGCTCGACGGGTTATTTATTTTGAATCTTGATGGTGAGTCGGTTTATAACATAAATGTTAAAAGGTTGAAACCAAATGATCTGAATATGACTTACTTTTCGGCTTGGTCATATAAGTTGGAAACGCATGAAGAAGCTCCATGATGATGGACTCTAACCCGCTCGACTTGGAGTCGCTCGAGACATGCGAATCTTGCCTACTCGGCAAATGACCAAGACACCTTTTGCAAAGAGTTGTGAAAGGCGTCCGACTTGTTGGGACTAGTACATAGTGATGTATGTGGACCAATGAGCACGACCTGTGGGTGGTTATGAGTACTTCATTACCTTCCGATGATTTGAGTAGGTATGGATATATCTACTTGATGAAACATAAGTCAAGCCTTTGAAAAGTTCAAAGAATTCGAATGAAGCACAAAATCAACTCGGCAAGAAAATAAAGTTTCTTCGGTCAGATCGAGGAGGCGAGTACATGAGCCATGAGTTTGATGACCATCTGAAAAGTTGTGGAATAGTTCCTCAACTTACTCCGCCAGGAACGCCACAAAGGAATGGTGTTTCGGAAAGGCGGAATCGGACCTTGTTGGACATGGTACGATCAATGATGAGTCGGACAGATCTGCCTTTATCATTTTGGGGTTATTGTCTAGAAACAGCAGAGTTCACACTAAACAAAGTACCATCAAAATCGGTAGAGAAGACACCGCATGAGATGTGGACAGGCAAAAAGCCGAGTTTGTCTTTTCTTAAGATTTGGGGTTGTGAAGCTTTTGTCAAGCAACTTCAGTCGGACAAGCTTACGGCCAAATCGGATAAATGTATTTTAGTGGGGTATCCGAGGGAAACCTTGGGTTACTACTTCTACAACCGAGAAGAGGGCAAAGTGTTTGTCGCTCGGAACGGTGTCTTCCTTGAGAAAGAGTTTCTCGGGGAGTAAGTGGAGCGGTGCAACTCGAAGAAATTCGAGAGGAATCGGCTAATAACGAATCGGCAAAAACCTTGGAGGTTGAGCCGATCGTGGCGCCGATAAAGATCGGCAAGATAAGTGTTCGTGATGTGTTATGATGAGCGGCAAATTATTGAGAAGCGATGGTGGGATCGATTCAGTCATGGCTTGGAGCCATGAGATCCGAGATAAAGTCCATGGATGAAAATCAAGTTTGGAACTTGGTTGATAAACGGTGCAAGACCCGTCGAGTGCAAATGGGTCTTTAAGAAGAAAACTGATATGGATGGAAATGTTTCAATCTATAAAGCACGCCTTGTCGAAGGGGTTCCGACAAGTTCAAGGAGTTGATTACGACGAGACTTTCGCCCGTAGCGATGCTTAAATCAGTTCGGATCATGTTAGCTATAGTGGCCTATTTCGACTATGAGATATGGCGGATGGATGTCAAACGCTTTCCTCAACGGAAATTTAACCGAGGGCGTGTATGATACAGCCGAGGGTTTTGTCGATCCGCTAATCTTGACAAGGTATGCAAACTTCGAAATCCATTTATGGGTTGAAGCAAGCATCTCGGAGTTGGAATATTCGCTTTGATGAGGTAGTCAAATCGTTTGGCTTCATCAAGAGTGATCATGATTCTTGTTTGTACAAGAAGTTTAGTGGGAACAAAGTAAATTTTCTAATCTTATATGTGGATGACATATTACTGATTGGAAATGATGTCCGAGATGTTGCAAGAAACCAAGGAATCATTGGAAAGGAGTTTCTCAATG
This sequence comes from Avena longiglumis, assembly GCA_030063025.1. Taxonomy (NCBI): domain Eukaryota; kingdom Viridiplantae; phylum Streptophyta; class Magnoliopsida; order Poales; family Poaceae; genus Avena; species Avena longiglumis. Next base: position 93,085,655 of record CP125973.1, on the reverse strand, counting down.
AAAGACTTGGGTGAGGCAACATACATCCTCGAATCGGATCTATAGAGATAGATCAAGGAGGCTCATTGGATTGAGTCAGTACTTATTTGGACAAAGTGTTGAAAAGTTCAACATGGAATCGTCTAAGAAGGGTTCTTACCGATGTCCCATGGTGTAAAACTTATCAAGACTCGGTGTCCTTCGACAACCGATGAGCGAAGTCGGATGAGTGCGATTCCATATGCTTTGCAGTTGGATCCATCATGTACGCCATGATTTGTACTAGGCGGATGTTTCCTATGCTCTAAGTGTTGTGAAGATACAGGGTGATCCTCGAGAGATCCATAAAAATATCCTAAAGTACTTGAGAAGGACTAAGGATATGTTCTTGGTTTATGGTGGTGAAGATGAACTTAGTGTAAAGGGTTACACGGATGCAAGTTATCTCACCGACGATGATTCTCGTTCGCAATCCGGATCGTGTTTATTATAAACTGAGGTGCCGTGAGCTGGAAAAGTTCCAAGCAAGAGGCGTCAACAGAGGTCGAGTATATTCCTTCTGAGGCAGCAAAGGAAGGCTTTGGATGAGGAATTTCCTCATGGATCTTGGTGTGGTTCGTGCTCGTCAATCCGTTGGACGTGTATTGTGACAACAATGGTGCTATTGCACAAGCCAAGGAACCTAGACAACACCGGAAGAACAAGCACATACTCATGCGGTACCACCGATTCGCAGCCCGTCAGGATCGGTGATATCAAGTTATGCAAGGTACACACGGATGCAAATATTGCGGATCCGTTGACAAAGCCGTTACCCCACCAAGCATGAGGCGCCGAGAGCCATGGGCATTAGATGCCTAGACATGTGATTTGAAGATTGACTCTAGTGCAAGTGGGAGGCTGGGAATATGCCCTAGAGGCAATCATGTATGATGATATGTCCCATTGTATTCATAAAGTTATTAAGTAGTCCTTGTATAAACATCGATGTGTATCATTGAATATGTGATTCAGTTGTGGAACTATGCATTCATGTTGTTTGTACTAAATATCCTTGGTCATTGAGGTTGTCTGGACACACAACTTAGACCAATGTGAAAGTTGGCTTGATGACTCGGTTCCACTTGTCATGGGCATGGAGATGCTATTCCAACTTACAGACTAGGCTAAAGAGTTTAGTCGGATTGACCCATATTGAGGTACAACGAACTAAGTTGTCATTTGTATATCTCAATCAATGTAATCCTTAGACCTGAGGTTGTTGCATAGTCGAGTTGAGGATCACCGACTTAGGTTACATCAAGCTGATCCGTGGCGCTTATAAAGTGTTCGGTCGATCGAGAATCAAGCGTGATGTGAATAACCAAGATGGGATTTTGCCCTCCACTCGGAGAGATATTCTGGCCTCTCGTGAGATATGATTGAAAGCATGGCTTAAGTGTTAACCGAGGCGATCGGCTAAGTTAGTCGGGTGAATCACTTATCTCGGATCGAGAGAGAGTTGACTATTTAAGGGATGACATATATTCGCCTATAGTCGACAAGGTATATCGTGAGGCAAAAGGGACCGTAAGTCGCATTGGAAAGGCAAGTCGTCATGACTCTTTGGTACTTGGGAATGATGCCGATTGATCGATTGAGAGTTGGACTCTAATCGTGTCCAAGTAACCATGAGCCCGCGGTCACACACTTAAGAGCGGGAGCAAGTTCGGATTGGATCCGAATCATATAATCTGGTTGGGTTGGACCTAAACCGGATTAGGGTGAGTTAGTGAGTTGGACTCACGGTGACTAGTTTATATGGGCTTTAGTGAATGGGTCGCCATAGCCCACGCTCACTCCTATATATAGTGGAGCACCTTAACAAAGGTTAATCGTTGTTCGGTTAGGTTATTCCATGTGTTGGAAACCCTAGCTCCTCCTTGTGGATACCGCAGAGGTGTTGTGCGATCTCGGATCGTGAGCATCACGCTTCATAGTGGTAAACCTCGTGGCCTTCTACCTCAGCTAGGTCTTGGGATCACCACGTTAGAGGAAAAGTTTTTGTTTTATCTCTGCGTGGCCCAACACCGACATCCAACTAGAAGGAGCATTCATCTGAAAAGGAAAGACGGCGCAAGATCTCGGAGTTCTCCGGGGGCTACTGTTAGAGATATGTTATACGGGTATCCTCATAGCATGTCACCTGTCCGGATAACCCGGGTGTCCCACAGTTGGTAGAATGGCCTATGGCCTGCTGGGCGGCCCAGTTAGATGGATCCAGAAGGGAGGCCCATGCCGGATAAAGCAAGGCTACGGTGGAGTCACCAGCGTGCCCGGAGCCTTGGAGTGCAAGATACACAAGACTAGTAATAGACGGTGTAGGACTCTGTAACCTGTCCGGCTAGGACTTTTCCCTGTAACCCTAGGACCTGGCGACTATATAAGTCGGGCCTATGGGAGCCTTTGGGGGCATTGCGAACCTATCTCTGTAACTCGGCGTATTGCCCTTATAGTGATTTATAGCAGGAGTAGGATTCCGCCACCGTCGTGGGATCTGAACTTGGGTAAGCTGTGTTACCTCGTACCAGTCAACCGTCCGCCTTACCCCACATCTCTAAACACGCATTGTGAGGACCCCTCCATGGCGTACTCGTCGGCAATACCATGACACGGACGCCCACCGACCTTGCCCCTTCGCCTATAAAAGCATCCCAATGCAGAAACCCTAAGTACCCGATCAGAAATCCACGAAACAGTCTGTAGCCGCTGCCATCTCCATCCCTAGATCGGGAGGATCCGAATCTCTTCCCGGTACCCTGCCAGAGGGGAGAGATCATCCCGGAGGCCTGCTTCATCACCATGCCAGCCTCCGGAGTGATGCGCGAGTAGTTCACCCTTGGACTATGGGTCCATAGCAGTAGCTAGATGGTTGGTTATCCTCCTTTGTGCTATCATGTTTAGATCTTGTGATCTCCATTCATGATCAAGATCATCTATTTGTAATGCTACATGTTGTGTTTGTTGGGATCCGATGGGTATTGAGTACTATGTTCAAGATTGATTATTGATTATATCATGTTTGTGTTATTTGTGATCTTGCATGCTCTACTTTGTTAGTAGATGCTTTGGCCAAGTAGATTCTTCCAACTTCAAGAGGGGGTATTGATGACCCACAAGTATAGGGGGTGTATCGTAGTACTTTCGATAAATAGGAGTGTCGATCCCAACGAGGAGCAGAAGGTGCTGAACAGTGGTATGGAGCAGGAAATCCCTGTGAATACTTAGCAAATGGATTTTTAGTGGTTTTCTAATAAAGCAACAAAACAAAGAGCAAGTAATAAAGACAACGAACAAACGGAGCAAGTTGCCAAATCCTTTCTTAGCAAAGGACAAGCAGGTGGAAATACTTATAAGGACCAAACGTTGTCGAGGACACATGGGAATTCTGTCAAGTGCTTTCGCTTCAAATAGCTGAGTACTCTTCTCTGGTGTTGTAAGTGTTGTGTGGGTGAACCTGTGCTAACATACCGACCTTACTTGGACTAATACATACTTGTGATTAAACCCCCTGCAAACATCCCTAACTACAGGAAAGTAATTAAGATATAAATCTAACCATAGCCTTAAACTCTGAGATCCTACACTCCCTTGTGCAAAGATGTCCTAACGGGGTTCAGGTTTCTATCACTTCGGCAACCCCACAATTAGTAGCCAAATACACTATACATTCCCCTAGGCCCATAAATGGTGAAGTATCATGTAGTCGACGTTCACATGACGCCACTAGAAGAATAACACCACAACTTAAATAATAAAACATTGAATAATAACTCAACACAAATCCACTACTAACAACATGACTTATCCCATGTCCTCAAGAACTAAATGAACTACTCACGAGACATCATATGGATCAAGATCAAAGATGATATGGTGATGAATAACAATCTGAACATAAACAATAATCCAATGGTTCCACACACAAGCATCAACTACAATAGTAATCAACACCGGGAAAGTTTCCGCTAATGAACTAAGCAATATCCAACACAATTGTTATAGCGGGAAGGAGTAGTGATGATGGTGCTGGTGGAGATGATGGTGCTGGTGGAGATGATGGTGTGGATGATGATGATGATGATCCCGATGAAGCCTAGCTTGATGATGATGTTGATGGCGACGGTCTCCCCTCTCCGGGAAGGAATTCCCCCGGCAGAAATCTGTCTACCAAAGAGATCTTTCTCTCTCGGTGTTTTCCGCCCCCTAGAGGTGGCGAAAATCTATCTATGGTCGCTCCCCCCGGCTTAGGATTCTGTACGGAAGATATAGGCGAAGGGGCGGAGTTGGAGGCCGGGTAGGTGGGCCACACCTACCCTAGGAGCGGCCCAGGGGGACCCGCGCCTAGGGGGGTGTGGGCCCCCTGTGGCCCCTCTTCGCTCCTCCTTCTGGCTTTCTTCGTCTTCTCGTAAAATAATATGTTTCCATATTTTTCTGGTATTTTATGATCTTCACAAAATTGCACCGAAACGCCTTCTTTTCCATCAGAAACCAGACCCTGGCAGTCATCCTCCAAGAATTATCCAACATGCATAAACAGATGAAAAGTCATAAGTAATACCTCATAATAAGACAAATATCAATGAATAGAGGTAGATTATGGTATAGAAAGGTGATGCAAATTGGGCGGTATTTATGCTCGATAGTAGGTTCATGCCTCTAGTAATCTGGGGAAGTGACATAAATCTTTAAGGTTGTAGATGTGATGTTACTACTGGGGATAAAACAAAAATCCTTTGTCCAAGGGCAATTGTATTGTTTACTTTATACACTTTGCTTAATGCAATTATCTGTTGCTTGCAACTTAATACTGGAAGGTATCCGGATGATAACCTGAAGGTGTATTATTAATCATAGATGCAGTTGGATTACAGTCTATGTATTATGTTGTAATGCCCAAACGAATCCCATAGGAATCATCATGACTTGTACATGCATATTTATGAATTTTCAATCTATCATTGCCCAACTGTAATTTATTCATCCAATGTGCTATTTATCTTATGGAGAAACACCTCTAGTAAACTATGGACCCTGGTCCATTCCTTTACCATTGATATACCATCTACTGTTTACCGTTTGCTGTTTACTTTCTGCAAGCAATTACTATCTTCCACACTATACATATTTGTTTTCAGCAAAACCAGTAAGATTGACAACCTCATTGTAAGTTGGGTCAAAGTTCCGTGGTTGTGTTGTGCAGGTTCCAAGTTTCTAGCAACACCTTGGAGTTGTTTCCTTACTCCTACTGGTTCGATAACCTTGGTTTCATAACTGAGGAAAACTTGCTGTTGTGCTCATCATACCTTCCTCTTGGGGTTCCCAACGAGCTCTACATATCTGAGCCATCAGAACTTCAGGTCTTTCCCAGAAGATCGTGGTCGGTGTCTCTCAAAAGTGCACTTTGGCTGTCTCAAGTGACATAGAAAATTATGTTAGAGAGAAACATATCCTTCTAAGTCAACACAATTGAAACTTTGTTTGGTAGGAAGAACTCTATGCCACTGGATAGTCGTGGAGATTGTATCGCTATTGGGCCACCAGCGACCACCGTACGGCGAGGAGCTGCCCCAAGGGGCAGCCCAGCCTCTAGGGAGACTATACCTGGGCATTTTTGTCGGGTCAGGCCGGGCTTCGGGCCGGCCAAAGAAGCCTGACAAAAAAAACCATGACCCGAGCTCGGTCTGGCCGTCGGGCCTGATTTTTCGGCCCAAGCCCGGCCAGCGCAAGAGAAAACACACCGGACTGCCGGTCTGGGCCTTCCCTAAAAACATCATTCTACAGGCCCGAGTTGCCCACCGGGCCGCAGATCCCAATCCCATGCCTAGCACATAGGGATTTTTTTGGGCCAGGCCAGGTTTCCCATGCCCATGTTTGAGCAATAACACTACACGTACGGACAACTTCTTACGAAATATTTTTACGGGCTGAGGTGGAGGTCCGTGAAGCCATCCCGGGCCTGAAACCACGGGTGCAAACTGATTTGCAACAAACCAAGTGCGGCCACATCATTCCGTAAGTCAATTCCGTAAAAAATATTCAGTAGGTGTAACATTTCTGCAGGTTTGAGTGAGACTGAGGATTCAAACGCATGCATGAGTGTGTGACCGGTTACTTCACATGCCGCACTCGATCGTGGAAGGCAAGGCCTACTGCTGTTAATTTGTTCAACGCAGATTTGCCCATAGCAAGCTGATTGCAAAAAAATGTCAGTAGCAAGCTCTACTGCTCTAGCACACACTTTTCTTGAACAGAGGCGCACCGGGAGGGGTGACACTCCGGCACCACACTGCCGGTCTGTGATCTATACCTAGCAAGCCCAATATATGTCCCAATGTCCCATTCGCCGACCACGCGTATGAATTCCTCTGTAAACGTCTGCATATGCATGCTCTGATCAACTCCATCCGGATTGAGATAAATTAAGATCTCCCACTTGGCACAAACTGGCGCCCCAACAAACGTCCAATTGTAGCCAGCAAACCGCCACATAAACTACCGTCTGCGTGCTTGCCCATTGGTTCGGTCTGCACTGCCAGTGCGTTGCATTGGTACCTCATGCAGGGAGTGCGTGGATATATACCTTCATTCTCGTTGAATGGCTTGGTGCCGACGATCTGATCTGGCTAGCTAGCTTGCCCGTGACTGGCCTCCACTAGTGCAGCCAAGCGCAAGGCCACATGCCCGTCGTCACGGACTCACGGGCCAATCTATCCCCACGCTATATAAGCCTGTACCCGGCGTCTAACCTGACACACGCAGACAAGCAAGCGCTACACACATCAACTGCGCGCAGCTAGCTTGATCCGATCCGATCCGACCCAACAGCTAGCTAGCTATGGCCGCCGGGAGGAAGACGATGATGGGCAACGCCGCCGTGGCCGCCGCTCTGGTGGCGCTGCTCGTCGCGGCGGCTGCGTCGGGCGCGGCCGGGTACCACATCTGCAAGATCGACCCGGACAGCGTGGTGAAGGAGTGCAGGTCGTACTGCAAGGTGGGCAGCACGGACGCCCAGCCCAGCGGCGCGTGCTGCGCGGCGGTGAACGGCGCCGACTTCGACTGCCTCTGCAACTTCAAGACCTCGCTGCCCAAGGACATCGACGGCAACCGGGCCATGCAGATCCCCTCCAAGTGCTCCGCCGGGGCCCCGACCTCGTGCAAAAAGTATTAGTTCGCGCATGCGTGCGCATCCGCTGATCCATCCGTCCGGCGGAAAAACTAGATGTCGTCACGTCGTGTTTTATCTGAATTTCCCGCTCGTCGTACTTTCCGATCGGCTGGCTGATCTGATCGTGCGTACGTGCTTTGTGCTAGCCACCAATGTACCCTCTTGTGCTTTTCGCAAACTGCCTCGACTATGTTGCAGAAATAAAACTTGTTTGCCGTCATGCCGTGTTTGTTAACGTCTACTCAATTTCTAGCCTTCATAGATATTTTCAAACATCGGAATATATGTGAAATATGTAAGATAAACAAATGAAATCTCATTAAAATATTTGTTAAAAGTAATGTTAAAATAAATGATTTTTTAATATCATGGACATGTTTGAAATATCTGGTGCAATCCGCTTTGAAACTTCCTAAATTGTTATTAAACCATATGAATACCGTGAAAAAAAATCCAACTACGTTTCAAATTTATATGAATATAATGTAACACCATTAAAATTGTTCTGAAATCTAATAAATCTCATTTATACACTTGCAAATAATGTCTAGAACTTTTATGACATCAGAAAATTTCGTGATGTCAGAGCAACTCCAATGGTGCCCCGCGAATGGACTAGGCCCGTCTGATTTTGTCCGACCGAATAGAGGGCAAGACCCAACAGGGCACCACAAATGGACCGAGGCTGCGATCCTGTCTGGCTGGCCCCATTTTCAACCCAAATTTGGACTGGCTTTGCAGGGACACAAAGCGCCCACGTGTCCTCCCCCGGTCCTCGCGAGTCCCGCTCGTAAGCAACAAAGGGAGAGGAAATGGCATGGTCCACCATCCTATCAGGTCCTTTTTAATGGAGACCAGCGTTGCTATCCATACTATGAGTACCCCACTAGAAGCTTCCATCCCCACATGCGCCACAGTAAAAACCCTAGTTAAACCCTATGGCTCCAAGGGTGAAGGGTGGTGGCAAAGGCTAGTTCGGCGGCGCCCGCAAATCACCACGAGGTGGGGTCCTCCTCCGACAGCGAAGGTCAATGTTTCTACATGTCCCCACCTCCTCGGGCAGCAGGCCAGCCCCTACCATGGCCCGATGCGCACCTGCCCCACAGGTGGCGTCTCAACGAGGCCCGCATGTTGGGTCCGGCCATCCTCACGACTGGTCCGTCCCGTCACCTGGAGATCCTTTGGCGCCAAGTGTTCCTCATGTCGGATTTGCGGCAGGACCATGCCTACGTCGTTGATTTGCCACTATGGAATTACTAGTTCTGTTGGAGATATGCCCTAGAGGCAATAATAAATGTAGTTATTATTATATCTTTGTGTTTATGATAAATGTTTACATTCATGCTATAATAGTATTAACAAGGAAACATTAATACTTGTGTGATTTGTAAACTAAAATAGAGTCCCTAGTAAAGCCTCTTTATAATACTAGCTTGTTGGTTAATAAATGATTGTGGTTTCCCTATCATGAACATTGAGATGTTATTAACAAAAATATCATATCGTTAGGAGAATGATATGGTGGACATACTCCTATAGATAAGCGTAGCATAAAGATCAAGTCATTTTAATAGTTCAATTGCTATATGCTTTCTGATACATAGTAACCTAATTCCTTCGACCATGAGATCATGCATATCACCTTTACCGGATGGATGCTTTGATGACATCAAACACCACACCGTAACTGGGTGGCTATAAAGGTGGCATTGAGTGTTCGGAAAGTATTGGTTGAGACACATGGATCAAGAGTGGGATTTGTCCATCCATATGACAGATATACTCAGGCCCTCTTGGTGAAATGTCATCCAATTAGCTTGCAAGCATGTGGATCACAAGGATCACATATCACGAACGAAAGAGTACTTATCAAGAACGAGGTTGAACTAGGTATGTAGAGATACTGACGATCATAACCTCGGATAAGTAAAGTATCGTGAGACAAAGGGAAATTGGTATCGTATGTAAGTGGTTCATTCGATCGTAAAGTCGTTGAAATATGTAGAACCATATGAATTTCAGATTCCTCTATTGGTTATTGTTCGTAGAAGTGTCTCGATCATGTCGCATAATTCACGAACCGTAGGTAGACACACTTAAGGATTCGACGTTGTTTGAGTAGTTATGGAATGATGAGTAAGGGACGAATGTTGTTGAGTCTCGGATGGAATCGGGATATCATGAGGAGATCCGGAATGGTCAGGATAATAAGATTCATATAAGGAAAGTCTTGTTTCGGGGTTGGAGAATGGTTAGGTGTTTTCATCGGAATGTTATAGAAGGTTCAGAATGTCCGCACTGAAGGAAGGGTACATGAATGTGTCATACCAAGTTGGAATGATTGCATCATGTACTAGGTGTCATCGCTGAACAAAATAAAGGGTTTAATCAAATCCTAGTTTGAAAAGTCAAACGCCAATTTGAAAAGTCAAATGGCTATTTTGGGAAGTGGAGGGGAAGTGGGAAACCGAGTTAGGGAGGAGTTCCTCCTCCACCGCCGGCCCACTTGGGATCCGAGTTGGGGAGGGACTCCCCTCCCCTTGGTCGGCGCCTCCCACCTATAAAGGGAGGGGCAGGGCTGCCCCTCCTAGCACACAAGATTGCCCCCTCTAAACCTAAACCCTAGCCGCCGCCCACCATAGCCGCCGCCTAGGGTTTATCCCCTAGCCGCCGACTTGGGCACCTCCAAGCCCTAGCCGCTGGCCCTGGCACCTCCTCCTTGGTGAGTCTAAACCCTAGATCGCCGAGGAGCTCTCTCATAGTCCACCATACTCGCTCCGGCTTAAGGCGAAGCCCTGCGAGATCTCCCCTCTACTTCCGGTACCACGCCTTTGTGCTGCCGGAATCGCGAGGAGAGTGCTACAACCTCCGCCTCTTTGGAACAAGGAGAGGAAGGTCTTCGTCGAGTACCGAATGTGTGACCATTGTGGGAGCGCCGGAGCAGCCAATGGAAGGATCGTCTACACGATCTTGAGATCGGGAAGAGTACGACTATATCACCCACAAGAATCCGCTCTCGTTAAACACTTTGGAATCTTCGAGGGTGAGTTATTCCATCGACTCGTTGTCAAAATCTAGTAGATAGATCTTGGCTTGTTTGTTTGTATGCGATAGAAAATTTTTGTTTTCCATGCTACGAAACCCTACAGGTTCGAGGTCGAGCACGACGCTCGACAGCAGTCCGTCGAGGCCCACTTGGAGGACCTCAACGACGATGAGGACTATGGGGTGTTCGAATAGGTGGAGGACCCCCGTCAGAGGAATCCGCAAGTAGATCGGCCGAAGGAGTGGGCGGGATGGGCATTCCCACCGTAGAGCGTGGGCGGTCGGACTGGTCGTAGTACCACGGCTGATGTTGCACGACGTCCACTACATCTAGTACAAGTCGGCCAAGGAGTCGTCGGAGGACCACGAGATGACAGAGGAGGAGAAGCTCCTTACCGCCATTGAGCTCTTCCGGTAAGAGGAGGAGGACAAGTGGAACAGCCTCCATGAAGCTATGGAGTAGTCTGAGATGCAGGCGGTTTTGTCGGTGGTTCCTCTTGTTGCACCATTGTCGCCTCACCACTGTCCGAAGGAGTCGGTCCGGCGTCGCAGGTTTGCATCATTATCGATGAGAACCAGGGCGACGGCCGCCGCTACCGCCATCACCGCTAGCACATGCTACTTGAGTAGGGTGTTGTCTTAATCTTTTTTTCTTTTTTCTTAGTTGAACAATGTATTTTGTTAATATATGTAAATTATGATTATATTTCCATTTATTTTTTATATTTTATATTTTGTGTCCACTTTTTTTGTGGGGCGCTGTCGGGTGCAGTGGCCACCTTGAACGGCACGAGCGAGGATATGGGCCTCCGGGCCTCCGCGAGCCACCCCGAACAGACCGATTTAGACATAATCAGTGTCTGAATGCGGGGCACCATCGGAGTTGCCCTTGGTGATGTGTTTGGAGGAACTGAAACAGAAATAAAATAAGTTATATATTTTTCTATTTTTTATTTAATTGATCCTTATAATGTAATTGGAACAAATGCATGTTGAAGAGGCTGGAAAGAATGTCACGGGCCGAATCTCGAAGCAACTTGGATGGTAGACCCTTTGTTCCAGTGGCGGAGGTTCAATTGGGCGAAACTGGGCCGCGGCCCCCAGCCCATGAGAATTTATCAGAACACTCCTTAGATAGCCCAGTCCAACCTCTGCAACTGCTTTGTCGACACATAGCGTGCACATTCGAAACGACTTCACTTGATCCATTGATAACATCAGGTAACAAGAGGCGCTATGGAAAAGATGATTCGATATGAAGCACATCCGTGAAATATGTGGTTTCAAACATATCCCATCAATAGGTCTTCTTATAAACGCCCTATGGATCAATGGATAGACTTGCATAGTAGTCCTAGCGAGAAGTTAGTTAGACATTTTTATTAGGCAACCATTTTCAATAAATAAGGTGGATCAAGATATAAACACAGCGGCTACGGATAGTAGCACGCAAACAAGAAAGAAAAGGAGAAAAATAAAGAAACTTGGAAAACAAAGAAACTCGTACAACACCACCAATATGTTAACTTAGAACCCAACACCATGGCAAAAGACCAAGAAAATCAGGAAGGAGTTTTGTCGGATCAGCCGAAGGGAATCTCGTGTTCGAGACGACCACATAGATTCATCGCCCACTTCCCCAACGATCACTCTACACCATGCGACACTAGAAGACATTGGAGTCGTCGAAGGGCTTCACGCCACCGAGGTCACATGAAGACACCAAGAGCCGTCCCACCGAGACGTCATCCACACCTCCTCTTAGCCTTGAACTCGAGAGCCATCACCAAATGAGCAATCCTGAGCACTAATGCAAGGTGAGACAAACCTTGTACACTGTCGAATGTCGGATGTTGGAGGGAGGAATATAGGTCCACAGTGACACTTCCACGTAAGAACACAAACACAATACCTAGAGGCGTTTTTTTTTCATCGACTGGCAAGAGTCAAAGCAGAAACACCAGTTGAACCTCTAGCTGACACTAGCATCTCCAAGGTGCAAAACTAGGCCGCAACAAGACGAGGGTTCCATCGCGACGGCTCTAGGGAGGTAACAACGCTCGAAGGCATCGTCGTTGTTGAGCTTTCGCCCTAACGGCGCCTTTAATGTGAGGCGTGTACGTCACCTACCAAATGGAATGAAAAAGTATGCCTAAATGAGGCACACCAGACATTTGCTACACATTATTTTGCAATCTGATTATTTGCCACTCCTGTGTCACAAACATGGTGATATGTGGTCATCAATGTGGCAAATAATCAAGTTCCAAAGTGTGGAAAATGATCAAATATTCCTACGGGTTCAAGTTCAAGTTAAACAGAGAAAAAGACTCGCTAAATGAGGAACAAACTTAAGTTAGATGCTGGCCTACCAGGGTTCAGAATTTGTATTCACCTTGTTGGATGTAGCTTGTGATCGATCCAAGAAAATATGGATTTTGCGGATGTTTTTTAGCTGGGTGTACTATCACTATGCCATGTCGTCGTGGATCTGTGGGGCTAAAAACACCGAGTCCCCCTCAGCACGACAGGCTGAATCAGACACTATACAATGTGCTCGACCAGTGGAAATCAACTCGGTAAATCTTGGCAAGAATATTTGCGCGCCGGATGCTTCGTGGCAAATATGTCCTGACTTGGACAGCCCAGTACCCACTTGGCTATGGGTCAGACTGAACCAAATCTTGACCCAGCTAGGGTCTCGTGACTGCCAGCATGTCCCGGTTGTAGCTGCTCATCTGGTATTGAAAGCAACAACAGCCGCACATTGCCCATACCATCTTCTTCATCAAAGGAGATGAGTAGGGAAGTAGCAGATAGTAAACAATATGACCGACGCACCGCAGATCTAGAGCTTCCAAAGAATTGCTCTCTGCGACGACTACTGCAAGAAATCGCCAGACTGCTCATGGTACGGCTCTGGATGCTGTCCCAGAATCCACGCGCAGCCCACGCCGTGGTGTTAAAGGAGAGTGACAGTGATGAAGAGAACAAGAGCTAGGCAGGAAGGGAGGGATGCAGTATCCAAGCACCTGCAGCTGCACCTCACAGATTCCCCAGCCGAAATGCAGAATCCATGCATCTCCGTCCTAAAATGCTCCACACTCCTCTGCCAAACATACACCTTTACATGTTCAGAGATGATGCGCCATACCCATGCTTGTCTGCTTCCCTTTGTCCTTCTCCTTCACCATGAGCCCAGGCAGCCTAGTTAGTTCCTTCAAGCATGCATGTTCTTTCACTGAACAAGTTAACTACTCCCGCCCGCCTAGGTTGTTCCTTGAAGAATGGTCTTTCGCTGGATCAGTCTACTATTCCCACTTAGATTTCGCGAACAGTATCCGCCGTTTCGACAATATATATGATTGGCGCCCAATAATTGACCCTCCTTTTGCCTTTTGTCTGCAGCACAAAAGGAATAAAAAAAGTGAGCTAAATGTCTAATGAAGCGCAGGAGTATTTGACTTCTTTACGTTCAGAATGGAATAAAAGAAAATAAGATGGATGCAGAGAAGGCACATGCGTAGAGGAACGGACAAGCGTGATGCGGTGCAAAACAATGGAAGGACGGTCCCGCGTTGCTACGTTTCAGACACCTCTGTAATCCCGTGTGTGCGTGCATACGAGAGAGCGGAGCCACCTGGTGGTCACCGCAGTCCCCACCGCATGCGCCCTCTCTATATCATTGTCTGCATGGTGGTATGGCACAGGGATATGCATACATATGCTAGGCAAGAGCACAGCCACAGCCCACAGGGGCAGGCGCGCACACACACACAAGGGTTCTTGCAGTATTGCACCAGTCTCCCCATCTGCCATCTATATACCTCCAGCATTCGCTCCCTTAAGCTGTTTCTCTAATCACCAAGCACACCACCACCCTCCCATTTCCTATCCATCTTCCAGTTTGAGGAAGAGGGTTATGGCCAGTGGTTGCCCCACAACTACCTCAAGCTCACTGCTCCTCTTCTTCCTCCTCTCTTGCTTGCTCATCGGCCATGCTCTTGGCAGCAACCAAGGTCACCATGGCAGCATCTCAGGTTTCACCACCTCTTAACAACAATTTTTTTTTTGAGTGTGTTATTTCTCCCTTCTTGCATAACAATGGCTTGCTTCAATTCTTTCCTTCTTCTGCATACTCTCACCATGTATTCACTTGTTTCACTTCAATGTGTTGTGTACAGATGCAGATTATGGAGAACAATATCCTCACCAAGGATTAACAGGAGAACATATAGACTTGCAAGAGAACATGAAGGTACGTATGCCATCTAGTTATTACTCAGTGTCGTTCTTATGGGTGCTATATTTCCTAATGTTTTCAGCAATTGATGTCTGAAGTTTCATTCAACTTCCTTGAAATACTTATACATGTCTAAGGAGTTTTTGATATGAGAGAAATGAGTGTAAAACAGATTGGTAGGGAGGGGATATGGTAGCAAGTTAGCCACTGCCTCCTTCCTTACTCCTACAGTAGTAAGAGAAGTTCTAAGAACAAGAGCAGAACAGCATGGATACGGGATACCCAAATTATTTCAGAAAATGGGGCCCCATGACATACCCATCTGAAAGCAACAATAACTAACATGATGTTCACATGCTTCACAGCAGGGTCTAATAAACGAGGAGAAACCGCCCAGGTATGCAAGGAGAATGATGATTGGTTCAACTGCTCCCATATGCACGTACAACGAGTGCAGGGGGTGTCGATCCAAGTGTACTGCTGAGCAAGTCCCGGTGGATGCAAATGACCCCATGAATAGTGCCTATCATTACAAGTGTGTCTGCCACAGGTGATTATTAATAACAAGTAGGAGATTCTGTGGCATGATATGTCCTAGTAGAGAGTAGTAGTTCTCCTTCAATCTCCTCTTCCTTTTCCTTCTATTCTCTTTCTCTGTTAAAATGGCTTCATTTTTTTTTTCCTTTTTCTATTTTTACAAGAGGCTAGCTAGTAGCGGACTGGAGGCATTTTGTACTATGAGATGTTTAGTTCAGTTTCTGGACTAGTAATTTTGGGAGTAAATGGTCTGGAATTTTGAAATCTGAAGAGCAACTTAGTCGTGCAGATAAACAGTCTCTTACTCTCTTTATTAAACTATGGCAACAAGATATTGAGTAAATACCTCGATGCAGTCCTCTGCTTGAACAGCCTTAGAGCTTCAGACTGGATGTTCTGGACAGCTGGTCTCCTTCAGGGCTTTTAAAGTGTATAATTGCTCTAAACGTTCTTCTGTTCCAGCAGATGTTTGACAGTATATTCTCCACCCTGTCATCTTCAGTTCTCGTGGAATTCCGTGTCGTTACTATTTCCAACCACATTACAGGGGAGCAGTTCATCTAGACAGAGCATCATAGAAGAAAGATGATCATGAGTAAGCGTAAGGGGAAAAAGAAGACTTCTGTGCAGACTGCATTTTTTTCAGCAGAGGACTTTATTTTCTAAATTTAACCAGGCATAAATTTCTTAGAGAAAAATCATCAGATATAAGAACATCAACTTTGCGTCTCTACCTTAAGCTAAAAATTACAATTTTATAAGTGTGTCGTATTTTTTGACACAAAACTTGTACCATAGGTAATAAACAATCAGTACCAAATAGAACATTTATTTTGCAAGCAGAAAACCTGCAAGGTGCGCTGTATGCATTCAACAAAGAACAGTGGAAGATTTGTCTCGATAGGAAATTTTTATTAGCTATAGCTCTTTTTACTGGAGGGGTAAGGACGCTTATATGCAACAGGACACTCGAGTAACTCCTGCCTATCAAAGCACACTGACAGATACAGTGACGTTCAGGCACAACTTTCCGTTGGCAAGCATTGCTCTCCTTAAATTTGAGTAAAATACTGTACTACAGGTCAGCACGAACCTCTGCTCGTCCTATATTCAGGTTCTGCTTGTGAGCTGTGATGCAGTTACCAATAGAGCTGGCGTGGATTACTAACACAATGACACAGTGGCCCGCAGAACCATGCATTACTTCAGGAAATCCATTTGACCAGTAGAGAACTAGAGCTTGAAAAAATATGTAGTGTTTTACTTTTATCCAGTAGAGAGAGGTTAAAAAAACTTGATTTTAAAAAGGTCAATACACAACAAAACTCTTGGAAGTCATCAGAAATTAACAGCTATGGTGCTTTTCATGCATGTTGAACAATATAAAGTTATTCACCCAAAACAATTCAGTGAAAACCATCTCTAAAGACAGAGATAGCCTTGTACCGTATCATGTAAATGCTGTCCCAGACATTCTTTATAATTTTCAAAGCAAGAAAAATTAACACCTCAATTCCTCAGGCCTCGTTTGGCAGGCCGGTTTGCACGTGGATTTCGGTGTATTTTCCCAGCCCAAACCAATACCCCCAGAAACACTCGGTGGAGCGTTTGGCAGCTCGGTTTTGACTGGATTAAAACCCTGCAAACCCCATAGACACACATCAGGTAGAAGTGTATCAAAAACGCGTGGGGTACCTCGTGTTTGTTACGCGTCTCTCTGACGCGTAGCCTAGGGACGCCACAGACGCTCGCGCCGCCACCGACTTCTTCTCCGGTGCCGCCAACGCTGATTTCTTCTCAGCTGCCGCCGCCAACTTTTCTCCACCGCTGCTGCCAACTTTTCTCTGCTGCTGTCGCCTGACTTTTCTCTGCCGCTGCACCTTCGTCCATGCCTACTGCACAGAGTGCTCCCGTCTGGTCGGCTGGTTGGTTATCTCTTGGAGACACAAAGCGGCAAAGAGACCACGCCACATAGTGATCCAGATGCCCGGCTGGTTAGTTAATCTGTGTTGCCTCCCGATTGGGTATGAGAATCGTATGACATTGGTTGATAGTCACAAGCATCAGCACGAGCATTCTCATGACTTTCAATTTCCATCGTCAGACGTACTACTGGGTCAGTAGTCCAGATCATTCTCCGCTGTGAATTTTGAATTTTTTATTGTAGATTTTATGTTTTTTGAAGAAATTGGTTGCACAATTATTTCTGCCTCAAAAAAGAAATATTCATGCCTACCAAACAGATAAATCGATGGAGAGTATTGACTAGAAAGGGGATTGTGGTGTAACAAAGTGTTTTGGGTGATAAGAGTGTTTTCACCCAATCCACTTGGAAAAATACTCTCAAATTCTCACTCATACCCTACTGCCAAACGAGGCCTCAAGGGTTAGTAAGACTTCCAACCATGCAAGAGAAAATCAAAGCAAGCCAAACACTATGGTGACCGTCAACCTCCATTACAAATGAAGAGCTGAAGAAAGCAACTTCCGCATTTGCCCCTACTGTACCTTCAAATGTCTTCAGGAGCAGCAAACAGATCTCCTAAAAAGACAATGAGAAAAAGGAAGATCGATCCAGCGGTATTGTGAGAGTGACGTTAGAGAAGAGGATTCATATGGTGAGAGAAATAAAAAGCTGTCGCATGGTGGCCCTAGTGCTACTCTTTGGCAGTAGAAGTAGGTCATTATTTTTCTTATGAAAACAAGAAGAGGTCATAGTTGCTCCCTGTGAAGTGGTCCTGCGTAGGAAGAAGGGATTCACATGGAAGTAAGCAGGAGAATCCATCTCAAGCTGTTTTCTTTTGCATGACACAAGATGCTTGAGTAAATGACACCATGAGTCACTGAACTTGTCTCGCATATGCACTTGAGTCACACATCTTAGAAACTAAACTAACTGGTCACACAACTTGCAATCGTGTGCACCCGTGGTCACAAAGTGGTCTGCTGGTCGGCTTTTAACAAAAACCAGTCACATGTGGATCAAGGTAGACAGACTTTTCACAAAAACAACCATCTATATTTTTTTTATTTGTCAATATGGATCATGTACTGTTTTATATGAGAGGGCCACTTGTCAGCTGTGAAAGAAGTGTTTAAAATAAAATACAAGCTATTTGTGATTTGAACTAACAACCTGCCAGCATGATTAAAGAAAGCTTGCTAATAGACTATACAACTTTGCTCGAATTAATTTAGGACAACTTTATATAACTATATGAACATTTTATATAAAAGCAAAGACAATTCTGTACATCTTTCATGTGTTGCGTTTATTAAAACCCAAATTAGCCAGTGTCACGATTTGGCCGTTTACAATCAGCCGTCTGAACTGCTCACCCTTTTCTAAAAATAATAAAATTGAAGATAGATTCCCGTAGTTAGAGAAGGCTAAATAGAATTAAAAGCATAATCTATTTGTACGTGCAGGGTTACGCTAAAAAAGACTAACCTGCAACCAATTACGTGCATATGATTAGTGTTCCATGATTCTCACACACGTGCATACTTTTCTAACATATTCAACAAAATAGAAATATAGGTTGGTTTTTGCAAAAAGTTTGTCTACATTGGCCCTCACGTGACTGGTTTTTTTTTAAAACCGGCCAGCAGACCGGTTTGTGACCGCGGGTACACACACTTACAAGTTGTGTGACCGGTTAGTTCAGTTTCTAAGATGTGTGAGTTAAGTACACATGCGGGACAAGTTCAGTGACCATGATGCCATTTACTCCAAGATGCTTGCCTTGGGCCCAACATTAGGATGAAACGCGGGTCATGTACCAAAGGTTCACATCCCTACAGTAATGGCATCAGTCCCTGCAGCCCTTCGTATCTCTATAGTGTTCATCATAGATAATGTCGATATGTCATTATATTCTAATCTAAACTAGAGTGTGCTTCTAGATCAGGAGCATGCAGGACAACAACATGGCCGGCCATATTTTGGCATCACCGAGGATATGAAATTTTCCAATGGCATCCAAGTGATTGTCTATGGTCAGATAAGCAAATATACAGAACATTTTTGTAATGTGGAAAATAATGATTTCAAAATGAAGCCTTATAATCAACACATTAATAACATGGTTCATTATTTGCATTGTTGATGCCTAACTACTATATTTCACACGATTAATTTCCATTGTCTCAGTTAATAATAATTATAGAACAAAATGTAGGATATATAGAGAAATAACTACTCCCTCCGTTCACATAACTTCGCGTTCTGGGCAAATCTCAGATACCAAGGAGGGCCACCAATGAGCTAAATTATAGAGAAATTGGTCTAATTTGCCCCTGCGTCCGCCGGCACTGCCATAAGTTTATGCATGCATGCGTTGGGTAGACGGCTCGCCTCCGTTGCAATTTATTGCATGGCCAGCTGCTAGCTCGGCTCTTTTTTTAATGCATCGGAGACCAACATGGGGGCATAATAGTGCATCAACAGCAGAACACGATGTAAATGGGAAAAATTTGAAAAGGCTAGGACGCAAAGTATATGTGAACGGAGGGAGTACCGACATATAATCCTGACAATCAGATTTACTGGATACTATCTCGATGACTTTAGCCTTCAATCTGAGATCCATTTGTCTTCTCTGACAATGTAAAATACCGATGCACCAGAGGTTTAAAGACTTCTCGTTAAGGCCAAACTTGTGGTTAAAGCCAGAAATCATTTTTAAAAACTCATAATCATCAACTGGTAACCCAAATTGTTTGTTACCCATTAAAACTGTCTGAGAGAAGGGATCAAATAGAGCTTCTTCATTCAACCAATGTGTTTCTTTTAGTGAATATGGAAGTCGAAATTATATTTACCTCTGTGCAAGTCAATCAAAGCGAACAGAATGGACGAACCCATGGATCTCAAGATCTTTGTGCTTGGAACCATTAATCAGTGTGCAACTTAATCAAGAAAATGGAAGACAAATAATGGTATGGACTACTTTGCAAGTAACTAAGCAGTAAGCACCTGTTTGGCTGGTATCAATAGAACTTTGGGGGATAGCTCACTTCATCAGGAAATAAGCAGAGTCCCAACCAAACATTTTGTTTTCCTGAAACCAAGGAACCTGGGAAATATTAGAGGGGTCAACTTAGATGTGGGCATGGAAAATGCAACAGTGGCAATACTTGATTACTTTTTGTGTTTTATCTTATCAGGAAACTCACATTTGTAAATATTCATCATAACAAGCAGCTTCCAAGAAACCCTGGGACTTAACAGAGTTTTCAAGAGCTCCTCCAGCAAAGTAGCGTCGCATGCCATGAATGTTAAATCAACAGGAATCAGACCAAAGGACTCAAAGTATCAAACATATTTGCTGCGCAATGGAGCAATCAAGTAGGTGCTAACATGTTAGCTAAATTCCACAGCATCAAGTAAATTTCATCCTTATATGGATGTGAACTGCCCCCGTTCACAAACTCGTTTATTTGTCCATCCACCTCAATAACACTCCTTCCAGTGTCCTTCTTCATCCCTTCAGCACTCATCAGTCTCCTAATCCTCAGGACACCCTCCCACATTCCTTCATCAGCGTATATATTGGACATAAGAACATAGACTCCAGAGTCATCTGCTCCAAGACACGCTAGGCGTTCAACAGACAGCTCAGCCAGCTCCACACACCTATGGCTTCGGCAGGCAGCAAGAAGAGACCCCCATAATTCTGGAGTTGGTTCCATGGGCATTGTCTCTATGGTATGCCTAGCTTGATCCAAATGTCCAGCACGGCCAAGTAGATCAACTAATGCACCGTAATGTTCAACCTTAGGTTCTATCCCAAGATCCTTCCTCATTCTATGAAATATCCCTAACCCCTCTGAGACCAACCCAGCATGTGTGCAAGCAGTCAGCACGGCAAGTACACTCAAATCATCCATTGGTGCTCCTTCAGATTCCATTTGGTAGAAAAGCTTGACAGCATCACGCCCGCAACTATGAGTTCCAAGTCCAACAATCATCACATTCCAGGTAACCACACTCTTTTCAAGCATGCTTTCAAAGATCATCATGGCAAGATCCAAGCGACCACATTTCGCGTACATATCTATCAGAGCTGTCTTCACCACAACATCGAACAGAACCTTCTTCTTCTCCAAGTAAGAGTGCAGCCACCTGCCTTGCTCTAGAGCTCCAAGCTGTGCACACGCCGTGACAGCCCCAACTGCAGCGACCCTGTCAGGCCTAATACCGTACCTCAGCATCCTTTGGAAAAGTTCCAAAGCCTCTGAAGGTTCCCCAGACCTGACATAACCATCCACCACAATGCTCCACGAGATCACATTCCTCTCAGGCATCTCATCGAAAAGGACCCTCGCCTCGTCCATCCTCCCCTGCCTAGCATATCCATCGATCATCGAGTTCCAGCACACCAAATCCCTGTCAGGCATTTGATCAAACAACTCGCGCGCACGGTCTACACCTCCAGACCGCTTTCCATAGGCATCAATCATGGTGGCCCAGGAGAACGCGTCCCTATGCGGCATTTCATCGAACAGCTCCTGCGCCAGGGCCACCTCGCCACATCCAACGTACCCGGCCACCATGGAGTTCCACGAGACGAGGTCCTGTGCGCCGTCATCGAACACCTTGCGCCCGGAACGGAAATCCCCGGTCCTACAGTAGAAGCTGACCAGCGCGTTCCTCGTGAACAGATCGCGATCCATCCCCCTCCTCACGGCATCGGCGTGCACCGTTAGCCCGACCCCGTAGCCGCATGCCTTGAGCACGGCAGGGAAGGTGTAGGCGTCGGGGTCCACCGCGGCACGGCGCATGCGCGCGAAGTAGGTGAGGGCCTTGCGCGGGCTCGCGGAGGCGTGGAGGCGGATGAGGGTGTTCCAGGGGAAGGGGTTGCGGGAGGCGGGCCCCGGGAGGTGGGAAAAGACGGCGTCGGCGTGGGCGACCGCGGAGGCGGAGGCGAGGGCGAGGAGGAGAAGGTTGGAGAGACGTAGCGGGGAGGCGGCGAGGTGGCCGGAGGTGAGGAGGAGGGCGTGGCATTGGAGCTTGTGGGAGGCGGAGCAACAGGCACGGAGGCGGGAGAGGAGGATCGAGAGGGCGAGAGGAGGCGAAGACATTACAACTTTGAAATTCTGAAACGACCGACTGTTACACATGGAATTTAAGGTGGGCTTTACGGCCTTGGGCCAATTAATAACGAAAAATCATACACCCTTTAAATTTAGAAAAATCTGAATCTATTAATTTGGATAGGAGGGAGTACTTTATTTTTTACCGATTTATTAGACGGTTTATTAGACTGACATATAGTTTAATTAAAGAAATTTGATCATAAATTAGTCAACAAAATATAAACTATATGCCATACTCCCTCCGTCCCGGGCCTACGCGTATACCTAGATCGTTTATTTGATCAATAAAATATAAATTATTTAACACAAATGTTATAGCATTATAAAATATAGCATCTAAATTTTATAATAATATAATTTTTATGTTAAATAATTAATATTTTGTTGATCAAATTAATGACCTAAGATATACCTGTAGGCCCTTCAAAACCGGGACAGAGGGAGTAGTATCATTGGGACAAAATTGAATGTGAATTTAATGGTTATAATTTTATGATATATAATTCATAAATTATTTATCAAATCTATGGTCAAATATTTTACCAAACTAGGTGTCAGCCTAATAAACCGGTACGTGGAGAGAAGATTATGCATTGACGTATGGCAAGATGTGTAGTAAATTTTTTTAGTCCCACTCTGCTATTAGATCGCTTTATAACGAAAACTCTAGTACTCTGTCGAGACAATTAATTTGGAACATACGAGAATACCATTTGAGAAGAGGTTGAGAAGAGGAGGGCTCTTTAGCGTGCTCCTCCTCCTTCTCCGCATATGTGTTGGCAAATTATGCTTTATGAAATTGATTAATTTCGAGACTCTAGAACTTTCAATTCAAGTATAAATCTAACCCTAAACTAATGTTCTATTTATCGACAACTAATATAGACAAGACGGCAAACTATAAACTAAACATAAGCATAGGAAATATATCACATCATTATAAATATCCATTTATGTTATTATTTCATTGTTCTTAGACCTTAGGAGAGTAAGACAATGAAAGTGTTTCTTGTAGAAGACAATGTAGCAAAAGGGAACCAATTCACTTAGCTACTTTTGCAAAATAGTCATAAAATTAGTCCATATGTTTGCCACAGCATGGATTCAAATTGTATGGCCGATAAAACTATACTTAGTGTCTAATGGAAATATTATGTACTCATATTATTAATGTAACATGAAATTGTTATAATTAAAATCCTATTTTAATGCAAAAAAGGTAAAAAGGCTCACTATAAATAAGTATTTTACCAATCGCAAATAGGATCATGAGTAGCAAAATGGCATAGCAAAGGAAACTAGCTATAACATTTTAGACGATACAAATCGATTAAGACTTCAACGCGATTGAGCTATAAGAAATAGTTAACATGTATAAAAAGTGTTTTTCTGTTGATCATTTGCATTTAATAATAAAACACTCATTATTTTTAAATACATAGATTGAACACTTGGTCTACCCGTAGAAACATACGTGTATTGTGCTAGTACCTATTAATTTTTACACGCCTTAGGCCTATCCATGAATCTAATTTACATTGCTAGTTGTGCTTTTGGCCTTTAGATTGACACATAGATTGACTTTTTCCCAAGCTATCTCCAAGGATCGAGTTTCATTATCATCAAGATACCAAAATGGCGGTAAGACAGCATTCAGATGCAACATCATAAGAAAAGAGGTTCGCTATAGATTGCCGCTTCATAGCTAACACCCGAAAAGGTAAAATTTGCAAAAAATAAATATACATGACAAGATGAGAAAGAACTCGACATCACAAAGGGCCACCCGCCATCTTAGATCCAACAAACTTCATCACCTCACAAAGAAATATCCAGGTCACCATAAAAAACAGAAGACTCGGAACCTCCGCAGACATCGAAGTTCCTAGCTAGGCTGTCAGTCTTGATTTGTTCGTCTATCGTCTTCATTGTCATTGGGACTCCCATATACCAATAGTAGCTAGCATTTCTTTTTTGACCCAATAGCAAGATTGGGGAGAGCATCAGCTCTAGCTTGTAGTACACCTTTGAAAGTGCAATGGACGTCGCCTAGAGGGGGGTGAATAGGCTTTTAAAAATATTACGGTTTAGGCTCAAGTAAACGCGGAATAAAACTAACGTTTAATTTATTGAGCATAAAACCTAACCACTAGGTTCACCTAAGTGAACCAACAACCTATGCTAAGCAATACAAGCAACAAGGTGATAGCAAGATATAAATACTTCAAGCACAATGGCTATCACAAAGTAAAGTGCATAAGTAAAGGGCTCGGTTGAGAGATAACCGATAGACGCGGAGACGAAGATCTGTTTCCCGAAGTTCACTTCCAAAGAAGATATGTCTCCGTTGGAGAGGTGCGATGGGGGCAATGCTCTCCGAACGCCACAAATGGATCACCTCGAGGTGTGGTGGCTCAGTGCTCACCCAATGCCACACAAGGCCTCACCCCGGATGCAGAAGCACGCAACTCACCGACGCCACAAAAGGCTCACCCTATTCTCCCGAGTGCGCACCACAAAAGGCGGGCACTCGCTCCACTATGGTACGCTTGAGGACGGTCACCGAACCCGTACAAGATTGGGGCTAACTCCACAACTCAATTGGAGGCTCCCAATAAAAAATCCACAAAAGGCTATAGTGCCACAAAAGGCCAACAAAGCCACAAAAGGTCAACAAGACCACAAAAGGTCAACAATCCAACCACACAACCGTCTAGGGTTTCAAGAACCCAAGAGTAACAAGCCCACAAGCTTGTACTCACCGAATCTTCGAGGAGAACTCAAACCTATGCAACAAATGCAAGGGCAAGTCCTTCACTCCCAAATTCCAACAAAGCTACAAAAGCTATTAGGGGAATAAGGGAGGAAGAACACAAGAGGAGAACACAAAACTCTCCAAGGTCTAGATCCCAATGATGTAGGGTTCGCAGGATAGAAAACAAAAAAAATCCTACGATAGGAACAACTAAGTACCAAGATCTATCTACTAGATACAAGCAACGGGTGGATATACATCCATAGAATACATACCCTCGAAGATCGAATAGTGTTAACGAGGTTGTACTCGTGGATGATGTAGACGAACGCTTGCCGATCTCAAGATCGTGATGAAGTCCATCTGGTCCAGCCGGTCCAGCACCATCAAGTCTAGCATCGCAAAGCAGTGGTGCATCCGTGATCGCACACACATCCGGGTACCCCAACAACCTCCGCGCCCTCGCTCCAGCGAAGCAGCGGAAGCAACAAATCCTTCTATAAAAAGCCAACGAGAACATGTATCTCGCTGATCCAAGACCATGGGGAAATTCTAAAGGGGGAGAGAGATCCTTCGTGAGGAGGTGTGAGTGAGAGAGAGAGGGAGAGAGGGATAGGGGCTCCTTTTATAGGAGGAGGGGGGCACCCCAAGGGGTGTGGCCGGCGGCCATGGTGGCTGACCCCACCCCTTCCTCCATTATGTGGGTGGAGCTCCCACTCAAAATTAGCCCCTTCATTTCTCCACTCAAAATCCCACTCAAAAATCCCATTAAATTTCCACCAAATTTAATGCAACGTCTCTGTAAATAAAACTCCTTTTATTTATTCAGAATTTTATCAATTAATTTAATGGATAAACATTCACATATAACCCCTTTCTAGTATTTCATTCACATGCAGAAACACTTTCAGCAATTTCACCCGAAATAGTTTTGGTGTCTAGTGAAATAAATTCTTGCACTTTCTTTTTCTTTCTCTGGCATATCATTTGCTCCGTCCCTTAAGTGCGTCACCCTACGGTTCGCGAATAATGTAGACATGATCGAGACCCCTCTCCGATCAATAATCAGCAGCGGGACCTGGAGATCCGTATTGACTCTCACATATTCAACGATTATTTTCTTGTGATCGTGAGAACCTTTTACGCTAGTATCTTAATCCCTTTGTCTCACGATATATTACATGTTCGAGATTCGATCATCGGTATCTCAATACCTAGTTTGATCTCTTTACTGACATGTACTCTTTTCTTGTTCTCGTGATATAACATTCTAGTGATCAAATCACTTGCTTGCAAGCTAATCAATGTGATATCACCGAGAGGGCCCAGAGCATATCTATCCGTCATCGGGATGAACAAATTCCACTCTCGATCCATGGGCCTTAACATAACACTTTAGTAGTACTGAACCCATCTTTATAATCACCCTGTTACGGTGTGACGTTTGATGTTATCAAGATACTCTTCCGGTGTTAGTGATTGACATGATCTCATGGTCTAAGGATTAGGATTACTTCGTATGATGTTATAGCAATATAAACACAATGAATTTGATCGTAATGCTATACTTTGGATGAATGTTCATCAACCATTCCAATAATGTTGTGACCTCGTTATTAACAACATCCAATGTCCATGATCAGGAAACCTTTGATCATCTTGTTAATCAACGAGCTAGTTTATAAGAGAGACATAACTAGGAACTTCATTTTTGTTTATTAAATGCACATGTATTAACGTTTCCGTATTAATACAATTATTGCATGGAAAATAAACATTTATCATAAATAAGGAATACGATTATAACCACTTTATTATTGCCTCTTGGGCATATTCCCTTCGGTCTCCCACTTGCACTAGAGACAATAAACTAGTTTAAAAACTTTGCGTATTGAACACCTATGGCTTTCCGGTGTTCCATATACGTGATTGCAAGTGGTTAACATAATCTATGGATCTGACGCTTTCAGGTCCGTGTGTATTTGCATGTCTTTGCGTCTTCACGCATCACTGATTCTCCAATGAGATAGCATTGCATAAATTTTGTCTTTTGGTGAGACCTTTAGTTCCTTGGGGTTAAATCATGTCGATACTATTGGTGTACAATATATATTTAGTGTTAGCCCGTTGCGAACCACACCTTAGTTTGATAACAAACTACTTGACACAAATGTCCTCCTTTGCTGCTACTATAGCAGTCATATACTTAGCCTTTTGTTGTAGTATCCGTCATAATGTATTAACTCTGGAATTCATCCAAATCCATCATGGAAACTCCTTTCCATTTTATTGTGTCACCCATAGTTTAAATTAGATGAACTTAATTTATATCTTGTGATAAAACTAATATCAATGTAACGCTTTACAATGAACTATTTGTAACTTATACAAATGGAATATATTATTAATTCTTCCAAAAGATTATAAGAATATCCTTACTATCGTCCAATGATCATTTTATGAATCATTCTGGTATATGCTCATAACACTTAGAGCATAGAACATATCTGTATGTGTATATATCATGGTATGATTGATTAAACCATTCTTTTGATTTCACTCATCAAGTGTCAAAGCACTTGAATCTTGTTTTACTTATCAAGTGTCGATACACTTGAATCTTGATTCAATTCTTTTCCATGCGAAAATATCCTTTTCTCGATGTTTCTATATTGAACCTCTTCAATATCTCATATATGTACGTTTGGCACAACTATATTAGCGTCATAGTCTATCCATGGAGACATTCATGCTAAATATTCGAGTTTTGCCTAAGTCATTCATCGAAATGAAATTCTTAACCTTTGTTAATAAAAGATACATCATTTCCAATCAACAAGATGTCCTCCACATAATGTATTAGAAATATGTCTCAGTGTTCCCACTTAATTTCTTGCAAATGCAAGCATCTTCATCATCTCCTGATGAAAAATTCCTTTAACAGTTTCGTCGCGGTGAAGATTCTAACTCCGTGATGCTTACTTCAACCATTGAAGTTTGCATGCCCCTCTTTAGCATCCTTTGAATTAACAAAACCCTTTTAATCGTGTCATGTACACGTCCTAGGTAACTATTATATTAGAAGAACTTTGTTTTGTTTTTTCATCTACCATATACCAAATTATATATAGTGGTTGCTACTTTAATCCGCCTAGACTAAATATCGCTATGAAAGATCATATCTTGTCATAGTCAACTCCGTGAGCATTGTCGTAAAATACTTTATGATATGTCAACTATTTCATAGATGTGAAACATCCATGTCTGTTTTTTTATAGATCCAAATACGACCGATAGGTTTTTACACCTTTCCGGAAGGTCTTCCAAGTTCAAAACTTGATTTCTCGTGTATGGAACTATCACGGATTTTATGGCTTCAAGCCATTTGATGGATTCAGGATCCATCATGACTTCTTTGCATGTAGTCGGTTCATCATTGTCAAACAACAATGATTTACTCTAAAATTTTAGCATTTGATTGTTTTATCCGACCTACTTGGTTAAATAGGAACTTAGACTTCTGTGACCACAACCTTTGAGGCACGTGATCCATGAGCATTATGGCTGCCTCCGAAACATTTTCCGGCGCTGTGCAACTCAGCACATATAGCTAAGGTTCGTTAACCTTATCAAAGTTCTATTGTCCTCCCACTTAACTTTTTATGAAAAATTTCTTTTTCAAGAAACTTCACGTTTCAAGCGACAAACCCTTTTGTCATCAGTGTTATGGAGGAATACCCAATGGTTATTCGAAACAACCTACAAAGACATGCTCATCCGACTTTGGTTGTAAACATCTAACTTATGCTTAGCATACCAAAATTTAAGAAATGAGAATTTGGGTTTTACCCCAAACCATAACTTACATGGTGTCATTTCAACGGATCAAGATAGAGCTCTTTTCAGTGTAAAAGCAGTAGTCTCAAAAGCTTTTAATCTTTTAAAACATAATGATAGTTTTATAAATAACATCTTTGATCCAACCATGTCAAACAAGGTTTCATTACAAATCTCAAACACTCCATATTCCTATGGTGTTTCGGGAGATGTAAATCTAGGTGTTTTGCTAAACTTGCAACTCAAATAAATCCTTTTATGATAAAATCATAAATCATTTATTTTCTTGTTACACTTGTAACTCAAATAAATCCCTTTATGATAAAATCATAAATCATTTATTTTCTTGTTACAAAGATTTTCCACTTCATCTTGAAAGTCTTTGAACGTTTTGAAATATTTCATACTTCTTTATCATTAAGTGAATATTCACTCAAATTTCCGGAGAAAGCATATGAAGTTGAAATCCATCGCTTACGACTACACATAATGGACTACATACATCGATATGTATAAATTCCAATAATTTAGTCGATCGTTCTTCTTTGGCCTTTGAACGAAGTTTCAATTATCCTGAGGAAAGTCTCACAAGCGTCATTTGATCAAATCAAAGACTCCAAAAATCCATAAAATGGAGTTTCTTCATGTTTTATTTCCAATATAATTTAAACAGCGATGTCACTTCGTAAGTGATCTTCCAATCATTTGTCTTGCCACATTTTAGCATTAGTTTTATGGATGTGATTTATCCAACTAGATTTGTAAATCATCCATCGTATATGGAATACGATGATTATTTGAACAATCTTTGTTCTCATAATATCTGATTTAAATAACTATTATTAAAACAAATCTTGAAGGCAGGCTTTGATGTCAACGAGAAATACAAACAACGGCTTGCTTGTTTTCGATGATCATCATCACATACTCTCTTGCTAGTTACTTAGGCCATTGTAGTTCATAAATTGCGTTGTTCTGTATGAAATTTCATACCATCCAATTCAGTATCCAATAGCCAAGAACCACATTGTTTAACAAGCAAAGAATACAACCATAACATGTATATCATCTATATACCTAAACTGGATATTTCCAGTCTTTTCTTTTCTGCCAAATATATTTTATAGATTCT
Source organism: Avena longiglumis (assembly GCA_030063025.1). Classification (NCBI taxonomy): domain Eukaryota; kingdom Viridiplantae; phylum Streptophyta; class Magnoliopsida; order Poales; family Poaceae; genus Avena; species Avena longiglumis. Next base: position 93,055,819 of record CP125973.1, on the reverse strand, counting down.
CTTTCAGCATTTCCTTTTCCTTTTTAAAATAATTTATCAACATCAACAGTGGTGCCATATACATGACACATAGTCCAAAGCATGTATATTCAAATGCTAATACCTTTGGACTTGCACTTTGAAGTAGATCACCATCATCAAATGATCGGCATTCTTTCAAAATCCATTCTTTAGTAATTTTTTAGTGTAGTAAACACTTTACATACATCTTCTATTCATCCTTATCATGATGACTTTCATGATCAAGCTAATGTAGCTTATAAAGGCGAATCATGAGTTTAACATTACTTTCCAAAACCCTTTTGGATGATTAGGATGTCTAGCATCTCCAACCTTTGCAAATTCTCATCCAATATGATAACATATATTATACTCTATCATACTGCAACCAAAATATTCTTTCAGATATAGTTATATCTGCCACACATGATGGTTTCTGAAACAATTCTTTCAGCTCCTAGATAAACTTGATATTGAAACCAATCAAGAATCATGGAGGCAAACATGATACTTTAGATACTAACACTGGAATTGTCACTCTCGATTTAATACTAATTATTAAACTTCACGGAGTAAACAGAGTTTGCTGAAAGTTTGCAATAGGACTTTAAACTTTAGATTGACACTCAACACATTACGATACCAGCTCGTAAAGTAAATATCCAGAATTCTATAGTTCTATTATCTCAATTACAACTAATCATAAGGTGGTGAACGAATTCCAATGACTATAACAATTATGCAAATTCACCTTGATTTAATTTATGATAAATTGAGTTCTACTAATTTGTCACATCCCAAGATTTTCCAAATCTTGTAATGTGAAAATAAATTAATAAAATAAAAATTTTGTTTAAATTTCAGAGCCAGAAGAAAATTTTGAATTCAATTGGAACTCCAAACCCATTTGAAATAAATAAAACCTAAAGGGATTTAAAAAGATAAACATTTTAGATAAAGGAAAATAAAATATTTTTGGAAATACTATTCTCGATCTTTTAATAAAATATTTGGTATTCAAAAGAAAAGATGGATTTATAAATAAAGATTATTTTATAAAGCCAAATTAAACCTTGGACAAGCTTTGGATTTAAAACATTTTGTTTGAATAAAAATAGCAAAAGTTGATTTAAATAAATTAATAAGAATTTAATATCCAACTTTATTTAAATAAAAGGTTTTACTAATTTAATTGAAACATCAAAACTTATTAAAATATTTAAAATAAGTTTTCCCGAATATTTTATATTCATAATTAAAACCTACTAAAGTGTTTTGGCTTTATTTTAGATTTTAAAATAATTATCTCAATAAAACAAATCCTATTTGATTTAATAACTGAGACCCACTTATTTAATTGTAAATGGACCATAAATAAAAGGTTATTTTATTTTAAACAAGCTTTCCAAATATTCTTTGTTTTCAAATAAAACCTACTGAATTGGTTTTGAAATTTTTTGGATTTTAAATGAAGATTATATTAATTAAAACAAACCCTATTTTATTAAAATAACTAATGATCCATTTATTTAATTAATAAATGGAACCTAAAAGGATTTAAAATAATATTTTATTTTAGAATGTGAATTATGATGTTAAACAGAACCAAAAACTCATTATAATAGTTTTAATGGTTTGAATTGATTTGAACCTTGTTTGTTTGTTTGAAATTCAAAACAAAAAAATAGAATTAGAAAAGGAAAAGGAATCGATGAAAAAATAGGAAATGGCCAACCCAACCTGTGCAGCCCAATAGGCCCAAAGACCAGCCATCACCTCAAGAAAACGGTTCACACCCACTCAATGACCACAGCAGAGTATGACAGTGGACCTCCTCCTCGTTTTCTTTCCCCACTGACAGGTAGACCCACCTCCATTGTTCTTCCTCCCCGCCCACGCGACTCCTTCTTCCTCCCTTGACCACCGTTACCTGCTGTGATTCCGCGCGATCAATTCGCCATAACACCGCGCCTTTACCTCGCTTTGACTGTGCTCGTTAAAACCCCAGCGTCTTCCCCCTCCTTTTCCCTGCACCACTCCTCTCTCGCCTAGGTCAGAGCCAATCACTCTGCACCGCTTCTCCGACGAGCTTCTATCTCCGATTCCGCCAACACCGCAACGCCCGAGCCTCCCGACCTAGCACACCTCCTCCACTCGACGCCTCCCATACCTCCATTCATCCGCAAGGCCCCCCGAACGTCGCCTTCAAGCTTCAAGCACCGCCGTGTCTGATTCTTCTCCGACGAGCCCCACAGGTAGAATCCGACCGCCCCGCGCCCTCTCGATCACGCACACAGCTCTGCCTTGATCTTACGCTCCTAACTGTGCCCTCGTTTTGCATCGGGGTGAACCACAGAGTCGACTTCGACCACGACCACGCGCAACCGACGCCAGCAGGAACTCCGGCGAGCAATTGCCGCAGTACCCGAGCTCCCCTTGTCAAGCCAACAGCACGACGAGCGTCACCACGACCCTGCGATCTCGGTGAGCCTTCTCCTCTTCCTTGCGTCTGAATCACCGGACCACCACTCGAAGGCCGCTAGAGTGCCGCCGTAGCCACTTTAGGTCAAATTCCAAGACTGCTCAATCCATTTAGCGGCCACGATTAGATCACTTATCGTCGAAGGGGTATGTCCTCGGGGCCACTCGATCTAACTAGATCCAACGCCCCACAGCCGCGATCCAACCGAAACGGTATGGACCAATAGGAACACGACGCGTGGCCAAGTGTAAAACTAAAAACAGATTTGAATCTGATTTAATTGCAAACTTCAAACCCTTGTAACTTTCAAACCACACGTCCAAAAATTATAAATTTTATGTCGTTGGATTCAGGAGAACAAGCCCTAGCCAACTGTGGAATTAGTTTAGCTAATAGTATCTGTTAGTTTGCTTAAAATTGCAAAAACTTTTGTATGCTTGTTTAGAGTATAAAAATTTTTTAAATTCGAATTTAGGGTTAAAACCTTTGCAAGATGGATTTATGTGACCTTACTGACCCTAGGAACCAACCCATTGTTTTGAAAATGAAATTAGAAAAATTTAGAATGGATTAATTGAATTAGTCTATTTAAATAAAGATAAGGGTTTTATTATGAAAAAGATTTTTGGAATAAAAACCTTGGGAAAATATTTGGATTCAAAGCTACTGAACCAAAACACTAAGACTTGAGAGTTAGAAACTTTTGGTGAGAAACTTAAAGATTTTTGATTTAATAAAACCATTTTTCCACCATATAAATATTGAGTGGAATTTTAATATAGTTTTTGGGCAAAACCCTCTAACCAAAGACTTTGCCATTTTGGTAAATGACCAATGTGGACTTTACAAAGTTATAAACCTAGTGGAGACCATCCTTACAATAGAACCACCCTTTGCATACTTATGCATGACTTAGATTCCATTACTTGTGTGTGTGTGGAATGTTGGTTTGGAATGCTACTTGATACCATGCTTGTTTGATTGATTGTAGTGAAATTAGCAAAAGTAAGAGACTAACAAGATCAAGGAGTAAACTCTCATTCCCTACCAAAAGGCAAGTGACACTATCATTTAAAGTCCTACTATTTTCATTATACTTAGTGGATTATGAAAACATGCATGAAAAGACATTTTATACTTATGCTATGCTAAAATCCTAATAGGATTCCCTATACACTCCTTAGTGAAAATATTGAAGTTGTACATGCTTAGCCATGCTATATTTTGAAAAGAGATACATGTTGAGATTTTACAAAGGTTGAGAAAAGAACTTATGTTTTACATAATAAAACAAGGACTCAATGAACCACCTAGGTGGTGGACACTTTAAGTTTTGGAGAGGGTGGCAACAAAGGAACCATGTCTATGGGATTCACTTTGTGTTGTGCTCCAAGATAAAACCACCTAGGAAACTTAGAGATTGAACATGTTTCTCCAATTGTGGCTTTCGTGTACAACCACATGCTATTATGGCTCTGGCTTAGTCAACTACATTAGGAAGATCCATACATTGTCTTTAGTTACCGGACATGGGGATCTGGAATGCTTCATGGGGACTGAAGACAAGCTAGCAATGATGTATGGGAGGACCTTTTGGAAAGACTTCACACTCTCAGTCTGCCGGTACTCCATCTTGGTGAGCACTAATCCAGTAGGCCACTGGTGGCAACAAGATGGGATTGTGTCATGTGGGTAAAGTGTACTCCTTCTGCAGAAGTTAATAAAATCTAAGTACTTAGCCGTGTCCCCGGTTATGGACAATACTGAGCAACTAAAGTTTGAACTATGGGAGATCTCGACATTCTAACTTCTAATATAAAAACTTGATGCACTTGGGGGTACCAAGGAAATCAAAGAGATTTTGTTAAGCTTGTTGCACTTGGGGTTACCAAGGTGCTCAAGAGCATGAAGTACTTGGGGTTACCAAGGAACTCATGAGTTTTGATAAAACTTGTTGCACTTGGGGTTACCAAGTGGCTCAAGAGATTTTGACAAGGACTTGAACACTTGAGTTTCTACCAAGGAGTTCAAGGAACTTGGAACAGAAATTTAACAAAGGACTTAAAACCCTTTTTGAAAAGATAAGATAAAATATTGCTTTATGCAAATAAGCCTTAAACTCTACTTAGCCAAATATGCATGTATTGATAGGATCCACTCTTATTATACATAGAAGTGAAGCTTGCCAATACAATTCAAAATGTATTGACCCTTGTGGCTGTAACTTGTAATGTTGCAGGTTGATTGTTTTAAAATGAAGATTGTTTGATTGACTAGGATTACAAAGTCTACAACCAACATCTGCCTGTGGCACTATGAAGATGAAGGACTCATGACTATAGTTATTCCGCTGCAATGTATTGTAATAGCCAAATGAGCTATGTTTGATGTAATAAACTTTGTTATTTCTGGTTATAAATTTATATTATGACCTTTGTATCTTGATATTACATCTTAACTGTGGATGCTAGCTAATGATCCAGGGACTAGCATTGTAAAACACAGGAGGAATCTACCTTACCAGGTTGGGACCTCTACAGATGGTATCAGAGCATTGTGTTGCTTGTAGGATTTGTAAACCTAGGATTGGACAAAACCCTTAGAAAAATAGGAGTTACATTTTGATCCAAAACATATTTACAAAAACACTTGTAACCTCTCTCCTTAACCATTTTGGGTTTCAACTCTACATCCCTTCTACTTCAACTTGATAGAAGAACCTACCCAATGACCAAGGACTACACCATGTGCAAAGGACTTCTTCAACTTCTTCAACTCTAATGACTTCAACATCTTCAGCCTCTTCACCAAGGACTTCCAACTTGGATATCACTAAGGACCACAAGTGAAACAAGGAAAATCTTACTCAAGATTTAGAGACTGAGGGAATGCAAAATAAGAAGGAACCATCAACAACTTTGAAGTGTTGTAACCAAGAGTTTGTCTCAAGGAAGCCATGATCTCATGCAAAGGGAAGAAAGATCACAAGTGAACCATATAGATGGACCACCATAATTTAGTTAAGACAAAACACACTTATGTGGTGTAGCAAAAGTATTTTGTTGCCTAAGTATGTGCTTGAACCTTGTATGAGTGAAAAGTTTGGTTTGTGATTGCATGCACATTGCTTGTGTGAATTGTGATGTGTGTGATTAGAAATATTTCCTTAGAAATATCTTGCCCATTCTAATCTTCCTTCAACCCAAACAGATGACTACTCCAAAGGACTCCAACATCAAGGTTGATGACACCAACACCAACCAAGCTCACAGCATGAGAGAGCTCATAGCAACCCAACATCAGTTGAACCAACTGACAGCTCAGTTCCTAGCCAACAATAGTGATAAAGATCCATCACTGCAAAAGTTTTTGGAGGAACAATCCCAACTAATGCTTAAGGTGACTAATCAAATGATTAGCATGGAATAAAGCTATCCTAGAAGAGTGTATGATAACAAGTATGACAAGAATGTTATTCTAGATGGAGCCCCAGCTTGCATTATTTGTGGAGACAAGGATCATACTTCCACGGAGCATGAAGGACAATACCCCAATTGTGAAGAAGACCATCCTGTTGGACAATGCCCCACCTCTCAAGCTACATGTTACCTTTGTGAAGGAAGTGATCATACTCCTGTCCTATGTCCCATCTATGCCATGGTAGAACAAAGGAAACAAGAAGGATCCAAGTCTACCAAAGGAAAAGGACCACTCATACCTCCAAACAAGACAACCCAATTCAAAGGATCAAAGAAAATCAAGAAGCCCAAGCAAGACATGAGCCTTGCACAATGTCGTAAATGTAAGGAAATGGGACACTACTCCAGTGGATGCCCAGAGAACAAGAAGAATAAAGAGATTGACCAAGTGTGGTGCAACAACTGCAAAGAACTAGACCACTATGTAGCAACTTGCCCGCAAGAGCCACGTAAAGAACTCAAGGACATTCATTGCTTCAACTGCAAGAACCCAGGACACTATGCGAGCAACTGTCCAGAAAGAATGAGGAACAAGTTGAACAAGCCTATGGAGAAGCTCAATCTTGGCCCATGAGCTTCAGGAGTCAAGAATGGAAACCAAGGACTCAATGCAAATGTTTACTTAGAGAAAGTATTTCTCATGATCCCAAGAAGGACAATGTGTAATTTTTGTTTGAAAATTTTTAAGGGTGGTAGTACCCTAGTTGTTTTAAACATGCTTGAAACCCTAGCCTCCACAAATCTCGGGACGAGATTTATTTTAAGGGTGGTAGCCTGTCACATCCCAAGATTTTCCAAATCTTGTAATGTGAAAATAAATTAATAAAATAAAAATTTTGTTTAAATTTCAGAGCCAGAAGAAAATTTTGAATTCAATTGGAACTCCAAACCCATTTGAAATAAATAAAACCTAAAGGGATTTAAAAAGATAAACATTTTAGATAAAGGAAAATAAAATATTTTTGGAAATACTATTCTCGATCTTTTAATAAAATATTTGGTATTCAAAAGAAAAGATGGATTTATAAATAAAGATTATTTTATAAAGCCAAATTAAACCTTGGACAAGCTTTGGATTTAAAACATTTTGTTTTGAATAAAAATAGCAAAAGTTGATTTAAATAAATTAATAAGAATTTAATATCCAACTTTATTTAAATAAAAGGTTTTACTAATTTAATTGAAACATCAAAACTTATTAAAATATTTAAAATAAGTTTTCCCGAATATTTTATATTCATAATTAAAACCTACTAAAGTGTTTTGGCTTTATTTTAGATTTTAAAATAATTATCTCAATAAAACAAATCCTATTTGATTTAATAACTGAGACCCACTTATTTAATTGTAAATGGACCATAAATAAAAGGTTATTTTATTTTAAACAAGCTTTCCAAATATTCTTTGTTTTCAAATAAAACCTACTGAATTGGTTTTGAAATTTTTTGGATTTTAAATGAAGATTATATTAATTAAAACAAACCCTATTTTATTAAAATAACTAATGATCCATTTATTTAATTAATAAATGGAACCTAAAAGGATTTAAAATAATATTTTATTTTAGAATGTGAATTATGATGTTAAACAGAACCAAAAACTCATTATAATAGTTTTAATGGTTTGAATTGATTTGAACCTTGTTTGTTTGTTTGAAATTCAAAACAAAAAAATAGAATTAGAAAAGGAAAAAGGAATCAGACAGAAAAAAATAGGAAATGGCCAACCCAACCCAGGCAGCCCAATAGGCCCAGCACTAGCCCAGTTTCATCACCCCGCAAGAAAACGGTTCACACCCACTAACAGACCCGCGCAGAGTATGACAGGTGGACCTCCTCCTCGTTTTCTTTCCCCACTGACAGGTAGACCCACCTCCATTGTTCTTCCTCCCCGCCCACGCGACTCCTTCTTCCTCCCTTGACCACCGTTACCTAATGTGATTCCGCGCGATCAATTCGCCATAACACCGCGCCTTTACCTCGCTTTGACTGTGCTCGTTAAAACCCCAGCGTCTTCCCCCTCCTTTTCCCCCAGACCACTCCCTCTCTCTGCCCCTAGACTGTCGCCAATCACTCCTGCACCGCCGCTTCTCCGACGAGCTTCTATCTCCGACTCCGGCCAACACCGCAACGCCCGAGCCTCCCCGACCTAGCACACACCTCCTCCACTCTCAGACGCTTCTCCCAATACCCTCCATTCATCCGCGGGCGTCCCTGAACGTCGCCTTCGTCAAGCTTCAAGAACCGCCGTGTCTGATTCTTCTCCGACGAGCCCCACAGGTAGAATCCGACCGCCCCGCGCCCCCTCGATCACGCACACAGCTCTACCTTGATCTTACGCTCCTAACTGTGCCCTCGTTTTGCATAGGGGTGAACCACAGAGTCGACTTCGACCACGACCACGCGCAACCGACGCCAGCAGGAACTCCGGCGAGCAATTGCCGCAATACCCGAGCTCCCCTTGTCAAGCCAACAGCACGACGAGCGTCACCATGATCCTGCGATCTCGGTGAGCCTTCTCCTCTTCTTCCTTGCGTCCTGAATCACCGGCGACCACCCCGCCTAAGCGCTGCCGCCAGAGCGCCGCCGTCAGCGCCGCCCACTTTAGGTCAAATTCGCGATGCTTCAATCCAGTTTAGCCACGATTAGATCACTTATCGTCGAAGGGGTATGTCCTCGGGGCCACTCGATCTAACTAGATCCAATGCCCCACAGCCGCGATCCAACCGAAACGGTATGGACCAATAGGAACACGATGCGTGGCCAGGTGTAAAACTAAAAACAGATTTGAATCTGATTTAATTGCAAACTTCAAACCCTTGTAACTTTCAAACCACACGTCCAAAAATTATAAATTTTATGTCGTTGGATCCAGGAGAACAAGCCCTAGCCAACTGTGGAATTAGTTTAGCTAATAGTATCTGTTAGTTTGCTTAAAATTGCAGAAACTTTTGTATGCTTGTTTAGAGTATAAAAATTGTTTAAATTCGAATTTAGGGTTAAAACCTTTGCAAGATGGATTTATGTGACCTTACTGACCCTAGGAACCAACCCATTGTTTTGAAAATGAAATTAGAAAAATTTAGAATGGATTAATTGAATTAGTCTATTTAAATAAAGATAAGGGTTTTATTATGAAAAAGATTTTTGGAATAAAAACCTTGGGAAAATATTTGGATTCAAAGCTACTGAACCAAAACACCAAGACTTGAGAGTTAGAAACTTTTGGTGAGAAACTTAAAGATTTTTGATTTAATAAAACCATTTTTCCACCATATAAATATTGAGTGGAATTTTAAAATAGTTTTTGGGCAAAACCCTCTAACCAAAGACTTTGCCATTTTGGTAAATGATCAATGTGGACTTTACAAAGTTATAAACCTAGTGGAGACCATCCTTACAATAGAACCACCCTTTGCATACTTATGCATGACTTAGATTCCATTACTTGTGTGTGTGTGGAATGTTGGTTTGGAATGCTACTTGATACCATGCTTGTTTGATTGATTGTAGTGAAATTAGAAAAAGTAAGAGACTAACAAGATCAAGGAGTAAACTCTCATTCCCTACCAAAAGGCAAGTGACACTATCATTTAAAGTCCTACTATTTTCATTATACTTAGTGGATTATGAAAACATGCATGAAAAGACATTTTATACTTATGCTATGCTAAAAATCCTAATAGGATTCCCTATACACTCCTTAGTGAAAATATTGAAGTTGTACATGCTTAGCCATGCTATATTTTGAAAAGAGATACATGTTGAGATTTTACAAAGGTTGAGAAAAGAACTTATGTTTTACATAATAAAACAAGGACTCAATGAACCACCTAGGTGGTGGACACTTTAAGTTTTGGAGAGGGTGGCAACAAAAGGAACCATGTCTATGGGATTCACTTTGTGTTGTGCTCCAAGAGAAAACCACCTAGGAAACTTAGAGATTAAACATGTTTCTCCAATTGTGGCTTTCGTGTACAACCACATGCTATTATGGCTCTGGCTTAGTCAACTACATTAGGAAGACCCATACATTGTCTTTAGTTACCGGACATGGGGATCTGGAATGCTTCATGGGGGCTGAAGACAATCTAGCAATGATGTATGGGAGAACCTTTTGGAAAGACTTTGTCACACTCTCAGTCTGTAGTACTCCATCTTGGTGAGCACTAATCCAGTAGGGGCCCTGGTGGCAACAAGATGGGATTGTGTCATGTGGGTAAAGTGTACTCCTTCTGCAGAAGTTAATAAAATCTAAGTACTTAGCCGTGTCCCCGGTTATGGACAATACTGAGCAACTAAAGTTTGAACTATGGGAGATCTCGACATTCTAACTTCTAATATAAAAACTTGATGCACTTGGGGGTACCAAGGAAATCAAAGAGATTTTGTTAAGCTTGTTGCACTTGGGGTTACCAAGGTGCTCAAGAGCATGAAGTACTTGGGGTTACCAAGGAACTCATGAGTTTTGATAAAACTTGTTGCACTTGGGGTTACCAAGTGGCTCAAGAGATTTTGACAAGGACTTGAACACTTGAGTTTCTACCAAGGAGTTCAAGGAACTTGGAACAGAAATTTAACAAAGGACTTAAAACCCTTTTTGAAAAGATAAGATAAAATATTGCTTTATGCAAATAAGCCTTAAACTCTACTTAGCCAAATATGCATGTATTGATAGGATCCACTCTTATTATACATAGAAGTGAAGCTTGCCAATACAATTCAAAATGTATTGACCCTTGTGGCTGTAACTTGTAATGTTGCAGGTTGATTGTTTTAAAATGAAGATTGTTTGATTGACTAGGATTACAAAGTCTACAACCAACATCTGCCTGTGGCACTATGAAGATGAAGGACTCATGACTATAGTTATTCCGCTGCAATGTATTGTAATAGCCAAATGAGCTATGTTTGATGTAATAAACTTTGTTATTTCTGGTTATAAATTTATATTATGACCTTTGTATCTTGATATTACATCTTAACTGTGGATGCTAGCTAATGATCCAGGGACTAGCATTGTAAAACACAGGAGGAATCTACCTTACCAGGTTGGGACCTCTACATAATCCAAATTAGAAATAAACTCCCACTCAAAAACGACATCCCTCGTGTGTTTTTGGTGATTACATGAACCAAATCCACTACACCAAGTCCGATCATCACGTGAGTCAGTGTAGCTTCAAAGGCGAGCATCCATATGGTCATTATATCAAAAAATATGAATCATGCTTAACCTTTCGGTCCGTGTTTCGAGGCCATGTATGTACATGCTAGGCTCGCCAAGTAAGAACCTTAGTATTCGTGTGTGTAAAACTGTCTTACATGCGAGATATGCTCGTGGATTCAAGTAAACCCGATCATCACGTGATGTATTGAAGCGACGAAACATTTTCGGTGCATACTTAAGGAAGAACACATTTTTATCTTGATATCTAAATGAGAGATCATCTTATTATGCTAATAAAACGTCAAACAAGCAATATAAGATGCAACAAACATCACATGTTAATAAGTGGAATGATATGGTTCTTGCACTTGATCTCCATCATGTGCATCGTCGTATGATCCTCATCATTCCTTTATGTGTAAGACCAAGGTCTATGGAACTTCCACGTTATGTGTGTTGTAAGAGTATCGACTTATACTTTTACTTACAACATCATCATATCATGACACTAGCCCAACAACAATCTAAACTAGACGCCTCTAATTTATCTATTGCAAGTTTTACGTGGCTTAGGGCTTTTGAAGATAGAACCGTTCTTACCTACGAACATGAACCACAACGAGGATAACCAAATTGTTGACAACTTGTTGCAAATTAGATATTGACTATAGTAGGCGAGATAGACACTCACTAGCCACTTATATAAAACTAGTTGCATATCAAACGTGGAACAGGTCTCATGTGCGAGGACATGTAAAGTTTGTCTGGGCCGCTTCATCCCACTATACCACCAATATCCAAAGTACAACTAAGAAGCAATAACATGATCATCATCGCCCACATATACATATGTGTACTACACGTGCAAAGCATCTACGCATAGATCCGGCTCTGATACCACTGTAAGGTTCGCAGCATAGAAAACAAAAAAATTCCTACAATGGGAACAACTAAGTACCAAGATCTATCTAGTAGATACAAGCAATGGGTGGATATACATCCATATAATACATACCCTTGAAGACCGAATAGCATTAACAAGGTTGTACTCGTGGATGATGTAGATGAACGCTTGCCGATCTCAAGACCATGATGAAGTCCATCTGGTCCAGCCGGTCCAGCACCATCAAGTCCAGCACCATAAAGCAGTGGTGCATCCGTGATCGCACACACGTCCGGGTACCACGAAACCTCTCGCCTTGCTCCGTGAGCAGCGGAAGCAACAAATCCTTCCAGAAAAATCCACCGGGAACATGTATCTCGCTGATCCGAGACCATGGGGAAATTCTAAAGGGGGGAGAGAGATCCTTCGCGAGGAGGTGTGAGTCAGAGAGAGGGAGAGGGGGTCCTTTTATAGGAGGAGGGGCACCCCAAGGGGTGTATCCGGCAGCCATGGTGGCTGCCCCCACCCCTTCCTCCATTATGTGGGTGGGGCTCCCACTCAAAATTATCCCCTTCATTTCTCCACTCAAAATCCCACTCAAAAATCCCATTAAATTTCCACCAAATTTAATGCAATCTCTCTTTAAATAAAACTCCTTTTATTTATTCAGAATTTTGTCAATTACTATAATGGACAAACATTCACATATAACCCCTTTCTAGTATTTCATTTCACATGCAGAAACACTTTCAGCAATTTCACCCGAAACAGTTTCGGTGTTTAGTGAAATAAATTCCTGCGCTTTCTTTTCTTTCTCTGGCATATCATTTGCTCCGAATGGTGTCAGTATCCCTTAAGTTTGTCACCCTATAGTTCGCGAATAATGTAGACATGATCGAGACCCCTCTCTGATCAATAATCAGCAGCGGGACCTGGAGATCCGTACTGACTCCCACATATTCAACGATGACTTTCTTGTGATCGTGAGACCCTATTACGCTAGTATCTTAATCCCTTTGTCTCACGATATATTACATGTCCGATATACGATCATCGGTATCTCCATACCTAGTTTGATCTCGTTACTGACATGTATTATTTTCTCGTTCCCGTGATATAACATTCTAGTGATCAAATCACTTGCTTGTGAGATAATCAATGTGATATCACCAAGAGGGCCCAGAGCATATCTATTTGTCATCGGGATGAACAAATTCCACTCTCGATCCATGGGCCTCAACATAACACTTTACTAGTACTGAACCCATCTTTATAATCACCCTATTACGGTGTGACGTTTGATGTTATCAAGATACTCTTTCGATGTTAGTGATTGACATGATCTCATGGTCTAAGGATTAGGATTACTCCTTATGATGTTATAGCAATATAAACACAATGACTTTGATCGTAATGCTATACTTTGGATGAATGTTCATCACACCATTCCAATAATGTCGTGACCTTATTATTAACAACATCCAATGTCCATGGTCAGGAAACCTTTGATCATCTTGTTAATCAACGAGCTAGTTTATAAGAGAGGCATAACTAGGAACTTCCTTTTTGTTTATTAACACACATGTATTAATGTTTCCGTATTAATACAAGTATAGCATGCAAAATAAACATTTATTATAAATAAGGAATACGATAATAACCACTTTATTATTGCCTCTCGGGCATATTCCCTTCAAATGATTCTTTCACAGAGAAGGGATTTAGCTTGGGGGATTGTAGATCTAGATCTCCTCTCTCAAATCCCTCAAAAAGATGCAAGAATCATAGGAAGAGAAAGGGGATAGGGAAAGCTTCTTCAAGGTCAACAATGGAGGAGAGAGAGAAATCCAAGAACCAAGAAGAAAAGCTTGTACTCACGAAGGGGAAGAGGAGCCCCTTTTAAAGGGCTCCCAGATCTGCCCGTTATGGGCATTCGCGACCCTGGCCAGAACTTTTGGTGGAAGGCCGGAAGTTTCAGTGGCACACAGCCAACGGTCAAAAATTGCGATGCGAGAGACTGAAAACGCGAGTCCTGGTCGGAACTTCCACCGGTCCACCAAAACTTTCAGTGGAAATTCCGACTGAAGTTCCATCTAGACACATCCAAAACATAAGGTTACTGAACGTGAGCGGAACAAGAGCCGAATTTTCAATCGGAACTTCCGGCGGCAACTAGGCCCGAGCGGAACTTCCGGTCCCTGGCCAGAACTTCCGGTGGGAGCGGTATTACCGCCGAAACTTATGGCCCAAATTCCACCAAATACAACAAACCAAATAGAGAGGATACAGTACGTGAGCGGAAGAAGAACCGGAACTTCCGACGGCAAAATTCCCTAGCGGAACTTCCGATGAGAGCCAGAACTTCCGGTTAGGGAAATTCCAGAAACCAGAAATGCAATAACTTTCGCACCCAAACTCCAAAGTAGATGAAACCAATTTTGTTGGCAAGATAACAACGAATAGAATCCAACCAATTTTGTTGGAAAGATAACGACGAAATATTGGGTATCACCTAGGGAGAAAATACCATGAATATATATGTGAAGTATCTCCCAAGGTATGGAGCCGGTAAACTCGCAAGATCAAAAACCGCAATAAGATATGCAAGTGAAATCCTTATATGATAAACTAGATCTTGTTATGATGATGACCACAAGCTCTAGATCCTCTCATGGAGAATAACCAAATAACAACCAACAAATATGATGCTATGCATGCAAAGGTTTGAGATCTCTCCGAACAATGCGATCGAGACACCTGCTTGAGAGCCCTCTTGATAGTACGGCTATCTATCCTAAACCCGGTCTCCCAACTAACAACACGAGACCGGCAAAAGAGAAGCCCTATCAAGATCATACCTTTGTCTTGAGCATTCCACTTGAACTTGATGTAGACCGTCTTGTTCTTCTAAAGTGGGAACACCTTTCTTGTTTGCTCTTGCTTGATGAAAACTTGCAAATTTCTCCCCCATAATCCATGGGGAAATCTCTTCTTGAACTTGTCTTCATCACTCCATGATCACGAGGATGGCAAGCTTCAAGCATGAGATCTTCTAGAGATGGCGCATCTTGAGCTCGCCCTTCTTCATCCCTTCTTGAGGTTGATCCAACTTGATGCAACTCTTTGCACTTTCCTTGATCAACCTTCAAGCTCCTTCTTTCTTCATCTCTAAACCTTGAGACCAACACATGGCCCAAGCGATGCCAATGGACAAACCTACAAGTGGAACTCAATTTACACATTAGTCCATAGAGATTGTCATTAATTACCAAAACTACACATGGGGGCATACATGCCCTTTCAACCTTGACAGCAGGGTTGTAAAGACATGCCTAGTATTTCATGAAAACAACGGAGTCAACATAGGATACTTGATAAAATTACCATTGATACATGCTCTATTACGAATTTTCCAAATATACAAAAAATAGGCCTTTGCCAGGAATTTAAACATTGCGGTTGGCGTGCAAATACTGGAAACCACCAGAAGAATCGTGAGAAGGACATAGGTAGGCTAGGGGCCATAATGGCTTATCCCACACAACTCCAAACATATGTAGCTTCTTCACAATCAAAAAATGAAGAGAGAGAGAGAGATTAGGTGGGTGAATAGTGTACTAGTGAAAACCAATGACGTGTGTAATCTCTGATCAATCTCATCAGCCTCGACATTCAAGTGTTGGGATTCGCAGCATAGAAAATAAAAAAATTCCTATGAGTGCGAATAAAAACCAAGATATAATCAACTAGATGAAGGAAATGAGTGGGAGATTGCATCTATATACCCTTGTAGAAAACACGTGTTAATGATTGAGAGATCGTGTGTTGATGTAGTCGTACTCTTGCGATCCGATCTAATCCGAGCATCGCATGAATGAAAATTTTGAGCTATGCACACATGCGGCTCGACGTCATATCATCCTTCTTGATCCAGTAAGTGATCGAGGGGGAGAAGTTGGTGAGATCAATCCCGGTAGCACGACGACATTATGGTGGAAGTTTGGTGGAAACTGATAGAGCTTCTCTGAGAACTACAAGAGTGGATGAGGAGAATATCTAGGGGAGAGAGGTGGCGGCCAATGATGGCTATGAAATATAGCCATCCACATCTGCATTTAAACTAGATATTATTTATGTATTTGATGAAATATCTCTCTAAAACCTGCCACTAATGCCTAATGATTAAAGGGGTATGCAATCCTTTCTTGTTATTTTTACCTACGCAGATAATGACGTATGATGATGGGAAGCACTACATAAATGCCAATTATACGAGATTTCCAACACGTCAAAGAAACCAGAAGCCGTGAAGTGGATCCAGAAGACTTAACGACCAACTATACGGGTTGCCGCCGTGTAGTTGCCACCGTATAGTTTGCACCGACTTTATTAGGTCAAATATAACAACTTTCGTGAAGGGATCCCTATATAAAGAGGCTTCAGGCGACGAGAAACAAGCCCCTGACTCCACAATCTCGCTTTTTTCACCCTAAACTCTCCCTGTCGCCACGCCGGAGGAATAAATCTAGATCTAAACCTCTAAACCTTTCTCCATCACCATGGCCATCTTCCACCACTTGTAATAGTAGATCTCATCTCCAATTAGCGACATTGTAAGACTATTTGCTATCAACTCTATGATCTCTATTACAATGTTTATGATTGTCGATTTCATCTCTATGTGTGAGTAATTCTCCTTGGGCTAAGGGCTTCGGCCTAGCCATGTAGCTTTTGTGCATGTTATTTATCATAGATGAGATCATGTATTAGTTTGTATGACATGATGGTTGTAGTACCCTATCTTGCCTCAATATAAGGACTTGTCAGGTATCCAAGACCCCGAGGATTGATCCAGGTAAAGAGAGTGTGAGTAACGACTGATTTGCAGGATAGGGCCCCCAGTGACTGAAAGGGTAGTACGTCTGTATGTGAGGAACTTACTTGGGATTAACAGTGACATCGTTAGTTATCTTTCCTCTATGGATGAGACTTGTAGGTTATTGCCATAAGCGGTTGCGGAGGAGATAACAATTATGGATGCATTGCCCACATATAATTATCTTGCTCTAACAATTACATGAGTACTTTATTATTATCTATTATTTCCATCAGATGTTTTGCACAACTACTGGTGAAAACTGAAGACCCTAGTCCATCTCTCTCTCCATCGTCAATAACAACAAGATCGAAACTCTTGGTCCAGTGAAAACGCAGTAGGAATTTTAAAACTCTCGAAGGTCCTTTTAAGTAATCTCACTTTGCTTTCTACTTCCTGACGATTCGATAAACCTAGGTCTACTAGGGAAAAAGAGCTATACTACATCCGTAATCCGACGAAGGTATCAACCCTTTTTCTGGCGCTGTTGCCGGGGAAGCAATAGCTACCCTGGTGAGGTTAGTAGGAACCTTGCTAGTTTTAATTCTCGTTTTTAATTTTTTTAGTTTGCTTTCAGTTTTTATTTGAAAAACCAAAATAATTAGTTAGTATTTTAATTCTTGCTTTATCATCATTAGTACTTGTTTAAGAAAATACAAAAACAAGGAAGTATGGCTGAAAATAAACTCTCCTAACAATGATTATTTACGTACTCCTATTACTCAGCCAGCAATCACTGCTAAAGATTATGAAATTAAGCCCCACTATTTAAGTTTGGTTCAACAAAATAAATTTGGAGGCTCTGTTGTAGAAGATGCAGGTATGCACTTAAATACTTTCACTGAAATATGTGATATGATGTGCATTAAAGATGTTGACCCCGATGCGGTAAATTTGCGTTTATTTCCTTTATCTCTTATAGGAAGAGCAAAAAAATGGTTGATATATTTGCCTAGAAATACTATTACATCATGGGTGGAATGTACTTCTTTATTTATAACTAAATTATTTCCACCTGCAAAGACTATGCAACTCAAATCTAATATTACTGGTTTTAGACAGGAAGAGCATGAGCCACTAGCGCTTGCATGGGAGAGAATGAAAGAATGCATGAGAAACTGTCCCAGCCATGGGATGGAAGATTGGTTAATTATACATTTATTTTATAATGCTCTTAACCCTGTATATAAGTCTATTCTAGATACTTCATCTAGAGGAACATTTATGGGTAAGCAAACTACCGAAGCAAATCAGCTGCTAGACAATATGCAAGACAACCATGCCCAATGTCATGTGGAAAGACCAAACACAAAGAAGGTGAAATTCGTCACACCTCAAGAGAATGAAGAACTCAATGCTAAGTTGGATGAGCTCATTAGCCGTTAAAGGTAAGGAAACCCTAATAAGAGCTACTCCTGAACCAACTATTGAGGAAATAGACTTCATATCTCGTAATGACTATAACCCTGCTTGGAAGAAGAATTACAATCCAAACTTTCAGAAACATTACTCTAGTCCAGCAGGTAACCCTAATAATAATATGGCATCAAGTAATACTAGTCTCCAAGAAACTCTTAAAGCTTTTATGGACTCACAAAATGAGAAAAACAATATTCTAGTCAAAATTACGGAGAATCATGATGCTATGCTTGGTAAATTATCTAACCAAGTTGTTAGTTTGAGAAATGATTTTCAGGCCCTCCAAGAAAGAACAAGGATTGTTGAGGCACAACTAGGTAAGATAACTGAGAGTCAAACTCTCATTCTAGCTAAATTTGCATCTAAAGCTGGGCCCAACCCAGTTGCAGACCTCAAGATGATAAGAATCCAAAGGGAGGAGCCCAAAGAACTTGATTATAGCAATGCTCCTTCACTAAACTACACAGTTGAAGATCTTGTAAAAAGGATCAATGTTAAGATTCTGGTAAGTGAAGGAAATAAGGAAGCCATGCAACACTTCGTTAATCAGGTAGCAATAAAGGTACGTGAGCTTGGGGAAGAGTATAAGAAAATTGCTGAAAAATTGCCTGTGAAGCTAGATGATATATTTGAGCCTATTATTAAGATTAAAATTGGGACTAATAAAATAGCTGCTCTATGTGATCTAGCTACAAGTGTTTCAACAATTCCAAAGAGTCTTTTTAACAAGTTAAATCTTGGCTCTTTTGAAATCACTGAACTAAAATTACATCTATCAAGTTCTACTTATAAACAAGCAGTAGGCATTAAAGAAAATACTTTAGTATACATTAAAGGCTGTCCTACTCTTATTGATTTTGTTATTGTTGACATGCCTAAAGATTCTACTTCCCCTATTATATTTGGCCGTCCTTTTTAAAGAAGTATTAAGTCTTTAATCAATTTGCATGAAGGGAACCTTTTTTAAGAACTATTAAGGCTTTAATCAATTTGCATGAAGGGAACGTGAAGCTCCAATTGCCTTTGTGGGATCCTTTTGTTATTCATTTCCCTAGGAAAAAGAAAGCTGAGCAAGATGATAAGGAGGCCATCACTTTGAAGGCCAATTACTTTGGAGTGGGTGTTCCACTCATATGGCCTAAGTGAGCAATATCAAGGTCAAGCTATTGACCATAAAATAGCACTGCATGGGAGGTAACCCATGTGAAATAAAGGTTTGAGTTAAGTTTTTAAGTTTAAGTTTTATATAGAATAAAGAGTGCTAGAAAACTCTAGTGAGAAGAAGAGATTCAGTGGTACTAAAAATTCTTGTTTTATATATGTCATAGTTGGTCGAAATTTTAGTCTGTCTTTTTTCTGTCAAAACAAGGTGTTTCGCTAAGTTTTAGTCTAAAAAGTAATCCTCGGAGAAATAGAATTTTTTTGATGTGTACAGAAAGGTTAACGACCAACTATACAGCAATAATAAAAATTCCTGCCGTATAGTTGTGGTCGTATAGTTATGTTACCCATCGACAATTTTTATCCTGGGATACAGAAGGTTTGACGACTAACTATACGGCAGGAACAAAAGTTATGGCCGTATAGTTACAGCCGCCAGGAAGAAACCCTCAAATTTTGCCGCCAGACCAACTATATGGTGGGAACAAAGTGTTCCGGCGGTATAGTTTCTGTCGTATAGTTGCATCCGCCCACTTAAGCGCTTAGGGAGGTACCCAAAACATCAAAAACTCAATTTTTCTCTCTTCTATCTCCAAACTCTCTCAAAATCTCAAGGGATCTTCACCCCTACTCAATTTCGTTCGAATTCCTTGCATATAAGTGATCTATGGTATGTTTCTCCTCCGATCCTCCAATTACCTTTTGCAAATTCATATCTGGTCTATTGTCATTATCAATCTAGGGTGAGACTTGTTTTGAACTATTTGCCATGATTATCTTGCCTAGATTATTATGTTGAGGAGATTATTTAGTGTGCTATGATGAGGATTATGATATGCCTATTACTGTTGGATCAAAAAGTTTTATATTTGTCTCTTTTATTTGTTTTTATAAGATGAACATGAGGAGCCAGACACGTGCTCTTGCCGCCGCTAGTTCTTCTCGGGCTGCAGCTCAGGAACACATGGGGATTCGATTCAAGAACGAATCCCACAATGATCGTTTCGATAAGATCAAAAATCGAGAAGTCAAGGCAACCAAGTGGGCTTGCCCCGTTAGTTTTAACCAACTCGGTATTTCTAATGACTTTAATTTAATTTACAATAGATTTTGCATGCAAACCTTTGTATTCCATGATGCACCAACCTATCGTCGGTTAACCATTGAATTTCTTAGCTCTTTGAGTACCACCATCAAAGCATGGCATGGGGAGGATAGAATTTCTTTCCGACTCATGAACAATAATTATTCTCTATCACTTGATGAATGGTGCAATTGTTTTGGTTTACCCAACAATGATCCTAATGATCTACGTGCAGCTTTTACCGACATGGAACCTTCCCCTAAATACTGTTATAATAGTATGAGCTTTACCTTAGAGTCGGTAAGGGGAAGAATATTCAACATCCTGCTATTTGCTATTTGTTCTATATTATTGCTAACACCTTGCAGGAGCGCACTGAGTTTACAAGACTCAATAAGGAGGGCATCTTAGTCCTCGCAAAAGCTGCTCTTAACTTTGACAACTTGTCACTTCACTTGGGCGCAATACTTGTGCGCTACTTGGAATACCAATTCCACCAAAGCCAAGGACCAATCACTTGTGGAGGCGTCATCACCGTGATTGCCAATGCATTGGGCATCGACCTAGGTGAGTTATAGCCAGTGCTAGGTGAGTGACGTGTTGGTTTCTCTACTTTGAGGACTTGTGGAATGCTCACTAGGAGAGGTGGTGTTTATTATCTGCATATTGCTGGATCTAGGCATCTCTACCCCGCTCCTTTGCCTAATAGTCTTTTCTCTATCGAGGAAGGACATGTGCTTTATGACTTGCAGGTTGAGCAACACCAACCCGAGGGGGAGATTCTGGAAGAGGATGAGGACCAAGAGGAGGATCAAGAAGTCCACCATCAAGAGCAGCAACCACCAAACCGGTTCGCTACATATCAGGATTTCCAAGAACTTGGAGGAACTCTGGAGGGAATGCATAATCTTGCCCTGAACCCCCGAGAAACAACAAGTAACCTTTCAACTCAATTTGCAAACTGGAGTTACAACTATATTCCCCCACCACCGTGATTTGAAGGGCTTGCAAAAGCCTAAACTTGGGGAGGTTTTCTATTTATTATTATATTTTGGTTTTCATTTGCTTTATCTTATTTTCGAGGTTATGCTTTTGTTTAAGTTTATAAGAACTCGTGTTGGTTTCCCCAACACTTTATCCTAGCTATTTTATTTTATTTTGTTTGAGATTTTCAAGCCGAGCTTTGCCGCCAATTTTCTATTCTTTAATTCCCCTTCTCAAAAATCACAAAAATATTTATCTATTTATCTTTATTTTCCCTCTCTCCTTTTATTTCTGCCTCGAAGTTCTCATTGATTTGCAGGAGATTGGTTGACTTCGAGTTTTCAAGAAACAAATAAAAAGGGAAGAGAGAAGTGGAACCAAACATGAGAGGTATGCCTTATGACTCCCCACTTTTGAAGTTTGAGAACCCATGCTAGTTAGTAGTAATGTTGAGATGTTATATCGGTGGAGTGAGTCTCTATATTGTAGTAAAATCTTGTTGGCATGGGTATTTAATTGGGTACATTTTGTTCTAGCTCTTGTAGTTAACCGAGTCTTGCCTAAAATTTTGCTAAACAATTGAAATATGAAATTTTTTCACAAATCGAAGACTTGGGTGTTGTAGTGTTTAGTCTTGAAAGTTTATTCCTTGAGACACTCAACACCATAGAAAATAATAATTGACTTGATACCTCTCTTTGAAAAGATTTGTTCAATTGAATTAATGTTTAGCGGTTTTTGTGAGCATGCCAAAGTTTGATTTGTAAATCATAAGAATGATATAGCTTTAAGCGTGTCAAACTTCATGGGATTCCAACAACTCTGCTAGCCTATGAACGATCTTCATGGAGGAGACTCCTAGATTTCGGCTATGAGTTGATTAAACATGTGTAGCAGCAATGCTATAATGGGTAAGATTCTTGGCACTCTCGGGTAGTTGTAACATGATGGAATCACTCTTTTGGCTGATATGAGTAATCATTATGCAAAATGAACAAAAACCTTAGTGATGCCACGAGTGTCCATCTCAGCCCGATAAACTAATGAATTTTTTGGCATGCTCTCAATTACTTAAGAACTGGAATTCTTGAAGGACAATGAATAGAAAAGTAGTGCTTGAAAAGTCTTGAATTATTGATGTGGGAGAATTGAGATACTTTAGTATATATGCTTTTCATGACAAACTCTCACACCATCAATTTTACATGATTACATTTTATTGTTCAAATGCAAGCTTATGAGATGATTACATGACATGGAATAAAGTTTAGTCTTTTGAATCATCCATGCTTACTATAATTTTTCTACGCTATAAGGATTTATGAAACTCAAATGATATGCTTGCCATTACTCTATCTATGCTGAAGTTTTTCAGATAAACAAAGTGGAGGAAACATGAGACTATCAATCATGAGTAATATCATCATCTCATTATTTCAGTTTAAATGCCGAGTTCCCTTGTGATTTTGGTTTTCTTGCTCGGGACGGTCAAGTTTAAGCTTGGGGAGGTTGATGGCTGTGAAATATAGCCATCCACGTCCGCATTTAAACTAGATATTATTTATATATTTGATGAAATATCTCTCTAAAACCTGCCACTAATGCCTATGATCAAAGGGATATGCAATCCTTTCTTGCTATTTTTTCCTGCGCAGATAATGACGTATGATGATGAGAACCGCTACATAAAAGCCAAAGATACGAGATTTCCAACACGTCAAAGAAACCAGGAGCTGTGAAGTGGATCCAGAAGATTTAACGACCAACTATACGGGTTGCCGCTGTATAGTTGTTGTCGTATAGTTTGCACCGACTTCATTAGGTCAAACAGAACAACTTTCGTGAAGGGACCCCTATATAAAGAGGCTTCAGGTGACGAGAAACAAGCCCCCCGACTCCACAATCTCGCTGCTTTCACCCTAAACTCTCCCTGCCGCCACCGAGAGGAATATATCTAGATCTAAACCTCTAAACCTTTCTCCATCACCATAGCCATCTTCCACCACTTGTAATAGTAGATCTCATCTCCAATTGGCGACATTGTAAGACTATTTGATATCAACTCTATGATCTCTATTGCAATGTTTTTGATTGTCGATTTCATCTCTATGTGTGAGTAATTCTCCTTGGGCTGAGGGCTTTGGCCTAGCCATGTAGCTTTTGTGCATGTTATTTATCATAGATGGGATTATGTATTAGTTTGTATGACATGATGATTGTAGTACCCTCTCTTGACTCAATCTAAGAACTTTTCAGGTACCCAAGACCCCGAGGATTGATCCAGGTAAAGGGAGTGTGAGTAACGACTGATCTGCAGGATAGAAACCGTAGTGACAAAAAGGGTAGTACGACTGTATGTGAGGAACTTACTTGGGATTAACGGTGACATCACTATGCATATCATTAGTTCTCTTTCTTCTATGGATGAGACTAGTAGGTTATTGCCATAAGCGGTTGCGGAGGCGATAACAATTATGCATGCACTTCCCACATATAATTATCTTGCTCTAACAATTACATGAGTACTTTATTATTATCTATTATTCCCATCAGATGTTTTGCACAGCTACTGGTGAAAAACAAAGACCATATGCCCTCTCTCTCTATCGTCAACAACAATAAGATTGCAAACTCTTGTTCTTGTGAAAATGCAATAGGAATTCTAAAACTCTCGAAGGTTCATTTAAGTAATCTCACTTTGCTTTCTGCTTCCCTAGGATTCGATAAACCTAGGTCTACTAGGGAAAAATATCTATACTACATCCGTAATCCGGATCGAAGGTATCAGCCAACATTGGAAGGGGTGGGCTACACCCAGCCCCTTCCCCCTCTTATATAGAGGCCAGGGGGCTTTCCCCTCCTCCAAGGCAGCCAAGAGGGGGATCCCCTCCCCCAAGCCAAGCCCTCCTTGGTGGCTAGGGTTTAGTGTTGGGAGCGCATGGACCTATTAGATGTTGTATTTAGACCATATTATACTCTCCCTATTGTATTATGTATTGTACTCTCTATATACCCCAATATATATGACCAAAGGGCCACGTATCAACGTGAGACAATCTCCCCAAAACCAGTTGTTTAATATGGTATCAGACTAGGTAACCTAGCCGCTGCCGCCCTTCAACCCTATTCTACCGCCGCCACCCTGCAACCCTAAAGCTCCGCCGCCATGAGCTCCTTCGCGGTGACATCGACTTCCTCTGCGGCCCTGCCCGCCTCTGCTGAGTCTGGCCATGCGTCGTCGCTCCCACCGTCCCTCGCGGCCATCCTATCCACTGGATCAACTATCCAGATGGCGACGGGCCACCACTCCGCCGTGCTCTCCTTCCTATTTAGCACGGTGCCGCGCAGCATCCCGGATTCATCGGCCTTGCTCCCGATCGTGCCGTTGTCGCTCTACCAGCAGCCTCCCTCGATGGGGTTCTCGGTGGAGTATTCATTCACTACGGTCGTGCCCTTTGTCGCGCCCACGCCGAACATCTCCGACATCACCGGCCAGGTGCTTTCCGACGCTGTTGTGCCCAACACGTTTCAGCTGTCGCATCTGATCACTGTACGTCTCACGACGGAGAATTACCTCCACTGGCGCTCCCAACTTCTTCTGTTGCTCCGGAGTCGCCATCTCGAGGGCTTCGCCGGCACTCTCTCGCGGCCGGTCACGTCCATGGTGCACAGGTGTCAGTGCCCAACCCGATTCTCCGTGTCTGGATTTCTCAAGACCAGGCCATCCTTTTTGCGATCAACTCCTCTCTTATCGAGGGGGTGACCGGTCTCGTTCTCTTTGCTGTGACGTCCTTTGATGCCTGGTCCATGCTGGATAATAGATTTCCTGCCCAATCCACTACTCGGTCTATGGACATTCGTCGCCAACTTGGCGAGGTGAAGAATCTCGACTCATCTGCGACCATCTACTTCAACAAAATCAAGTAATTGGCGGACACTCTATTGTCCATCGGGCAACCGCTGCGTGATGAGGAGTTCACCTCCTATGTCATCAACGGGTTGGACGGGGAGTACGACGGGTTGGCGGAGGCTGTCAATCTTCGTGATACTCCGATGCCTCCTCGTGATCTCTATGCATGCCTTCTCGCCTCCGAGTCCCGCTACGAGGCGCGCCATGAAGCTGCTACCTACAACGCGGAGCTCTTCGCCAATGTTGTGCATTATGGGGGTGGTGGCTACCGCCCCGTTGCTCCTGCTGGTGCCCCCCGCCCGCCTCCACCGACGGCTGCTCTTGCCTACTGCCCGCTTGCCCAGCAGTGATAGTCGCGCCCCCGCCACCGGGCCCCAACTATAACAACAATGGGGGGCGGCAGCAGGGTGGTCAGCACCCCACGTGTTAGCTCTGTGGCATCTTTGGGCACCTCGCATCCAAGTTCCATCGTCGCTTCAAGCGCGACTTCCTCGGCATCGGCAACAATGGATGCAGCAACGAGAAACAGGCTGCCATGGACACTCAAGGACCACCGCCCGGCTACACTCCGTCCTATCCCATCGACCCCGCCTGGTACTTTGACACGGGCGCCACGAATCATATGACGCCCGAGCTCATCAAGCTCCACTCTTAGGAGCCATATCATGGTCATGACCGAGTGCACACCACCGATGGGTCAGGTATGTGCATCTCTCACATTGGTCAGGCATCCCTTATTACACATACATCTCGTAGTTTGCATCTTCGTGACGCCCTCCATGTTCCCTCGGTCACTCGTAATTTACTCTCTATTCCTAAACTTACACTTGACAATAATGTTTTGGTTGAATTTCATCCATTTCTTTTCTTTCTCAAGGACCGAGTCACCTGGGACGTGCTTCTTAGAGGTCGTTACTGTCAGGGGCTATATGCTTTGGATGCATTGCTAGTTCCAGAAGCCTTCATTGGTGTTCGCACTTCGTCATCTCATTGGCATTCGCGCCTAGGCCATCCGAAATCTTCGATTGTGAGTCATGTCCTTCAGCGGCATGAACTTCCCACTACGTCTGGCAATAAAAATTTAGTAGTGTGTGATGCTTGTCAATAAGGGAAGAGTCATCAACTTCCGTTTGTTTCCTCGAGTCGTGTGGTTAAACATCCATTAGAGCTTGTGTTTTCAGATGTGTGGGGTCTCGCTCAAACTTCTATGAGTGGTCATAACTATTATGTCAGTTTCATTGATGCTTATAGTCGCTTTACATGGCTTTATCTTCTTAAGCGGAAAATTTGATGTGTTCAATGTGTTCTTACAATTTCAATTGCATGTTGAGAGTCTTCTCAAGCATAAGATTATTCATGTGCAGTCTGATTGGGGCGGCGAGTAACGCAACCTCAACACGTTTTTTAATAAGCTTGGAATCTCTCATCGTGTGTCCTGCCCACATACACATCAACAGAATGGTGCAGCTGAGCGCAAACACCGTCACATCGTTGAAACTGGCCTCACTTTACTTGCACATGCCTCCGCTGTGTTTCGTTTTTGGAGTGATGCATTCTCTATAGCCTGTTTTCTGATTAATAGACTTACCACATGTGTGCTTGACATGAAAACACCACTTGATCTTCTCTTTCATGATGTTTGATACGTTGTAAACGTATCTATAAGTTTTGATGCTCCATGCTTGTTTTATATCATTTATCTTATGTTTTGTCTACACTTTGAGGTATTTTTGTACACTTTCTGGAACTAACCTATTGACAAGATGCCGTAGTGCCAGTTGCCTGTTTTCTGCTATTTTTGGTTTCAGAAAAGCTAAAAAATCAATATTCTCGAAATTGGACGGACAAAATCCAATATGCCTATTTTTCCCGGAGCAACACGGAAACATGAAGCAAAGACGGAGGGGGACACCAGGGCGGCCACACCCTATGGTGGCGCGGGTGGCCCCTGGTGGCGCCACCAGGGGGTGTGCCCCCCCTGGCTGCCTCCTTGCCTTGCCCTTTCGCCTATATGAAGCCCCCGAGGCAAAAACCTTAGAGGAATCCTCATACATCCATGAAAAGTTCCGCAGCATCGCCACCACCGAAGGGGAGATTCGAGGGACAAAAGTCTCTGTTCCGGCACCCTGCCGGGACGGGGAAGTGCCCCCGGAGCCATCTCCTTCGATCTCCACCACCATATCCATCACCGTTGCTGATTCCCATGATGAGGAGGGAGTATTTATTCCTCGAGGCTAAGGGCTCTACCGGTAGCTCTGTGTTCAACTCTCTCTCTCTCTCTCTCTCTATGCATGATCTTGTTGTGGTCATGAGCTTTGTAATCAAGTAGATCTACTCTACTACTCAAGTACTTTAATAGATCTCCGACTCTCCACACGTGTGTGAAAGTGACAACGTGTACACCGTGTGGCACTTAGGCTAGAGATTACATAAATACTTATCATGAGTATATTTTGAGTTGGTTGTCTCTATGAAATTGTGGTGTTTGAAGGAACCATCTAGCGCTCAAGGTGATAGTGTGGGGTTATCTAGATGGGGAAAGCGAACTTTGAGGTGTGCTTTTATAGCCCTACCATGGATTAGAGTTATCCAACCGGAGAGTAGTTAAGAGTAGTATCATGAAGAGAATATATTTATATGAGAGTGTTCACTAGTGAAAGTATGATCCCTAGGCCTTGTTTCTAAACATTGAACTTGCAACTAGATCTGTTACATGTTTGCTTGCTTCCAATCTCTTCCATGCCGCCAAGATCTTTTCTGGCACCATTCTCTTACAATCATCCATACTACTTGTATTTCACTATCTTTTCGCCGAACTAGTGCACCTATACACCTGACAAGTGTACTGGGTGTGTTGGGGACACAAGAGACTTCTTGTATCTTGATTGCAGGGCTGTTTGAGAGGGATACCTTTGACCACTCCCTCCCTGAGTTCGATAAACCTTGGGTGATCCACTTAAGGGAAACTTGCTGCTGTTCTACAAACCTATGCACTTGGAGGCCCAACACTGTCTACAAGAATAGAAGCGTGCGTAGACATCAAGGTTCCTGATTATACTTTTCTTAAGGTTTTTGGATGTGCCTGTTGGCCACACTTGTGCCCATATAATAATTACAAGCTCGAGTCTCGCTGCAAGCAATGCGTTTTTCTTGGCTACAGTGCTCTCCATAAAGGCTACAAGTGCCTTTGTATTCCATCTAATCGGGTGTACAATACCCGCGATGTTGTGTTTGATGAGAACCTATTTCCATTTGCTCAACAATCTCCACAGTCCCCTTTGTCACCCCCTATGCATTCATTTCCTACCTCGCCTAACCAGTTTGAAGATGTTGCATATTGATACGTCGTAAACGTATCTATAATTTTTTATGTTCCATGCTTGTTTAGTATCAAATTTGCTATGCTTTGTCTACATTTTGAGGTATTTTAATATATTTTCTGGGACTAACCTATTAACAATATGCTGCAATGCCAGTTGCCTATTTTCTACTGTTTTTGGTTTTAGAAAATCTAGTAAGGAAATATTATCGGAATTGGACGAGATAAAAGCCAAAGTCAATATTTTACCGAAACGAACATGAAGTCTAGAGGAGAGACGAAGGGGCGCCATAGGGCGGCCGCACCCCCAGGCGCGGTCCCACCCTAGGCCACGCCAAGGCAGGGTGTGGGCCCCCTGGCCGGCCTCCTGCCTCGCCTCTTCGCCTATAAAAGCCCTCCAATGCCAAAACCCTAGGTACCCGGCCAGATCTCCACAAAACAGTCCATAGCCGCCGCCACCATCGTCCCTAGATCGGGGGGATCTGAAGCTCTTCCCGGCACCCTGCTGGAGGGGAGAGATCATCTCGGAGGCCTTCTTCATCACCATGCCAGCCTCCAGTATGATGCGTGAGTAGTTCACCCTTGGACTATGGGTCCATACAGTAGCTAGATGGTTGTTTCTCCTCCTTTGTGCTATCATGTTTAGATCTTGTGAGCTCCGTTCATGATCAAGATCATCTATTTGTAATCATACATGCTGTGTTTGCCGGGATTTGATGGATATTGAGATACTATGTCAGATTTATTAATTATTATATCATGTCTGTGTTGTTTGTGATCTTGCATGCTCTCCGTTGCTAGTAGCTATCTTGGCCAAGTAGATGCTTGTGACTCCAAGAGGGAGTATTTATGCTCGATAGTGGGTTCATGCCTCTACTAAATCTGGGGAAGTGATAGAAATATCTAAGGTTGTAGATGTGCTGTTGCTACTAGGGAGAAAACAACAATCTTTTTTTCGTGGAACAATTGTATTGTTTACTTTACACACATTGCTTAATGCAATTATCCATTGCTTGCAAATTAATACTGGAAGGGGTTCAAACGATAACCTGAAGGTGGATTATTAGTCATAGATGCAGTTGGATGGGGGTCTATGTACATTGTCGTAATGCACAATCAAATCTCATAGGAGTCATGATGTCTAGTATTTGCATTGTTATGCCTTGCTCAGTCCTGTCAATTGCCTCGCTGTAATTTGTTTACCCAACATGTTATTTATCTTAAGGAGAACACCTCTAGTGAACTGTGGACCCCGGTCCAATCTTTACCATTGATACATCATCCACGGTTACCTTTTACCTTCTACAAGCAACCACTATCTTCTACACTATACGTTTAATACTTTGTTTTCAGCAAACCAGTGAGATTGACAACCTCACTGTAAGTTGGGGCAAAGTATTGAGTTTGTGTTATGGAGGATTCCAAGTTGTTAGCAACACCTTGGAGTTGTTTCCTTGCTCCTACTGGTTCGATAACCTTGGTTTCATCACTGAGGGAAGACTTGCTGATGTGCTCATCACACCTTGCTCTTGGGGTCTCCCAACGAAGCTCTGCAATTGAATGAGCCGCGTCAAGATTTTTCTGGCGCCGTTGCCGGGAGTTAAGGACAACTTTACAAGGGGAGTCTCTCACAACCAATCTCTTTACTTTGTTTTCGTTTTTGTTTTGCTTAGTTCCTTTTTCTTTGATTGGTTTGCTTATTTTTATCAAAAATTACAAAAAAATTAGTTTTGCTTGGTTTTCTTTTTCTTATAAAAAACACAAAAAATAGTTCCTACTATAGTTGTTGGTTTGTTATTGCCTTGCTTTGTCATGCTTTCTATCAATGTTTGGCTTCTTTCAAATAGGTTCTTATTGGCAAGGTGGGTTCACGGAAGAACAAAAATATTATTATAAGTAACACCGCTTGTCACAAAAAGGGAAACACTTATGGGAAGAAATTGATAAATTGAATACCATTGCTAGAAACGTGTGCTCTAATTATAATATTACTTATTGCTTTGATAAATCTTGTTGATGTAGGAGGTATAAACACCTCCCTTTTCAATGTGAGTATAATGATAATGTTACCATATCTTCTTATGTTAAAGGAAATTATGACTTTTATGATGTGGAACAAACTGGAGAATTTATTGCTTGGAAGGGTGCATTTGAACTTGCTAGTTTGCTTGAAAATACTGATGATTCACATTATGAATATGAGGTTTATGATATACTTAAATTTTGCTTTAATAATTACAAGGAATAAAATGGCTATATTCTTGAATATATTAGTAGATGCTTTCCACAAACGGAAGAGACTAATGCCTTGCAGGAGCTTATGGAAGAAGAAATTGCTGAAACGGGAAGCTCATTAGATGAAAAATAGGAGGAGAGTGATGAACAAAAGGAGGAAGAATGGATTAGCTACCCATGCATACCTTCTAATGAAAGTAACTCTTTATCCCTTACATCATTTGATTATCCCCCATGCTTACCAAAGGAGGATGAATGGTATGTTCCTATGTATCCTTTTAAAATATCTACTTTGGGTAAAACTTGTGATAATAATTGTGCTCCTATTATCTATGATAATCCTTTATTTGCGCCTAATTTCGAAATGCATGGTACTAAAGAGTTTTGCTTAGAAAATGTTTATGATAAAGCTCTAGATGACGGTCCTATATTGGTTGATAATATTCATAGTACTACTATTGAAAATGAGATTAGATAGGTCTTGACTTTAGCTTGGAACCCCATACCTATTGAGAATGATCAATCATCTTGTTATAAAATTGTTAAAAGTGGGTTTGAAGGTTTTAATCCCAATATTTTTTAGCTTGATAAAAATTATGTGTTTGTAGATCATGAAAAGCATGCTTTATGTGATAGTTATATTGTTGATTTTATTCATGAGGCTACTGAAAATTATTATGAGAGAGGGAAATATGGTTGTAAAAGTTTTCATGGTACTAAAACACCTCTCTATGTGCTGATAGTTTTGAAGTTGCTCTTGTTTTATATACCCATTCTTATTACTATGTGCTTATTTGATGTATTTTCTTACAAGATTCCTATGCATAGGAAGTGGTTTAGACTTAAATGTGTTTTGAATTTGCTTCTTGATTCTCTCTTTTACTTCAATTCATATTTCTTATGTGAATATCATCGAAATTATCATGCCTAACTTAAAGGCGTTAAATAAAAGTACTTCTTGGGAGATAACCCAATAGTTTTATTGAGTCTTGGAAGTTATTACTTCTGTAATAACCTCTCCTTATCCTTTTTATTTTTTTTGTGCCAATAATAACCTCTAATGAGAGAAGTAAGATTTGGGGAAGTTGTTGTCGTGAAATAGATTTTTATGATTCGCTGTAAAAATTCGTGAAAAATCTCTATATGTCGGATTGAGATGTAATTTTCTGAGTAAATGCCCCAGGTTGTTATATAACTTCCGTTAGTTAAACACTTTTCTATTTGAGCAATATAAGCTCTTCAAAAAAATTGGTTTTTGCCTGCTGGTCTATTTTGACAGATTTCTGCCATTATTCGCATTTGCCTCTTTATCGGTTTCTTTTTTAGTTCTTCTTGATCACTTGATATTTTTAAAGGAATTGCTACGATAGCTTATGTTATAATGTAAGTTTTACTTGTGTTGAAATGAAAACCAAAGGCCTATTATCTTGAATACACTAATGTTGCTAATGAAGATTGTGTGAAGTTTTGTATGAAGGAAATTTTCAAGTTTAGGGGAAGAATGATGTGACAAGATGAAGAATGGACAAAAGCTCAAGCTTGGGGATGCCACCTCATATCACCCAAAGAAATATTCAAGAGGTTCAAGCGTCAAAGCTTGGGGATGCCATCCCCTTCTTCATCAATAAAAATCGCAGGTCTCTTTCTAGACACTTCGTTTTTATTTTTTCAAGCACTGTTGTGTTTTTCTTGGAGCATCTTAGTTTTTGTTTGTTTAGTTTGCTTGAATAAAGTAGTTGGACCCCCGATTTTGCTGTGTTGTTTCAAATAAGTTGATTGGTGTTGGAAAAGAGTAGAAAGTTTCATGCTTAAGTGGTACAAAAGAGAGCTTGTTTTGACTGTGGCTTAGATTTTATCATGCCATGCTAGATGTTGTTTTGACCTTATGCTTAGTGATTATTGTGTAAGGGTTCGTAGCATGGAAAACAAAAAAATTCTACTGCATGAACACACATAAGCCAAGATCTATCTACTAGATTGTAGCAACGAGTTGATTAGAGTACTCACCCTTGAAGATTCCAAAGCAGTTAACGAGAGCAGATTCTCGTGGGTGATGTAGTCGTTCACTTGACGATATCAAGATTGCAAAGACAATCCTTCTGGCGCCGTGTTCCGGCAGAGCTCCCGCAGTCGGTCACACGTTCGGTACTCGATGAAGGCCTTTGTCTCCCTTGTTACAGCAGGCAACGGAGTTTGTAGTTCTCTCCTCGCAATTCCGGCAGCACAACGACGTGGTGTCGGAGTTAGAGGGGAAATCCTGCAGGGCTTCTCCTTAAGCCGGAGCAGGTTATGGTGGAGTAGTAGGGTTTCCCCAGCGTCTAGGGTTTAGAAGCCGCAGAGGAGGAAGTGGGCCGACGGCGGCGCACAACGGCGGCGACGACTAGGTGGGGTGGGGCTTGTTGTGGTCTTGGAGGGCACCCTCTCCCCTCTATTTATGAGAGTGAGGGGCTTCTAGGGATAGGGGAGTTTGAATCCTTCCCCAACTCCCTCTCCTACTATTAGCGCATGGTGGAGGAGAAGGATTCTCCTTCCTCCACCAAGAAACATTGTTCCAGTTTGACTTTTCCAACTTGTCTTTTGACTTTCAATTTTGGAGTTTAATTTCTTTCTTTTAAACCCCCAGCCAAGTGACCTAGGACATGATGCAATCATTCCACTTAGTCATGATACATTCATGTACCCTTCCCCTTCCGGTCCGGTGAACCTTCTAGACCCTTCTAGATCATTCCGGTGAAAACACCGGAATCATTCCCGAACTCCGGAATTGGACTTTCCTTATATGAATTTTATTCTCTGGACCATTCCGGATCTCCTCGTGATATCCCGGATCCCATCCGAGACTGCGAACAACATTCGATCTCT
Organism: Avena longiglumis; assembly: GCA_030063025.1. Lineage (NCBI taxonomy): Eukaryota > Viridiplantae > Streptophyta > Magnoliopsida > Poales > Poaceae > Avena > Avena longiglumis. The sequence continues at coordinate 93,021,956 of CP125973.1, read as the reverse complement.
TTACTATGTGATACGTCGGAAACGTATCTATAATTTTTGATGCTCCATGCTTGTTTAGTATCTACTTTTCTTTGCTTTGTCTACACTTTAAGGTGCTTTTTACTAGTTTTTGGGTACTAACCTATTAACAAGTTGCCATAGTGCATGTTGCCTATTTTCTGCTGTTTTTGGTTCCAGAAAAGCTAGTAAGGAAATATTCTCGGAATTGGACGGGACAAAATCCAAAGTCAATAACTTTCCATCGGGAACAAGAAGTCTAGAGGGGAGACAGAGAAGCGGGCCAGGGTGCCCAGACCCCCCTAGGCGCGGGTGGGCCCTGCCTCATGCCTAGGCAGGGTGTGGGGCCCCTGGACAGCGCCTCAGCCTCCCCCTTCGCCTATAAGAAGCCCCCGATGCAGAAACCCTAAGCACCTGATCAATATTCCACGAAACCTTCTTTAGCCGCCACCACCATCATCCCTAGATCGGGGGGATCTGAAGTTCTTCCCGGCACCCTGCCGGAGGGGAGATCATCCCGGAGGCCTTCTCTCCGGTATGATGCATGAGTAGTTCCACCTTGGACTATGGGTCCATGTAGTAGCTATATGGTTGTATCTCCTCCTTGTGCTTTCATGTATAGATCTTGTGAGCTCCGTTCATGATCAAGATCTAATCTATTTGTAACCATGCATGTTGTGTTTGCAGGGATCCGATGGATATTGAGATTATTATGTTGGTTTGATTAATGGTTTTGTCTTTATGATTCTATCATGTCTCTGTTGTTTGTTATCTTGCATGCTCTCCGTTGTTAGTAGCTATCTTGGCCGAGTAGTTGCTAGTGACTCCAAGAGGGGGTATTTATGCTCGATAGTGGGTTCATGCCTCTAGTTTCCAAGGGAAGTGACGAAAATATCTTCTGTTGTAGATGTGTTGTTGCTACCAGGGAGAAAACAACGGTCTCTTGTTCATGGAACATGTGGACTGTTTACCTTACACACTTTGCTTAAAACAGTTATCTGTTGCTTGCAACTTAATACTGGAGGGGGTTCGGATGATAACCTGAAGGTGGACTTCTAGTCATAGATGGAGTTGGATGGCGGTCTATGTATCTTGTTGTATTGCCCAATCAAATCTCATAGGATCTTTCTGACTAGTAATCGCATTTTTATGCCTTGCTCAGTTCCTTTCAATTGCACTGTTGTAATTTGTTTACCCTTCATGTCATGTTGTTTATCTAAGGAGAACACCTCTAGTGAACTATGGACCCCGGTCCAATCTTTACCATTGATAAATCTTCCACTGTTACTTGTTTACTTGCTGCAAACCACCATTACCTTCCACACCATATGTTTAATCCTTTGTTACAGCAACCAGTGAGATTGACAACCTCACTGTTAGTTGGGACAAATTCTTGAGTTTGTGTTGTGCAGGTCTCCGCGTTGCTTGCAACACCTGTGTGATGTTTCCTTCCACCTTATTGGTTCGATAACCTCGGTTTCTTACTGAGGGAAGACTTGCCGCTGTGCTACTTCACACCTTGCTCTTGGGGTTCCCAACAGACTCCTCATCAACTAAGCCAGCCATCAAGTTTTCTGGCGCCGTTGCCGGGGATTTAAAGAATAAGAAGATCCCACGTCAAAAACACGCACTCTGATACGTCCAAAATGTATCTACTTTCTCGAACACTTTGCTAGTGTTTCTCCTCTAAACTTGTGTGATTTGGATACAACTAACACGAACTAACGTTGTTTTCAGCAGAATTACCTTGGTGTCTAGTTTTTGTGCAGAAAATCAACTATCAGGAAAAATCCCCGAAAATATGCCAAAAATCCTATTTCACCAGAAGATCCATGGATCCAGATGCGATCTTGAGGGATATACTGGTGGCCCACACTCCTGCCATGGTGGTCCCACCCGCACAGGTGGGTGGCCAGCCTGCACCCCTGTCTCTCTCTTTGCCTATAAGAAGCCTCTTGACCTAAAAAGTGAGGGGGTTCGTCGTTTTTCCGGAAAGAGTTCCTCTACGCCGCCACCACCAGAAGCCGCGATTCGGAACCAGAAACTCCGTTCTGGCACCCTGCGGGGACGGGGAATTTGGGGAGGATCATCGTCATCACCAACGCCTCTCCATCAACCATCAATGTTTCCCTCATCCATGAGTGATTAGTCGACTGCTATAGGCTATGGGGATGGAAGGGATTGGATGAGTTCTATCATGTAATCGAATAAGATTGTTAGGGCATGGTGCCTAGTATCTCTATTAGTGTTATTTGACTTTGTTGCAACTTGTGCTTAATGCTTGTCACTAGGGCCCGAGTGCCATGATCTCAGATCTGAACTTATTATTGAATCATTATGATAGTATTGCTTGTGATCTTATCTGCAAGTTGTGTACACATATCATTGTCCGGATCCAAAGGCCCCGAAGTGACAGAAATTTGGACAACCGTAGGGGATGGCTGTGATATGAGGATCACATGTGTTCATGGAGTGTTAATGCTTTGCTCCAGTGCTCTATTAAAAGGAGCACCTGAATTACCAGTAGTTACCTTGAGGCCCCGCTGCAACGGGCTTGCAGGACAAAAGATGTTGTGCAAGTTCTCATTGTGAGCACGCATGACTATATATGGAGCATATTCCTATGATTGTTTAGTACTTGGATGCTTATTCTTATTTATCTGCAATTGCCCTAGATCTTGAAGTTACATGTTTAGACTCGTCCATGCAACGCCCTTCCATCCATCCCTATGCCTACCGCGCTCATATCCTCTTGTTTACCATCACTACTATTGCTCCTTGTTGTTGCTATTGCTACTACAAACTGTTGCTACTAATAAACTTCTATGAGCAAGAACTATTTCCAGGTGAAGCTGAACTGACAACTCAGTTGTTAAGTCTTGCAAGTATTCTTTGGCTCCCCTTGTGTCGAATATATAAATTGGGTAATACTACCCTCGAAGACTGTTGCGATCCCCTATACTTGTGGGTCATCAAGACTATTTTACGCTGGTTCTTGAGCATAGCTTTATTTGTAAGTCCACTTGGATCTGTTATTGTTCACTGCTACTCCTTTCATCATGGGGAAGTCTTGTGATGGAAAGTTCCTATTTTACCATCCACTACAAGAAGAGGTACAATCCTAAACACCTCTTCTGCTCTTGATTCACCGTCTGTTATAAGTAAGCTTGTTACTCCACCACCACATACACATGCTACACACTGCTACTCTTCTTTGAATCAAACGCTTTTGATACTCATGATGTTACTTCTACTGTGCTTGATGCGAGTGGTTCATTAGGTCCTTTCCTAGATGCTACTATGGCTGGTCTAGGAAATACTAAAAATCCTAGTGAAGACACTATTACACCTGTTAGCTCACCTGAGTCTAGAGAGAGTTATGATATTAATGATGGTTACATTGAGTTTACTGATGAATTTGTTGAAGAGTGCCAAAACACACATGGTGCTGGTGCTATTAAGAGTCTCCTTGCAAGACGTACCATTATTCCTAAACTGTCCTCTGATCCTAAGTTTGCCACCTCTCCCATAGATATCAAAGATAAAGATTATGATTTCTCTCTTGATTTATCCTATTTAGACATTGTTGAGAAAGAACCTTTTTGTGGGACTGAAAATGAGAGTGTTGTAGCTCATATGAATGAGCTTTCCACTATGAATGCTTTATTCTCTGATGATTTTAAGATGCGCATGTACTTTTCTACTAAGATCTTCCCTTTTTCACTAAAAGGAGAAGATAAGGCTTGGTTTAATAGATTACCTCATGGTTCCATTGATAGCCCTGATTGCTTGATTGCTTCTTTTTTCTAGAAATATTTTCCTCCCAGTGCTAGACATGCTGCTTTGCAGAGACTTTTTGATTTTAAACAGGGAGAAGAAGAAAAATTGCCTGAGTCATGGACAAGGTTCCGTGCCTTAATTCATGCACATCCTGGATGTCCATTACCTAAAGTTGAGCTTCTTGATATTTATTATAATGGACCAACTGATGATTCTAGGACATACCTAGATAGCTTTGCTGATTGTGTTTTCAGGAAAAGAACTCCTGCAGATGCTGAAGAATTAATGGCTAAAATAAGCAAGAATTATGATGATTGGACTTCAACTTGTAGGGTTCGCAGCATAGAAAACAAAAATTTTCCTACGATGTGAACTATATACCAAGATCTATCTACTAGATACAAACAATGGGCGGATGTATATCCGTAGAGAACATACCCTTGAAGACCGACAAAGCTTAACGAGTTCAACTCGTGGTTGATGTAGACGATCTCTTGCCGATCTCAAGATCGCGAGGAGTCCTAGCGCCAAATCAGCAAGATCCGTGTCACACACATGTTCGAGGCACCGAGCAACCTCCGCCTCGCTCCAAATGTGAAGCACAACTCTTTCTTGCCGAATAGCCACCGGAACATGTATCTCGCTAGTCCGAGACCATGGGGATAAATTCTAGAGGGGGAGAGAGATCCTTCACGAGGAGGTGTGTGAGACAAGTGAGGAGGGGGGCTCCTTTTATAGGAGGAGGAGGAACGCCAAGGGGGTGGCCGGCGCATGGGGGCTGCCCCCTTGCCCTCCCTTCATGTGGTGGACACTCCACTCACAAATCTCCTTTAAATTCCTCCACTCAAAAGTCCACTCAAATTCCCATTAAATTTCCACCAAATTTAATGCAAACTCTCATTAAATAAAACTCTTTTATTTTATTCAGAATTTTGTCAATTACTTTAATGACAAACATTCACAAATAACCCCTTGCTAGAATTCTATTTCACATGCATAACCACTTTATGCAATTTCACTCAAAACTGTTTTATCTAGTGAAATAAATCCTGCGCTTGTTCATTCTTTCGGCATGAAACATTTGCTCCAATTGGATGTCGGTGTCTCTTAAGTGTGTCACCCTACGGTTCGTGAATAATGCGGACATGATCGAGACCCTCTCGATCAATAATCGGTGGGATCCGAGACCCATACGACTCCCACACATTCAACGATGACTTTCTTGTGATCGTCGGAACCTTTTACGTAGTATCTTAATCCCTTTGTTTCACGATATATTACATGTCCGAGATTCGATCATCGGTATCTCCATACCTAGTTTGATCTCGTTACCGACATGCACTCTTTTCTCGTTCCTGTGATATAACATTCTAGTGATCAAATCACTTGCTTGCAAGCTAATAAATATGATATCACCGAGAGAGCCCAGAGTAGATCTATCCGTCATCGGGATGAACAAATTCCACTCTCGATCCATGAGCCTCAACATAACACTTTATTAGTTCTGAATCCATCTTTATAATCACCCTATTACGGTGTGACGTTTGATGTTATCAAGAAACTCTTCCGGTGTTAGTGATTGACATGATCTCATGGTCTAAGGATTAGGATCACTTCGTAAGTTGTTATAGCAATATAAACTCAATGACTTTGATCGTAATTCTATACTTAGGATGAATGTTCATCACACCATTACACTAATGTTGTGATCCCGTTATTAACAACATCCAATGTCCATGATCAGGAAACCTTGATCATCTTGTTAATCAACGAGCTAGTTTATGAGAGAGGCATAACTAGGAACTTTCTGTTTGTTTATTAAACACACATGTATTAACGTTTCCGTATTAATACAATTATAGCATGCAAAATAAACATCTATCATATACTTGGAATACACATAATAAACACTTTATTATTGCCTCTCGGGCATATTCCCTTGATCTCCCACTTGCACTAGAAACAATAATCTAGTTACATAGTGATAAATCTAACACCCATTGAGTTCGTGTTGATCATGTTTTTCTAGGAGAGTTTTAGTCAACGGATCCGCTACATTGAGATCCGTATGTACTTCTACAAATCTTTATATCTCCATCCTTGACATGCTCGCGGATGGAGTGAAACCGACGCTAATATGCTTGGAATGCTTGTGAGACCTTGGCTCTTTGGCATTGGCAATGGCACCATTGTTGTCACAATAGATCACCATTGGGTCCAACGCGTTTGCAACCACACCTAGTTCGGATATGAACTCCTTCATCCAAAGCGCTTCGAGCCGCTTCAAGCAAAGAACATATTCGCCTCCGTTGTTGATCCCGCCACCACGAGGTTGTTTGGAGCTCCTCCAACTAACCGCCCGCCATTCATGAGAAATACGATCCGGATTGAGACTTAGAGTCATCCGGATCGGTGTCAAAGCTTAAGCGTCGACATAACACTTAGACGAGCTCTTGTTCACCTCAGATACAAGAAACATATCCTTAGTTCTTCGAAGTACTTAAGGATATTCTTGACCGTTTTCGATGTTACGAACACGGATCCGATTGGTACCTACTAGTCAAACTAATAGCATGTGCCACATCCGTCTTGTACATAGCATGGTACATTATAGAGCCTATGGCTGAAGCATAGGGGCCTTGTCCATTATCTCTCTTCTTACGCCGAAGCCGGACTTTGAGTCTTACTCAATGTCGTGCCTTGTGTCATAGGTAAGAACCCTTCTTACTATCTTCCATTTTAAACTTCTTTAAAATCTTATCAAGGTATGTACTTTATGATAGCCCTATTAGGCGCCTAGATCTATCTCTATAGATCTTTATGCCTAATATGTATGACGCTTCACCTAGATCCTTCATTGAAAATTTTTGTTTAGATAACTTTTAACACTGTTTGAAAGATCTATATCATTTAGATCAATAATATGTCATCCACATATAATATCGAAATGCCACATTGCTCCCACTCACTTTCTTGTAAATACAAGCTTCTCCATAAGTTTGGACAAATCCAAACTCTTTGATCACCTCATCAAAGCGGAGATTCCAACCGTGATGCTTGCTTCAATCCATAGATGGATCGCTGAAGCTTGCACACCTTGTTAGCATCCTTAGGATCAACAAACCCTTTGGTTGTATCATATACAACTCTTCTTCAATATTACCATTGAGAAACGCGGTTTTGACATCCATCTGCCATATCTCATAATCGAAATATGCAGCAATTGCTAACATAATCCTAATCGACTTTAGCATCGCTACGGAGAGAAAGTCTCATCGTAGTCAACTCCTTGAATTTGTCGAAACCCCTTTGCGACAAGTCGAGCTTTATAGGTCACATTACCATCAAGACGCTTTTCCTTTTGAAAATCCATTTGTTCTCCACGGCCTTTCTCCGTGAGGTAATTCCACCAAGTTCCAAACTTGATTTTCATACATGGATTCCATCTCGGATTTCATGGCTTCTAACCATTTGTTGGAATCCGAGCTCATCATCGCTTCTTCATACGTCAGGGGTCATCATTTTCATCAACCATGAAATTCATGATAGGATTTCCAAATTCGAGCTGACGCGTCTGCTTTGACTGCGAGGTTCGGTAGTACTCTCTTTCGGAGTTTCATGATCATTATCATTAGTTCCCTCTTCAACAGGTGGAGCCAACTCCGGAACTACTTCCGGCGCCGCGCTACTCGCCATACTTTGGAGAGAAGGTTCCACAACCTCTTCGAGTTCTACCTTCCGACTACTCACACCTTTCGCGAGAAACTCTTTCTCTAGGAAGGATCCATTCTTGGCAACAAAAACCTGCCCTCGGATCTGTGATAGAAGGAATACCCAATAGTTTCTTTAGGGTATCCTATGAAGACGCATTTTTCCGCTTTGGGTTCGAGTTTATCCAGTTGAAGTTTCTTCACATAAACATCGCATCCCCAAACTTTAAGAAATGACAGCTTAGGTTTGTTTCCAAACAACAATTCATACGGTGTCTTCTCAACGGATTTAGATGGTGCCCGATTTAAAGTGAATGCAGCAGTTTCTAGTGCATAACCCCAAAATGACAATAGCAAGTCCGTCAGAGACATCATAGATCGAACCATATCTAATAAAGTACGATTACGACGTTCCGACACACCATTTCGCTGTGGTGTTCCGGCAGGTGTGATTTGTGAAACAATTCCACACTCTTTCATGTGAGTGCTAAACTCGTAACTTAGATGCTCACCTCCACAGTCGACGTAGAAATTTGACCTTTCTATTACGATGATTTTCCACTTCATTCGAAATTCCTTGAACTTTTCAAAGGTTTCAGACTTGTGTTTCATGAAGTAGATATAACCGTATCTACTCAAATCATCCGTGAAAGTAACAAAATAACGATATCCACCTCGCGACGACACACTCATTGGACCACATACATCAGAATGTATGACTTCCAATAAATCTGTCGCCCGTTCCATTGAACCGGAAATGGCTTTCTAGTCATGTTGCCCATAAGGCATGGCTCACATGTATCAAATGATTCATAATCAAGCGATTCCAAAAGTCCATCTGAATGGAGCTTCTTCATACGCCAATATGACCTAGACGCCAGTGCCACATATATGCGGATATATCATCATTAAGTTTAATCCTTTTAGCATCAACATTATGAATATGTGTAATATTATCATCGAGATCTAATAGAAATAAACCATTCATCATCGGTGCATGACCATAAAAGATTTCATTCATATAAATGGAACAACCATTGTTCTCGGATTTAAATGAATAACCACTTCGGATCAAACACGATCCAGATACAATGTTCATGCTCGGTCACGTGCACCAGATAACATTTATTCAAGTTTATAACTAATCCCGACGGCAAGTGGAGAGGCAGCGTTCCGACGACGATCACATCAACGCTTGATCCATTGCCGACATGCATCTTGACCTCACCCCTTGCTTGCGGTCGCTTCTTCCGCAGCCCCTGATTCGAGTTACAAATATTAGCAACTGAACCGGTATCAAATACCCAGGTGCTACTGCGAGCACTAGTCAAGTACACATCAATAACATGTATATCATATATACCTTTGTTTGCCTTGCCGGCCTTCTTGTCCGCGAGATACTTGGGGCGCTTGCCCGATGGGATCCCCTTACAATAGTAGCACTCGGAATCAGACTTAGGTCCAACTCGGGGTTTCTTTTCAGGCGCGGCAACAGGCTTGCCGCCTTACTTCCCTTTCGTTTTCCCTTCTTGTCTTTCTTGAAACCAGTGTTCCTATTGATCATCAACACTTGATGTTCCTTTTGATCTCCACTTCAGCTTTTAAGCATTGTGAAGCTCGGGAGAGACTTCTTCATGCCTTGCATATTATAGTTCATCACGAAGCTCTTATAGCTAGGTGGTAGAGACTGCAGAACACGATGGATGCCTAAGTCAATGGGAATCGATATTCCCAAGGACACAAGCTTATCGGCGAACCCGACATCTTGAGTACATGCTCACTAACGGAGTGTGCTCTTCCATCATCTTGAGTAAAGAACTTTTACGAGCGTTGTAGCTCTTTACAAAGATGTGTCGAAAATCATTTTCAACTCACCCATTGTATCAAATGCATTGCCATTTTCAAACGCTTCAAGTTCCTCTAGCCCATACAATATGCCGCAATGAACTAAGTTGTGGTCCTCCGAGTCGATAGACATTCTTCTCCTCGTCGGGGCATCATCTAAAGGTGGGGGCCTAACGGCTCTTCTAGCACATATTGCTTTTGTGCAGCAGAGAGAGGAGAATCCTCAAATTCATGGCCCATTCGGTAAAGTTGCTACCGCTCGTTGCTAGTTTCTCTTTCTCCATGAACACATTGAAATTAAAAGGTGTGGTGCCATCTACAACAGAATTTGTAAAGTTTAGACTAAGTGTATGATAGATTGAGTTCAACTAATCGAATGAACTCCCACTCAAAACGACATCCCTCGTGCCTTTTGGTGATTACATGAACCAAATCCACTACACCAAGTCCGATCATCACGTGAGTCAAGATAGCTTCAAAGGCGAGCATCAAATGAGCATCATATCAACTATATGACTCATGCTTAACCTTTCGTCCGTGTTCGAGGCCATGTGCATACATGCTAGGCTCGCCAAGTTAGAACCTTAGTATTCGTGTAACTGTTTTACACCAAATATGGTCGTGGATCCAAGAACACCCGATCATCACGTGATGTCTTGGAGCGACGAAAAACATAATCGGTGCATACTAAAGGAAGAACACATTCTTATCTTGATATTTAAATGAGGGATCATCTTATTATGCTAACAAAGCGCTAAACAAGCAATATAAGATGCTATCAAAACATCATATGTTTATTAGTGAAATGATATGGTTCCTGCAGATGATCTCTATCATGTGCATCGTGGTATGATCACTATCATACCTATATGTGTAAATCCAAGGTCTATGGATTTTACACGCTATGTGTGTTGTAAGAGTATCATCTCATACTTCTACTTACAACACTACCATATCATAACACTAGCCCAGCAACAATCTAAACTAGACGCCTCTAATTTATCCATTGCAAGTTTTACGTGGCTTAGGGCTTTCGAGATAGAACCGTTCTTACCTACGAACATGAACCACAACGAGGATAATCAAATTGTTGACAACTCGCTTGCAAAATAGATATTGACTATAGTAGGAGAGACAGACACCCGCTAGCCACTTATGCAAACTAGTTGCATGTCAAGCGTGGAACAGGTCTCATGTGCGAGGACATGTAAAGTTTGTCCGGTCCGCTTCATCCCACTATGCCACCAATATCCAAAATTACAACAAAGGAGCAACAACATGATCATCATCGCCCACATACTCATATGTGTACTACCTGTAAAGTATCTACGCATAGATCCGGCTCGATACCTTTGTAGGGTTCGCAACATAGAAAACAAAAATTTTCCTACGATGTGAACTATATACCAAGATCTATATACTAGATACAAACAACGGCGGATGTATATCCGTAGAGAACATACCCTTGAAGACCGACAAAGCTTAACGAGTTCAACTCGTGGTTGATGTAGACGATCTCTTGCCGATCTCAAGATCGAGAGGAAGTCCTAGCGCCGCAAATCAGCAACGCATCCGTTTCGCACACACGTTCGAGGCACCGAGCAACCTCCGCCTACTCGCTCCAGCGATGGAGCGAAGCACAACTCTTTCTTGCCGAATAGCCACCGGAACATGTATCTCGCTAGTCCGAGACCATGGGGATAAATTCTAGAGGGGAGAGAGATCCTTCACGAGGAGGTGTGAGAGACAAGTGAGGAGGGGGCCTTTTATAGGAGGAGGGGGAACCCCAAGGGGTGGCAGGCGCATGGGGCTGCCCTGCCTCCCTCTTCATGTGGGTGGACACTCCACTCACAAATCTCCTTTAAATTCCCTCCACTCAAAAGTCCACTCAAATTCCCATTAAATTTCCACCAAATTTAATGCAAACTCTCATTAAATAAAACTCTTTTATTTTATTCAGAATTTTGTCAATTACTTTAATGACAAACATTCACAATAACCCTTGCTAGAATTCTATTTCACATGCATAACCACTTTATGCAATTTCACCAAAACCTGTTTGGTATCTAGTGAAATAAATTCTGCGCTTGTTCATTCTTCGCATGAAACATTTGCTCCAATTTGATGTTGGTGTCTCTTAAGTGTTTCACCCTACGGTTCGTGAATAATGCGTACATGATCGAGACCCTCTCGATCAATAATCGAAGCGGATCTGGAGACCCATACCGACTCCCACACATTCAACGATGACTTTCTTGTGATCGTCGGAACCTTTTATGCTAGTATCTTAATCCCTTTGTTTCACGATATATTACATGTCCGAGATTCGATCATCGGTATCTCCATACCTAGTTTGATCTCGCATCGACATGCACTCTTTTCTCGTTCTGTGATATAACATTCTAGTGATCAAATCACTTGCTTGCAAGCTAATCAATGTGATATCACCGAGAGATCCCAGAGTATATCTATCCGTCATCGGGATGAACAAATTCCACTCTCGATCCATGAGCCTCAACATAACACTTTATTAGTTCTGAATCCATCTTTATAATCACCCTGTTATGGTGTGACGTTTGATGTTACAAAGAAACTCTTCCGGTGTTAGTGATTGACATGATCTCATGGTCTAAGGATTAGGATCACTTCGTAAGTTGTTATAGCAATATAAACTCAATGACTTTGATCGTAATGCTATACTTCGGATGAATGTTCATCACACCATTACACTAATGTTGTGATCCCGTTATTAACAACATCCAATGTCCATGATCAGGAAACCTTGATCATCTTGTTAATCAACGAGCTAGTTTATGAGAGAGGCATAACTAGGAACTTTCTGTTTGTTTATTAAACACACATGTATTAACGTTTCCGTATTAATACAATTATAGCATGCAAAATAAACATCTATCATATACTTGGAATACACATAATAAACACTTTATTATTGCCTCTCAGGGCATATTCCCTTCACAACTGTGCTAAATACATCTGAGCGTATTACTCCTGAACCAGTTGTGCCTGAACCAGTTCCAACACCAACACCAAAGAAGAGGGGAATAATTGCATTAAATGATGAAGTGATGAAAGAAGCTAAGAAATGTCTCCTGATCAATGCTCTAGAGGTACACTCTCTCCACTTTGATGAAGGTGATATTCCCTATGGTAAGCCTCCTGATCAATGCTTAGAGGAACTTGACACATTTATTATTAAACAAGGTAATTTTAATAAACAAGATCAGAATCATTTATTGGAAAAGTCTAGAGCTATTAATGAGTTGAAAGATATTGTGGAAATAACTTCTAATGATATTAAAATTCTTTGTAAACACTTTCAAATGGTTCAAACCCAAATTGAGCAACTTGCTAAGGTACAAAAAGATATGCTAGTTAATGCCTCAGGAGATAAACATGCTTATGGAATTAGAACTAGGAGTGGTATAGCTACTCAAGACCCTTTATATCCTGAAGTACACCCTAAAAGAATTGAGCAGGATTCTGAACAAGGTGAAAGTAGTGGTAGTCCTCGTAAGATAAAGAAAAAGAAACATAAAATATTTGAGGAACCACTTGAACCTGCAGTAGATCTTAATAGTATATCTATCTCTGATGCTGAAACTAAGAGTGGTAATGATAAAAATGATGCTCCTGATAAGGAGGAAGTTGAGGAAGAACCAGAGAAGCCGTAGAGGTCCCAAACTTTAAAAAGGTAGAGATCCCTGTGTTTAAAATGCTAGTCCCTAGATAAATAGCTAGCATCCATAGTTTAAGATGTAATATCAAGAAACAAATGTCATAATACAACTTTATAACCAGGAATACATCTTACATAGCTCATTTGGCTATCTTATTACAATACAGTAGAATAACAATGTAGCATGGAGTCCTTCATCTTCAAAGTGCCACATGCAATCATGTTGGTTGTAGACTTGTAATCCTAATCAACACACTTCACTAACATCAAACAAACCTGCAACATAATAAGTTACAACCACAAGGGTCAACACATTTTAATTGTATTGGCAAGTGATACTATGGTAGTATAGTGTAGTCTATCATCTATATGCATTTGGCTAAGTGGAGCTTAGGCTTGCTTTGCTCAAAATAGATTTTCCTTATCATTTGAAAACACTAAGTTTTTGTTTGTCAAAATCGCCCAAGGCATCTACCAATCAAAGATTCAAGATCCTTTAACCCTTGTTCAACCACAAGTTTTTAACTTAGAAATTGAGATGAGGAGATTCTTGATAGCTTCCATGTCTTGATGCTCAAATTGTGCATTGCCGAGGACACGGCTAAGTACTTAGATTTTACTCTCTCGAGAAGTGGTGCACTTTCCCCACAAGACTCGACATGCATCGAGACAAGATCTTTCAGAAGCCTTCCCTTAGACAAAAATGGACGTGTTCCCAAACCTATCACCCCTACCACCAACTGTCCATCTGGCTAAGTTATTGCAACCTATATGATCCAGGCAGAGCCCATAATGCCAAGTGGATGCACTTGAAGCTTCTCAACATTTGACATCCCAAATCTTTTTGTTCCTGGGTGGCTTTCCACAAGTGAGATACACTAGGGTAGGCCATAAATATGGGGCCCTGTGTAACCACTCAACATAACCCATTCCTTCCATTCCACCCAGGTGATTCATTCACATAGTTGTTTTATTAAACAAAACACAAGTCATAGACTTAGAAATATTTCATATCATGAATATAATCCACCCTTGTTTTCTACTAGCTAAGCTAAGCATTATAGTAGTAGGGATCTTAACTTAGGAAAATTCTACTAAGGCATCATCTACTAGGATTTCCCAAGGCATAGCATACTTAGTAAAAAATCCATGCAAGTTCTACTCAAAATATCACTATGCGTACTGAAAATAATGGGACAAAAGTATGAAGCACCACTTGCCTTTTTGGTAGAGAATATAAGTTCACTCCTTGATCTTGAAATGGTCACACTCTTCAAAGATCACTACAATTCAATCAAGCAAGCAAATATTCAAACTAGCTATAATGTTCCCAACCTTTAATAAGGTAGAGATCCCTGTGTTTACAATGCTAGTCCCTAGATCAATAGCTAGCATCCACAGTTAAGATGTAATATCAAGAAACAAAGGTCATGATACAACTTTATAACCAGGAATAAAATAATTTATTACATCTTACATAACTCATTTGGCTATACATTACATTGCAGCAGAATATCTATAAGCATGGGGTCCTTCATCTTCAAAGTGCCACAGGCAGACATGTTGGTTGTAGACTTGTAATCCTACTTCACTAATATCAAGCAAACCTGCAACATAACAAGTTACAGCCACAAGGGTCAATACATTTGAATTGTATTGGCAAGTGATACTATGGTAGTATAGTGGAGTATATCATCTATATGCATTTGGCTAAGTGGAGCTTAGGCTTGCTTTTCTCAAAGTAGGTTTTCCTTATCATTTGAAAACACTAAGTTTTTGCTTGACAAAATATTTCCCAAGGCATCTCCCAATAGAAATGGGTGATCCTTTCAACCCTTGTTCAACCACAAGTTTTTAACTTAGAAATTGGGATGAGGAGATTCTTGATAGATTCCATGTCTTGATGCTCAAATTTTCCTTTGCCAGGGACATGGCTAAGTACTTAGATTTTACACTCTGCAGAGGTGGTGCACTTTCCCCACAAGACTTGGTTTCACCAAGACAAGATATTTCAGAAGCCTTCCCTTAGACCAAAATGGACGCGTTCCAACCTATCAAACCCCTACCACCAACTATCCATTTGGCTAAGTTATTGCAACCTATATGATCCAGGTAGAGCCCATAATGCCAAGTGGCTGCACTTGAAGCTTCTCAACATTTGACATCTCAAATCTCTTTGTTCCTGGGTGGCCATCCACAAGTGAGATACACAAGGTAAACCATATAAATGGTCGTTGTGAACCACTCAACACAAACCATTCCTTCCATTCCACCCAGGTGATTCATTCACTTAGTTGTTTTATTAAACAAAACACAAGTCCTCAGACTTAGAAATTTTCCATAGCATGAATATATATTCCACCCTTGTTTTCTACTAGCTAAGCTAAGCATGACAGTAGTAGGAATCTTAACTTAGGAAATTTCTACTAAGGTTTCATCTACTAGGTTTTCCCATAGCATGGTTTATACTTAGCAAAATTCCATGCAAGTCCTACTTAGAAATATCACTAATGCATAGTGAAAATAATGGGACAAAGTATGAAGCATCACTTGCCTTTTTGGTAGAGAGTATAAGTTCACTCCTTGTATTTGAAACAATCATAATCTTCAAGTCACTACAATTCAATCAAGCAAACAATATTTCAATCTACCATTCAAGCAATTCATCACATAAAATGATAGAAACAAAACAATGCATGCAAACATGCAAAAGATTGTTTTATTTGTAAAAGTGGTTTCTAATGGTTCATAAACATTTTAAAACACCTAATGGTCATTTTATATAGTGGCAAAACCATTTTCTAAAGGTTTTACTTCATAAACCATTTTAAACTAAATCATTATTTTATGTGGTGAAGAAATGCTTTTAATAAGGCAACATTCTATAGGTTTCACAAAATATGTTTTCAAACCATAAAACCTTGTGTTTAGGGTCAGAGAGTTTATTTCCAAAACATTTCTCAAAGACTTTCTCCCAAAAGCATTTTTAATAATTAAACATTATTTTTATTTGATTACAAATGGTTTAAA
This sequence comes from Avena longiglumis, assembly GCA_030063025.1. Lineage (NCBI taxonomy): Eukaryota > Viridiplantae > Streptophyta > Magnoliopsida > Poales > Poaceae > Avena > Avena longiglumis. Next base: position 93,005,897 of record CP125973.1, on the reverse strand, counting down.
TCCAAAGTTTATTCTTTTGTTTCACCAAATACATTTTTGAAACCACAAATTGATTTCTAGGGCCAGTAGGTTCAAAACAAACCATTTGCCAAAGATTTTATCCCCAAAATCATTTTAGAACAATTTTTATATCCTAAACATGCGTACACAAGTTTCTGCAAAAACAATCAATTTAACAGAAGCTTTTTACTTAAAAAAAGTGCATGGTTGGCTAGGGATTGTTTTGCTGAATCCATTGATATAAAATTTGCAAAATTTGGACGTGTGGTTTGAAAGTTATGAATTTACAAAATTGAACATCTAATAGGAAGTTTCTGTTTTTAAAACGAAGTCTGAGCCACGTGTCGTGTTCTTACTCGCTGATACCATTTCGCGTGGATCAACAACGTGAGGCATTGGATCTAATGACGATCGTGCGGCACAGATCCATCCATACCCTTTCAGTTAAATGAATCTATCGCGTCACTACGATCTGGATCGGACGGCTATCATCGACTTGCCACTAACTGGCGGCGCGACGACGGTGGCGCGCGGCGGCGGTGCTCGGCTAGCGGCGGAGCTGGCGCTAGAGGAAGCAAGGAAGTGTAAGGAGATGCTCACTAGGTTCAGTAGATTACGACGAAGCTCAAGGTACTCGCGGGAAGGCAAGGGGCGCACGAGGTTGCTGTCAATCTCTCGCCGGAGTTCTCTCTGGCGATGGTTGCTCTCGGTTGAAGATGAAGGCGGCACTACGGTACATGCCAGAGCAAGTAAAGAATGCAGTCAGATGCGCAAGATCGCGGTGAGCACGCGTGTGTGGAAGAGAAGGAGAGGCGCGGTCGGATTTTACCTCGAATGCTCGTCGGAGTTATGGCAGACCACGGCGGCGCTCAGACGTGGACAAGTCGAGGTTCTAGGGCACGCGCGGTCAGACGGGCGGTACTGGGAGATGCAGTGAACAATGGGGAGCATGCCCGTGTGCACCAGCGAGCAAGGGGAGGAGTGGGCTGGCCGGAATTGCCGCCGGAAAGCGTCGGAAGCAGCGGCGGTGTAGGTGTTAATGGGGACGGCCTGGGGGCTCTTTTGCCGCAGTGTCGGAGGGGAAATGAAGGGGAGAGAGGGGTGATTAGTAGGGCGTAGTTGCAGCAGCGATTACTCGCGGAGTTAAGGTGAATTTAACCCGCGGATTTATAGCAGAAACGGGAGAGAGGGAGAAGAAGAACTAGTCGCGCGTGGTTGAAGACGCTGACGTGGTCGCAGGGCTCGCTTGACAGTGAGTGAGAGAGAGGGGAAGGTGGGTCTTGGCAGTCAGTGGCGAAGTGGGTGCATTCTCTGGTTCTAAACGTTTTCTGCGGGAGAAAATAGGAAGTGGGATGCTGGGCCAGATGGGCTGGGCTGGGCTGGGCTGAGTCCTTTCTCTTTTTTTGTTCTGATTGTTTTTCTTTTTCCTTTTCTAATAATCTGTTTTGATTTTGATCAAACAATTCAAACACTTATTTGAATTCAAACCTTTGCCATAATTTGTGTAGGTTTAAATATTGATTAGTAAAACATTCTGGAATCATTTTTAGAATAATTTATTTATTCTTTTTAAGGTCTTTTAATTATTCAAAATAGGCTCTAGTGTTAATTAGATAAGATTTAATAATATTTTTAAACACCATTTAAATTCTTTAAACTTTCCAAATCCTTTCAGTAGGTTTTTATTAGTTTAATTGGGTTCAAATAATTCATCTTGAATTATTTGGAAAGTATTTAATATGATTCATAAATCATTTGAATTGGGTTTTCATTTTAATTCCAATGGAATTAAATATAGTTTTAATTCCCTAAAGTTTATTTGGAAGATTTCTTTAATCTTAATTAAGTTGAATTAGACAACTTTTATTTCACTTGGGTAAATTCCAAAATACTATTTTCTCATGAATTATATAATTATTCTTATTAGAGATTTGTCTTTATTACAATAGGGATAGAATGGTTAATGTCATTTTATTTTTATTTTGGAAAATTCTTTATCCATTTATTTTATTTGGATTTGGATTTGGATTCTGTTCATTCCATTTGCTTAATGGATTAGGCCAAGATTTAATTTTGTCTTTAAATATTCTTTATTTAATATTTCTTTCTTCATCTTATAAAATTCATATCTTTTTATTTAGAGATCCAAACTTGGTGATTCCAATTTGTAAAATTTTATTTTATATTTATTTATCTTTTTAAATATATTTTAGTATTATTTGCTCACCATTTGGTATGATTTATAGATAGGCCCTTTATTAGCTTTGGAAATTAAATATCCTTATCTTATTAAATTCATAAGATTTTATCTATAGCTCCAAATTGAATGAAATCAATTTCTATGGTTTTATAATATTTCTATTTGTCATTCTTGATCATTTGTAAATGTTTGTTGACAATATTTTATATGGATCAAATCCATTGGCTTGGAGATAACTTGGAAATGATTTTTATTCCATTAGGGTTTAGGGTTTGGTTTTATTTTCCAAGTGTTTAAATTTCCAGATGCATTTAATGAGGAAAGCATTTCTCTTGATTTGGATTTTTTTGAATTCAAACTTTAATTAAAGTTTGTTCAAGATGGGATTTTAAGTTTCCATTTAGAAACAAAAGTTTCTTTTCACCCTGATTTTCAACAATAATTTATTTTGTTTATTTTATTTTTCACATTACAAGGTTTGGAAAATCTTGGGATGTGACACTAGCATTCAAACATTTCCCCACAAAAAATAAGGAAAACAAAAAAATGCATGCAAGCATGCAAAAGATTGTTTTATTTGGAAAGGTGGTTTCTAATAGGTTATAAACATTTTAAAACACATATTGGCCATTTATAAAAGTGGTAAAACCATTTGATATCAAGTTAGTGAAAAATGGCCACTTTAAATCATTTTTGTTTTGCTAGAAATGATTTAACTCAAAGTAATAATTTTTAGTGTTTGCCAAATATATTCTTAAACACAAATGTTAGTGTTTATGGTCAAAGTGTTTAATATTAAACCATTTGCAAAAGGTTTTACCGAATAACCATTTTTAAATCAAAGCAATATTTTATTTTGTTGGAAATGCCTTTAAACAAAGTAATAATTTTCTAGGGTTCACCAAATATATTTTTAAATCCCAAAACTTGGTGTTTAAGGTTAGAGAGTTTTAATCAAACCATTTTCAGAGAGTAATTTTTATATTCAAAATATGCCTAAACAAGTTTCTGCAAAACAACTAATTTTACAGAAGCAAAACACTAAAAAAAAGGCATGGTTGGATAGTATTCTTTTTCCTGATTCCAATGATATAAAGTTTGCAAAATTTGGACGTGTAGATTTAAAGTTATGAATTTTACAAAATCATACATCTAATAGAACATTTCTGTTTTTAAAACCAAAGACAGGGCTACGTGTCATATTCCTATTGGATGCGCTTAAATGCGGATCAAGCATTACAGACCGTAGGATTAAAAGGAATCTGTGCGGCTCAGATTATCGCATACCCCTTCATTAAGTCGTTCTATCTACGCCACAGGATAAAGATCTAACGGCTCATAAGAGAGTGACCAAAGTCTGGCGGTACGTGGTGACGGCGAGCGGCGGCGCATCGGGTGGTGACGGTTCGACTATTCTAGGGGGTCAGGGGGTGGTTGCAGTAGCTTACCATATCCGCGAGGTCACGATGATGCTCAACGTGGTCGTTGTCGACAGAGGGGTGTACGGGCATGATAGCAATCTCTCACCGGAGTTGTGCCTAACGTCGGGCACACTCGGTTGTTGATGGAGGCGAGGCTGCAATGAACGATAAGACAGTCCAGAGGTAGTGTTAAGCGCGTGAGAGAACGGCGTGTGCAAGAGTGTCATTGAGGGGGAGAGGGGCGGTCGGGTCTCACCGGGATAAGTCGTCGAAGTGGATGCAGACTACGTGTAACATCCCAAAAATATATAATAAGGATCATCAAACTCTAATCACTAAAATTAGGGTTAACAAAAACTTTGATTAAATAAAATCATATGAATGCATGTGTAAATGAAATGATTTGACAAATGCATGGATGGACTTGTGTGATTAGTCTAAATAGCAAGAAATGGTTTAAAGGTGAAAAAACATCATATAAAACATTTCCATGCAAAAACAAAACAAAAGAAAATAAAAAACAAAGCAAATAAAGCAAATGGTCATTTTTGCCAATCTTGCTCACTAGGTCACTTTGAGTGTTTCTAGTCCAAGATTTCAAACAGAAACTTTCCTAATTCTTTTCACCCCTTGATATAACTAGTAAAAGTGAATCAAGGCCCACCTTTCAAACTTGCAGAAACATTTGGCAACCCTATTTAAATCACAATTCAAAATTGAATCTTGATCATATGTCAAGATCACCCATTTTCAAAACCCAACCAAACCAGTGCCCCTTGACTAATCCAACTAACCAGATACTCCCTAGCATGTGCCTAGAAAACCCACAAAGTTTGAATTCAAAATTCGAATTTAAAGTTCTTGCGGCCATTTCATCAAACACCTTGCAGATTCAAATCAAACAAACAACAAACACTATAGTGTGCAGTAAAATTGGCCTAACTTGTTCCCTCTCTGGTTGCAACCAACCCTTAGTAGATCATATAGCCCCTTTAACTATATTTAGCACCACTTTAAGCAAGCCTAGCCATCAATGGTGAGCATGCCGAGAGCAAACTTGCCACCCCATTGTCGCCAACAAGCTAGAGGCCGCACTAGCCTCGCCAACCTTGTCTGGCACATGCAGCACCGTCCATCGCCTCTCTCTGTCCCAGCCCCGAGCGCAGATAGCCCATGTACCACACGCCACTGTAAGGTTCCCAACCTTTGATAAGGTAGATATCCCTGTGTTTACAATGCTAGTCCCTGGATCAATAGCTAGCATCCACAGTTAAGATGTAATATCAAGAAACAAAGGTCATAATACAACTTTATAACCAGGAATAAAATAAGTTATTACATCTTACATAGCTCATTTGGCTAGTACATTACATTGCAGCAGAATATCTATAAACATGGAGTCCTTCATCTTCAAAGTGCCACAGGCAGACATGTTGGTTGTAGACTTGTAATCCTAATCATTAAACTTCACTAATATCAAACAAACCTGCAACATAACAAGTTACAGCCACAAGGGTCAATACATTTGAATTGTATTGGCAAGTGATACTATGGTAGAATAGTAGTATCTGTCATCTATATGCATTTGGCTAAGTGGAGCTTAGGCTTGCATTGCTCAAAAATAGATTTTCCTATCAGTTGAAAACACCAAGTTTTTGTTTTGGCAAAAATCACCCAAGGCATCTACCAATCAAAGATTTAAGATCCTTTAACCCTTGTTCAACCACAAGTTTTTAACTTAGAAATTTGGATGATGAGATTCTTGATAGCTTCCATGTCTTGATGCTCACATTTTCCTTTGCCAGGGACATGGCTAAGTACTTAGATTTTACACTCTGCATAGGTGGTGCACTTTCCCCACAAGACTTGGTTTCACCAAGACAAGATCTTTCAGAAGCCTTCCCTTAGACCCAAATGGACGCGCTCCAACCTATCAAACCCCTACCACCAACTGTCCATTTGGCTAAGTTATTGCAACCTATATGATCCAGGCAGAGCCCATAATGCCAAGTGGCTGCACTTGAAGCTTCTCAACATTTGATATCTCAAATCTCTTTGTTCCTGGGTGGCCATCCACAAGTGAGATACACAAGGTTCACTAGTCCCCTGGCATTGTGTAACCACTCAACCCAAACCATTCCTTGCATTCCACCCAGGTGATTCATTCACTTAGTTGTTTTATTAAACAAAACATAAGTCCTCAGACTTAGAAATTTTTCCATAGCATGAATATATATTCCACCCTTGTTTTCTACTAGCTAAGCTAAGCATGATAGTAATAGGAATCTTAACTTAGGAAATTTACACTAAGGTTTCATCTACTAGGTTTCCCCATAGCATGGTTTATACTTAGCAAAAATTCCATGCAAGTCTTACTTAGAAATATCACTAATGCATAGGGAAAATAATGGGACAAAGGTATGAAGCATCACTTGCCTTTTTGGTAGAGAGTATAAGTTCACTTCCTTGTTCTTTGCAATGTTCACTCACTTAAAATCACTACAATTCAATCAAGAAAACAATATTTCAATCTACCATTCAAGTAATTCATCACATAAAATGATACAATCAAAGTAATGCATGCAAGCATGTAATAGGTTGTTTTATTTGTAAAAGTGGTTTCTAGTAGGTTGTAAACATTTGTAAACACCTATTGGTCATTCTATAAAGTGTCAAAGTCATTTGCAATAGGTTTCACTTTATAAACCCTTTTTAAAACAAGGTATCATTTTATGTGGTGTAAAAATGTTTTCAATAAGGCATTAATCTATAGGGTTCACAAAATATGTTTTCAAACCATAAAATCTTGTTTTTAGGGTCGGAGAGTTTATTCCAAAACATTTCTCAAAGGTTTTCTTCCAAAACCATTTTTAATAATTAAACCATATTTTTACTTGACTAGAAATGGTTTAAATCCAAGATTCATTCTTTTGCTTCTCAAAATACATTTTTGAAACCACAATTTGTTTCCTATGGTCAGTAGGTTCAAAATACACCTTTTACCAAAGATTTTATCCTCAAAATCATTTTGGAATTATTTTTATAACCTAAACAAGCATACATAAGTTTCTGCGAAAACAAACATTTTACCAGAAGCATTTTACTAAACAAAGTGCATGGTTGGCTAGGGCTTGTCTTGCTGATTCCATTGATATAAAATATGCAAAATTTGGACGTGTAGATTAAAAGTTATGCAATTTACAAAATCACATATCTAATAGATTCAAATCTGTTTTTAAAACCAGAGTCTGGCCACGCGTCTTATTCCTATTCGTCGAAAATGTTTCGCGTGGATCGACTAACACAGACCGTAGGATTTAAGTGGAATCACATGGCTCAGATTCTAGCATACCCTTTCAGTTAGTTTCTATCGCGAGCGTCAGATCAAGATCCTACGGTCCCTAGCATGTTACCAAAAGCTAGCGGCGCTGGCGGCGGCGTCTAGCGGCGGAGCGGCCTGGCGGTGGCGTTGCCGGCGATGCAGGAAACGAGAGAGGGAAAGTAGATGCTCACCGTGTTCGCAACGTCGTGCTGAAGCTTGAGGTGGTCGTCGTGGTGAAGGCGCGCAAGCTGCTTCAATCGCTCACGAAGTGCACCTGCGTCGGGCACGCTCGGTCGACGTTAGGCGGGGCTACAAGGAGAGGCGAGATAAGGGTACGTTAGGCAGCGTGAGGAGAGTAGAACCTGTGTGTCAACGAGAGGAAGGGCGGAAGCTACAGGGGCACTCGCCGAGTTGAAGCAGACGGTGGCGCTGCTGAGTCGTCGTTAGAGGCTCGAGTAGCCTGGCGCTAAGGGAGGTGCTGGTGCAGGGAACTTGCCGTGCTCGGGAGGTAGGGTGGCGGTCGGCCGGAATCGATGCCGGAGCTTGTCGGGGTAGTGGAGCTTCATAGAGGAATTAGGACGACCCGGGGGCGCGCTAAGGTGAGGTGACTGGGGGGAAATGGGGAGGGAACGCTGGCATTTATCACTGCGTGGTTATGGCGAGGAATAAACGCAGCAGTAAAGCGAATTCACCCGGAGGAATCAATGGCAGCAACGGCTAGGCGAGTTCAACGCGGGGAGGAAGAAGGGGCGTGGGAGGGGTCTCGTCGGCGAGAGAAGGAAAGGGAACGGGGTCCACCGGTCATCGACTCTATGGGTTCTTTTGCGAGTGAGGAAAACGTTTCGGGGGAGAGAGGGAAATGGGCTGCCGGGCTTAGTTGGGCTGGCTTGTTCTTTTTTTTGTTCTGTTTGTTTTTCCTTTATCCTTTTCCTTTAATCTGTTTTGATTACTTTTAATCATTTCAAGCACTCATTTGATTTCAAATATTTGCCAGATTTTGGGTAGATTCAAATACTGATTAGTAGCACAATCTGATGTCAATTTTTGGAATTTACTTTAATCCTTTTTGGGTCTTTTTAATTATTAAAGTAGGTCCTTGTATTAAAACAAATAGGTTTTAATAATGTTTCAAACACCATTTAAAATCTTTTAAACCTTCCAAAATCTTTTCAGTAGGTTTTGTTTACTAAAAATGGTGTCAAATAATTCATCTTGAATTATTTGGAAAGTATTCTAATATGATTTATTAATCACTTAAGATTGGGTATTTATTTGTTTTAATTCCAATGGAATTTAATATAGTTTTAATTCCCAAATTTTTATTTGGAAGTTTTATTTTATTTAAGTTGTTCAAACAACTTTTATTCCACTTGGGTAAACTCCAAATATCATTTTCTCATGTATTCTTATTTAGAGATTTGTCTTTATTAAGATAGGGATAGAATGGTTATTGCCATTTTATTTGGAATGTTCTTTATCCTTTTATTTTATTTGGATTGGGATTATAATTCAATCCACTTGTTTATGGGTTAGGCCAAGATTTGGTTTGGTCTTTAAATATTCTTTATTTAATATTTCTTTCTTTAACTTAGAAAATCCATATCTTTTTATTTAGAGATCCAAACTTGGTGATTCTAATTTGTGAAATCTTGTTTAATATTTGTTTATCCTTTTAAATATCTTTAGGGTTATTTGCTCACCATTTGGTATGGGTTTCTTGATAGATGCTTTATTAACTTTGGGAATTCAATTTCTTATCTTATTAATTTCATAAGATTTTATTTATGGTTCCAATTAAGTGAAACCAATTTATATGGTTTTATAATATTTCTGTTTGTCTTTCTTGATCCTTTGTGAATGTTTGTTGATCAATTTTTATATGGATCAAATCCATGGATTTGGAGATACTTTGGAATTGATTTTTATTCCATTAGGGTTTTGGATTTATTTTCCAAATGTTTAAATTTCCAGATACATTCATTGAGGAATGCAATTCCCTTGATTTGGATTTTGTTGGATTCAAACTTTTACCAAAGTTTGTTCAAGATGGGATTTTAAGTTTCCTTTTTGAAACAAAAGTTTCTTTTCACCCTGATTTTCAACAAAAAATTATTTTGTTTATTTTATTTTTTCACATTACAAGATTTGGAAAATCTTGGGATGTGATAGGCTAGCACCCTTAAAATAAATCTCGTCCTGAGATTTGGGAAGGCTAGGGGTTACAAGTTGGCTCAACAGCATCTAGGGTACTACCACCCTTAAAAATTTCCAACTAGATTACATCTTGTCTTACTTGGGATCTTGGTGTAACTTTCCTGGACAGAGGTTTGCATAGTGGCCTAGATCCTTGCATTTGAAACATGTGATAAGGTTGAAGTCTTGAGGTGGCTTCTCTGGACAATATGATGCATAATGTCCTAACTTTTTGCATTGGTTGCACATCACTTGGCTAACATCCTTCCTCATCTTGGGTTTCACTAGTTTTTGTTTGTCCTCTTGGCTCTTCTTCTTTTCTAGGCATTCACTGGCATAGTGTCCCATCTCTTTGCAATTGTAACATTGTAACTGGATTTTTTCCTTCTTCTTCTTTTTGGGTCTCTCCAAAGCTAAGAGTTCTTCTAGTTCATGCTCTTCATACCTCACCTCAAAGGTGGGAAATCTTTCTCTCTTCTTGGAACAGTTACTAGAGATATGACCTTCTTCTTCACAAGAGTAGCAACACTTTGTGGTCACTTTGGATTTGGTCTTATTTGGCATGGTTCTGACTTTGCCTTCATCCATCTTGGTAGAAGTTGTTCCCTTATGGAGGTTTCCAAACATTTGATGCATTCCATCTTGCTTCATTTGTTGAACTATAGGATAGATGGGGCATTGAATAGGGTCATGATCATTTCCTTCACATAGTAAACAAGTCACTTGAGATGTGGGGCATTGATTAGTTGGATGTCTCTCTTCACAATTAGGGCATTGATCTTCATGCTCCTTGGAAGTGTGATCCTTGTCTCCACAAATATTGCAAGCTTTGGTTCCTTCTAGATTAACATCTTTGTCATCCTTGTTGTCATTAGCTCTTTGGGAAAAGTTTTCTCCCATGTTGATCATTTGAGTAACCAATCCTTGCAACAATTGGGGTTGAAGTTTCAAAATCCTTTGTATGGCAGGGTCTAGTCCATTGTTGTTGGCTAAAAGCCGAGTTGTCACTTGGCTTAACTGGTTTTGGGTTGCTATGAGTTCTCCCATGTTGTCCTCTTGGTTGTTGTTGTTGTTGTTGTTGTCATCAACCTTGATGTTGGGGTTTCTTGGAGAAGTCATCTGTTTGGGTTGGTTTTGGATTAGAATAGGCAAAATATTTCTAAGGGAATAATTCTAATCACACACATCACAATTCACACCAACAATGTGCAAGCAATCACAAACAAACACTCCTTCCAAACACAAGTTTCCAAGAATATTCTTAGGCAATCAAAAATATTTTTGTTACACCACATAAGTTGGTGGGTTTGACTTAAACAATATATGGTGGTCCATCTATATGGTTCACTTGTGATCTTTCCATCTTTCTTGGTTGATTCTTTTTTCATGAGATCATGGTTTCCTTGGGAAAACTCTTGGTCACAAAACTTCAAAGGTGATGATGGCTCCTTCTAAGTTGTGTTTCCTTAGTCTCCAAATCGAGCAAGATTTCTTGTCTCACTTGTCCTTAGTGATATCCAAGGTTGAAGTCCTTGGTGAAAATGCTGAAGATGTTGAAGTCATTAGAGTAGAAGATGTTGAAGTCATTAGAGTAGAAGATGTTGAAGTCATTAGAGTTGAAGATGTCTTTTGCACATGGTGAAGTCTTTGGCCATGGGGTAGGCTTTATCCATCAAGTTGAAATAGAAGAAATATAGAATCAAAACCAAAATTGTTGAGGAAAGAGTTTACAAGATTGTTTGTAAATAAGTTTTGGAACAAATACAACTCCTATTTTTCTAAGGGTTTTGTCCAATCCTAGGTTTAGAAATCCTACAGGCAACACAATGCTCTGATACCATCTGTAAGGTTCCCAACCTTTGATAAGGTAGAGATCCCTGTGTTTACAATGCTAGTCCCTGGATCAATAGCTAGCATCCACAGTTAAGATGTAATATCAAGAAACAAAGGTCATAATACAACTTTATAACCAGGAATAAAATAAGTTATTACATCTTACATAGCTCATTTGGCTATTACATTACATTGCAGCAGAATATCTATAAACATGGGGTCCTTCATCTTCAAAGTGCCACAGGCAAACATGTTGGTTGTAGACTTGTAATCCTAATCATTTAAACTTCACTAATATCAAACAAACCTGCAACATAACAAGTTACAGCCACAAGGGTCAATACATTTGAATTGTATTGGCAAGTGATACTATGGTAGAATAGTAGTATGTGTCATCTATATGCATTTGGCTAAGTGGAGCTTAGGCTTGCATTGCTCAAAAATAGATTTTCCTATCAGTTGAAAACACCAAGTTTTTGTTTTGGCAAAAATCACCCAAGGCATCTACCAATCAAAGATTGAAGATCCTTTAACCCTTGTGCAACCACAAGTTTTTAACTTAGAAATTTGGATGATGAGATTCTTGATAGCTTCCATGTCTTGATGCTCAAATTGTCCTTTGCCAGGGACATGGCTAAGTACTTAGATTTTACACTCTGCAGAGGTGGTGCACTTTCCACATAAGACTTGGTTTCACCAAGACAAGATCTTTCAGAAGCCTTCCCTTAGACCAAAATGGACGCGCTCCACCCTATCAAACCCGTACCACCAACTGTCCATTTGGCTAAGTTATTGCAACCTATATGATCCAGGCAGAGCCCATAATGCCAAGTGGCTGCACTTGAAGCTTCTCAACATTTGACATCTCAAATCTCTTTGTTCCTGGGTGGCCATCCACAAGTGAGATACACAAGGTTCACCAGTCCCCTGGCCTTGTGTAACCACTTAACACAAACCATTCCTTCCATTCCACCCAGGTGATTCATTCACTTAGTTGTTTTATTAAACAAAACACAAGTCCTCAGACTTAGAAATTTTTCCATAGCATGAATATATATTCCACCCTTGTTTTCTACTAGCTAAGCTAAGCATGATAGTAATAGGAATCTTAACTTAGGAAATTTTCACTAAGGTTTCATCTACAAGGTTTTCCCATAGCATGGTTTATACTTAGCAAAAATTCCATGCAAGTCTTACTTAGAAATATCACTAATGCATAGGGAAAATAATGGGACAAAGGTATGAAGCATCACTTGCCTTTTTGGTAGAGAGTATAAGTTCACTTCCTTGTTCTTTGCAATGTTCACTCACTTCAAATCAGTACAATTCAATCAAGCAAACAATATTTCAATCTACCATTCAAGAAATTCATCACATAAAATGATACAATCAAAGTAATGCATGCAAGCATGTAATAGGTTGTTTTATTTGTAAAAGTGGTTTCTAGTAGGTTGTAAACATTTGGAAACACCTATTGGTCATTCTATAAAGTGGCAAAGTCATTTGCAATAGGTTTCACTTTATAAACCCTTTTTAAAACAAGGTATCATTTTATGTGGTGTAAAAATGTTTTCAATAAGGCATTAATATATAGGGTTCACAAAATATGTTTTAAAACCATAAAATATTGTGTTTAGGGTCGGAGAGTTAATTCCAAAACATTTCGCAAAGGTTTTCTTCCAAAACCATTTTTAATAATTAAACCATATTTTTACTTGACTAGAAATGGTTTAAATCCAAGATTCATTCTTTTGCTTCTCCAAATACATTTTTGTTGGACCCCTCCTTTATAAGGATAGGATCCCTGTGATTGCAATGCTAGTCCCTGGATCAATGCTAGCATCCACAGTTTAAGATGAAGTACACAGATACAAAGGTCGTTTATTACATTCATTCCAGAGATAAACATAGTCTTTTACAACTCAGGGCCATAGGCCTAATACAAGAGTTTTTAGGAATAAGTAAATAAACACAAGTCTTCATCTTCATGTGCCACAGGCAAGCATGTTGAGTGTAGACTCATGACTCCTACTCATCATCGGAGTAACTCGCAACATCACAAGTTACACCACGGAGGGTCAATACTTTGGAATAGTATTGGCAAGTGATACCTTAGTATATTTTAAATGGTCTATAGTTCTATATGCTTTTGGCTAGTGTAGCTTGGCTTGCTTTGCTCAAAATTAAGTTTTACTTATTAGTTGAAATTGCTAAGTTTTCTTTTGTCAAAACATACCCAAGGAAACCATCAATAGATATTGAGGTCCTTCACCCTTGTTCACCCACAAGTTTTTAATTTAGAAGTTGGAGTGATGAGATTCTTGTGGCTTCCATGTCTTGATGCTCAAGTGTCCATTTCCTTGGACAAGGCTAAGTACTTAGGTTTTCCATCTGCAGAGGTTGTGCACTTTCCCACAGACTTGGTTTCCCAAGACAGGACCTTTCGAAGCTTTTCCTTAGTCAAATGGACGGCTCCAACCTATCAACCCAACTACCACCTCTGTCCAAATTGACTAAGTTCGCAACCTATATGATCATGGCAGAGCCCATAATGCCAAGTGGTTGCTTGTTAGCTTTCTCAACATTTGGCCTCCAAATCCCTTTGTGCCTGGGTGGCATTCCACAAGTGAGATACACAACCCAAGTCCATGGCCTTGTGTAACCACTCAACATAACCCAATCAATCCATTCCACCGGAGATTTATTTGACTTAGTTGTTTTATTAAGAAAATATAAGTCTATTGACTTAGAATATTTTTATCATAACCATATAGATGTTCACCACCCTAGTTTACTATAAGCTAGGCTAAGCAAAGTATGGTATCTTAACTTAGGAAAATTTCCCTAGCAATTCTACTACTTCACTCTACTTAGGATTTCCCATCTTAGCACCAAGCAAAATATCATGCATTTACTTTAGCAAAATATCTAATGCAAGTATAAAACTTAGGATAGGAAATTCATGATAATATCACTTGCCTTGGTAGTGGGAGAGTAGCACTCCTCACAATCACAATCACTATCAAAATCTACACAAAAGACAATAGCACACAATTACACACAATATAAATACAATCAAAATAATATGAATGCATGCATGCAAGAATTTACTAAATGGTGATTTTGAAAATTATACCAAGTATGTTCATGAGCAGAAACTTAACCATGCTCAAAATTGCCAACTACACTTATTTGGCCCAAAAATAACTACAAGAATAAAACTATATCTAAAATAGCCCTAAACATGTTTCACAATAAAAATCATTTTTAACTGTTACTATATGCTAATCCAAAGGTATATTCTGATAGGCCTTGTCTTCTGAGTTCAACGATATAAAGTTTGCAAAAATCCAACGTGGCATTCAAAAGTTATAAGCATTTGAAGTTTGAATCTAAATCTGGTTTTAATTTCTGTTTTAAACTAAACCTAGCCACGTCATGTTTTCATTCGCCTGCATCGTTTACCGGATCGTCTCCGCGTTGGATCTAACTAACAATGCGCGGCTCAGATCTGCCTTACCCTTCGTTAAGTGATCTGTTTCACGCTGGGATCAAGATCTAACGGCTATAATCTATCAACGAAATGGGCGGCGGCGGTGTTTGGCGCGTGGCGTGTCACGGTGGTGCCGGCGCTCTGGGCCGTTCTAAGACGCAAGGATGTGCTTACCAGATCCGTGAAGGCGTGCTGAAGCTCGACGTGGTACTCGTTCGCGAAGGGGCGCTCGGAGATGGGCTCTGGACCTCGTCGGAGTTTTGTCTGGCGTCAGGCGAGGGTTGTCGGAGTTGCTGCCGTCGTTCTGCGTCGCCTGAGCACGAATCGATGGGTTTAGAGGATGCGTAGGACAACTACGAACATGCTCGAGTGAATAAGGAGGCAGGGGGCGCTCGAAACTTACTGGAATTGCTCGCCGGAGTTTGTGAACGCGTTTGCCACGGTCGGTTATTGTCGGCGTTGGCGAGGTTCCTCGCCCTAAGTCAAAACAGGGTACTATCGGATCGCAAAACGAAGTGGATTCAGGTATTAGTCGAGATCAAGGCGGTGGCTACTTACGGGGGGTCGCGGAGTTCTTGCGAGACGGTGGCGGCGATTGTTGAGCGCCAAGGCTAGGGATCATGCGAAAAGCAAACGCGAGTGTCAAGATGCGTATGAGTTCACCGAAGATGGTGTGAATGAGAGGCGAGGGGAGCTCGAGACTTACGAATTCTAGCGGTCGTCGGAGGCAATGGTTCTGAGAGCAATGCGCGCAACACTGGGGCGCGCTCAAAGGCTCGGTTTTGGGAAAGAAAGAGGATGAGGGGTTTCTTATAGCTTGCTCGCGAGCGAGAATCACGCCAATAACTCGAATTGATGCCGCGAATCAAGACCAGAAAACGCTTGATTTGAGGAATGAATGGGTCGTGGCGGTGGAGACGATTTGCGTGGGGTTAGCCCACTTGTCGCTGATATGCGAGTTTTCGTGGGGTCCGGCGGTGATTCAAAGGCGTCTGCAAGCGTGAGAGGAGGAAAAGAAATGCCGGGTGGGCTTCGGGCTGGATTGGTTCTTGGGCGAGATCTGGCCGCTTTTTCCATTTCTTTGCCCTTTTCTTCTTTTCTATTTTCTGAATTGATTTTGATATGTTTTCAAATCCTTTTGAATTCAAACAAATTTGGGGATCCTTGTAGGGTTACGTGGTTTCAAATGTTATTTAACCAAGTGGTTACTTTGTAGGGTTTGGTTATGCTTGGTCTTTCAAAATGAAGTAGATTTTTGCTATAGTTGTAATTATTTGAATTTAGGGTTTTGAATCATTTCTAAGTTTTGAATCATGGTAGAGTTTCACACAATCATTCCAACAATGGAGTCAAATAAACAAGTACTTAAGCTTCCAAATTTCAAAGTGTGATGGTCATCTTGGAATCAAATGTCCACATGAAATCATAGACTCAACTTCTGATTCTAAGTGATTTTTGATAAACCCTAAATGAATGAATGAGATGTATATATGATTGAAATGAGTTTTGAAACCATGATTTTTGGGATGTTACAAATCTAACCCCCTTAAGATGAATCTCGCCCTCGAGATTCGGTTTGGCTAGAAAATAGGTGAGGATGGTCCTTCCGAAGATCATCTTCTCTTTCCCATGTTGCTTCCTCTTCAGAGTGATGGTTCCACTGCACTTTACAAAACTTGATAGTCTTGGTTCGGTGACTTTCTGTTGTCTCTAGAATTTTGACAGTTTTTCCTCATAAGTGAGATCACTTTCTAGTGAACTTCCTCCAAAGGTATGGTATCCTTTAAAGAAGACTCTTCCATTTCGGGTGACACTTTTAAGGTGACTCACATGAAATACGTTATGGATCACTGATAGAGATTCCGTAATTCCACTTCATATGCAACTTCTCCTACGACTTAGAATCTTGAATGGCCCGACGTATCTTGGTGCCAACTTTCCTTTGACTCAAATCTTTTCACTCCACGAGTGGTGATACCTGAGATAGGCTCTATCCCCAACTTCAGAGGTGACTTCTCACGCTTAGAATCCTGTAGCTTTTCCGTCGGATTGTGCTATCTTCAACCTGTCCTTAACCAATTTAACTTTTCTTCAAGGCGTCCTTGATAAGATCAGGTCCAAATAAACTTCTTTCTCCCACACCATTCCATAACAATGGGGTGGTACACTTCCTTCCGTAGAGAGTAACTCAAGCGGTGCCATTCCAATACTTGATTGATGGCTGTTGTTGTAAGAGAACTCGCGTAAGGCAAACTTTCATCCCAACTTGCTCCATAATCTAGAGCACAAGCCCTCAACATGTCTTCAAGAATTTGGTTGGTTCTTTCCGTTTGTCCATCCGTTGAGGATGAAAAGCGATACTAAACTCCAATCTCGCTCCTAAGGATTCATGAAGTTGTTTCGAAGTGAGATGTGAATTGAGTTCCTCTATCGACACAATACTCTTTGGCACACCATGAAGGCATACAATCCTGCTCATGTAAATTTTTGCTAGTTTGGCACGGTATAAGTTGTTTTCACTGGTATAAAATGAGCCACTTTGGTTAGACGATCCACTACTACCCATATGGAATCGTATCGATCTAGTCCTTGGTAATCCGTAATGAAATCCATTCCAATATTTTCCCACTTCCATTCAGAATAGGCAATGGTTGAAGCAGATTGGTTTACGGTGCTCCGCTTTGACTCGCTACATACATCACACAAAGCGATATGTTCGGCGATGTCCTTTTGAGATTGTTCCACCAAAACCTTTCCTTCATGTCCATGTACATCTTGGTATTTCTGGGTGAATAGAGTACGGAGAGTTGTCCTTCTGTAAGATCGTTTCGCAATTCCAGTCTTGTGGAACACATATACGCTTTCCGTGCCATAAGGTACCTTGTTCGTCAACATGAAAACCTTTAGCCTTTCCTAGACCAATGTTTACCTTAATCTTTTCAATTTCCTCATCCGTCTTGGACTTCCGGATCTTGTCCAATAGAGTGGGTTGAACATCTAAGGACATGAGATGTCCTTCCGTACAATCTCCAACTGAGTTCTTTGAATTGTTTACACAAATCATCGGCATTTCTCCTTTTGTAAGGCCATTTACAAATGTCTTCGACTTAGAGCATCCGCTACTACATTTGCTTTACGGGATGGTATTGCAAACTCAAGTCGTAATCCTTGATAAGTTCTAACCATCTCCTTTGCCTCATGTTGATTTCCTTCTGGGTGAAGATATACTTCAAGCTCTTATGATCGGTGAATACTTCACACCGCTTACCTAAAAGGTAATGTCTCCATGTTTTGAGTGCATGAGCCATGAGGCTAACTCCAAATCATGAGTAGGGTAGTTTACTTCATGAGTTTTGAGTTGTCTCGAAGCATAAGCTACGACTCTACCATCTTGCATAAGTACAGCACCCAAGCCTTGATGAGAGGCATCACAATACACTTGGAAATCCTTTTCCAAATCTGGTAGACATAGAACTGGTGCTGTCACAAGTCTCTTCTTTAATTCTTGAAAACTGACTTCACAACCTTCAGACCAAGCAAACTTCTTGTCTTTCTTTAGTAATTCATCATAGGCTTAGCAACTTTTGAGAAATTCTCAATGAACCTTCAGTAGTAACCTGCTAAGCCAAGGAAACTACGAACTTCTTTCACATTTTAGGTGATTCCCAATCACAGCTGAAACCTTAGCAGGATCAACTGCCACACCATCTTTTGTCATCACATGACCAAGAAAACCCACCTTCTCTAGCCAAAACTCACACTTGCTGAATTTGGCATATAGTTTATGTTCCCTCAGTTTCTCAAGTATCAAGCGTAAGTGTCTTTCATGCTCTTCCTTGCTCTTGGAGTAGACTAAGATGTCGTCGATGAAAACGACAACGAACTTGTCAAGGAACTCCATGAATACCTTGTTCATCATATTCATGAAGTATGCTGGAGCGTTGGTTAATCCAAAAGGCATCACAGTATACTCATACAATCCATACCTTGTGGTGAATGTTTTTGGTATGTCTTGCTCGTATCTTGAGTTGAAAATAACTCGATCAAGATCAATCTTGAGAATACACATGCTCCTTCTAGCTGATCAAATAAGTCGTTGATTCTTGGCAAAGGATACTTGTTCTTGATTGTAACCTCGTTGAGAGAACGGTAGTCAATACATAATCTTTGGGTTCTATCTTTCTTTTCTACGAACAAAACTGGGGCTCCCCAAGATGAAGAACTTGGTTGAATAAACCCTTTCTGTAACTGTTCCCCTAGTTGTTTCTTGAGCTCCTTCAATTCATCAACTGACATTTTGTACGGTCTCTTAGCTATTGGTCCTGATCCTGGCACCAAATCTATCGAAACTCCACATCTCTATCCGTGGCATTCTGGCAATTCTTCCGGAAACACATCCGGATATTCACACAACTGGTACACTTTCCATGCTAACCCCCTTAAGAGAATTTAGCTTACTTTCTTTGAATTCAAAGTTTGACTTAAACTTTATTCTTTTTCCTTCGGGGGTTGTGAGTGTAACTGTACGATTGGCACAATCTAATACTCCCTCATACCTAGCCATCCAATCCATTCCCAATATTACATCCAACCCTTGGGAGTCTAGGATTATCAGACTTACTGTGAACTTATGTTTACCAAATTCTGTGATAAGATCTCGGCATCCAGGCTTGCTACCATGTCTCCCCTGGAGAACTAACCTTTATTGGACACCCAATGTTTTCTGATGCAAACCCATTTCTATCCACAAATGTCTTTGATATGAATGAATGAGATGCACCAGTATCAAAGAGTACAAACGCTGAAATTGAGTTGAGTCTGAACTTACCAGCCACGGCATCAGGTTCTTCATAGACCTCCTCCACATTGATGTGGTTAACCTGTCCTTTCTGAAATGGATTTGGCTTGTTAGGTCCTTCAACTTTCTTTTCAGGGCACTCATTAGCATAATGCCCCAGCTTCTTGCATTTGTAGCACTCAACCTGACTGAGGTCCTTTTTGACATACTGACCTCCACCTCCACTACCATTTCCACTGTGGTGGCTCTTATGTCCACCCTTGTGGTTCTTGTACTTATCATTGTCATGACTACGATGTTTGTCATGACGGTTGTGGTTGTGGTGCTTGTTAAACTTCCCATGTTTATGGAATTGAGTCGCCATCACATCATAATGGGACCGTTTGTGAGACGATCCCGTGTGTTTGTTTGAGTGTTTCCTCTTCCTACTCTCGACTTGTTTC
Organism: Avena longiglumis; assembly: GCA_030063025.1. Taxonomy (NCBI): domain Eukaryota; kingdom Viridiplantae; phylum Streptophyta; class Magnoliopsida; order Poales; family Poaceae; genus Avena; species Avena longiglumis. The sequence goes on along the minus strand of CP125973.1, from coordinate 92,986,194 downwards.
CTTTTACTCTCCAAAATAGCAGCCTTGTCACACAGAGATGATAAGTTGGAACATATGCTACCGATAACCGTAGGTTCAGTTCATCATTCAAGCCTTCCAAGAACTTTTCCTTTCTCTTGGCATCGATCAACCTCGTCCGGTGCATAGCGCGCGATTGTTGAATTCTTCTACATATTCGCCACCTTGATGGCGCTGCTTCAAGTTGTGAAACTCCTTCTTTTTCGACTCATTATCCCGACGAGATATGAGCTTGCGAAACCCATCCTCAAATATGTCCCATGTCACTTCATCAATGGGAGTGGTGATTTGAAGTTGTCCCACCATGTGGCGGTGGTCCTTCCAACAGATGTCTGCGAATCGACTTTTTCAGCATCGCGAGCCCTCGTCACCAAGTCTTTGTTCACGAGCAACAGTCATTGGCTGCCATGGGATCGCTTGTTCCCGAAAACTTTGCTGGCCTCGCACGCAAAAAATCTGGTGAGCATATCAAACCCGGGAGGTTGTTATTGTTGTTGTTGTTGTTGTTGTTGTTGTTGTTGGGGTCATTGTTGTTGTTGTTGTTGTTATTACGGTTTTGGATGAACGTTGTCATCATTTGCATAAGTTTGTGTTTGCATTCATCATTTGTTGCATTTACGGGGTGATGTTGTTGGGGTTGGGGTTTTGCGTGGGGAGGCATCTGTGGTTTATTCACATAGATAAGAATGAGATACCCATAAATGTTTTATGCACAATACAACATAAACAAGCACATAATAAGCAACACAAGAAAATAAAGTTCAACAACCACATAACAAGTTCATGAAGTACACACAAGTGGTGGCAAGCCATCCACATGTCGGATGGTCCAAACCGAGTTCACAAAACAAGTATGAATAACAAGATAAACGAGTGATCATGTCTACTCATCAACGTCAATCTCCTCCTCGACGAAGGTAAGACCTGCGTTCTCCATCGCGGTCTTGTTCTCCTCAATCGTAGTGGTCAAGGAATCGATCTTGGCCTTGAGAGCCCTCTTCCGGGAGCGAAGCCTCTCAATAACCATCTCTGCTGCTCAAGCTCAAGTCCTTAGACTTCAGCTCCTCTATGTCCCGGATTCTCTTGTTCCTATCACGACGCGTTTCTCTTGACTCTTGAATCTGCGGTCCTGGTCTCAAATTTTGTCTCCATCTCCTTGATCATCTCATCCTGCGCAAAAAGCTTGTCCTTCTCGCCGCACAAGCTCGTCATTACCAAGCATGACGCTTCCGTCCGTATCTACGTGTCTCGAGAAGAGTCTCCAAGTCCTGAAGATAAAGACGATCGGCTCATGGCGCTCCTCGAGTCGTCCTCAAAGTCGATGGACTCTCCGTCATCATCACGTCATCAAGACGTGAAAGTGAGTACCCTAACCTGTCGGAGGACGGCTAATGCCGTCCTATCAGTCCTGCATGACTACCTCCATGCCTCTCTCCTGTCATCGTGCATCAACTTGAAGACGATGGCCTCTGTAGGGCTCACCAAGGCCCCGGCTGGGTCACCTTGAAGCCCTGAGGTCCTTCCTCTCGAACTTGGTGAGTGGGTACACCGTAATGGTGGGAAGAGGAGGTCAAGCAGTGGTAAGCTCAACGACACGGGGACCAAAACGAGTAACTCAAACTCCTCAACGGTCGATGGCAATGTGCATCTATTTATAAGATTAAAAAGTTAGAACAAAGCAATTCAAGATAGATTAAGACAACATTCACACATATCCATGAAACATAATTGTCACACAAGCCATGCATACATGAATTCATTACATCATTCAAGGTCCAAACTTATTAAAATATCTTTTGAAAGTAAGGTGATAAGTGGTGGTCCAACTAACGAAATGTCATTATAATCCAATCTCACGGGACCTATTATTGAACACAATGTTCCTAGAGGCAATCCACCAATCTTGTTCCCTTGACTCTATCACTAAGTCTATAACATCTCCCCTTATTTCTTGGTTGTTGTCTTCCAACTCCTGAGTAAGCTCCTTTTCTTTCTCTAAGTCCCTTTGGAGGTTGAGCATTCTGCACTTGACTCTAGCACTAAGTTCCTTGATAGTCCTCCAAGCTGCATCCCTGGCTGACTCAAAGAATGTGGTGTGCATTGTAGTATTGGTGTACATGCAGAATCCTCTTTCTTTGTGGTTGTCTTCCTTGTTTTTGTACAAGTGAAGTTGTACCCACCAATATTCCACTCCTTCATCCTTCACGGGAAAACCTTTGTACACGGCTTCACCATGTGCATCCATAGCTTCCATGAGGTCCTTGAGAATACTGGGAAACTCCGTCTCACACTCTAAAGTCATGGTCATGAGTGGTCCCTTCTTCACGGCTTCGTTGATGGAGTTCATCTACAAAGGAGGTTGAAAAAGATTAGAAAAGTTTTACGAGAAGAATAGACAAGTGTAGAAGTAGTTGAAAAACTTTTTTTTTTTTTTTTAGTGGTTTTCAATTCCTAGGGTCATAATCCTACAGGCAACACAGTGCTCTGATACCATCTGTTGGACCCCTCCTTTATAAGGATAGGATCCCTGTGATTGCAATGCTAGTCCCTGGATCAATGCTAGCATCCACAGTTTAAGATGAAGTACACAGATACAAAGGTCGTTTATTACATTCATTCCAGAGATAAACATAGTCTTTTACAACTCAGGGCCATAGGCCTAATACAAGAGTTTTTAGGAATAAGTAAATAAACACAAGTCTTCATCTTCATGTGCCACGAGCAAGCATGTTGAGTGTAGACTCATGACTCCTACTCATCATCGAGTAACTGCAACATCACAAGTTCTGACAGAGGGTCAATACTTTGGAATAGTATTGGCAAGTGATACCTTAGTATATTTTAAATGGTCTATAGTTCTATATGCTTTTGGCTAGTGTAGCTTGGCTTGCTTTGCTCAAAATTAAGTTTTACTTATTAGTTGAAATTGCTAAGTTTTCTTTTGTCAAAACATACCCAAGGAAACCATCAATAGATATTGAGGTCCTTCACCCTTGTTCACCCACAAGTTTTAATTTAGAAGTTGGAGTGATGAGATTCTTGTGGCTTCCATGTCTTGATGCTCAAGTGTCCATTTCCTTGGACAAGGCTAAGTACTTAGGTTTTCCATCTGCAGAGGTTGTGCACTTTCCCACCAGACTTGGTTTCCCAAGACAGGACCTTTCGAAGCTTTTCCTTAGTCAAATGGACGCTCCAACCTATCAACCCAACTACCACCCTCTCCAAATTGACTAAGTTCGCAACCTATATGATCATGGCAGAGCCCATAATGCCAAGTGGTTGCTGTTAGCTTTCTCAACATTTGGCCTCCAAATCCCTTTGTGCTGGGTGGCATTCCACAAGTGAGATACACAACCCAAGTCCATGGCCTTGTGTAACCACTCAACATAACCCAATCAATCCATTCCACCTGTGAGATTTATTTGACTTAGTTGTTTTATTAAGAAAATATAAGTCTATTGACTTAGAATATTTTTATCATAACCATATAGATGTTCACCACCCTAGTTTACTATAAGCTAGGCTAAGCAAAGTATGGTATCTTAACTTAGGAAAATTTCCTAGCAATTCTACTACTTCACTCTACTTAGGATTTCCCATCTTAGCACCAAGCAAAATATCATGCATTTACTTTAGCAAAATATCTAATGCAAGTATAAAACTTAGGATAGGAAATTCATGATAATATCACTTGCCTTGGTAGTGAGAGTAGCACTCCTCACAATCACAATCACTATCAAAATCTACACAAAGACAATAGCACACAATTACACACAATATAAATACAATCAAAAATAATATGAATGCATGCATGCAAGAATTTACTAAATGGTGATTTTTGAAAATTATACCAAGTATGTTCATGAGCACGAAACTTAACAGGGCTCAAAATTGCCAACTACACTTATTTGGCCCAAAATAACTACAAGAATAAAACTATATCTAAAATAGCCCTAAACATGTTTCACAATAAAAATCATTTTTAACTGTTACTATATGCTAATCCAAAGGTATATTCGATAGGCCTTGTCTTCTGAGTTCAACGATATAAAGTTTGCAAAAATCCAACGTGGCATTCAAAAGTTATAAGCATTTGAAGTTTGAATCTAAATCGGTTTTAATTTCGCTTTTAAACTAAACCTAGCCACGTCATGTTTTCATTCGCCTGCATCTTCGCACCGGATCGTCTCTCTGCCGTTGGATCTAACTAACAATGCGCGGCTCGATCTGCCTTACCCTTCGTTAAGTGATCTGTTTCACGCGTGGGATCAAGATCTAACGGCTATAATCTATCAACCAGAAATGGGCTGGCGGTGTTTTGACCGGCGTGTCTGTCATCGGTGGTGCGCGCTGGGCGTTCTAAGACGCAAGGATGTGCTTACCAGATCCGTGAAGGCGTCTGGCTCGGCGTGGTACTGCTCGAAGGGGCGCTCGGAGATGGGCTCTGGACCTCGTCGGAGTTTTGTGCAGCGTCAGGCGAGGTTGTCGAGTTCGCTGCCGTCGTTCTGCGTCGCCTGAGCACGAATCGATGGGTTTAGAGGATGCGCAGGACAACTACGAACATGCTCGAGTGAATAAGGAGGCAGGGGGCGCTCGAAACTTACTGGAATTGCTCGCCGGAGTTTGCGAACGCGTTTGCCACGGTCAGTTGTCGACGTTGGCGAGGTTCCTCGTCGCCCTAAGTCAAAACAGGGGTACTATCAGATGCGCAAAACGAAGTGGATTCAGGGCGTATCAGTCAGAGATCAAGGGGCGGTGGCTACTTACGAAGGGGGGTCGCCGGAGTTCTTGCAGGAGACGGTGGCGGCCAGTTGTTGACGTTGCCAAGGCTAGGGATCATGCGAAAGCAAACGGCGAGTGTCAGAAGATGCGTATGAGTTCACTGAACAAGATGGTGTGAATGAGAGGCAGAGGGGAGCTCGAGACTTACCGGAATCGCGCGGCCGTCGGAGGCGGGGTTCAGAGAGCAATGCGCGCACGGGCGTTCGGTGCTCGGGGTTTTGGGGAAAAGAAAGAGGGAGAGGGGTTTCTTATAGCTTGCTTTCATGGCGAGAATCACGAGCCAATAACTCGAATTGATGCCGCGAATCAAGACCAGAAGCGCTTGATTTGAGGAATGAATGGGTCGTCTTGGTGGAGACGACTTGTCGTGGGGTTAGCCCACTTGTCGTGATATGCGAGGTTTTCGGTGGGTCCGTGATCGTGATTCAATCGTCGTCCGTGCGTGAGAGGAGGAAAAGAAATGCGGGTGGGCTTCTTGGGCATTGGATTGGTTCTTGGGCGATCACGCCGCTTGGCCTTTTCCATTTCTTTGCCCTTTTCTATTTCTGTTTTCTATTTTCTGAATTGATTTTGATATGTTTTCAAATCCTTTTTGAATTCAAACAAATTTGGGGATCCTTGTAGGGTTCTGTGGTTTCAAATGCAGTTATTTAACCAAGTGGTTACTTTGTAGGGTTTGGTTATGCTTGGTCTTTCAAAATGAACAGAGATTTTTGCTATAGTTGTAATTATTTGAATTTAGGGTTTTGAATCATTTCTAAGTTTTGAATCATGGTAGAGTTTCACACAATCATTCCAACAATGGAGTCAAATAAACAAGTACTTAAGCTTCCAAATTTCAAAGTGTGATGGTCATCTTGGAATCAAATGTCCACATGAAATCATAGACTCAACTTCTGATTCTAAGTGATTTTTGATAAACCCTAAATGAATGAATGAGATGTATATATGATTGAAATGAGTTTTGAAACCATGATTTTTGGGATGTTACAATTTTTGAAACCAAAATTTGTTTCCTATGGTCAGTAGGTTCAAAATACACCTTTTACCAAAGATTTTATCCTCAAAATCATTTTGGAATTATTTTTATAACCTAAACAAGCATACATAAGTTTCTGCGAAAACAAACATTTTACCAGAAGCTTTTTACTAAAAAAAGTGCATGGTTGGCTAGGGCTTGTCTTGCTGATTCCATTGATATAAAATTTGCAAAATTTGGACGTGTAGACTAAAAGTTATGCAATTTACAAAATCACATATCTAATAGATTCAAATCTGTTTTTAAAACCAGAGTCTGGCCACGCGTCTTATTCCTATTCGTCGAAACCGTTTCGCGTGGATCGACTAACACAGACCGTAGGCTTTAAGTGGAATCACACGGATCAAATGCTAGCGTACCCTTTCAGTTAGTTTCTATCGCGAGCGTCAGATCAAGATCCTACGGTCCCTAGCATGTTACCAAAAGCTAGCGGCGCTGGCGCTGGCATCTGGCGGTGGAGCGGCCTGGCGGTGGCGTTGCCGGCGATGCAGGAAACAGGAGAGGGAAAGTAGATGCTCACCGTGTTCGCAACATCGTGTTGAAGCTTGAGGTGGTTGTCGAATGAAGGGCGAAGGCCGCCAATCGCCATCGTCCGAGAAAATCCGGGCACGCCCGTCGACGTGGGGCGGGCTACAAGGCAGGAGAGCGAGATAAAGTACGTTAGGCGAGGAGAGTAGAACCCGTGTGTCAACAAGAGGAAGGGCGGAAGCTACAGGGCACTCGCGGAGTTGAAACAGACGGTGGCGGCTTGAGTCGTCGTTGTCGAGGCTCGAGCCACAGCGAGCTGGCGCTATGGGGAGGTGCGCCTGGGTCTGGGGAACTTGCCCGTGTGCTCGGGGAGGTAAGGGGTGGCAGGGTCCGGCCGGAATCGATGCCGGATCTCGTCGGGGCAGTGGGGCTTCGTAGAGGAATTAGGACGGCCTGGGGGCGCGCTAAGGTGAGGCGACTGGGGGGAAATGGGGAGGGAACGCTGGCGTTTATCACTACGTGGTTACGACGAGGAATAAATGCAGCAGTAAAGCGAATTCAACCGGAGGAATCAATGGCAGCAACGGCTGGGCGAGTTCAACGCGGGGAGGAAGAAGGGGACGTGGTTATGGGGTCGTCTCGTCAGCGAGAGAGAAGGAAAGGGAACGGGGTCCACCGGTCATCGACTCTATGGGTTCTTTTGCGAGTGAGGAAAACGTTTCGGGGGAGAGAGGGAAATGGGCTGGCCGGCTGGGCTGGCTTGTTCTCTTTTTTTGTTCTGTTTGTTTTTCCTTTATCATTTTCATTTAATCTGTTTTGATTACTTTTAATCATTTCAAGCACTCATTTGATTTCAAATATTTGCCAGATTTTGGGTAGATTCAAATACTGATTAGTAGCACAATCTGATGTCAATTTTTGGAATTTACTTTAATCCTTTTTGGGTCTTTTTAATTATTCATGTAGGTCCTTGTATTAAAACAAATAGGTTTTAATAATGTTTAAAACACCATTTAAAATCTTTTAAACCTTCCAAAATCTTTTCAGTAGGTTTTGTTTACTAAAAATGGTGTCAAATAATTCATCTTGAATTATTTGTAAATTATTCTAATATGATTTATTAATCACTTAAGATTGGGTATTTTTTTTAATTCCAATGGAATTTAATATAGTTTTAATTCCCAAATTTTTATTTGGAAGTTTTATTTTATTTAAGTTGTTTAAACAACTTTTATTCCACTTGGGTAAACTCCAAATATCATTTTCTCATGTATTCTTATTTAGAGATTTGTCTTTATTAAGATAGGGATAGAATGGTTATTGCCATTTTATTTGGAATGTTCTTTTTCCTTTTATTTTATTTGGATTGGGATTATAATTCAATCCACTTGTTTATGGGTTAGGCCAAGATTTGGTTTGGTCTTTAAATATTCTTTATTTAATATTTCTTTCTTTAACTTATAAAATACATATCTTTTTATTTAGAGATCCAAACTTGGTGATTCTAATTTGTGAAATCTTGTTTAATATTTGTTTATCCTTTTAAATATCTTTAGGATTATTTGCTCACCATTTGGTATGGGTTTCTTGATAGATGCTTTATTAACTTTGGGAATTCAATTTCTTATATTATTAATTTCATAAGATTTTATTTATGGTTCCAATTAAGTGAAACCAATTTATATGGTTTTATAATATTTATGTTTGTCTTTCTTGATCGTTTGTGAATGTTTGTTGATCAATTTTTATATGGATCAAATCCATGGATTTGGAGATACTTTGGAATTGATTTTTATTCCATTAGGGTTTTGGATTTATTTTCCAAATGTTTAAATTTCCATATATATTCATTGAGGAATGCAATTCCCTTGATTTGGATTTTGTTGGATTCAAACTTTTACCAAAGTTTGTTCAAGATGGGATTTTAAGTTTCCTTTTTGAAACAAAATTTTCTTTTCACCCTGATTTTCAACAAAAATTTATTTTGTTTATTTTATTTTTTTCACATTACAAGATTTGGAAAATCTTGGGATGTGACAGCCACGCCCATGCCAAACCTCTCTGCGACCATGCCGAGAGCGCTCGTCGCCATGCTCACCAAAGACCCATTGCCTCGCCGCTTGCAGGGATGATCACCAGCACCCCGCCAGACATGCCCGTTCGCCGCCGCATGGACCATGCATGCTGTGCGCCATCAAAACCTCCGTCGAACCGGCCCAGAGCGTCGAAGCGTTCCGACCGATCAGCACCGCCCCACGCGTCGCCACCACGCCGTTGAGCTTCGCTAGGGAGCACATCACCGCCCCCTATTGTCTCCCATGCCAGTAGTGTTATGGGGTAACCCCTTGGGGTGGCCTGATCTTTCACGAATCTCCACGGAGAACGAGGGGAATGCGGTGGACGGGGGAAGAAGGGATGAAAACCACGAACACACGCACACAAATCACGATACACGCCGATAACTCACGCCGGTGGCAACCGGTCCAACATAATCTCTAGGATCGGTGTTGGGCGAAGCTCTCTCTCCACAACCAACAACGGGCGATGCTTGGTGAGATCTTGGCGACTTGGAAACGGCGAGAACCCAAGGCCTTGTACAACTTGAACGCACTAGGCAAGATCCAAGAGGAGGTGGATAATAGGGTGCCCTTGGTAGGAGCATGAGACCTATAGATTGAAAAGATCCTCAAAGGGTGTCCTTAATCTATTATTATCCAAGTCTAGGGTTTACATATGAGGTGGGACTTTATAAAGGCCAGCCACATAAGCAGTGGATTACGGAATAAAACTAGAAGTTTGGGCGGTGGGGTTACATGGCCAGGCCCAAGGCTTTAACATGCTGCGACGATCGGTCAGGAGACTCCGATTCAGGTTGGAGACTCGGTGCAGACCGGAGACTCGGTCGATCTCGGACCTATCTCCGGAGGAGGGCTGTCGGGCTTGGGTCTTGATCTGGACGGAGGAAGGTCGGAGACTCCGGTGTAGGACCGGAGACTCGGTGTCTTAAAGCATCTTCTTCTCCTGGTCCTGCTTCCTTGGTGGCTTGGTGTGGTGGTGTTGCTTCATATCTGAGGATACACAACGTAGATGCATGAAGTAGCAAGCCATCCAAAGGTAGACCAAAATCACATGAGGAAAGGAGCGAGTTAACCTTGGCTTGTAGGAGCTTGGCTCGGGCGCGAGTGATTGGTCCACTTGGGGGACTATGTGTTGTAGATGGAGGTGTGTCCGTAGGACGGGCTGCATCAGCTCCCCCCCTTGGGAAAGAGTCGTCCTCGACTCTTCAACCTTCTCAACTTCATCTTCGCCATGGTAGGGTGAGAGGTCCTTGACATTGAATGTCAGGCTCACAAGATACTTGGATGTTGGGATATCGATGATGTAGGCGTTGTTGTTGATCCTCTTTAGTACCTTGAACGGTCCATCACCTCTTGGCTTGAGTTTGGAGTCGCGGTCCTTGGGGAAGCGGTCTTTACTCAAGTGTATCCATACAAGGTCGCCTTCTTCGAAGATCATATCTTTCTTGTTCTTGTTTATCCTTGATGCTTGGTGAAGGACATGTTTCTCGATCGTAGCTCTTGTGTCTTCATGGAGTTTCTTCATTGTTTGGGCACGCTTGACCACGTCCATATTGGCACGTTCATGAAGCGGAAGTGGGAGGATATCAAGCGCGGTGAGAGGCTCGAAACCATAGACGATCATGAACGGGCTCCTCATGGTGGTGGAGTGCTTGGCTCGGTTGTAGGCGAACTCGGCATTTGGAATACATTCCTCCCAGTCTTTAAGATTCTTCTTGATCAACACACGTAGGAGTGTTCCAAGACTTCGATTGACGACCTCGGTTTGTCCATCAGTTTGAGGATGCGAGGCGGACGAGAAGAGGAGCTTGATGCCGAGCTTGGCCATGAGAGTCTTCCAGAAGTAGCTCATGAATTTTACGTCGCGGTCGGAGACGATTGTTCTGGTACACCGTGTGGAATTATTTCCTGAAAAACAAATTTGCGACATGTGAAGCATCATCGTTCTTATGGCACGGAATGAAGTGTGCCATTTTGGAAAAGCGATCCACTACCACAAATATAGAATCATGTCCATGTTTAGATCTAGGTAAGCCTAACACAAAGTCCATGCTAATGTCCGGCCAAGGTGCATGAGGAATAGGCAATGGCATATAGAGACCAAAGGGATTATAATTAGACTTATCTTGGATACATGTAGTGCATCGTTGGACGTGGCGCTCCACGTCGCGCTTCATATTAGGCCAAAAGTAGTGAGTGGATAGCATGTCGTATGTCTTGTCACGGCCAAAGTGACCCATAAGGCCTCCACCATGGGACTCTTGAAGAAGCAAAATTTGGAGAGACGACTTCGGAATGCAAAGATTGTTTTGTTTGAAGAGAAAACCCTTATGCAAATAGAAATCATCAATCCCTTTGTCTATTGAACATCTTGCAAAAATTGGTCCAAAGAAAGGGTCGGACGCATACAAATATTTGATGTCATCAAGACCCAAGACATTTACTTCGAGTCGTGTAAGAAGGTTTGTGTTTTTGCGAGACAAGGCGTCTGCTACCACGTTTTCTTTGCCCTTCTTGTACTTGACAATGTAAGGAAAAGATTCCATAAACTCAACCCATTTGGCGTGCCTTTTACTCAAATTGGCTTGGCCCTTAAGATATTTCAACGACTCGTGGTCGGAATGGATGATAAATTCTTTGGGCCAAAGGTAGTGTTGCCACACTTGAAGGACACGAACCAAGGAAAAAAAGCTCTTTGTCATAAATTGGATAGTTAAGACGTGCGCCATCGAGTTTCTCGCTATGGTATGCAAAAGGACGCCCATTTTGCATAAGGACGCCTCCAATGCCAATTCCACTAGCGTAACATTCAATCTCAAAGGTTTTTGTGAAATCCGGTAATGCAAGAAGTGGTGCTTCGGTGAGCCTCTTTTTTAGCTCATCGAAAGCCTTTTGTTGTGATTTTCCCCAAACGAATGTGAAATTTTTATTGGTCAATTCGTTGAGGGGTCAAACGAAGGATGAGTAGCTCTTGGTCCTCTTCCAAATGTTGCCTTGCCATGGCTTCCTTGACCCTTGCATCAAACTCATACTCACTCAAGTATTCTTCATCGCTGTTGTCATGGATGAACAAAACTTTCTTGTTCCCACATGCGGCCGACTTGTGTCCTTTGCCTCCACACTTGTAGCACTCACCATTGAATGGTTGTTCATCTCTTGTATACTTGCCACTTGGGGGCAGTTTTCCTTGAGGAAGTGTTGGCTTGAAGGGAAGCTTGGTGGTATTTGAGGAGTTTCCACTTGGTGTTGTCAGAGTAGTGGTTGGGGCTTGCTTGTATGTGAAGTATGTCTTTGGCTTGTTGTACTTGATGTCCTCTTGCACTTGACGCTCGGCCTTTGATGCGATGTGCACAAGCTCAACCATGTTGTTGTACTTTTGGAACTCGGTGATGCGCTTGATTGGATGGTTCAAGCCATTGAGGAAAAGTGCCATTGTTTGTTCATCCCGCTCTTCAATGTTGGCACGGATCATGTTGAGCTCCATTTGCTTGAAGTACTCTTCCACGGTCTTTGTCCCTTGACTAAGCGTTTGAAGATTATTGAAAAGGTCACGCGTGTAGTGCGAAGAAACAAAGCGGGATCTCATATGGGCCTTCATATCTTGCCAAGTTGAGATTGGGGGCTCTTCTTTTGATTCACGAGCGAGTTGTACTTGTTCCCACCAAAGGTTGGCATATTCATCAAACTCGTGGGATGCCATGGCCATCATCTTCTCATTGCTAAAATTGTGCATGCGGAAGATCTTGTCAACCTTGAGTTCCCATGAGAGGTATTCTTCGGGATCACTGGAACCGGTGAACTTGGGCATGGTGAACTTGAGCTTGCCAAAAGTTTCTTCCCCATTGCGGTGCCGGTTGCGACGGTTGCCATGATTGTGGCGGCCATCTTCATCATCCGAGCTCTCATGTCTTGCTTGTTGATGGTGGCGTTGCTCTTGCGGTTGTTGAGGTGCCGCGTTTGGTGGTGGAACTTGGTTTGGACGACGAGCTTGGGGATCTTGCTCGTGTTGTTGGCGCGGTTGAGGACGAGGAGGAGGTTTTTGGTCCTCACGGCGAGCTTGGGGAGCTTTCTATTGTTCTTGTCGTGGTTGATGCCGAGGAGCATTATCTTGCGCCATGTGGCGAGGAGGACGCCGAGCCGCATGCGCAATGGGCTGCTCTCTTTCTTCTTGATGTGGAGGAGGCTCGTCGTGAAGATCATGTTGACGACGTTGACGTTCATGTCGAGGAGGATGCCTTGGTGGATCTTCGAGTGCTTCGCGCCGCCGGCGAACTTGTTCTTCCACTTCGGATGCTTCAATTGTTGTGGAAAGAACATGTCGATGGCGATGGGCTTGGTGGTCCATGTGAGGTTGTTCTTGTTGAAGCACAAGTGCCTTTTGTTGTGGCCGGTCCACTTCACGTCTTGGAGGTCTTGCGGAGAGGTCACCATCATAGCTTGACGTTGCGGCGTGTCGCGGAGATGGTACCGCTTGAGAAGAGCTCATGGATTGAAGGACGGGTCCATCCTGGTGCCTTGAAGCGTGACGGCGAGGTGCACTTGATTCACTTGAGGAGTGTCATGATGATCTTGAGTCTCGCGAGCATGGCCTTGCCAACCCATCAATGAGGCGTTGAAGCTTCTCATCCATTGAGGCGAGGGCATGACCAAGAGCTTCATTTTGATGACCGAGGTTGTGTTGCATGGCATGCATTTGGCCTCGGACTTCCTCGAAGCGGTTGTCGATGTTCTTGAACTCCACTCGGGCTTCGCTAAATTGTTCATCTTGGCGCCGCTCAAGGGCTTCACAACGGTAGTTGAATTCTCCTCGAACCTTCCAATGGTCCCATCTTGTCATGTATTAATTGTCGTCCTCCGGAGGTGGTGGTGGTGGTTGGGACGGCTCGCCATTCCTGTCCATGATGCAAATCTGACAAGGGTTGTATATGGAGAGTAAAGGTGCGTAGAGTTAGCCTTTTACCTCACCTTGGAGATTATATCAAACCAATTGCCACACCAAGGAGCGAACAACGTGCAAAGTGAAATGGCAAAGAAACTCACACACAAAGGAGCTACAACTCTCAAAAGCTTTTGGTGGATGGGTAGGATTGTAGGAAAGCCAAAGAACCAACCAAACACAAAGGATAGTCAAAAGTGCAGAAAATCCAACAACTCAAGTCAAAAGGAAATGGTCAACTCAAAAGGTGACGAGAACCTACGACTACACACACGCGTGGAGAAAAATGGGGTTAGCACGACTATGAAAGTGAGCACGAAATGGCCTAACGAAGACTACGCTCGGGTGTCGTGCCAACGCAAGGAGAGACCACAACTCGTTTGCCAAAAGAGAGTAAGCAACGGATTTGTGCACTTGCCTTGGCGCGCTTCTTCCTCTCTCTTTTGCTTACAAGCTTGATGCTCTCTTTGTATTGGGAGACTATGTATCTTTCTATTTTTCTTTTTTTAATTATTTTTCTTTTTCTCCCTTGCTATTCTACTATGTTAACTTTTGTATTTTCCCTCACACTCTCACTTTCCAATGGCAAGTGCACAATTCTTAGACAAACACAAAATGAGTTGCTCTCATAGGATAGGCACACACAAAAGAAGATATGGCTACAAGGGTTGACACAAGTTATACCTTAGTTGATGGTGATGATCTTGTGTCGATGGAGCGGGGAAGAGTTTGGGGTCCGTGGTGTCGAAGATGGCGATGTTGTGGAAGCTATCATTAGTTGGTGACATGCACGGAACACAAACAACAAGTGGACCGATTAGCCAATGCGTAAAAAGAGGAAAATGGGGCAAGCTGCGTCGGTCGGAGACTCGGTCTTGGGCGGAGACTCGGTGTGAACGGAGACTCCGTGCACAGGCCTGAGACTCCGGTGTGGGATCGCTCGTGTTCTTGAGCGAAATCCATGCCTAGAGTCCTCAAATCCAAAATTTGGCCAAAATTGGGCTGAAACGAGCAAAAAGTGAACCAACACCTTAGACAAGATATGGTAGGATCAAACCACCAATAACACTCCAAAAGCATGATCGATCAAAAGGCAAATTGGGGCTGTTTTTGGGAAATTTTCAATTTATGGTGGATAGAAGAAAATTGGGGAAATTCGTGATCAACCTTGCTCTTGATACCAAGATGTTATGGGGTAACCCCTTGGGTGGCCCGATCTTTCACGAATCTCCACGGAACGAGGGAAAGCGATGGGCGGGAAGAAGGGATGAAAACCACGCACAAATCACGATACAAGCCGATAACTCACACGGTGGCAACCGTCCAACATAATCTCTAGGATCGGTGTTGGTGGCTCTCTCTCCACAACCAACAACGGCGAGATGCTTGGTGAGATCTTGGCGACTTGGGGCGAAAAGAACCCAAGGCCTTGTACAACTTGAACGCACTAGGCAAGATCCAAGAGGAGGGTGGATAATAGGGTGCCCCTTGGTAGGAGCATGAGACCAATAGATTGAAAGATCCTCAAAGGGGTGTCCTTAATCTATTATTATCCAAGTCTAGGGTTTACATATGAGGGGTGGGGATTTATATAGGCCAGCCACATAAACATGGGTAGTTCTGGAATAAAATTGGAAGTTTGGGAAAAATTGGGGGTTACATGGGCCATGCCCAAAAGGCTTTAATATGCCTGGCGAAGATCAGTCCGGAGACTCCGGTCTGGGGTCCAGAGACTCCGGTCTAGACCGGAGACTCCGGTCAATCTCCGGACCCGTCTCCGGAGGGGGCTTCTGGCTGTCCCGGGCTTGGGTCTCCGGTCTGGACCGGAGGAAGGTCCGGAGACTCCGGTGTAGGAGACCGGAGACTCCGGTCTACACCGGAGACTCCGGCGTGCCGAGCTTCATCATCTTATTCTCCTGGTCCTGCTTCCTTGGTTGCTTGGTGTGGTGGTGTTGCTTCATATCTGAGGATACACAACGTAGATGCATGAAGTAGCAAGCCATCCAAAGGTAGACCAAAATCACATGAGGAAAGGAGCGAGTTAACCTTGGCTTGTAGGAGCTTGGCTCGGGCGCGAGTCATTGGTCCGCTTGGGGGACTATGTGTTGTAGATGGAGGTGCGTCCGTAGGACGGGCTGCATCAAGTAGCTGCCTGTGCCGTCGACCACGACGAGCTCAGCCCACGCCCGTCAGTCCCCTCTCGCCACTATAAATAGAGGCCTCCACCGCTTGTTTTCGCCACACCAGTTCACTCCCCTCTCACCCAGAACCACCCCACCTCACTAGGAGCAAAGCGGCACATCAGGAATTTGGCGAGCCCGTTCTTTGGAGAAGAAGGGAGCCATTGATTGGAGCCGCCCCAGGAGGAGCTACCGGTACCAGGAGAACCGCTGTCGTCGACTTCGTCGTTCGCCCCTATTTCCGACCTTCGCCTGAGCCCCAGTGAGCCTCCCACGACCCCCACCTACCGCGTTAGGGTTCTGTCTCGTCGGCGCTGCCCGACATGGACGATGAATCGTAGCCGTTCGATTAGAGTTAGATAAATGCGGTGCACACTTTGCCTGCACCGCTTTGCCCCTCCCCGTCTCACTGACGCGTGGGGACAACCACTTAACCAGCCCGCGTACACGCTTTATGTAATGGGCCGGCCCAGTTAACCCTCCCGCGCGACCTAACAATTCAAATTAAGCTTTATTCTTTTAATTTCAAACATAGTTCTGTACCTAGATTCAAAAATCAACCAAGCTCGATTCACTGAACCAAAATGTATGAAACTAATTTTGTTAGAAAGGTGCTGAAATGCTTAATCCAAACCCGTTGGATTCAAATCTTTTGGATCTGTGGATCAACCATGGTAAAAATAACAAATCAGAAGCTTTTCTTCATTCAATCATTTCTCAAAATTCAACCATAAAAGCTTTTGAGTTGATTCCAACTCTCAAAAATCACATTTGATCATACCTTTCAGAGTATATAAAAACATATGGGTTTACTTGCAGAAATAATGTTCAAGTAATAAAAGAATGCCACGTAGTCATTTCTAGTCACTTTATTTAATTAAAATAAAAAGGTTAAACCTTATTAAATTGTGACACCACTTTAAATCACAGTCCCATATACTGAAATATGTGGTGATGACATGTGTCAACATGATCCCATGTTTGAGTTGGAGAATATTAAATCTTAAGTAGTTTTTCAATGAGTAGAAATTACTTTTCTCAAATTAAAATAAATAAGACAAATGCTTTAATCCTTGTGATGTTAGTGATGATGCTAGATCATCTATAGTGCACCTTTGTGTGATGATTGAAAATAGTTAAGTATTGTTTGGTGATTGTGTACCTCGTATTTATTTATAGGCGCTGATCTGAGCCAAGGATACGAGGAGGAAGGAGGATACTACGAGGAGGAAGCCGAGGAGAACTTCAACCACTGCTCTGCACAAGGCAAGCTAACACTTGCAAGATACTTTACCTATGAAAGCCAATACTTGAAAACTTGCAAGCTAACACTTGTTTGTTACCATGACAACTACAAGCCTTAAGCATATGTGATCATACCCACTTGATAACCCAATCCTAGTTTTACTTGCAAGCTTTCTACTTCATTTCTTTATCAAAGCTTTCTCTTAAATTTTACATAGTGAATTGTAGATTCTAGAAAGATAACTAAAGGTAGCATAAAGAGCATAAAACTTGGCCTAAGTTAGATAGTCTTGATGTCATCCTAAGGCATGAGATTGAACTTAGCAAATCTCCACTTGCTTGTAGGGTTCGCAGCATAGAAAACAAAATTTTCCTACGATGGGAACTATGTACCAAGATCTATCTACTAGATACAAACAACGGGCGGATATATATCCGTAGAGAACATACCCTTGAAGACCAACAAAGCTTAACGAGTTCAACTCGTGGTTGATGTAGACGATCTCTTGCTGATCTCAAGATCGAGAGGAAGTCCTAGCCGCATAAGCGGAAGACATCCGTGCTCGCACACGTACAAGACACCGGGCAACCTCGCCTCCTCGCTCCAGCGATGTGGAAGCACAACCCTTTCTTGCCGAATAGCCACGGGAACATGTATCTCGCTAGTCCGAGACCATGGGGATAAATTCTAGAGGGGAGAGAGATCCTTCAGGAGGTGTGAGACAAGTGAGAGGAGGGGCTCCTTTTATAGGAGGAGGGGGGCACCCAAGGGGGTGGCCTCCGGCCATGGGGGTTGCCCCCTCCCCTACTTCATTCATGTGGGTGGACACTCCACTCACAAAATGTCCCTTCTATTTTCTCCACTCAAAGTCCTCAAATTCCCATTAAATTTCCACCAAATTTAATGCAAACTCTCATTAAATAAAACTCTTTTATTTTATTCAGAATTTTGTCAATTACTTTAATGACAAACATTCAAATAACCTTGCTAGAATTCCATTTCACATGCATAACCACTTTATGCAATTTCACCCGAAAACTGTTTAGGTATCTAGTGAAATAAATTCCTGCTTGTTTATTCTTTCGGCATGAAACATTTGCTCCAATTGGATGCCGTGTCCCTTAAGTGTGTCACCCTACGGTTCGCGAATAATGCAGACATGATCGAGACCCTTCTCGATCAATAATCGATGGCAGGACACGGAGATCCATCGACTCCACACATTCAACGATGACTTTTCCGTGATCGTGAACCTTTTACGCTTGTATCTTAATCCCTTTGTTTCACGATATATTACATGTCCGAGATTCGATCATCGGTATCTCCATACCTAGTTTGATCTCGTTACTGACAAGCACTCTTTTCTCGTTCCCGTGATATAACATTACAGTGATCAAATCACTTGCTTGCAAGCTAACCAATGTGATATCACCGAGAGGGCCCAGAGCATATCTATCCGTCATCGGGATGAACAAATTCCACTCTGGATCCATGATTCTCAACATAACACTTTAGTAGCTTTGAAGCCATCTTTACAATCACCCAGTTATGGAGTGATGTTTGATGTCAACAAGAAACTCTTCCGGTCTTAGTGATTGGCATGATCTCATGGTCTAAGGATTAGGACTACTTCGTAGTTTGTTTATAGCAATATAAACTCAATGGCTTTGATCGTAATGTTATACTTCGGATGAATGTTCATCACACCATTACACTAATGTTGTGATCTCGTTATTAACAACATCCAATTCTATGATCAGGAAACCGTCATCATCTTGTTAATCAACGACCTAGTTTATGAGAGAGGCATAACTAGGAACTTTCTGTTTGTTTATTAAACACACATGTATTAACGTTTCCGTATTAATACAATTATAGCATGCAAAATAAACATCTATCATATACTTGGAATACACATAATAAACATTTTATTATTGCCTCTCAGGGCATATTCCTTGATCTCCCACTTGCACTAGAGACAATAATCTAGTTACATTGTGATGTATCTAACACCCATGGAGTTCTGGTGTAGATCATGTTTTGCTCTAGGGAGAGTTTTAGTCAACGGATCTGCTACATTGAGATCCGTATGTACTTTACAAATCCTTATATCTCCATCCTTGACATGCTCGCGGATGGAGTGAAACCAACGCTTAATATGCTTGGAATGCTTGTGAGACCTTGGCTCTTTGGCATTGGCAATGGCACCATTATTGTCACAATAGATCACCATTGGGTCCAACGCGTTTGCAACCACATCTAGTTCGGATATGAACTCCTTCATCCAAACTGCTTCCTGAGCCGCTTCTGAAGCAGCAACATATTCGACCTCCGTTGTTGATCCCGCCACCATAGGTTGTTTGGAGCTCCTCCAACTAACCGCTTCCGCCATTCATGAAATCGTATCGGATTGAGACTTAGAGTCATCCGGATCGTGTCAACTAAGCGTCGACATAACACTTAGCGGAGCTCTTCTTCACCTCCGTATACAAGAAACATATCCTTAGTTCTTGAGTACTTAAGGATATTCTTGACTTTTCCGATTACGAACTGGATCCGATTGGTACCTACTAGTCAAACTAATAGCATGTGCCACATCCGGTCTTGTACATAGCACGGCGTACATTATAGAGCCTATGGCTGAAGCATAGGGGGCCTTGTCCATTATCTCTCTTTCTTCCGCCGAAGCCGGACTTTGAGTCTTACTCAATGTCATGCCTTGTGTCATAGGTAAGAACCCCTTCTTACTATCTTCTATTTTAAACTTCTTTAAAATCTTATCAAGGTATGTACTTTGCGATAGCCCTATTAGGCGCCTAGATCTATCTCTATAGATCTTTATGCCTAATATGTATGACGCTTCACCTAGGTCCTTCATTGAAAATTTGCTGTTTAGATAACTTTTAACACTGTTTAAAAGATCTATATCATTTCGATCAATAATATGTCATCCACATATAATATCGAAATGCCACATTGCTCCACTCACTTTCTTATAAATACAAGCTTCTCCATAAGTTTGGACAAATCCAAACTCTTTGATCACCTCATCAAAGCGGAGATTCCAACTTTGTGATGCTTGCTTCAGTCCATAGATGGATCGCTGAAGCTTGCACACCTTGTTAGCATCCTTAGGATCGACAAAACCCTTTGGTTATATCATATACAACTCTTCTTCAATATTACCATTGAGAAGCGGTTTTGACATCCATCGCCATATCTCATAATCGAAATATGCAATTGCTAACATAATCCTCGACTTTAGCATCGCTACGGAGAGAATGTCTCATCGTAGCCAACTCCTTGAATTTGTGAAACCCCTTTGCAACAAGTCGAGCTTTATAGGCGGTTACATTACCATCGACATCTTTCCTTTTGAAAATCCATTTGTTCTCCTGACCTTTCGGTCGGTGAGGTAAGTCCACCAAGTTCCAAACTTGATTTTCATACATGGATTCCATCTCGGTTAATGGCTTCTAACCATTTGTTGGAATCGGGCTCATCATCACTTCTTCATACGTCGCAGGTCATCATTTTCATCAACCATGAATTCATGATTTTTTCGGCTTAGGGCTACGCGTCACCTGCTTGACCTGCGAGGTTGAGAGTACTCTCTTTCGGAGTTTCATGATCATTATCATTAGTTCCCTCTTCAACAGGTGGAGCCAACTCCGGAACAATTTCTGGCGCTGCGCTACTCGCCATACTTTGAAGAGAAGGTTCAATAACCTCTTTGAATTCTACCTTCCGACTACTCACACCTTTCGCGAGAAAATCTTTCTCTAGAAAGGATCCATTCTTGGTGTAACATCCCCAAATTCATATTCCAAAACTCATTCATATCATCTAAGCATTCATCATCATTTAGGGTTCTTCTCAAAAACAGAAACTTGTGCTATGATTTCATGTGACTAAATTTCACTCATTGGGCCATCACCTTTTGAAACTTGAATGATATAGAACTGGTTTGCTTGCCCCACTATGGGAAAGATTGAGTATAAAAGTTTAACCAAAATATTCAAATTAGAAATAATTTCCAAAACCTCTATTTCAAACATTTGCAAAATGATGCATAGTCTCTGTTTATTTGAAATCTAAGTCTGACCAAACCTTTGCAAGGAAGCCCCACAAGTTTTGACTCATTTCTGAGACCAAGTCACCCCTGCAAAACCTCAGAACAATTTGAATTCAAATTGTGTTTGAACCATTTGAAAACATAACCAGAAAATCGAATTAGAAAAGAAAAAGAACTAAACAATGGAAAAGAGCCGAGCGCCAGGAAATTGGCCCAGCAGAGAAACGAGCCCAACTAGCCCACCCGGGGATTCCTTTTTCTTCCTTTGAAGGGTTCGCAGCATAGAAAACAAAAATTTTCCTACGATGGGAACAACTATGTACCAAGATCTATCTACTAGATACAAACAACGGGCGGATGTATATCCGTAGAGAACATACCCTTGAAGACCGACAAAGCTTAACGAGTCCAAACTCGTGGTTGATGTAGACGATCTCTTGCCGATCTCAAGATCGAGAGGAAGTCTAAGCGCAAAACAGCGGCATCCGTGCTCGCACACACGTTCGAGGCACCGAGCAACCTCCGCCTCCTCGCTCCGGCGATGCGGAAGCACAACTCTTTATTGCCGAAAAGCCACGGGAACATGTATCTCGCTAGTCCGAGACCATGGGGATAAAATCTAGAGGAGAGAGATCCTTCACGAGGAGGTGTGGTGTGAGAGGAGGAGAGGGGCCTTTTAGGAGAGGGGGCACCCAAGGGGCCATGCGCCCAGCCATGGGGCTGCCCCACCTCTTCCACATTCATGTGGGTGGAGCTCCCACTCAAAATGAAAAGCCTCCACTCCCATTAAAAGCCTCCACTCAAAAATCCACTCACATGCATTAAATTTCCACCAAATTTAATGCAAGCTCTCATTTAAATAAAACTCTTTTATTTATTTATTCAGAATTTTGTTAATTACTTTAATTAACAAACATTCACATAAAACCTTGCTAGTATTCTATTTCACATGCGAACCAGTTTCAGCAATTTCAACAAAAGCAGTTTTGTCTAGTGAAATAAATTCCTCGCTTTCCTTTTCTTTTCGGCATGAAACTTTTGCTCCAATTGGATGTCGGTGTCTCTTAAGTGTGTCACCCTACGGTTCGCGAATAATGCGGACATGATCGAGACCCTCTCGGATCAATAATCGAGCGGGATCTGGAGACCCATATCGACTCCACACATTCAACGATGACTTTCTTGTGATCGTCGGAACCTTTTACGCTAGTATCTTAATCCTTTTGTTTAGCGATATATTACATGTCCGAGATTCGATCATCGGTATCTCCATACCTAGTTTAATCTATTCTGACATGCACTCTTTTCTCGTTCCGTGATATAACATTCTAGTGATCAAATCACTTGCTTGCAAGCTAATCAATGTGATATCACCGAGAGGCCCAGAGTATATATATCCGTCATCGGGATGAACAAATTCCACTCTCGATCCATGGGCCTCAACATAACACTTTAGTAGTTACGAACCCATCTTTATAATCACCACATTACGGTGTGACGTTTGATGTTATCAAGAAACTCTTCCGGTGTTAGTGATTGACATGATCTCATGGTCTAAGGATTAGGATCACCGTAAGTTGTTATAGCAATATAAACTCAATGACTTTGATCGTAATGCTATACTTCGGATGAATGTTCATCACACCATTACACTAATGTTGTGACCTCGTTATTAACAACATCCAATGTCCATGATCGAAACCTATGATCATCTTGTTAATCAACGAGCTAGTTTATAAGAGAGGCATAACTAGGAACTTTCTATTTGTTTATTAAACACACATGTATTAACGTTTCCGTATTAATACAATTATAGCATGCAAAATAAACATTTATCATAAATAAGGAATACGATAATAACCACTTTATTATTGCCTCTCGGGCATATTCCTTGATCTCCCACTTGCACTAGAGACAATAATCTAGTTTGAAAACTTTGTGTATTGAACACCTATGGCTTTACGGTGTTCCAAATACGCAATTGCAAGTGGTTGACATAATCTACGGATCTGGCTTTCGGTCCGGTGTGTATTGCATGTCTTTGCGTCTTCACGCATCACTCATTCTCCAATGAGATGGCATTGTATAAATTTGGTCTTCGGTGAGACCTTTAGTTCCTTGGGGTTAAAACCGTCGATACTATTGTCATACAATATATCTTTAGTGTTACCCGTTGAACCACACCTTAGTTTGATAACAAACTACTTGACACAAATTCCCTCCTTTCGCTACTATAGCGGTCATATACTTAGCCTTTTGTTGTAGTATTCGTCACAATGTCTTAACTTTGGAACTCTTCCAAATCCATCATGGAATCTCCTTTCCATTACATTGTGCCACCCATAGTTTAAATTGAGATAAACTTAATTTGTATCTTGTGACAAAACTAGTATCAATGTAACGCTTTACAATGAACTATTTGTAATTGTTTGTCACCTCTACACAAATATATTCTTAGTTCTTCCAAAAGATCATAAGAATATCCTCACTATCGTCCAATGATCATTTTATGATTCATTCTGGTATATGCTCATAACACTTAGAGCATAGGACATATCTGGATGTGTACATATCATGGTATGATTGATCAAAACATTCTCGTGATTGCACTCATCAAGTGTCAAAGCACTTGAATCTTGTTTCACTTATCAAGTGTCGATACACTTGAATCTTGATTCAATTCCTTTCCATGTGACAAGAACTGTTTCTTGTCGTTTCTATATTGAACTCCTTCAATATCTCATATATGTACATTTGGCACAACCATATTGGCGTCACGATCCATCCACTATAGACATTCACGCTAAATATTCGGGTTTTGCCTAAGTCTTTCATCGAAATGAAATTCTTAACCTTTGTCAATAAAAGATACATCATTTCCAATCAACAAGATGTCCTCCACATAATGTATTAGAAATATGTCTTAGCGCTCCACTTAATTTCTTGCAAATGCAAGCATCTTCATCGTCTCGATGAAAACTCCTTTTCATCACGGTGAAGATTCCAACTCATGATGCTTACTTCAACCATTGAAGTTCGCATGCCCTTTTAGCATCCTTTGAATTTAACAAAACCCTTTGGACCGTGTCATGTACACGTCCTAGGTAACCATTCTATTAGAAGAACTTTGTTTTGTTTATTCATCTACCATATACCAAATTATATGTAGTGGTTGCTACTTTAATCCGTTCAGACTAAATATCGCTATGAAAGATCAAATCTTGTCATAGTCAACTCATTGAACATTGTCATAAAATACTTTACGACATGTCGACTATTTCATAGATGTGAAACATCCATACATTTCTTTATAGATCCAAATACGACCGATAGGTTTTACACCTTTAGGAGGGTCTTCCAAGTTCAAAACTTGATTTCTCGTATATGGAACTATCACGGTTTTATGGCTTCAAGCCATTTGCGGAGTCGGGCCCATCATCGCTTCTTTGTATGCATTCGGTTCATCATTGTCAAACAATAATGATTTACTCTCAAATCTTAGCATTTGATTGTTTAACCGACCTACTTGGTTCAATAGGAACTTTAGACCTCCGTGACCACAACCTTTGAGGCACATAAGCTATGAGCATTATGGCAGCCTCCAGAACGATTTCCGGCCTTGACTCAAAGCACATTTAGCTAAGGTTCGTTAACCTTATCAAAGTTCTATTGTCCTCCCACTTAACATTTATGAAAAATTCCTTCTTCAAGAAACTTTACATTTCAAGCGACAAACCCTTTTGCCCTCGGTGTTATGGAGGAATAACCAATTGTTATTCGAAATAACCTACAAAGACATGCTCATCCGACTTTGGTTGTAAACATCTTACTTATGTTTAGTATACCAAAATTTAAGAAATGATAACTTGGGTTTTACCCCAAACCATAACTTCCATGGTGTCATTTCAGGATCAAGATGGAGCTCTTTTCGATTATAAGCGGTAGTCTCTAAAGCTTTAATCTTTTAAAACATAATGGCAGTTTTATAAATAGCACCTTTGATCCAACCATGTCAAACAAGGTTTCATTACAAATCTCAAACACTCCATATTCCTATGGTGTTTCGGGAGATGTAAATCTAGGTGTTTTGCTAAACTTGCAACTCAAATAAATCCCTTTATGATAAAATCATAATTCATTTATTTTCTTGTTACACTTGTAACTCAAATAAATCCCTTTATGATCAAATCATAATTCATTTATTTTCTTGTTACAATGATTTTCCACTTCATCTTGAAAGTCTTTGAAACATTTTCAAATATTTCATACTTGTTTCTCATTAAGTGAACATTCACTCAAATTTCCGGAGAAAGCATATGAAGTTGAAACCCATAAACTTCTGTTGCACATAATGGACTACATACATCGATATGTATAAATTCCAATATTTTAGTCGTTCGTTCTTCTTTGGCCTTTGAGCGAAGTTTTAATTATCCCGAGGAAAGTCTCACAAGCGTCTTGATCAAATCAAAGACTCCAAAAATCCATGAAAATGGAGATTCTTCATGTTTTCTTTCCAATATAATTTAAACAATGATGTCACTTCATAAGTGATCTTTCAATCATTTGTCTTGCAACATTTTAGCATTAGGATTTATGGATGTGATTTCTTCAACTAGATTTGTAAATCATCCATCTTATATGGAATACGGTAATTATTTGAACAACCTTTGTTCTTATAATACGATTCAAATAACAATTATTAAAACAAATCTTGAAGTCTTTCTTCAACTAGATTTGTAAATCATCCATCTTATATGGAATACGGTAATTATTTGAACAACCTTTGTTCTTATAATACGATTCAAATAACAATTATTAAAACAAATCTTGAAGTCTTGCTTTGATGTCAACGAGAAATACAAACAACGGTTTGTTTGTTTTCGATGAACATCATCACATTTTCTCTTGCTAGTTACTTAGGCCATTGTGGTTCATGAATTGCGTCATTCCGTATGAAATTTCATACCAACCAATTCGGTATCCAATACCCAAGAACCACATTGTTTAACAAGCAAAAAATACAACCATAACATGTATATCATCCATATACCTAAATTGGATATTTCCAATCTTTTCTTTTCTGCCAAATATATTTTATAGATTCTCTTTCATTTCCTTTTCCTTTTAAAAGAATCTATCAACATCAAAAGTGGCGCCATATACATGACACATAGTCCAAAGCGTGTATATTCAAATAATAATACCTTTGGACTTGCACTTTGAAGTAGATCACCATCATCAAAATGATCGGTATTCTTTCAAAATCCATTCTTTAGTAATCTTTTAGTGTAGTAAACACTTTACATACATCTTCTATTCATCCTTATCATGGCATTTCATGATCAAGCTACTTTAGCTTATAAAGGCGAATCGTGAGTATAACATTACTTTCCAAAACCCTTTTGGATGATTAGGATGTCTAGCATCTCCAACCTTCAAATTCTCATCCAATATGAGAACATATATTATACTCTATCATATTGCAACCAAAACATTGTTTGAGATATCGTTATATCCGCCACACATGATGGTCTCGAAACAATTCTTTCACTCCTAGATAAACTTGATGTTTAAATCAAGAATCATGGAGGCAAACATGATACTTAAGATACTAACCTGGAATTGTTACTCTCGATTTAATACCAATTATTAAATTTCACGAGTAAATAGAGTTCTTTGAAAGTTTGCAATAGGACTTTAAACTTTGATTGACACTCAACTGTACGATACAGTTAAGTAAAGTATATATCCAATTCTATAGTTCTATTATCTCAATTACAACTATGCATAAGGTGGTGAGCGAATGCCAATGACTACAACAAATTATGCAAATTCACTTTGATTTAATTTATGATAAATTGAGTTCTACTAATCCAAATTAGAAATGAACTCCCACTCAAAACGACATCCCTCGTGCCTTTTTGGTGATTACATGAACCAAATCCACTACACCAAGTCCGATCATCACGTGAGTCGGTGTAGCTTCAAAGCGAGCATCAAATGGGCATCATATCTACTATATGACTCATGCTTAACCTTCGGTCCGTGTTAGAGGCCATGTCTGCATACATGCTAGGCTCGCCAAGTAAGAACCTTAGTATTGCGTGTGTAGCTGTCTTACACCGAAATATGGTCGTGGATCCAAAAACACCCGATCATCACGTGATGTCTTGGAGCGGCGAACATAATCGGTGCATACTAAAGGAAGAACACATTCTTATCTTGATATTTAAATGAGGATCATCTTATTATGCTAATAAAACGCCAAACAAGCAATATAAGATGCTATCAAACATCACATGTTTATTAGTGAAATGTTATGGTTCCAGATGATCTCTATCATGTGCACCGTGGTATGATCACTATCATACCTATGTGTAAGTCCAAGGTCTATGGATATTACCGTTATGTGTGTTGTAAGAGTATCATCTCATACTTCTACTTACAACATCACCATATCATATCACTAGCCCGACAACAATCTAAACTAGGCGCCTCTAATTTATCCATTGCAAATTTTACGTGGCTTAGGGCTTTCGAAGATAGAACCGTTCATACCTCGAACATGAACCACAACGAGGATAACCAAATTGTTGACAACTCGTTGCAAATTAGATATTGACTATAGTAGGAGAGCAGACACCGCTAGCCACTTATGCAAAACTAGTTGCATGTCAAGCGTGGAGCAGGTCTCATGCGAGGACATGTAAAGTTTGTCCGCCGCTTCATCCCACTATGCCACCAATATCCAAAGTACAACTAAGAAGCAATAAAATGATCATCATCGCCCACATACTCATATGTGTACTACCGTGCAAAGTATCTACGCATAGATCCGGCTCGATACCCTTTGAAGGGTTCGCGGCAGAAAACAAAAATTTTCCTACGATGGGAACAACTATGTACCAAGATCTATCTACTAGATACAAACAACGGCGGATGTATATCCGTGAGAACATACCCTTGAAGACCGACAAAGCTTAACGAGTCCAAACTCGTGGTTGATGTAGACGATCTCTTGCCGATCTCAAGATCGAGAGGAAGTCCTAAGCGCCGCAAGCAGCGCATCCGTGCTCGCACACCTGCGTTCGAGGCACCGAGCAACCTCGCCTCCTCGCTCCAGCGATGCGGGAAGCACAACTCTTTATTGCGAAAAGCCACGGGAACATGTATCTCGCTAGTCCGAGACCATGGGGATAAAATCTAGAGGGAGAGAGATCCTTCACGAGGAGTGTGTGTGAGAGGAGAGAGGGGGCCTTTTATAGGGGAGGGGGCACCCAAGGGGCATGCCCAGCCATGGGGCTGCCCCACCTCTTCCACATTCATGTGGGTGGAGCTCCCACTCAAATGAAAAGCCTCCTCCCATTAAAAGCCTCCACTCAAAATCCACTCACATGCATTAAATTTCCACCAAATTTAATGCAAGCTCTCATTAAATAAAACTCTTTTATTTATTTATTCAGAATTTTGTTAATTACTTTAATTAACAAACATTCACATAAAACCCTTGCTAGTATTCTATTTCACATGCAGAACCAGTTTGCAATTTCAACAAAGCAGTTTGGTGTCTAGTGAAATAAATTCCTGCGCTTTCCTTTTCTTTTCGGCATGAAACTTTTGCTCCAATTGGATGTCGGTGTCTCTTAAGTGTGTCACCCTACGGTTCGCGAATAATGCGGACATGATCGAGACCCTCTCGGATCAATAATCGAAGCGGGATCTGGAGACCCATACTCCCACACATTCAACGATGACTTTCTTGTGATCGTCGGAACCTTTTACGCTAGTATCTTAATCCTTTTGTTTAGCGATATATTACATGTCCGAGATTCGATCATTGGTATCTCCATACCTAGTTTAATCTAATCTGACATGCACTCTTTTCTCGTTCGTGATATAACATTCTAGTGATCAAATCACTTGCTTGCAAGCTAATCAATGTGATATCACCGAGAGGGCCCAGTATATCTATCCGTCATCGGGATGAACAAATTCCACTCTCGATCCATGGGCCTCAACATAACACTTTAGTAGTTCTGAACCCATCTTTATAATCACCACATTACGGTGTGACGTTTGATGTTATCAAGAAACTCTTCGGTGTTAGTGATTGACATGATCTCATGGTCTAAGGATTAGGATCACCGTAAGTTGTTATAGCAATATAAACTCAATGACTTTGATCGTAATGCTATACTTGGATGAATGTTCATCACACCATTACACTAATGTTGTGACCTCGTTATTAACAACATCCAATGTCCATGATCAGGAAACCTATGATCATCTTGTTAATCAACGAGCTAGTTTATAAGAGAGGCATAACTAGGAACTTTCTATTTGTTTATTAAACACACATGTATTAACGTTTCCGTATTAATACAATTATAGCATGCAAAATAAACATTTATCATAAATAAGGAATACGATAATAACCACTTTATTATTGCCTCTCGGGCATATTCCCTTCATCCTTCACGCGCAAGCGCTCAGCGTTCACGCATTGTGACCCCACCCCATCTCGCACATCCCGACAAGCGGGCTAACCCATCGCCGTCTTCCCCAAACCCGCCCGCGACCACGTCGCACTGCGATGTTGCCGGTGATGGCGCGGCTTAATTGGGCAATTAAACGCAGCGTTTCACAGCCGAGGCACCGGCTATAAGATCCCACCCCACGATCATTTCCCCATCAATCTCACGCTCACGCCACCAGCTGCCCGACTCGCTTCAGAACCGCGCCGCAAGCGACTCCGGTGACCGATTCGGTGAGCCTTGACCGTCCCTTCTCTCGATCAAACAAGGATGCTCAACATGTTCTTACGCTTTTCTTGACACATTTCTTTTGCTGCCGTGACCAGTCGTTGTCTCTCCCACGACGAAACCACTGCGCCCGCTTGACTCCTGACCAATTGAGTAAAACCGGCGCCTGCCCCTCTTTCACGCGAGTTTGTTCGCTGCGTTTGCAACTCGATGCCTCGGCTCGTGTTAGGCGACGCCAAACCTCGGCAAGCACCACGTCAGCGGCAAGCGCCGTTACTCCGGCGAGCTCTGAAGCCGTACCAAGACGCCCTCGCAAGCCGGTACCACGGCGAGCTTGAGCCTCGGCGAACTGGTAAGACCCTCTCCCCTCGCGGATGTAGAACGCCCGGCCGTGGTCGACGCCGCCAGATTAACCGTAGCGCCGCCCGCTTTACGGCTTGGTGATTTGGACCGTTGGATGCGCATCGTAGGGCTAGGATAGAACTTTAAGCGAAAGGGTAAGCGCGCATCTGAGCCGCCAGATCCCACTTAGATCGTGCGGTCCACGGAGCGCGATCCGCTGCAATATGCACTTGATAAGGTTGCGACGCGTGGCAGGATTTAAATCAAAAACAGAATTTAAAACAAGATTTTGATCCAAACTTTAAACTGCTATAACTTTTGAATTCCACGTTAGATTTTTACAAATTTTATACCGTTGGATTCAGTGAAACAAGACCTTTCTGAATGTCCAGTTTGTTTAACAAATAGTAACCATTAAAATGACTTTATTTGTGGAATCTTGTTTAAAGCTATTTTGAGTATAGTTTTATTTTGGTAATTAGTTTTAATGTTAAATAAGTTTTAACAGGGCAAATTTTGTGTCCTGTTATGTTTAAGTATCATGCACATGCTTGGGAAAATTTCCAAAATCACAACTTAGTAAAATACTTGCATGCATGCATTCATATTATTTTTGATTGAATATATTGTGTAAAATTGAATGCTATAATTTTTCTTGTAGATTTTGCTAGTGATTGTGATTGTGAAGAGTGCTACTCTCCCCACTACCAAGGCAAGTGATATTTTCATGAATATTTCTAACCTATGTTTTTGACTAGCATTAGATATTTTGTTTGCATGTTATTTTTTCTAATGCTAAAATTGGGAAATCCTATGTAGTCTAGTAGATTTGCTAAGGAATTTTCCCTAAGATAAGTTGCCATGCCTTGCTTAGCCTAGCTATATAGCAAACAAGGGTTGGTGAAAAACTACACTTACTATGAAGAAAATATTTCTAAGTCATGAGACTTATACTTTCCTAATAAAACCACTAAGTCAAATGAACCTCCTGGGTGGAATGGAAGAATGGGTTATGTTGAGTGGTTACACAAGGCCATGGACTTGGGTTGTGTATCTCACTTGTGGTAAGCCACCCAGGCACAAAGGGATTTGGAGGCCAAGTGTTGAGAAAGCTTACAATGCAACCACTTGGCAATATGGGCTCTGCCTTGATCATATAGGTTGCTAGAACTTAGTCTTTTGGACAGTTGGTGGTAGATGGGATGATAGGTTGGAACGCGTCCATTTGACTAAGGAAAGGCTTCAAAGGTCTGTCTTGGGAAACCAAGTGCGGTGGGGAAAGTGCACAACCTCTGCAGATGGAAAACCTAAGTACTTAGCCTAGTCCAAGGAAATGGACACTTTTGAGCATCAAGACATGGAAGCTACAAGAATCTCATCACTCCAACTTCTAAGTAAAATTTATGGGTGAACAAGGGTGAAGGACCCCAATGTCTATTGGTGGTTCCTTGGGAATGTTTTGACAAAGAAAAACTTAGTGACTTCAACTAATAGGTAAAACCTATTTTCAAGCAAAGCAAGCCAAGCTACACTTAGCCAAAATGCATGTAATAATATAGCCCACTTATAACTACTCAGGTATCACTTGCCAATACTATTCCAAAGTATTGACCCTCTGTGGCTGTAACTTGTGATGTTGCAGGTTACTCCGATGATGAATAGGAGTCATGAGTCTACACTCAACATGCTTGCCTGTGGCACATGAAGATGAAGACTTGTGTTTATTTAGTTATTCCTTAAACTCTTGTATTAGGCCTATGGCCATGAGTTGTAAAGACTATGTTTTATCTCTGGAATGAATGTAATAAACGACCTTTGTATCTGTGTACTTCATCTTAAACTGTGGATGCTAGCAGTGATCCAGGGACTAGCATTGCAATCACAGGGATCATTTCCTTTATAAAGGAGGGGTCTAACACTTGGCAACAAAAACCTTGCCCTCGGATCTGTGATAGAAGGAATACCCAATAGTTTCCTTAGGGTATCCAATGAAGACGCATTTTTCAGCTTTGGGTTCGAGTTTATCCGGTTGAAGTTTCTTCACATAAACATCGCATCCCCAAACTTTAAGAAATGACAGCTTAGGTTTGTTTCCAAACCACAATTCATACGGTGTCTTTTCAACGGATTTAGATGGTGCCCGATTTAAAATGAATGCAGCAGTTTCTAGTGCATATCCACAAAATGACAATGGCAAGTCCGTCAGAGACATCATAGATCGAACCATATCTAATAAAGTATGATTACGACGTTCCGACACACCATTTCATTTGTGGTGTTCGGAGTGTGAGTTGTGAAACAATTCCACACTCTTTCATGTGAGTGCTAAACTCGTAACTTAGATACTCACCTCACGGTGACCATAGAAATTTGATCTTTCTATTACGATGATTTTCCACTTCATTCGAAATTCCTTGAACTTTTCAAAGGTTTGGACTTGTGTTTCATCAAGTAGATATAACCGTATCTACTCAAATCATCCATGAAAGTAACAAAATAACGATATCCACCTCGGCACACTCCTTGGACCACATACATCGAATGTATGATTTCCAATAAATATGTCGCCCGTTCCATTGAACCGGAAAACGGCGTTCTAGTCATCTTGCCCATAAGGCATGGCTCACATGTATCAAATGATTCATAATCAAGTGATTCCAAAAGTCCATCCGAATGGAGCTTCTTCATGCGTTTAACGCTAATATGACCTAGCAGCGATTACCACATATATGCGGATATATCATCATTTAGTTTAATCCTTTTAGCATCAACATTATGAATATGTGTAACATTATGATCGAGATCCAAAAGAAATAAACCATTCATCATCGGTGCATGACCATAAAAGATTTCATTCATATAAATGGAACAACCATTGTTCTCGGATTTAAATGAATAACCACTTCGCATCAAACACGATCCAGATACAATGTTCATGCTTATTGCAGGCACGGATAACAATTATTCAAGTTTATAACTAATCCGGCGGCAAGTGGAGAGGCAGCGTTCAACGGCGATCACATCAACGCTTGATCCATTGCCGACACGCATCTTGACCTCACCTTGCTAGCGATGCTTTTTCGCAGTACGATTCGATTTAAAAATATTAGCTGAACGGTATAAAATACCGGGTGCTCTGCGAGCACTAGTCAAGTACACATCAATAACATGTATATCGGATATACCTTTGTTTGCCTTGGCTTTCTTGTACGCCAAATACTTGGGCGATTCGCTTCGATGGATCCCTTACAATAGTAGCACTTTTCGGTATTAGACTTAGGTCTAACTCGGGTTTCTTTTCAGCAACACACGGGCTTGCCGCCCTTACTTCCTTCCGTTTTCCTTCTTGTCTTTCTTGAAACTAGTGTTCCTATTGATCATCAACACTTGATGTTCCTTTTGATCTCCACTGCAGGTTTTAAGCATTGTGAGCTCGGGGAGACTTCTTCATGCCTTGCATATTATAGTTCATCACAAAGCTCTTATATCTAGGTGGCGATTGCGAACACGATGGATGCCTAAGTCAATGGGAATCGATATTCCCAAGGACACAAGCTTATCGGGCGTAACCCGACATCTTCAAGACATGCTCACTAACGAGGTGTGCTCTTCCATCATGCGACTAAAGAACTTTTACAAGCGTTGTAGCTCTCTGACATCATGTGTGTCGAAAATCATTTTCAACTCACCCATTGTATCAAAAGCATTGCCATTTTTGAAACGCTTTCGAAGTTCCGTCTCTAGCCCATACAATATGCCGCAATGAACTAAGTTGTGGTCCTCCTGACGAGTCTGATAGACATTCTTCTCCTTGTCAGGGGCATCATCTAAAGGTGGGGGTCCTAACGACGCTTCTAGCACATATTGCTTTTGTGCAGCAGAGAGGAGAATCCTCAAATTCATGGCCCATTCGGTAAAGTTGCTACCGTTCGTTGCAAGTTTCTCTTTCTCCATGAACACATTGAAATTAAAAGCAGGTGGTGCCATCTACAACTGAATTTGTAAAGTTTAGACTAAGTGTATGATAGATTGAGTTCAACTAATCCATATTACGAATGAACTCCCACTCAAAAACGACATCCCTCATGCCTTTTTGGTGATTACATGAACCAAATCCACTACACCAAGTCCAAAAATCATCACGTGAGTCGGTGTAGCTTCAAAGGCGAGCATCAAATGGGCATCATATCAACTATATGACTCATGATTAACCTTTCGGTCCGTGTTCCGAGGCCATGTCTGTACATGCTAGGCTCGCCAAGTTAGAACCTTAGTATTCGCGTGTGTACCTGTTTTACACCCGAAATATGGTCGTGGATCCAAGAACACCCGATCATCACGTGATGTCTTGGAGCGACGAAAACATAATCGGTGCATACTAAAGGAAGAACACATTCTTATCTTTATATTTAAATGAGGGATCATCTTATTATGCTAACAAAGCGCTAAACAAGCAATATAAGATGCTATCAAACATCACATGTTTATTAGTGAAATGATATGGTTCCCGCATATGATCTCTATCATGTGCACCGTGGTATGATCACTATCATACCTATATGTGTAAATCCAAGGTCTATGGAGTTTACACGCTATGTGTGTTGTAAGAGTATTATATCATACTTCTACTTACAACATTACCATATCATAACACTCGCCCAGCAACAATCTAAACTAGACGCCTCTAATTTATCCATTGCAAGTTTTACGTGGCTTAGGGCTTTCGAGATAGAACCGTTCTTACCTACGAACATGAACCACAATGAGGATAACCAAATTGTTGACAACTCGTTTGCAAAATAGATATTGACTATAGTAGGAGAGACAGGCACCCGCTAGCCACTTATGCAAACTAGTTGCATGTCAAGCGTGGAACAGGTCTCATGTGCGAGGACATGTAAAGTTTTTCCGGGCCGCTTCATCCCACTATGCCACCAATATCCAAAATTACAACTAAGGAGCAACAACATGATCATCATCGCCCACATACTCATATGTGTACTACCCGTGTAAAGTATCTACGCATAGATCCGGCTCAGATACCACTATAGGGTTCGCAGCATAGAAAACAAAAAATTTCCTACGATGGGAAGTATGTACCAAGATCTATCTACTAGATACAAACAACGGGCGGATATATATCCGTAGAGAACATACCCTTGAAGACCGACAAAGCTTAACGAGTTCAACTCGTGGTTGATGTAGACGATCTCTTGCTGATCTCAAGATCGAGAGGAAGTCCTAAGCGCTTAAGCAGGCGCATCCGTGCTCTCACACACGTACAAGACACCGGGCAACCTCCGCCTCCTCGCTCCAGCGATGTAGCGGAAGCACAACCATTTCTTGCTGAATAGCCACCGGGAACATGTATCTCGCTAGTCCGAGACCATGGGGATAAATTCTAGAGGGGGAGAGAGATCCTTCACGAGGAGGTGTGAGAGACAAGTGAGAGGAGGGGCTCCTTTTATAGGAGGAGGGGGGCACCCAAGGGGGTGGCCGCCGGCCACGGTGGCTGCCCCCTCCCCTCCTTCATTCATGTGGGTGGACACTCCACTCACAAAATGTCCCTTCAATTTTCTCCACTCAAAAGTCCACTCAAATTCCCATTAAATTTCCACCAAATTTAATGCAAACTCTCATTAAATAAAACTCTTTTATTTTATTCAGAATTTTGTCAATTACTTTAGTGACAAACATTCACAAATAACACCTTGCTAGAATTCCATTTCACATGCATAAGCACTTTATGCAATTTCACCCGAAAACCTGTTTCGGTATCTAGTGAAATAAATTCCTGCGCTTGTTTATTCTTTCGGCATGAAACATTTGCTCCAACTGGATGCCAGTGTCCCTTTAGTGTGTCACCCTACGGTTCGCGAATAATGCGGACATGATAGAGACCCTTCTCCGATCAATAATCAGTAGCGGGACCTAGAGATCCATACTGACTCCCACACATTCAACGATGACTTTTCCTGTGATCGTCGGAACCTTTTACGCTTGTATCTTAATCCCTTTGTTTCATGATATATTACATGTCCGAGATTCGATCATCGGTATCTCCATACCTAGTTTGACCTCGTTACTGACATGCACTCTTCTCTCGTTCCCGTGATATAACATTCTAGTGATCAAATCACTTGCTTGCAAGCTAACCAATGTAATATCACCGAGAGGGCCCAGAGCATATCTATCCGTCATCGGGATGAAAAATTCCAATCTTGATCCATGATTCTGAACATAACACTTTAGTAGCTTTGAAGCCATCTTTATAATCACCCGATTCACGGTGTTTGATGTCAACAAGAAACTCTTCCGGTGTTAGTGATTGGCATGATCTCATGGTCTAAGGATTAGGACTACTTCGTAGTTTGTTTATAGCAATATAAACTCAATGACTTTGATCGTAATGCTATACTTAGGATGAATGTTCATCACACCATTACACTAATGTTGTGATCTCATTATTAACAACATCCAATGTCTATGATCAGGAAACCGTGATCTTCTTGTTAATCAACGAACTAGTTTATGAGAGAGGCATAACTAGGAACTTTCTGTTTGTTTATTAAACACACATGTATTAACGTTTCTGTATTAATACAATTATAGCATGCAAAATAAACATCTATCATATACTTGGAATACACATAATAAACATTTTATTATTGCCTCTCAGGGCATATTCCCTTCATTGTTTACCATCCCTCATTAGTAGTTACCACCACTTGTAGATTCTAGAGCTAATCATAAAACTTGATCAACTTTAGATGGGAATACTTTGTGAAAATGGTGATGAAAACCTTAGAATGATGAGTCATTCTACTGAAATGTTTTGACATGTGTTTCCGAACACCAGATGATTTTTATGATGAAAATGTTGAGGCATGAGCCTTAACCCTTTATAAAACTGATGGTTGTCTGGATGCGATACCATTCCAATTTTACCGTACAAGCACAATACCTGAAATTTGGGTAGGGATTGACTGGAAATTTATATACCTTAGTATGGGTTCCCTTGCGGCCAAGGTCTGAGTTGAGGCTACCTTGTGAAGATTTTCCACCTGTGCAATACCCAAGATGACAGCTGGTCATGGTTGGGAGGCCAAACTCATAGGAGAGGTGCCTATACTAGGGCATGTAATTGAAAGGTTAGGATTGATTATCCGCATACTGAGTATGGTGAATTCAGGATTTGTTCCTGACGGATGTATCGAATGGTGTGGTGAAAGTGTACAATCTCTACAGAGTGTCAAACTATTCGAATAGCCGCGTCCACGGTTATGGACAGTTGGAGTGGCCATATTGTTCCCCCGTCATATGTTTTCAAAATGACTTGTGAAATGTATTGTGACTTTGACTTGACCACAACAGAGTTGTGATATGAAATTCAAATTCCCACTTAGGTGTTATAAAACTTTCAACTAGCTTTATTTGCTTTTGAACTTAGTAGAGGTAAATCTGTCTTTTTGCAAAACAACCCTAGAGATTAGTATCCTACTACAAAAAAACCCTTAAATGATTAGTATTAGTTTGCGAGTACTTAAAGAGTACTCATGGATTTGTCCCTGACTATTCCCGTGGCCAGACTATGAAGAGGAGTACCAGGATGACGGACCACAGGAAGGTTACGACAACTAGGATCATCTCCCATCGTCAGCATTGCTTGTGACCCCGAAGATGGAGCTTCGCCTACGCTATCGTTACTATTACGTTATTCCGCTGCTTGAGTTGTACTAAGAACTGGATCATGAGATCCTTATTTGTGTAAGACCTTATGTATGGTTTGTAATGGATGATGTACTGTGATATCCAAATCTGTTATGTCTCGCAAAAATGGTAATCCGGGGATTGCGATGTATGGCATAACAGGCATCTGGGATTAAAAATCCGGGTGTTGACACTATGGCGGCGCTCAGAAGAGGAAGAAGCCCGTATTTGTGGAGCATCTTGTGGCCCGGGTGGTCTTGGGAGATCGTGGAGATGGGGATCACGCTCGTGTGGTCGAGGGGGCAAAGGGGTGGCTGGGCTCGCCGGAATTGGTGTTGCATCTCGTCAAAGACAGAGGCGTTCGCAAGAGAAATTGCGGCAGCCCGGTGGCCTAGAGGTGTGGGGGATTGAGGGGAATGAGAGAGGAGAGATAGGAGTTTAAGATGGCAGTGTCACGGGCGAAGTTACTCGCGGCATTGATGCGTATTCACGCCGGTATTCAACGACGATGGCGGCTAGGAGGCGGTAGCGTCGTGGTGGGTGAGAGGCGATGACTGGCGGTGGCAACTTCTCACGGTTGAGAGGGAAAATTGTGGGCTCCTGCGGTTAGAGAGTGAGCGGGTGCATACGCGAGTGAGAAAACAATTCGCTAGGGGAGAGGGGTGGGCTGCGAGTTGGGCAGTTAGGTTAATTTGAAATGGGTTTTCTTATTTTTTCCTTCCTGTTTTCTTTTCTGTTTTGAATTTGTTCAAACAATTCAAACAACCATTTGAATTCATAACCTTCCAAACTTTTCAGTAAGCTTTTAATATTGTTCAAAAATGTATTTTAAAGACCATTTTTGGAATAATTCTTTATTTCATTTATGGTTTATTATCTATTTAAAATAGGCACTTGTCTTTATTCAAATAAGATTTTAACTATATTTTCAAACTCTTATTTGAATTCTAATTTTTTTACCAAACCTTTTTCAGTAGGTTATATTTATTCAATAGGGTGTTAAATAATTCACTTTGAATTATTTGAAGTATTTTTAATATGATTTATTAATAATTTAAATTGGGCAAATGTCTTTATTCAAATCAAATATGGTTTTAACCAATTTAAAGTTTATTCAAATAATTATTTGATTCCATTTAAGTTAATTAAATAATGTTTATTCCATTTGGGTAAATTCAAATTTATTATTTTCTCATGATTTAATTAACCATTTACTTTAGGTATTTTGTCTTTATTAAATATAATTAGAATAGGGTTCAATCCCATATAATTTTATTTGATTATTCTTTATCCCTTTATTTTATTTGGATTTGGATTATCTTTATTCCATTTGCTTATGGATTTAATCCAAGATTTAATTTCTTTTAAATAATCCTTATTTATTTTATAGATTCAAAATTGGTGATTCCAATTTATTTGATATTTGTTTATCTTTCTAAACCTCTTTAGGATTAATTTCCTCAAGATTTGGTATGGATTTTTAGATAGGAGCTTTATTAGCTTTGGAAATTATTTCCTTTTATCTTATTATATTCAT
The DNA here is from genome assembly GCA_030063025.1 of Avena longiglumis. NCBI lineage: Eukaryota > Viridiplantae > Streptophyta > Magnoliopsida > Poales > Poaceae > Avena > Avena longiglumis. Next base: position 92,947,018 of record CP125973.1, on the reverse strand, counting down.
AAGTTTTTATCCATGGTTCCAAATTGAATGAAATCAATTTTTATGGTTTTATAATATTTTTATTTATAAGTTTTTGATCATTTATAAATTTTTGTTGACAAATTTTTATATGGAACAAATCCATAGTCTTAGAGAGTTCTTGGAAATGATTTTCTTCCATTAGGGTTTTGGTTTATTTTCCCAAGTGTTTAAATTTCAAGATACATTCATTGATGAATGCATTTCACTTGATTGAAATTTGTTGGATTCCATTTTATTCAAATTTGTTCAAGAAGGGTTTTGGTGTTTCCAATTTGAAACAAAAAGTTTCTTTTCACCCTAAATTTTAACAATTATTTATTTTGTTTATTTATTTTTCACATTTCAAAATTTGGAAAATTTTGGGGTGTGACAGAAACACACTAAGAACACTAGTACACTAAGCAATATTTTATTTCTAAGAAACATGCTAGTGATAGAGAACCTTGGGTGTAGAAACCTATGCCTTTTCCAGGTAAGAAACACAAGTCAAAGGAGGAGGAACACTACAACAAGTTTTGTGAGTGGATGAAGCCTTTATTTTTGAAAATTCCTTTGACTAATGCTATTAAGTTGCCTCCTTATTCAAAGTATATGAAGGATATTGTCTCTAATAAAAGGAAGATTCCTAATGAGGAAATTTCTACTTTGCTTGCTAATTATTCCTTCAATGGTAAGGTTCCAAAGAAACTTGGTGATCCAGGTATACCAACTATTCCTTGATCTACTAAGAACAATTATGTTAGAACTGCTTTATGTGATTTGGGAGCTGGAGTTAGTGTTATGCCTTTTTCTCTCTACAAGAGACTCCAACTAGAAAAGTTGATACCAACTGATATATCTTTGCAAATGTCTGATAAGTCAACTACTATTCTTGTTGGTATATGTGAGGATGCTCATGTTCAAGTGGCTCATAATTGCTTGGTTTTAACTGATTTTGTTGTGCTTGAAATGCCTGAAGATGGTAATATGTCTATTATTCTTGGGAGACCTTTTCTTAATACTGCAAGTGTTGTCACCAATTGCAATCAAGGAAAAGTAACATTTAATATTAATGATAAAGAGCATATTGTTTATTTCCCCAAGAAGGTTGCTAAGAGATATTGCCTGAATTCCATTGAAAATATTGAGAGCATCAAGGTTGGAGAAATATATTGTCCCATTCCAAAATAAAATTTTGAAACTATTATGATTGGGGCCATTGCTATCAAGTTTGAGGTAACATAATCACCTTGTGGAATGCAAAGTTTTGTTTCATATAAGATTGTTTTGGTAACAAGACTTGATAAACCTTGTTAACAAAAGGATTTTAATGAACAAAATAATGTTTTCACTGTGGTTATACTTGCTTACTTTTACTTTTCTCCTTCCTAGTCTTTGCCCTTTCTCTGTTAGTTGTTTGCTTGTTAGAGTGTCTTATAACTTCTGTAGTTTGGTTTTGGTTTGCTTTTGCTTCTTCCAAAAAAATCATTTATGCGAGAAAATCAATTTTCATACCCTGAAAATTGGCCAAAAAATAAAGTTTCCTGAAAAATCCTAGAAAATTCAAAATAAATTTTGCCTCGAGAAAAGGGGTAGAGGAACACCTGGAGTGACCCAGGGGGCCACCCTAGGCCAGCACACCCCTGGGCAGCACGGCCAGCTCCTAGGTGGCGCCTCGCATGGGTGTGGCCCACCTATGGCCCTCCAAGATGCCTCCTGCCAGTCATCTTCTTCCTCTCTCCCGAAAAACAGAAATAGGTTCTATGGCTATAGATTATATTCCTATCTAATCAGTAACTACGTCTTCACTTTAGTTGGTGTATATGTTGACTTTCTTGACTTCATTGAAGAGCCTTAGCTTTTGATCATGATTCCTGGAGCATAACTTGATGTAGACGTCGTCTGTATTGGCTTCAGAATCTAGCAAGGGTTAAGAATATACTTTGAGTACGAGCGTACTCAGCAAGTTCACTAGAAAAGGAGTGTTTGATGCACTATAACTATAGCCATAGACCATAGGTCGTAGGCAATGCAAGTTTTCATAAACATTTCTTCAAAGGTTGCTTTTATTCTGAAAAGCTATGTCCATCAGCCTTCACGGGTTTACCAAAACTTTCATGGAGTTCCTTTCCCGCCGCGTTCGCAGCTCCTTCCCGGAATAGGGAGTAACAAGTTACAGTTCTTACACTCTGCAGAGGTGCGTCACTTTACCCATGAGAGATAAACTCCTTGTTGCACAACCAGGCAGCTTACCCGTCCACAATTCCATGTTGTGGGGCCCAGTAGATGATCCAAGCCAATCACTTCCCTCTACGCGACCTCATATGTCTGCGCGATCCCTCGGGGCTGGCTCACCTCTGTTAAGCCCCCTTTCGGGCAGGCTAAAACCCTGATGAGTTCCCGAAGACTCTATGACCTGGTGATGCCCGGACGAGTACCATTTAAATGGACTATATCCCTAAACACCATTCATAGATAATCTAGACACCAAAATTGTGGGGTGTAAGGATGCCCACCCCAATGTTGGATCCGCACAAGAAATCACAACGACACGTTAAGGTCGTATTGCCTCCATATGGGAGGAAAAGGATACAGCTGACTTCTTCTCATGGTTAACGCGTAATATACGATGCAAGAATCACTCGCGACATTGGTTGTTAAGTCCTAGATAATATGTTCCTTTACCACCAGAACTTTTATGATCGGTTATTACCTCATGGTAAATAACCTATAATCATATTATTATGAAAATAGTATTTTCTGATCTTTTTCAAATACCGATGATGACAACACTGGATTTGTAAAATACTTTACAGAAAATAACCAAAGGACATGAGAAAGTGTGAACTTGCCTTTTGTGATTGCAAGATTATGCCCCTCATGGTCTTCAAGACAATATAAGATCCAATATCTGAAATCAGCATTATTGGTCCGGTAAGGACTAATGTTTAAAGAAGCAAAATGCTTTTATGCATAAGTAATGTGATGCATTTTATAAACGCGAATCCCTGGGATAACGTTGTTTTAGGGTTTGTATACTAGAAATGATGTCCTTGAAATGTGTTGTACTTTTAGATAAGTGTTACACTTGTGCTTCTTCTTAGGGCTTGTGAGTGTGTGTGAAACAACATGTAATTACAATATCATAAAACAATGAGACACACACAAATATGAAATGATACTCAAGATTGCTTATATAAGAGTTGTTGTTTAAAGTGGCAAAAAGAATAACATTTGAAGAAAAGATTCCTTTTCTAAGGTCTAAACAATCTTTATTGTTAATAGTATGTGTTCAATGTCTTTTGGTGTTTGATTGATTAGTTTGGACTGGAGATGCTTTATGTCTTAATTGGAATAGACCAAAGTTAACTATAAAACATATGTAGTTTATTAGACATAATGTTTATAAGCCTTAAGACTAAAGTTAACTTTAAAAACATAGATGGTTTGGAAGTGTAACGCTTATGAGATTTGTACCTTGTGTACCTGATAATGTTTCCTTAAGGTTACTTAAGAATGGTTATAATTTTACTTGGTGTAGTGGTTTCTTGATTTTATAATGGAATAGTATCATTTACCTTTTTATAGATGAGCGGTTATAGTTTATAAACAAAGAATTGTTAGTGTTTTGGTATGTTGATAAACTTGGGGTTAAAGTAAAGGAATAGGTTTTAGTTCACTCCAATTTATTATGGGAGATTTTATATTGGATAAGGATCCTTTTGGAGAAATAATCTACACTTATGGTTGAAAGATAATCCAATAAAATAGAATTTATAAAGTTTTGAACTATTATGACCTCATAATATTAATATTTAAGACTAATACTATTTATTAGACTTAATTGACTAACTTTTAGAAATATTAACAAATTTTATTTACCCTTATATGAATTATTAACTAAGGAAATAGGTTTAAATTCAAATTGCTATAGTATTAAGTTTTTATTTACTTTAAAAGTGGAATATTATATTTAACAAGTAGACATTATTTTTGTGATCATTTTGATATATTACATTTATTTTTGTGATTCATAAATAATAAGATATGATTTTTATAAGATTTATTACTTTATAAATACTTAATAAATAATCAATATTTAATTAAGTGAAATAATAATGCACGTTTATAGTTTTAAATTATAGTTCTTAATTTTCTAAAAAAATGATATTTTATTTATATTTTTAATATTTACCATTATTAAAATATGAATTATCAAAGTTTCCTTACTTATAAGATCTTTATTCAATAATAATTATTTGAATAACTATTACAATAATGTTTGATAATAGTTTTAATTGATAGATTTTTTTTTTCTAAACATTTTCATATATTATACATATTTTTCTGAATTACAGAATAAAAGTTATTAATTAAACAATATTTAATCATTTATTTCATTTCTGGAATATTGATATACAATTTGTATTATTTTCTCATTTTATTTAACAGTAAATACTTTTCTTACCGAGGCTAAACCTACCCAAGGTCACTGACCAGTGGGCCTATGGCCACATCATTAGCCACGCAAGCGAGGACTAGGTGAAATGGTGGACTGGGTCAAGGGTGACGTTGGCATGACGTTGCTACGACGTCAGCACAACCACCGCCGTTAGTGGGTGGTCGCCGGTGACGATCTACGACGCCCTAGCAAACGAAACTAGCCTAGTTCGAATCAGCACAACATACTGGACCCTAAAGTGGCGGCGCCGCTCGGAAATGGTCATCGGAGCCTGGGCTCCGACGAGCTCCGACGGTGGCCGACGGTGGCATAAGGTGTGACGGCGATTGACAACGATATAAGGCGATTTAGGGATACTGGAAGGTTCAGGAACTCACCCTGATGACGATAGAGAGGTCGACGAGGACATGCGCGGTCGGGGATGAGCACACGGTCAACTTCTCCGGCGAACCCCGACGGAAAGGAATGATTAAATTCGCACCCACCCGAGCTCCCCTTGATCTATTGATGCTACTAGGGTGAAGAGGGGAACATGGCAGTTCTCCTCGAACACTCCATAGGTTCTGAGGTGGTTTCTATCGACGGTGATTCGTGGCTCTGACGAGCTAGGGTTTCAGCCCGTTTGAAATAGAGAGGATAAGGAGTGAGGATGCGCGAGTGAGAGGATGAGGAAGAGGGCTTCACTATCGCGTTCTTATCCCCGCAGAGCAACCTCGACGGTGGCGAGAATCGCAGCGGCGACGGTGAATGGCTTCGGCGCCGCCCGTGAGGATGACGAAGGGGTGACAGACGACGAACCGGTATGGGCCAGACGTGGGTCGGGTGGGCCGTGGTGTGACGCGCGTGAGCGATAGATCGGGCGAGGAGAAACTGGGCCATGGGCCAAAATTGTCGGCTGTTATCTTCTTCTATTCTTTTCTGTTTTCAATTTCCTGTTTTATTTTCATATTTGTATTTTACCATTTGGTTTGAACTTTAATTTATAAAATTTATTTGCTGAATACTTGCAGCAACAATTTGTATTTATTGTGATTTCTTTTGTGAACCTTTATGATAAATGTTTTTATATTTTTTTTATTTTCTTTAGATGAACCCCTTTTAATATTTTGTAGAAGACTTTTTTATTACTTTTCCTTCCATTCTAAACCATGGATTTATTAAATGATATTTCCTTATTTGTTTATAAAACTTAATTCTAGTTAGCTATTGGTTTGAATGAAAATATATATATATATAATGACCCTATATCGCATGAAATACAAAGGAAATTAATACGGTTAATATTACTCCCATTAATTTAGAAAGTGGCTATGTATATATTCTATTATGATACCCATAGGAGTTAAGGTTTGAATTGTAAGTGCTTACCCTAGAGTTTAGGATTTTAATTTACTTATATTCCTTTGTTGAGGTGAATAAATATTTAATAGCTAAGCATATTGTCTTTTGTTTGTGATCTTTAATGATATCACCTTTTAAAATAGCAAGTTATTGACTAAAATGTTTTATGGAAAATAATTGGTAAAAATATCTCCTAAACACATATGGTTAAAACAATTGAAAATAATAATGATGTGCTTATGTGATTTGCTATAGGAAAATGTTCCTGTAAAGTGATAGGGAGACAAGATGAGGGATCAATAACATGAAATGGATATTATGTTTGGTTTGAGATTTAAAGTTGGGTGTTTACCAAGAATTCCTATCTTCCATAATTCACAATCCTGGACTTCTTATTAAGGAATTCCTTTCCTAGATATACTACCTTTTCCTATCCATCATCATGGTTAACTTGATGAACTTTACTTCACAAGAATATTCTTATCCACCTTTTATTCTTCTGAACTCATTTATGAATCCAATGAGTTTGACACTAAAGAATTTCATGATCTTCACATATCCAGACTTAGCTATATCAACTATTCTTCTGCTGATAACCTTCAATGCAACAAGTAGTTCCTTCAAACTACACTCATTCTCTTCCTTAATCATCCATCACTAATATTTCTCAGGTAGATGTATACATCAAACTACCTTTCTCTAACGCTTACTATCCTTTAAGAGGAATAACACTACTTCCATAACTCCATGCTATACTAGCTTTAATTTAATCATACTATCTTACATTTACTTTACTCTAATAACTCATACTCCAACCTCACATTATTTTAATGTGACTTTTAATGACTACTCTAGGCTAACTTATCTATACTAGGTTTTCAATCATTTTCTACCCACCAATGTCACTTATACTTTAATCTTGGTGAGTAAGGCATGATCATTATAATCCTTTAATCATTTATAGCTTAGGTTTCTAGTTGTCTAATCAAGGCTTCATCAATACAACTTATCAATTGTATTGAAATTATCTTCTTATTGGATTAAGGTTTGTTATTCAAGGACTATGCCCACTTGATCCAATAGAATTACTACCAGTAACTATCTTCAGGATTCATCCTTGTAATCTTCTTTACTACTATATAATTATATGTTATAAATTACTCTTCTATTCATTCAGGAGTGATTTAACTCCACCAATAATCTTGTTGATCTAATTTACTTCCAACACTCCCATCCTATAGATGATATTTGAATCTAGCATTACCATATACCTTTCCTTACCTCCCTCTTTAAAGGATTTAAGTAAATGCTATGATAAGATCAAAAGGTAATAGATCAAGTATTGATAGTTTAAGAATTGGTGGATCAATAGTTGATTACTCAACATTGATGAACAATAGATATTAGAATAAGGTTCAATATAGATGACAAAGATTGATATGGAAGGACAGATATGTGATGAATGATCTTGGCTTGGTTTCTTTCCTACTCAATCACACTAAAGAGTTAAAGTTAGGTATTACCATGATACTCATGGTATAATTGGATAAGAAATAAATAAGTCAAGGGTAAATTATTACATCCTTAACTTGGTATTCATGGGTTGTTGTGAGGAATAGTATGATATGATCCCTTAAGGATCAGATATTAGTCATTTAAGCAATGCATTATGATTTAATTGTTATTATACTTGATCTACCCTTAGATCAAATTATGGTTACCTAAAAATAAGATTTTAGCAAGGTCATATTGAAACTTATCATAGTCAACTTGATGATTTACCTCAATTCCATCAAGTTGAGAGAAGCTTCAATCACTTTGACAGGTTTTGTTCAAAAGCGCGAAAATTATTCGGATTTTCTATGCATGAATGCAATGCACACATCTGGGTTCATCTTATTTCTAGGCTCTAATGCTGGGATGTTACAGAAGATCAAGGAGAGGCCTAAGTCACATATGGATTTATATGATGAAATTTGCCAAGGTTTCGACTTCTCTAAGGAAAGTGGTAAAATTCAGAACATTCAGTTCCCATCCATTAGATATTTTGCCTATTTCAATACCAAGTGTGTTCTTGCTAGAAATATTGCTAGAAAGTTATCTTCTTTTGATCTAGCTTTTATCTCAGCTGCTTTGAATAGAGATAGATCTTATAACCTGGGTGCTTTGATAGCTTACCGTCTTACCACTAACCGCGAGAAGGGTGGAATTTGTGGAGGTCTCATCGCTGCTAGGTTGCTAGCTTTCCATGGTTTAGATCCTCACCATTCAGATTATCGGTTCCCCATAGAGAGGCTTGATCTTGATTCCATGGTTCAGCATAATTTTGTTTCCTTAGGGGCTACTGTGAGAATATTACCATATGAATTATCTTTTGTCAAGCGTGGTTGGAGAGGGGGTAGGACTGAGAAAATAGTTTATTTTTCTGCACCTGCTTTGTTTAATTTTGATAACATGCAAGGATGGTTGCTCATGGAGGAAGAGTTTGACACATACGTGGCGAAGCTCTCCCAGCAAGCAGAGAATGTTGGAGAGGATGCCGAAGATGATTCAGTTCAGCCCTCCAACTTGGGAGAGTCTTCATACCAGCAACCCTCCTATGATTGGGGCGCGTCTTCTTCTTCATCGCAAGCGCCTAACTATGATCATTCCTATGATGACCCACCAACTTGGGGTTACTACCCGCGCTATTGAGACCTACTGTAAGGTCCCCAACCTTTAATAAGGTAGAGATCCCTGTGTTTACAATGCTAGTCCCTGGATCAATAGCTAGCATCCACAGTTAAGATGTAATATCAAGAAACAAAGGTCATATTACAACTTTATAACCAGGAATAAAATAAATCATTACATCTTACATAGCTCATTTGGCTATCACATTACATTGCAGCAGAATATCTATAAGCATGGGGTCCTTCATCTTCAAAGTGCCATAGGCAGTCATGTTGGTTGTAGACTTGTAATCCTAATCAACACACTTCACTAACATCAAACAAACCTGCAACATAATAAGTTGCAGCCACAAGGGTCAATACATTTGAATTGTATTGGCAAGTTTCACTACTATGTAGAAATAAGTGGATCCTATCATTACATGCATATTTGGCTAAGTAGGGTTTAGGCTCATTTGCAGAAAGCAATATAATTTTATCCTATCTTTTCAAAATAGTTTTTGATCTTTGTCAAATCTTTTTGAACTTCTTGGAAAACTCCAAGTGCTTCTAATCCCTTGTTGTCACCCTCAAGTTTTAAATTTGAGAAATTGGAATGTCGAGATCTTCCATAGCTTCAGGCCTTAGTTGCTCAGTATTGTCCATAACCGGGGACATGGCTAAGTACTTGCAATTTTGATCTTCTGCATAAGTTGTACACTTTACCCACATGACACAATCTCATCTTGATGCCACCAGTGGCCGCTGGATAAGTACTCACCAAGATGGAGTACTGGCAGATTGAGAATGTGACAAAGTCTTTCCATAGAAGTCCTCCCAATACACAATGCTAGCTTGTCTTCCAGGCACCAATGTATGGTTCCAAGTTCCCTAGCACTAATCTAGTTAACCTGAAGATGCCAATGCATGGGTCTTCCACTATGTAGTTGACTAAGCCAGAGCCCATTTAGCATGTGGCTGTACATGGAAGCCACTGTACGAGAAACATGTTCAATCTCTAAGTCCCTGGGTGGTTTTATTCTAGTGCACAACAAAAAGAGATTGCCATATAAACATGGTTCCTTTTGTTGCCATCTTGTCCAAAACTTGAGTATCCTTGTCCACCCAGGTGGTTCATTGAGTACTTGTTTTATTATATAAAACATAAGTCTTTTCAATACTTCATATAATCCCAACATGTATCCCTTCTCAATATATATAGCAGGGCTAAGCATATTACAACTACATTTTTCACTAAGGAATATATAAGCGTATCCTAATAGGATTTAGCATAGCAAAATATAGTAGTCCTTATCATGCATGTTTCAAAAATCCACTAAGTGTAATGAAAAATAGTAGGACATGGATGATAGTGTCACTTGCCTTTTTGGTAGAGAATGTTGGTTCACTTCTTGATCTTTATAATATCACACTCTTCTAACTTCACTACAAATCAATCAAGCAAACATAGATTCAACTAGCATTCCAACCCATATTCAAACAATTCATCACACATAAAATAATAGAAACAAAGTCATGCATGCAAGCATGCAAAAGATAGTTTTATTTGCAAAGGTGGTTTCTACTAGGCTCTAAAACATTATAAGGTTCAAAGTGGTCATTTACTAAAGTGGTAAAACCATTTGCAAAAGGTTTTATCTTTAAACCATTTCTAAACCAAATCATTATTTTATGTGTTTGAAAATGCTTTTATCAAAGCAATAATTTTATACTGTTCATCAAATAAGTTGCTAATTCAAAAAACTTGATGTTTAGGGTCAGAAGGTTTGAATCAAAACATTTCCCAAAGGTTTTACTCAAAAATCATTTCCATATCAAAATCAATATTTTTATTTGACTAGAAATGAGCTAATTCAAGTATTTATCCCTAAACTTCACAAAATTCATTTTTAAATCCATAAGTTGGTTCCTAGGGTCAGTAGGTTCATAACAAACCATTTTGCAAAGATTTCACATTAAAATTTTATCTAGAACAATTTTTATATTCAAAATAAGCCTACACATGTTTCTGCAAATTCAACCAATTTACCAGAAGCAAATCATTAAAAAAATTGCATGGTTGCAAAGTACATGTTCTACTGATTCCATTGATATAAAATTTGAAAATTTTGGACGTGTGGATCAAAAGTTATGCAATTTACAAGTTTACAATTCAATCAGATTCTGAATTCTGTTTTAAGCTAAACTAGTGCCACGCGACGTGATATTATTGGCTGATACCGCTTCGGGTGGATTGAGCTCTCTGGAAAATCATACGGCTCAGATGCGCTCATACCCCTTCGTCTAGATCTATTCCTAGCCGCAGGATTTACATCTAACGGTCACATACGCTGGGTCAAGGATTGGCGCACGGCTGGCGAAGTGAGCACGCCCGCTGGCGGGCGCGTGATTCCAGGAAGCAAAGAGGACAGGTAAGTGGCTCACCGTGTTCGCGTGATCGAGGTGAAGCTCAAGGTGGTCTCGAGGAGGCAAGGCGACGGAATGGCGGCAATTCCTCGCCGGAGTTGATGGCGTCCAGCGGCTCTGGAGGTCGTCGAGGGCGACACTGCGGTTCACCCCGAGGAAAAACAAGGACACGGTTAGACGCGGGAGAGTGTGGCGAGTGCAGGAGTATCATCAGGAAGGAGAGGGGAGAACGGAGTTCACCTGGAAAGATCGACGGAGTTGCTTGCAGGCGGTGGCGCTCAGGTTGTCATTGTTGCCGGCTCTATGGATCAAGCGCGGGCAAGCCGACGGTGCAGGGAGGAACGCCTGAGGATGGAGATCAAGCTAGTGTGGTTGGGGAGGCGAGGGGCGGCAGTGGTTCGCCGGAATTGGCCAGGGAAGCTGTCGGAGGCAGAGGGGTTGGAGCTCTCGATTCGCTCAGCCCTGGGGAAGAGAGGGAGAGGCGAGTGAGGGGAAAGGTAGAGGAGGAGTGGGCGGCCATCTACGCGTGATTGCAGGGGGAGTGATGGCTGTTGTTACCGCGAATTGATCGCCGGAGTAAATGGCAGCAACGGCAGGGCGACGTGGTCATGGGGAAGACGATGCTGAGGTGGCCAGTGGGGTTCGTTTGTCAGCGAGGTGGAGAAACAGGGAGTGGGGCCTGCTTGTCTGCGTCTGTGTGGGTGCGAGTGTGGGTGAAAATCGTTTCGCGCGTGGGGGTTTAGTTGGGCTGGACTATTGGGCCTATTGGGTCAGGTTTGATTCTTTTTTTTATACTGATTGCCTTTTTCTTTTTCTATTTGATTTTCTGTTTTGTTTTTATTCAAACCATTTAAACACTCAAATGTTTTCAAACCTTTGCCAAAGTTTTTATAATTTTTTGTTCCGTTTACCAACACAAAACAAAGTTCAAAATAAAATATTTTTTATTCTTTTTAGGATTCATTTAGTAATTAAATAAAATAGTCCTTAGTTATTAATTCAAATAGGATTTGTTTTATTAAAAACTCCATTTGAAATCTAAATAATGTCAAAACCATTTCAGTAGGTTTTATTTGGAAATATAAAATACTTGGAAAACTTGTTTAAAATAATTTAACAAGTTTTAATGTTTAATTAAAATGGCAAAGCCTTTACTTTAATAAAATTGGATATTAATAAATCCTCATTATTTTATTTAAATAAACTTTTACTCTTTTTATCAAATAGAAATATTTTATTTCAAGAGCTTGGCCAAGATTTAATTTGGCTCTATAAAATAATCTTTATTTATAATTCTACCCTTGCTTTTTGAAAATCAAATCCTTTTATTAAAAGATCTGAAATTAGTGATTCCAATTATTAAATCTTTCTTTAATAATTGTTTATCTTTTTAAATCCCTTTAGGATTTCATTTGCTCAAAATAGGTTTTGATATTTCCAATTGGAATCAAAAAGTTTCTTCTCACCCTGAATTTCAACAATGTTTTATTTTGATTAATTATTTTTCACATTTCAAAATTTGGAAAATTTTGGGATGTGACAGGCTACCACCCTTAAAATAAATCTCGTCCCGAGATTTGGGAAGGCTAAAGGTTACAAGTTGGCTTCAAGGCGACTAGGGTACTACCACCCTTAAAAATAAAGTCTCATAGGGTTACATTGATGGTTCACTTGACTATGGGTTCAACACTTGATATCCAGACAAGGAATTCTTATTTGACTCAACTGAGTTATCTAAATCCTGGCATCCACTTCTTCTATCTCTTCAAAGTTTCCATTCATGTCAATGTGGTTCACATGTCCTTTCTAGGTCACATTGGAGTCATTTCCATTGGCTCTTCTAGCATCCTTGTTCTTTTTCTTGTCAGGACAGTCTGATGCATAGTGTCCAAGTTCCTTGCAGTTATAGCACTGCAACTGGCTAATGTCTTTCTTCCTGAAAGTGTCATGTTGGTTCTGACCAAGGTCATCTCCATTGTCAGTATCATTTCCATTATTCTCACTTCCATTGCTGTTGTGGTGATCTTGATGTGGTTCAGAATCTTCATTGCTCTTTTTGATTGAATGCTTCTTCTTTGTTGATCCTGAGTGATTCTTGAATTTATGCTTCCTCTTTCTGTTCTCAACTTGATTCATCTTGTTTTCCAAAATAGTGGCTTTGTCACAGAGTGATTTATAAGTTGGGACATAGGCAATAGCTAGCTGCAAGTTCAACTCATCATTAAGTCCTTCAAGAAATTTTTCTTTTCTCTTAGCATCTGTATCAACTTCATCCGGTGCATAGCGTGCCAGATTGTTGAATTCTTCAATATACTCAGCCACACTGAGGTGACGCTGTTTCAGATTGTGAAACTCCTTTTTCTTCAAGTACATTACTCCAGGTGGGATGTGAGTTGTTCTGAATCCATCTTCAAAAATAGCCCATGTTACATCTTCAAGGGTGGATTGAGCTTTCTGGACCGCTGGATCTCATTTAAATCATACAGCTCAGATGCACTCATACCCCTTCGTCTAAATCTATTCCTAGCCGCAGGATTTACATCTAACGGTCACAGACACTGGGTCAAAGTTTGGCGGCGCTGCGTGGCGGCGAGCGGCGGAGCACGCTCTGGCGGTGGCGTCGCGGTGATTCCAGGAAGCAAAGAGGACAGCGAAGTGGCTCACCGTGTTCGCGTGATCGATGTGAAGCTCAAGGTTGTCTCGAGGAGGCAAGGGGCGCACAGGAATGGCGGCAATTCCTCGCCGGAGTGGGTGGCGGCGTCAGGCGGCTCTGGAGGTCGTCGAGGGCGACGCTGTGGTTCACCCCGAGGAAAAATAAGGACACGGTTAGACGCGGGAGAGTGTGGCGAGTGCAGGAGTATCATCAGGAAGGAGAGGGGAGAACGGAGTTCACCTGGAAAGATCGACGGAGTTGCTTGCAGGCGGTGGCGCTCAGGTTGTCATTGTTGCCGGCTCTATGGATCAAGCGCGGGCAAGCCGACGGTGCAGGGAGGAACGCCTGAGGATGGAGATCAAGCTAGTGTGGTTGGGGAGGCGAGGCGGTGGTCGCCGGAATTGGCGAGGAAGCCGGGCGGGCAGGGGTTGGAGCTCTCGATTCGCTCAGCCCTGGGGAAGAGAGGGAGAGGCGAGTGAGGGGAAAGGTAGAGGAGGAGTGGGCGGTCATCTACATGTGATTGCAGGGGGAGTGATGGCTGCTGTTAACGCGAATTGATCGCCGGAGTAAATGGCAAGAACGCAGGCGACGTGGTCATGGGGAAGACGATCTTGAGGTGGCTGGGGGTTCGTTTGTCGTGAGGTGGAGAAAAGGGAGGGGCTGCCTGCTGTCTGTGGGTGCGAGTGTGGGTGAAAATCGTTGGCGTGGGGGTTAGTTGGATCAGACTGAATTTCTTTGGGCCTATTAGGTTGGGTGGTTTGATTCTTTTTTATCTTGATTGCCTTTTTCTTTTTCTATTTGATTTTACATTTTGTTTTATTCAAACCATTTAAACACTCAAATGTTTTCAAACCTTTGCCAAAGTTTTTATAATTTTTTGTTCTGTTTACCAACACAAACCAAAGTTCAAAATAAAATATTTTTTATTCTTTTTAGGATTCATTTAGTAATTAAATAAAATAGTCCTTAGTTATTAATTCAAATAGGATTTGTTTTATTAAAAACTCCATTTGAAATATAAATAATGTCAAAACCATTTCAGTAGGTTTTATTTGAAAATATAAAATACTTGGAAAACTTGTTTAAAATAATTTAACAAGTTTTAATGTTGAATTAAAGTGGCAAAGCCTTTACTTTAATAAAATTGGATATTAATAAATCCTCATTATTTTATTTAAATAAACTTTTACTCTTTTTATCAAATAGAAATATTTTATTTCAAGAGCTTGGCCAAGATTTAATTTGGCTCTATAAAATAATCTTTATTTATAATTCTACCCTTGCTTTTTGAAAATCAAATCCTTTTATTAAAAGATCTGAAATTAGTGATTCCAATTATTAAATCTTTCTTTAATAATTGTTTATCTTTTTAAATCCCGTTAGGATTTCATTTGCTCAAAATAGGTTTTGGTATTTCCAATTGGAATCAAAAAGTTTCTTCTCACCCTGAATTTCAACAAAGTTTTATTTTGATTAATTATTTTTCACATTTCAAAATTTGGAAAATTTTGGGATGTGACAGGCTACCACCCTTTAAATAAATCTTCCGAGATTTAGGAAGGCTAAAGGTTACAAGTTGGCTTCAAGGCAACTAGGGTACTACCACCCTTAAAAATAAAGTCTCATAGGGTTACATTGATGGTTCACTTGACTATGGGTTCAACACTTGATATCCAGACAAGGAATCCTTATTTGACTCAACTGAGTTATCTAAATCCTGGCATCCACTTCTTCTATCTCTTCAAAGTTTCCATTCATGTCAATGTGGTTCACATGTCCTTTCTGGGTCACATTGGAGTCATTTCCATTGGCTCTTCTAGCATCCTTGTTCTTTTTCTTCTCAGGACAGTCTGATGCATAGTGTCCAAGTTCCTTGCAGTTATAGCACCAAGAATCGCTAATGTCTTTCTTCTGAAAGTGTCATGTTGGTTCGACCAAGGTCATCTCCATTGTCGATTATCATTTCCATTATTCTCACTTCCATTGCTGTTGTGGTGATCTTGATGTGGTTCAGAATCTTCATTGCTCTTTTTGATTGAATGCTTCTTCTTTGTTGATCCTGAGTGATTCTTGAGTTTATGCTTCCTCTTTCTGTTCTCAACTTGATTCATCTTGTTTTCCAAAATAGTGGCTTTGTCACAGAGTGATTTATAAGTTGGGACATAGGCAATAGCTAGCTGCAAGTTCAACTCATCATTAAGTCCTTCAAGAAATTTTTCTTTTCTCTTAGCATCTGTATCAACTTCATCCGGTGCATAGCGTGCCAGATTGTTGAATTCTTCAATATACTCAGCCACACTGAGGTGACGCTGTTTCAGATTGTGAAACTCCTTTTTCTTCAAGTACATTACTCCAGGTGGGATGTGAGTTGTTCTGAATCCATCTTCAAAAATAGCCCATGTTACATCTTCAAGGGTGGATTGAGCTCTCTGGACCGCTGGATCTCATTTAAATCATACAGCTCAGATGCGCTCATACCCCTTCGTCTAGATCTATTCCTAGCCGCAGGATTTACATCTAACGGTCACAGACGCTGGGTCAAGGATTGGCGGCGCTGCGCGGCGGCGAGCGGCGGAGCACGCTCTGGCGGTGGCGTCGCGGTGATTCCAGGAAGCAAAGAGGACAGGTAAGTGGCTCACCGTGTTCGCGTGATCGAGGTGAAGCTCAAGGTGGTCTCGAGGAGGCAAGGGGCGCACGGGAATGGCGGCAATTCCTCGCCGGAGTTGATGGCGGCGTCAGGCGGCTCTGGAGGTCGTCGAGGGCGACACTGCGGTTCACCCCGAGGAAAAACAAGGACACGGTTAGACGCGGGAGAGTGTGGCGAGTGCAGGAGTATCATCAGGAAGGAGAGGGGAGAACGGAGTTCACCTGGAAAGATCGACGGAGTTGCTTGCAGGCGGTGGCGCTCAGGTTGTCATTGTTGCCGGCTCTATGGATCAAGCGCGGGCAAGCCGACGGTGCAGGGAGGAACGCCTGAGGATGGAGATCAAGCTAGTGTGGTTGGGGAGGCGGGGCGGTGGTTCGGAATTGGCAGGAAGCCGGAGGCGAGGGGTTGGAGCTCGATTCGGCCACAGGGAAGAGAGGGAGAGGCGAGTGAGGGGAAAGGTAGAGGAGGAGTGGGCGGTCATCTACATGTGATTGCAGGGGGAGTGATGGCTGCTGTTAACGCGAATTGATCGCCGGAGTAAATGGCAGCAACGGCAGGGCGACGTGGTCATGGGGAAGACGATGCTGAGGTGGCCAGTGGGGTTCGTTTGTCAGCGAGGTGGAGAAAAAGGGAGTGGGGCCTGCCTGTCTGCGTCTGTGTGGGTGCGAGTGTGGGTGAAAATCGTTTCGCGCGTGGGGGTTTAGTTAAATTTGGACTGATTCTTTGGGCCTATTGGGTTGGGTCAGGTTTGATTCTTTTTTTTATACTGATTGCCTTTTTCTTTTTCTATTTGATTTTCTGTTTTGTTTTTATTCAAACCATTTAAACACTCAAATGTTTTCAAACCTTTGCCAAAGTTTTTATAATTTTTTGTTCTGTTTACCAACACAAACCAAAGTTCAAAATAAAATATTTTTTATTCTTTTTAGGATTCATTTAGTAATTAAATAAAATAGTCCTTAGTTATTAATTCAAATAGGATTTGTTTTATTAAAAACTCCATTTGAAATATAAATAATGTCAAAACCATTTCAGTAGGTTTTATTTGAAAATATAAAATACTTGGAAAACTTGTTTAAAATAATTTAACAAGTTTTAATGTTGAATTAAAGTGGCAAAGCCTTTACTTTAATAAAATTGGATATTAATAAATCCTCATTATTTTATTTAAATAAACTTTTACTCTTTTTATCAAATAGAAATATTTTATTTCAAGAGCTTGGCCAAGATTTAATTTGGCTCTATAAAATAATCTTTATTTATAATTCTACCCTTGCTTTTTGAAAATCAAATCCTTTTATTAAAAGATCTGAAATTAGTGATTCCAATTATTAAATCTTTCTTTAATAATTGTTTATCTTTTTAAATCCCGTTAGGATTTCATTTGCTCAAAATAGGTTTTGGTATTTCCAATTGGAATCAAAAAGTTTCTTCTCACCCTGAATTTCAACAAAGTTTTATTTTGATTAATTATTTTTCACATTTCAAAATTTGGAAAATTTTGGGATGTGACAGGCTACCACCCTTTAAATAAATCTCGTCCCGAGATTTAGGAAGGCTAAAGGTTACAAGTTGGCTTCAAGGCAACTAGGGTACTACCACCCTTAAAAATAAAGTCTCATAGGGTTACATTGATGGTTCACTTGACTATGGGTTCAACACTTGATATCCAGACAAGGAATCCTTATTTGACTCAACTGAGTTATCTAAATCCTGGCATCCACTTCTTCTATCTCTTCAAAGTTTCCATTCATGTCAATGTGGTTCACATGTCCTTTCTGGGTCACATTGGAGTCATTTCCATTGGCTCTTCTAGCATCCTTGTTCTTTTTCTTCTCGTGAGACCGATGCATAGTGTCCAAGTTCCTTGCGCTATTATAATCGCAATCGGCTAATGTCTTTCTTCTGAAAGTGTCATGTTGGTTCCGACCAAGGTCATCTCCATTGTCAAGATCATTTCCATTATTCTCACTTCCATTGCTGTTGTGGTGATCTTGATGTGGTTCAGAATCTTCATTGCTCTTTTTGATTGAATGCTTCTTCTTTGTTGATCCTGAGTGATTCTTGAGTTTATGCTTCCTCTTTCTGTTCTCAACTTGATTCATCTTGTTTTCCAAAATAGTGGCTTTGTCACAGAGTGATTTATAAGTTGGGACATAGGCAACAGCTAGCTGCAAGTTCAACTCATCATTAAGTCCTTCAAGAAATTTTTCTTTTCTCTTAGCATCTGTATCAACTTCATCCGGTGCATAGCGTGCCAGATTGTTGAATTCTTCAATATACTCAGCCACACTGAGGTGACGCTGTTTCAGATTGTGAAACTCCTTTTTCTTCAATTACATTACCTGTGGGATGTGAGTTGTTCGAATCCATCTTCAAAAATAGCCCATGTTACATCTTCAAGGGAGTGGTGATTTGAAAGTTGTCCCACCATGTTGCTGGTCCTTCAAGCGTAAATGCTGCAAATCTTACTTTTTCTTCATCGCAGCCAACAAATACTAAGTCTTTGTTCACCGAACGTAACCAGTCATTGGCTACCATTGGATCAGTTGTTCCAGAGAATCTTGCAGGCCTAAGTTTCAGAAACTTGGTGAGCATGTCAAGTGCTGGAGGATTATTCTGATTGTTCTTGTTGTTGTTCTGATTCTGTATGAGTATGGTCATCATCTGCATCAGTTGAGTTTGGCCTGTCATCAACTGTTGCATCTCTGGGGTGATGTTGTTGTTTTGGTTGGGGTTGGCACGACGGGAAGGCATCTGTTGGTTTGATAGGGATAAGTATTGGTGGATAGGTTTTTAAGTAGTTTTAACACACAACTCAAAAACTACCAAGTTCAATCAAACAATCAAACAATCAAACCATCAAACAATCAACAAGCAACTATCCACTTAACAACCTATGAGCTTAACTCATGAGTTGAAGGAAACAACAAGTTTTCTTGAAAATAATAACTTAGTATAGTCATACCTCATAGGTCAATATGATCCATACTCTAACTTGGTATCAATGTCTTTGGTAGGAAATCTAATGTCTCTTGGTTTTTCACTTGTAGTCCTTAGTGATATCCAAGGTTGAAGTCCTTGGTGAAAATGTTGAAGATGTTGAAGTCATTAGAGTTGAAGATATTGAAGTTATTAGAGTTGATGAAATCTTTTGCACATGGTGAAGTCTTTGGCCATGGGGTAGGCTTTGTCCATCAAGTTTGAAATTGAAGAGATGTAGAATCAAAACCAAAATGGTTGAGGAAAGAGTTTACAAGTTTGTTTGTAAATAAGTTTTGGAACAAATACAACTCCTATTTTTCTAAGGGGTTTGTCCAATCCTAGGGTTACAAATCCTACAGGCAACACAGTGCATTGAGACCTACTGTAAGGTCCCCAACCTTTAATAAGGTAGAGATCCCTGTGTTTACAATGCTAGTCCCTAGATCAATAGCTAGCATCCACAGTTAAGATGTAATATCAAGAAACAAAGGTCATATTACAACTTTATAACCAGGAATAAAATAAATCATTACATCTTACATAGCTCATTTGGCTATCACATTACATTGCAGCAGAATATCTATAAGCATGGGGTCCTTCATCTTCAAAGTGCCACAGGCAGTCATGTTGGTTGTAGACTTGTAATCCTAATCAACACACTTCACTAAAATTAAACAAACCTGCAACATAATAAGTTGCAGCCACAAGGGTCAATACATTTGAATTGTATTGGCAAGTTTCACTACTATGTAGAAATAAGTGGATCCTATCATTACATGCATATTTGGCTAAGTAGGGTTTAGGCTCATTTGTAGAAAGCAATATAATTTTATCCTATCTTTTCAAAATAGTTTTTGATATTTGTCAAAACTTTTTGAACTTCTTGGAAAACTCCAAGTGCTTCTAATCCCTTGTTGTCACCCTCAAGTTTTAACTTTGAGAAATTGGAATGTCGAGATCTTCCATAGCTTCAGGCCTTAGTTGCTCAGTATTGTCCATAACCGGGGACACGGCTAAGTACTTAGAATTTTGATCTTGTGCAGAAGTTGTACACTTTACCCACATGACACAATCTCATCTTGATGCCACCAGTGGCCGCTGGATAAGTACTCACCAAGATGGAGTACTGGCAGATTGAGAATGTGACAAAGTCTTTCCATAGAAGTCCTCCCAATACACAATGCTAGCTTGTCTTCCAGGCACCAATGTAGGGTTCCAAGTTCCCTAGCACTAATCTAGTTAACCTGAAGATGCCAATGCATGGGTCTTCCACTATGTAGTTGACTAAGCCAGATCCCATTTAGCATGTGGCTGTACATGGAAGCCACTGTACGAGAAACATGTTCAATCTCTAAGTCCCTGTGTGGTTTTCTTCTAGTCCACAACAAAAAGAGATTGCCATATAAACATGGTTCCTTTTGTTGCCACCTTGTCCAAAACTTGAGTATCCTTGTCCACCCAGGTGGTTCATTGAGTACTTGTTTTATTATATAAAACATAAGTCTTTTCAATACTTCATATAATCTCAACATGTATCCCTTCTCAATATATATAGCAGGGCTAAGCATATTACAACTTCATTTTTCACTAAGGAATATATAAGGGTATCCTAATAGGATTTAGCATAGCAAAATATAGTAGTCCTTATCATGCATGTTTCAAAAATCCACTAAGTGTAATGAAAAATAGTAGGACATGGATGATAGTGTCACTTGACTTTTTGGTAGAGAATGTTGGTTCACTTCTTGATCTTGCTAATATCACACTTTTATAACTTCACTACAAATCAATCAAGCAAACATAGATTCAACTAGCATTCCAACCCATATTCAAACAATTCATCACACATAAAATAATAGAAACAAAGTCATGCATGCAAGCATGCAAAAGATAGTTTTATTTGCAAAGGTGGTTTCTACTAGGCTCTAAAACATTATAAGGTTCAAAGTGGTCATTTACTAAAGTGGTAAAACCATTTGCAAAAGGTTTTATCTTTAAACCATTTCTAAACCAAATCATTATTTTATGTGTTTGAAAATGCTTTTATCAAAGCAATAATTTTGTACTGTTCATCAAATAAGTTGCTAATTCACAAAACTTGATGTTTAGGGTCATAAGGTTTGAATCAAAACATTTCCCAAAGGTTTTACTCAAAAATCATTTCCATATCAAAATCAATATTTTTATTTGACTAGAAATGAGCTAATTCAAGTATTTATCCCTAAACTTCACAAAATTAATTTTTAAATCCATAAGTTGGTTCCTAGGGTCAGTAGGTTCATAACAAACCATTTTGCAAAGATTTCACATTAAAATTTTATCTAGAACAATTTTTATATTCAAAATAAGCCTACACATGTTTCTGCAAATTCACCCAATTTACCAGAAGCAAATCATTAAAAAAATTGCATGGTTGCAAAGTACATGTTCTACTGATTCCATTGATATAAAATTTGCAAATTTTGGATGTGGGATCAAAAAGTTATGCAATTTACAAGTTTGCAATTCAATCAGATTCTGAATTCTGTTCTAAACTAAACTAGTGCCACGCGGCGTGATATTATTGGCTGATACCGCTTCGGGTGGATTGAGCTATCTGGACCGCTGGATCTCATTTAAATCATACGGCTCAGATGCGCTCATACCCCTTCGTCTAGATCTATTCCTAGCCGCAGGATTTACATCTAACGCCAGTCACGGTCAAGGATTGTGAGCGGCAGTTGGCGGCGAAGTGCGGAGCACGCCCGCAGCGGGCGTCGCGGTGATTCCAGAAAGCAAAGAGGACAGGGAAGTGGATCACCATGTTCGCGTTATCGAGGTGAAGCTCATGGTGGTCTCGTGGAGGCAAGGGGCGCACGGGAATGGCGGCAATTCCTCGCCGGAGTGGATGGAGGCGTCAGGCGGCTCTGGAGGTCGTCGAGGGCGACGCTGCGGTTCACCCCGAGGAAAAACAAGGACACGGTTAGACGCGGGAGAGTGTGGCGAGTGCAAGAGTATCATCAGGAAAGAGAGGGGGAAACGGAGTTCACCTGGAAAGCTCGGCGGAGTTGCTTGCAGGCGGTGGCGCTCAAGTTGTCATTGTTGCCAGCGCTATGGATCAAGCGCGGGCAAGCCGACGGTGCAGGGAGGAACGCCTGAGGATGGAGAGCAAGCTAGTGTGGTTGGGGAGGCGAGGGGCGGCAGTGGTTCGCCGGAATTGGTCGGGGAAGCTATCGAAGGTAGAGGGGTTGGAGCTCTCGATTCGCTCAGCCCGGGGGCAGAGAGGGAGAGGCGAGTGAGGGGAAAGGTAGAGGAGGAGTGGGTGGTCATCTATGCGTGATTGCAGGGGGAGTGATGGCTGATGTTAACGCGAATTGATCGCCGGAGTAAACGGCAGCAACGGCAGGGCGACGTGGTCATGGGGAAGACGATCCGAGGTGGCTGGGGTTCGTTGTCGCCGAGGTGGAGAAAAAGGAGGGGCCTGCACTGCGTGTGGGTGCGAGTGTGGGTGAAAATCGTTTCGCGCGTGGGGGTTTAGTTGGGCTGGACTGGTGGGCTGCTGGGCCTATTGGGTTGGGTCAGGTTTGATTCTTTTTTTTATACTGATTGCCTTTTTCTTTTTCTATTTGATTTTCTGTTTTGTTTTTATTCAAACCATTTAAACACTCAAATGTTTTCAAACCTTTGCCAAAGTTTGTATAATTTTTTGTTCTGTTTACCAACACAAACCAAAGTTCAAAATAAAATATTTTTTATTCTTTTTAGGATTCATTTAGTAATTAAATAAAATAGTCCTTAGTTATTAATTCAAATAGGATTTGTTTTATTAAAAACTCCATTTGAAATATAAATAATGTCAAAACCATTTCAGTAGGTTTTATTTGAAAATATAAAATACTTGGAAAACTTGTTTAAAATAATTTAACAAGTTTTAATGTTGAATTAAAATGGCAAAGCCTTTACTTTAATAAAATTGGATATTAATAAATCCTCATTATTTTATTTAAATAAACTTTTACTCTTTTTATCAAATAGAAATATTTTATTTCAAGAGCTTGGCCAAGATTTAATTTGGCTCTATAAAATAATCTTTATTTATGATTCTACCCTTGCTTTTTGAAAATCAAATCCTTTTATTAAAAGATCTGAAATTAGTGATTCCAATTATTAAATCTTTCTTTAATAATTGTTTATCTTTTTAAATCCCTTTAGGATTTCATTTGCTCAAAATAGGTTTTGATATTTCCAATTGGAATCAAAAAGTTTCTTCTCACCCTGAATTTCAACAAAGTTTTATTTTGATTAATTATTTTTCACATTTCAAAATTTGGAAAATTTTGGGATGTGACAGTTACCACTTTAAAATAAATCATTCCGAGATTTGGGAGGGCTAAAGGTTACAAGTTGGCTTCAAGGCAACTAGGGTACTACCACCCTTAAAAATAAAGTCTCATAGGGTTACATTGATGGTTCACTTGACTATGGGTTCAACACTTGATATCCAGACAAGGAATCCTTATTTGACTCAACTGAGTTATCTAAATCCTGGCATCCACTTCTTCTATCTCTTCAAAGTTTCCATTCATGTCAATGTGGTTCACATGTCCTTTCTGGGTCACATTGGAGTCATTTCCATTGGCTCTTCTAGCATCCTTGTTCTTTTTCTTCTCAGGACAGTCTGATGCATAGTGTCCAAGTTCCTTGCAGTTATAGCACTGCAACTGGCTAATGTCTTTCTTCCTGAAAGTGTCATGTTGGTTCTGACCAAGGTCATCTCCATTGTCAGTATCATTTCCATTATTCTCACTTCCATTGCTGTTGTGGTGATCTTGATGTGGTTCAGAATCTTCATTGCTCTTTTTGATTGAATGCTTCTTCTTTGTTGATCCTGAGTGATTCTTGAGTTTATGCTTCCTCTTTCTGTTCTCAACTTGATTCATCTTGTTTTCCAAAATAGTGGCTTTGTCACAGAGTGATTTATAAGTTGGGACATAGGCAACAGCTAGCTGCAAGTTCAACTCATCATTAAGTCCTTCAAGAAATTTTTCTTTTCTCTTAGCATCTGTATCAACTTCATCCGGTGCATAGCGTGCCAGATTGTTGAATTCTTCAATATACTCAGCCACACTGAGGTGACGCTGTTTCAGATTGTGAAACTCCTTTTTCTTCAATTACATTACTCCAGGTGGGATGTGAGTTGTTCTGAATCCATCTTCAAAAATAGCCCATGTTACATCTTCAAGGGGAGTGGTGATTTGAAAGTTGTCCCACCATGTTGCTGCTGGTCCTTCAAGCAGAAATGCTGCAAATCTTACTTTTTCTTCATCAGTGCAGCCAACAGTCACTAAGTCTTTGTTCACTGAACGTAACCAGTCATTGGCTACCATTGGATCAGTTGTTCCAGAGAATCTTGCAGGCCTAAGTTTCAGAAACTTGGTGAGCATGTCAAGTGCTGGAGGATTATTCTGATTGTTCTTGTTGTTGTTCTGATTCTGTATGAGTGTGGTCATCATCTGCATCAGTTGAGTTTGGCCTGTCATCAACTGTTGCATCTCTGGGGTGATGTTGTTGTTTTGGTTGGGGTTGGCACGACGGGAAGGCATCTGTTGGTTTGATAGGGATAAGTATTGGTGGATAGGTTTTTAAGTAGTTTTAACACACAACTCAAAAACTACCAAGTTCAATCAAACAATCAAACCATCAAACAATCAACAAGCAACTATCCACTTAACAACCTATGAGCTTAACTCATGAGTTGAAGGAAACAACAAGTTTTCTTGAAAATAATAACTTAGTATAGTCATACCTCATAGGTCAATATGATCCATACTCTAACTTGGTATCAATGTCTTTGGTAGGAAATCTAATGTCTCTTGGTTTTTCACTTGTAGTCCTTAGTGATATCCAAGGTTGAAGTCCTTGGTGAAAATGTTGAAGATGTTGAAGTCATTAGAGTTGAAGATGTTGAAGTTATTAGAGTTGATGAAATCTTTTGCACATGGTGAAGTCTTTGGCCATGGGGTAGGCTTTGTCCATCAAGTTTGAAATTGAAGAGATGTAGAATCAAAACCAAAATGGTTGAGGAAAGAGTTTACAAGTTTGTTTGTAAATAAGTTTTAGAACAAATACAACTCCTATTTTTCTAAGGGGTTTGTCCAATCCTAGGGTTACAAATCCTACAGGCAACACAGTGCATTGAGACCTACTGTAAGGTCCCCAACCTTTAATAAGGTAGAGATCCCTGTGTTTACAATGCTAGTCCCTGGATCAATAGCTAGCATCCACAGTTAAGATGTAATATCAAGAAACAAAGGTCATATTACAACTTTATAACCAGGAATAAAATAAATCATTACATCTTACATAGCTCATTTGGCTATCACATTACATTGCAGCAGAATATCTATAAGCATGGGGTCCTTCATCTTCAAAGTGCCACAGGCAGTCATGTTGGTTGTAGACTTGTAATCCTAATCAACACACTTCACTAAAATTAAACAAACCTGCAACATAATAAGTTGCAGCCACAAGGGTCAATACATTTGAACTGTATTGGCAAGTTTCACTACTATGTAGAAATAAGTGAATCCTATCATTACATGCATATTTGGCTAAGTAGGGTTTAGGCTCATTTGCAGAAAGCAATATAATTTTATCCTATCTTTTCAAAATAGTTTTTGATCTTTGTCAAATCTTTTTGAACTTATTGTAAAACTCCAAGTGCTTCTAATCCCTTGTTGTCACCCTCAAGTTTTAACTTTGAGAAATTGGAATGTCGAGATCTTCCATAGCTTCAGGCCTTAGTTGCTCAGTATTGTCCATAACCAGGGACACGGCTAAGTACTTAGAATTTTGATCTTCTGCAGAAGTTGTACACTTTACCCACATGACACAATCTCATCTTGATGCCACCAAGGTCACTGGATAAGTACTCACCAAGATGGAGTCTTGGCAGATTGAGAATGTGACAAAGTCTTTCCATAGAAGTCCTCCCAATACACAATGCTAGCTTGTCTTCCGTGCACCAATGTAGGGTTCCAAGTTCCCTAGCACTAATCTAGTTAACTCAAGATGCCAATGCATGGGTCTTCCACTATGTAGTTGACTAAGCAGATCCCATTTAGCATGTGGTCGCACATGGAAGCCACTGTACGAGAAACATGTTCAATCTCTAAGTCCCTGTGTGGTTTTCTTCTAGTCCACAACAAAAAGAGATTGCCATATAAACATGGTTCCTTTTGTTGCCACCTTGTCCAAAACTTGAGTATCCTTGTCCACCCAGGTGGTTCATTGAGTACTTGTTTTATTATATAAAACATAAGTCTTTTCAATACTTCATATAATCTCAACATGTATCCCTTCTCAATATATATAGCAGGGCTAAGCATATTACAACTTCATTTTTCACTAAGGAATATATAAGGGTATCCTAATAGGATTTAGCATAGCAAAATATAGTAGTCCTTATCATGCATGTTTCAAAAATCCACTAAGTGTAATGAAAAATAGTAGGACATGGATGATAGTGTCACTTGCCTTTTTGGTAGATAATGTTGGTTCACTTCTTGATCTTGCTAATATCACACTCTTCTAACTTCACTACAAATCAATCAAGCAAACATAGATTCAACTAGCATTCCAACCCATATTCAAACAATTCATCACACATAAAATAATAGAAACAAAGTCATGCATGCAAGCATGCAAAAGATAGTTTTATTTGCAAAGGTGGTGTCTACTAGGCTCTAAAACATTATAAGGTTCAAAGTGGTCATTTACTAAAGTGGTAAAACCATTTGCAAAAGGTTTAATCTTTAAACCATTTCTAAACCAAATCATTATTTTATGTGTTTGAAAATGCTTTTATCAAAGCAATAATTTTATACTGTTCATCAAATAAGTTGCTAATTCACAAAACTTGATGTTTAGGGTCAGAAGGTTTGAATCAAAACATTTCCCAAAGGTTTTACTCAAAAATCATTTCCATATCAAAATCAATATTTTTATTTGACTAGAAATGAGCTAATTCAAGTATTTATCCCTAAACTTCACAAAATTAATTTTTAAATCCATAAGTTGGTTCCTAGGGTCAGTAGGTTCATAACAAACCATTTTGCAAAGATTTCACATTAAAATTTTATCTAGAACAATTTTTATATTCAAAATAAGCCTACACATGTTTCTGCAAATTCAACCAATTTACCAGAAGCAAATCATTAAACAAATTGCATGGTTGCAAAGTACATGCTCTACTTATTCCATTGATATAAAATTTGCAAATTTTGGATGTGCGGATCAAAAGTTATGCAATTTACAAGTTTGCAATTCATTCAGATTCTGAATTCTGTTCTAAACTAAACTAGTGCCACGCGGCGTGATATTATTGGCTGATACCGCTTCGGGTGGATTGAGCTATCTGGACTGCTGGATCTCATTTAAATCATACGGCTCAGATGCGCTCATACCCCTTCGTCTAGATCTATTCCTAGCCGCATGATTTACATCTAACGGTCACAGACGCTGGGTCAAGGATTGGCGGCGCTGCGCGGCGGCGAGCGGCGGAGCACGCTCTGGCGGTGGCGTAGCGGTGATTCCAGAAATCAAAGAGGACAGGGAAGTGGCTCACCGTGTTCGCGTTATCGAGGTGAAGCTCAAGGTGGTCTCGAGGAGGCAAGGGGTGCACGGGAATGGCGGCAATTCCTCGCCGGAGTGGATGGCGGCGTCAGGCGGCTCTGGAGGTCGTCGAGGGCGACGCTGCGGTTCACCCCGAGGAAAAACAAGGACACGGTTAGATGCGCGAGAGTGTGGCGAGTGCAGGAGTATCATCAGGAAAGAGAGAGGGAAACGGAGTTCACCTGGAAAGCTCGACGGAGTTGCTTGCAGGCGGTGGCGCTCGGGTTGTCATTGTTGTCGGCGCTATGGATCAAGCGCGGGCAAGCCGAGGGTGCAGGGAGGAACGCCTGAGGATGGAGAGCAAGCTAGTGTGGTTGGGGAGGCGAGGGGCGGCGTGGTTCGCCGGAATTGGCCGAGGAAGCTGTCGGAGGCAGAGGGGTTGGAGCTCTCGATTCGCTCAGCCTGGGGGCAGAGAGGGAGAGGCGAGTGAGGGGAAAGGTAGAGTAGGAGTGGGCGGTCATCTACGCGTGATTGCAGGGGGAGTGATGGCTACTATTAACGCGAATTGATCGTCGGAGTAAATGGCAGCAACGTCAGGGCGACGTGGTCATGGGGAAGATGATGCTGAGGTGGCCAGTGGGGTCCGTTTGTCAGCGAGGTGGAGAAAAAGGGAGTGGGGCCTGCCTGTCTGCGTGTTTGTGGGTGCGAGTGTGGGTAAAAATTGTTTCGTACGTGGGGGTTTAGTTGGCTGGGTCTTTGGGCCTATTGGGTTGTCAGTTTGATTCTTTTTTATCTTGATTGCTTTTCTTTTCTATTTGATTTTCTGTTTTGTTTTATTCAAACCATTCAAACACTCAAATGTTTTCAAACCTTTGCCAAAGTTTGTATAATTTTTGTTACATTTACCAACACAAACCAAAGTTCAAAATAAAATATTTTTTATTCTTTTTAGGATTCATTTAGTAATTAAATAAAATAGTCCTTAGTTATTAATTCAAATAGGATTTGTTTTATTAAAAACTCCATTTGAAATCTAAATAATGTCAAAACCATTTCAGTAGGTTTTATTTGGAAATATAAAATACTTGGAAAACTTGTTTAAAATAATTTAACAAGTTTTAATGTTTAATTAAAATGGCAAAGCCTTTACTTTAATAAAATTGGATATTAATAAATCCTCATTATTTTATTTAAATAAACTTTTACTCTTTTTATCAAATAGAAATATTTTATTTCAAGAGCTTGGCCAAGATTTAATTTGGCTCTATAAAATAATCTTTATTTATAATTCTACCCTTGCTTTTTGAAAATCAAATCCTTTTATTAAAAGATCTGAAATTAGTGATTCCAATTATTAAATCTTTCTTTAATAATTGTTTATATTTTTAAATCCCTTTAGGATTTCATTTTCTCAAAATAGGTTTTGATATTTCCAATTGGAATCAAAAAGTTTCTTCTCACCCTGAATTTCAACAAAGTTTTATTTTGATTAATTATTTTTCACATTTCAAAATTTGGAAAATTTTGGGATGTGACACCTACTTAGGCCAAAAGCCTAAGCTTGGGGGAGGTATACCGACATCACACTCATCTATATATCATGTTTCGTAGGTTCTTTTTATATCCATTGTTTCGCTTTATTTTTTGGTTTTTGTTCCTCCTTTCCCAAAACACAAAAATACCAAAAATATTTTTGTTGTTTATCTTGGTTTGTTTCTTTGATTTTTAGCTTTGGTTTGCCTTAAAGAAAAATCCAAAAAGATTTTGCTTTGTTTGTTTTTGCTTTGATTTGCTTGTTTGAAAAATGGAAAACACCAAAAATATTTGTTCTTCTTCTTTGGTTTTATGAGTTCTTTGCAGGGTTCAGCCATCCTTAGTGGAGTTTGGTTTGATGTTATTATTCAAGTCACACAAGTAAAGGGCAATAATGAAGATTAAGACAACTTGAGGTGTGGTAAGAGGTTGGTAACAAACTCTATTTGTTTTCATTTTTGTACATATACTCATCATTGTGAGCATGCTTAGTTTGTTCATGTAAGGTGTATGTTATTTATGGATGCTTAGTAGTTCTTGCTTTCTTATGATTAGCTCCATCTTGCTAATAGTTTGTAGCATGTCATATGAATGTTTGCTTGCATTGTTCTATTCATATTTTGGTATGATATTGTGGTATACTCCTCTGAATGTTTCATGTGAATCGAATTGGCACATGCTCTCGCGTGCATATGACTAAACAATTGTCAGTAAGCCTCGATGATTTATTTTGCCTCAGAGTTCTTGTATCACTTTCATGCCATAGTTAGTCCAGTTTTGTTGCAAGCATGATTGTGACAATTATTGCTCTCTCATTTGTCGCTCCCTCTCTATTGCTAGCCTTCACTTGCACTGAGTATGAGCTCTACTCGTGTTTCCAACTCCCCAAAACCATTATTGCCAAAGTGTCCACCATACCTACCTACTAGCATCATTTGTTATTCCGAGCATATTTATTATGCCTTGTTTTCTTCCAAATAAAATGTTTGTCTGTTTTGAGAAAGTTAGTTAGTAAATCTCTCACGAACTTTATGGCACACTTTATTTCCTACACTTAATAAACCTTAACCATTGTGACTGTCCATGAAAGTTATATGCTTGCAAATTATAGGCTGGGAGTTAGCAGAACCGTGCTGTCATGGAGAATGCTTTCAACACTTATGGATACATATCCAGTTGATACCATGCTCTTTTGTTTGCGGATGTCGTCGGTGTGAAATAAAAGGGGAGCTTGTGAGTTCATGGAGTCATATATATGTGTTAGAGAAACGCCTCGTCCGCTAGCCTAAGCCATGCCTAATCATGGTGGAAACTTGCAGCATTACCATAATGAGCATCTGTGAAGCATCCTCAATAAAAACCTATGCAAATATCAAATAAAAAGATCGCTGAGATGCTCATTGTATGCTTCCCTTGTCATTTTGATTATGGGATAGCTCTTGTATCATGTGCAAGGGGTACCCCATTGGCGGTTCTCTATGATATCCATGTATTTACAATGACAAGAACTTACACGTGACTAAAGTTGAGTAGCATGAGGAGCAGCCCTCGTACTCAAGGGACATGGGATTTCCAGTTTATGGTCTGTCAAGCATATAACTCATATTAGACCTCACTGTCACCTTTAACCACATGAAGATGCCTATGATAGGGGCAATGAGATCTCAAAGCTAATGAGTACCTTACTTTCAGCATTTGGAAGTCTTTCAAACTTTTCAAAACCTTTTCACTTCCTTGTTGAGTCACCACTTATTCTATGAGCACCTTCTTGAGAGCATAGTTGTCATTCTTAGTGTAATGTGCTTGTCTCAAAACTTGGTTAATTATGCCATGACTTTGATGCTTGTATCTCTGATATCTTCACTTCTAGTCTTCATGTGAACTTCAGAGGTGTCTTGGAATTTATATTGTGCTCTACAAACAAAGTCAAGCAAGATACCACTCTATCGTACCTTTTTATGAGCATTGCAATGTTGCTTATGTTTATGTTTCATGCTACTTATTATTATTTAGTTGGTTGCTCTTCATAGCTTGCAATGACTATTGAGTGGACTTATTTGCATAATTCTTATTATGAATGGTCTAAGTATCTAGAATTTATACATCATATGAAGCAAGTGTGTTCGTGAAAGTTATTTTATCGCACTCAGTTTTCAACTGAATTGCTTGAGGACAAGCAATAAGCTAAGCTTGGGGGAGTTGATACGTCCAAAACGTATCTACTTTCCCGAACATTTTGCTATTGTTTCTCCTCTAAACTTGTGTGATTTGGATACACCTAACACGGACTAACGTTGTTTTCAGCAGAATTACCTTGGTGTCTAGTTTTTGTGCAGAAAATCAACTATCAGGAAAAATCCCAGAAAATATGCCAAAATCCTATTTCACCAGAAGATCCACGGAGCCAGAGTACGAGACGAAGGGGAGCCCTGGGTGGGGTGTGTCCAGCCTAGGCACCCCCTCAGTCTCTCTCTTCGCCTATAAGAAGCCTCTTGACCTAAAATCTGAGGGGGTTCGTCGTTTTTCCAAAAAAGAGTTCCGCTGCGCTGCCACCACCAGAAGCCACGATTCGGAACCAGAAACTCCGTTCTGGCACCCTGCCGGGACAGGGAATTTGGGGAGGATCATCATCACCAACGCCTCTCCATCAACCATCAAAGTTTCCCTCATCCATGAGTGAGTAATCCCCCGCTATAGGCTATGGGGATGGTAGGGATTGGATGAGTTCTATCATGTAATTGAATAAGATTGTTAGGGCATGGTGCCTAGTATGTCTATTAGTGATATTTGACTTTGTTGCAACTTGTTGTGCTTAATGCTTGTCACTAGGGCCCAAGTGCCATGATCCCAAATCTGAACTTATTATTGAATCATTATGATAGTATTGTTTGTGATCTTATCTGCAAGTTGTGTACACATATCATTGTCCGGATCCAAAGGCCTAGAAGTGACAGAAATTGGGACATCCGGAGGGGATGGCTATGATGTGAGGATCACATGTGTTCATGGAGTGTTAATGCTTTGCTCCGGTGCTCTATTAAAAGGAGCACCTTAATTGCCAGTAGTTCCCTAGAGGCCCCGCTGCAACGGGCTGGCAGGACAAAAGATGTTGTGCAAGTCCTCATTGCGAGCACGCATGAGTATATATGGATGTCACATCCCAAGATTTTCCAAATCTTGTTATGTGAAAATAAATTAATAAAATAAAACTTTGTTAGATTTTCAGAGCCAGAAGAAACTTTTTGAATTCAATTGGAACTTCAAACCCATTTGAATTAAAATAAACCTAAAGAGAATTAAAAAGATAAACATTAAATAAAAGGAAAATTAAAACATTTGGAAATACTAATTTGAAACAATTAAATGATAAGATTTGTTTTCAAATGAAATAGAAGTTTTATAAATAAAGATTGTTTATTAAAGGCCAATTTAAAACCTTGACCAAACTTTGGGAATTAAAACATTTAGTTTGATTAAAAATAACAAAGGTTTATTTAAAATAAAATAATAAGGTATTAATATAAAAATTTATTAGGAAAGATTTTACTATTTTAATTAAAACATCAGGACTTATTAAATTATATTAAATAGGTTTTCCAAATATTCTTTATTTCCAAATAAAACCTACTGATTGGATTTTGAAAGCATTAGGATTTCAAATGAGGATTTTATTAAATGAACCAAACCCTATTTGATTAATAAACCATGGTCCATTTTATTTAAATTATAGATGGAACCATAAACAAAATCTTATGAATATAAAAAGATAAGTGAATTGAATTTCCAAAGCTATTAAAACCTTACCAAAAACCCATACCAAGTGAAGTACAATAGATCCTAAAAGGAATCAAAGGTATAAACAAATAATAAATAAGTTTTCATAAATTGGAATCACCAAGTTTGGATCTCTAAATAAAA
Organism: Avena longiglumis; assembly: GCA_030063025.1. Classification (NCBI taxonomy): domain Eukaryota; kingdom Viridiplantae; phylum Streptophyta; class Magnoliopsida; order Poales; family Poaceae; genus Avena; species Avena longiglumis. Next base: position 92,913,809 of record CP125973.1, on the reverse strand, counting down.
AGATATGGATTTCATAAGACAAAGATGAAAATATTAATAAAGAATATTTACAGACCAAATCAAATCTTGGCCTAATCCATGAAGTAAATGGAGTGATGATTAATCCCAATTCAAATAAAAATATGAAACAAAGAATATTCCAAATAAAATAAAATGGAAATAACCATTCTATCCCTATTTTAAATAAGGACAAATCTCTAAATAAAAATACATGAGAAAATAATATTTGGAATTAAAACAATTACCCAATCTTATATGATTAATAAATCACTTTGGAATACTTTCCAAATAACTCAATATGAATTATTTGAACCAAATAAACAAATCCTAAATGGATTATTATCTAAGGACCACTTATTTAATTATAAATGGAACCTAAAATAAAAGGTTATTTTATTTTAAAACAAGATTTCCAAGCATCCTTATTTTCAAATTAAACCTACTGGTTTGATTATGAAAATAATTAGATTTCAAATGGAAATTTTATTAATAAAAAAATCAAACCCTATTTTATTAAATAACTAGTGATCCATTTTATTTAACTATTAAATGGATCCTAAAATAAATAAGGTTATTATTTTATTTTATTTTGAGATTTGGTTTATGTTGATAAACAGAATCAAATTCAAATTTACAAACTGAATGATTGTTTGGATTGATTTGAGTATGATTTGTTTAATTGAAATATCAAATCAGGAAATGGAAAACAGAAAAAGAAAAAGAAATCAGTAACAGGAAAAAAATAACAAAGAGGGCAACCCAACCCAGGCAGCCCAACAAGGCCCAGCAAGCCAGCCCAACTCTCCTCCCCCGCAGGAAACGGTTCGAACCAACTAATCAACCCTCCCGAAGCGACAAATGGACCCGCTGAAACGTTTTCCCCAATCGCAGGTAGACCCACCTCCACTTCTCCTTCTTCCTCGCTGACGACCACGCCTTCTCCTCGCTGCCGTTCGCTTTGATTTCATGGATTCAATACGCTCTAATGCCGAGCCTTTACCTCACTTTGATCACACGGATAAACGCCCAAGCCTCCTATAAGTTCCCTCGACACCCCAAGCGGCACGCCTTAGGCCCCCAATTTCTCCTCGACCGTCCCTGTCTCCGACGATGTTCCGGTAACGATTCCGACGATACGACACTACCCCGAGCCTCCTTGATCACCCTGGCAACTTCCCCACTCCCAGACCTTCCTCCCCGTACCATCCACTTGACCGCGGAAACCTCTGAGCCTCGCCAACGACCACATCCGCCGCGCGCGCGTGCCTTGCTCCGTGGCTTCGCAGTAAACTCGACCGCCTTCTGCCTCGATGATGCACACATACTCTCCTCTCGCTTACGAACCTAACTGTACCCTCCGTTTGTCTTAGGGCGCTCCCTATCCACGTCCACGACGATCACCGACGACCCCGCAACTCCGGTGAGCTCTGACGCTCGACTCCGTTCGCTCCTCGAGACATACCCTTGATTAGTCGTCTGCCTCTCCGATACTCGCCAAACACTCGCAAGGTGGTCTGCAACCCTCCCGTCGACGAGTAAAAGCTCCTGGCGCCAGTACAAGCTCCGACGAGCAATTCCGCTCGTCCCCGTGCGCCCCTTCATCAACCGGTGGCAAGTTGAGCATCCTCGTGCCACGACGAACACAGTGAGCTCCCTCTCTCTCTTCCTCGCTTCCTGCTTCGCCAAACACCGCCGCCGTCTGCCCGTCGCCGCCGCGCGCTGCCGCGAAGCGCCGCCAGTCTTAGGTCATTGGATTCAGACCGTTGGATCTTGATCCTGAGGCTTGGATAGATTCACTTATACGCGAAGGGGTACTCGATCTGAGCCACACGATTTAACTAGATCCAACGCATCAGAACGTGATCCGCAGCGAACCGTTTTTGGAATTAGAATGCGGCGTGTCGATAGAGTTTAGTTAAAACAATTTTGAAATCAGATTGATATGCAATTTTCAAACCCTTGTAACTTTCAAACCACACGTCCAAATTTGACAAATTTTATATCAAAAGATTCAGGAGAACAAGACCTAACCAACCCTACCCTTAGTTTAGCAAATAGTAACTGGTAGCTTGTTTGAATTTGCAGATTCTTTTGTGTGCTTGCTAACATTAGAAAAATCATTTAAAATGAATTTTGAGATCAAACCTTTGCCAATTGGTTTATTGTGACCCTCTGACCCTAGGAACCAACCCATAGTGTTAAAAATGATTTTGTGAAATTTAAGTTGAATTATTTAACTAAGTCATTTTCTAGCCAAATAAAAAGAATAGTTTTATTATGAAAATGTGTATGGAAAGAAAACTTTGAGAAAATAGTTTGGACCAAACCTACATTCCAAAAACACCAAGTTTTGCAATAGCAACTCATTTGGTGAACCCTATGGGCTAATGCCTTAATAAAAATATTTCTACACCACATAAAATAACACTTTGTTTTGAAAATGGTTTTTGAGTGAAACCTTTTGCAAATGACTTAGCCACTTTAGAGAATGACCATTAGATGAACCCAAATGACTATGACCCACTAGGAACCACTTTTCAAACAAACAAAGCTTGGCATGCTTGCATGCATTTTGACTTTGTTATTTATGTGTGTTGTTTTGCTTGATTGGTAGATTGAGATTGTGCCTTGCTTGATTTATTTGTAGTGACTTGAAGAGTGTGATTGTTGCAAAGATCAAGAAGTGAACCTATACTCTACCAAAAAGGCAAGTGATGCTTCATACTTTTTATCCTATTACTTTCACTATGCATTAGTGATTTTTGCTAAGTAAAACTTGCATGGATTTTGTTAAGTATAGATCCTGCTATAGGAAAACATAGTAATAAATCCTTAGTAGGATTTTCATAAGTTAGAGATTCCTACTACTACCAAGCTTAGCCTAGCTAATAGAAAACATGGGTGGAATATATATTCACACTATGGAAAAATATTCTAAGTCTGAAGACTTAAGTTTTGTTTAATAAAACAACTAAGTTAATGAATCACCTGGGTGGAATGGGCTTGCTTGGTGGAGAATGGTTGAGTGGTTCACAATACCATGGACTTGGATTGTGTATCTCACTTGTGGATGGCCACCCAGGGAACAAAGGGATTTGAGATGTCAAATGTTGAGAAGCTTCAAGTGCAACCACTTGGCAATATGGGCTCTGCCATGATCATATAGGTTGCAAGAACTTAGCCAAATGGACAGTGGGTGGTAGTGTTTTGATAGGTTGGAACGCGTCCATTTGACTAAGGGAAGGCTTCTGAAAGATTTTGTCTTGGGAAACCAAGTCTTGTGGGTAAAGTGCACCACCTCTGCAGAGTGTAAAATCTAAGTACTTAGCCATGTCCCTGGTAAAGGACAATTTGAGCATCAAGACATGGAAACAATCAAGAATCTCATCATTCCAATTTCTAAATAAAAACTTGTGGGTGAACAAGGGATTGTTTGAATTCTTCAATCATTGATGGAGAGATGGCTTGGTACAAGGATCTTGAAATCTTTGATTGAGAAAAATGTTTTTGCCAAGCACTTCAGTCTTTGATTGGTAGATGCCTTGGAAAGGATCTTCAGTCTTTGATTGGTAGATGCCTTGGAAAGTAATTGTCAAAACAAAACTTAGTATTTTCAAAATGATAAGAAAAATCTATTTTGAGCAATGCAAGCCTCAAATCCACTTAGTCAAATGCATATAGATGATAGACTCCACTATACTACCATAGTATCACTTGCCAATACAATTCAAATGTATTGACCCTTTGTGGCTGTAACTTGTATGTTGCAGGTTTGATTGATTTAGTGAGAACTGATTGATTAGGATTACAAAGTCTACAACCAACATCTGCCTGTGGCACTTTGAAGATGAAAGGACCCATGACTATATTTATTCCGCTGCAATGTAATGTAATAGCCTAATGAGCTATGTTTGATGTAATAAAATTATGTTATTCCTGGTTATAAAGTTATATTATGACCCTTGTTTCTTGATATTACATCTAAACTGTGGATGCTAGCTATTGATCCAGGGACTAGCATTGTAAAACACAGGAGGACTCTACCTTATCAGGTTGGGACCCCTCTTACAGATGGTATCAGAGCATTGTGTTGCCTGTAGGATTTGTAAACCCTAGGATTGGACAAAAACCCTTAGAAAAATAGGAGTTATATTTTGATCCAAAACATATTTACAAAAAACACTTGTAACCTCTTTCCTTAACCATTTTGGTTTCAACTCTACATCTCTTCTACTTCAACTTGATGGATAAAAGCCTACCTCATGACCAAAGACTACACCATGTGCAAAGGACTTCTTCAACATCTTCAACTCTAATGACTTCAACATCTTCAGTATGTTCACCAAGGACTTCAACCAAGGTTATTACTAAGGACCACAAGTGAAACAAGGAAAACCTACTCAAGATTTAGAGACCGAGGGAATGCAAAAGTTAGAAGGAGCCTACATCATTTGAAGTTTTGTGACCAAGAGATTTTCTCAAGGAAACCATGATCTCATACAAGAAGAATCATAAAGGAAGGAAAGATCACAAGTGAACCATATATATGGACCACCATAATTTAGTTAAGTCAAAACACACCAACTTATGTGGTGTAACAAAAATATTTTGTTGCCTAAGTATGTGCTTGAACTTGGTTGTTTGGGTGCAAAGTTGTTTGTGAATGTTTGGTTTGTGATTGCATGCACATTGTTTGTGTAAATTGTGATGTGTGTGATTAGAAATATTCCCTTAGAAATTTCTTGCCTACTCTAATCTCCCTTCAAACCCAAACAGATGACTTCTCCAAGAAACTCCAACATCAAGGTTGATGACAACAACAAACAAGAGGATAACATGAGAGAACTTATAATAACCCAAAACCAGTTGAGCCAAGAGACAACTCAGCTTTTAGCCAACAACAATGGACTAGAACCAGCCATACAAAGGATTTTGAAACTTCAATCCCAATTGTTGCAAGGATTGGTTACTCAAATGATCAACATGGGAGAAAACTTTTCCCAAAGAGCCAATGACAACAAGGATGACAAGGATATTTGTGAAGACAAGGATCATGCATCCAAGGAACATGAAGATCAATGCCCCAAGAAGAGAGAAAGATCTCCCACCTATGAAGAACATGAACTAGAAGAACTCTTAGCTTTGGAGAGACCCAAAAAGAAGAAAAAGGACATAAGCCAATTGCAGTGTTACAATTGCAAAGAGATGGGACACTATGCCAGTGAATGCCCAGAAAAGAAGAAGAGACAAGAAGACAAACAAAAGCTAGTGAAACCCAAGATAAGGAAGAATTTTAGCCAAGTGATGTGCAGATATCGAAAGAGTTAGGACATTATGCAAACTCATCCGTAAAAAGATGAAGTATAAGATAAACAAGCCTATGAGGGATATCAACCTTGTCACATGTTTCAAATGCAAGGAACTAGGTCACTATGCAAACAATTGTCCAGAAAGGATGGAGAACAAGTTAAACAAGTCTATGAAGGATCTCAACCTTGGCCCCTGAGTCAAGTATGGAAACCAAGGACACCATGCAAATGTTTGCTTAGAGAAATTTTTCCCAGAATTCCAAGAAGTACAATATGTAATTTTTGTTTCAAAATATTTTAAGGGTGGTAGTACCCTAGTTGTTTGAACATGCTTGTAACCCTAACCTTCCCAAATCTCGGGACGAGATTTATTTTAAGGGTGGTAGCCTGTCACATCCCAAGATTTTCCAAATCTTGTTATGTGAAAATAAATTAATAAAATAAAACTTTGTTAGATTTTCAGAGCCAGAAGAAACTTTTTGAATTCAATTGGAACTTCAAACCCATTTGAATTAAAATAAACCTAAAGAGAATTAAAAAGATAAACATTAAATAAAAGGAAAATTAAAACATTTGGAAATACTAATTTGAAACAATTAAATGATAAGATTTGTTTTCAAATGAAATAGAAGTTTTATAAATAAAGATTGTTTATTAAAGGCCAATTTAAAACCTTGACCAAACTTTGGGAATTAAAACATTTAGTTTGATTAAAAATAACAAAGGTTTATTTAAAATAAAATAATAAGGTATTAATATAAAAATTTATTAGGAAAGATTTTACTATTTTAATTAAAACATCAGGACTTATTAAATTATATTAAATAGGTTTTCCAAATATTCTTTATTTCCAAATAAAACCTACTGATTGGATTTTGAAAGCATTAGGATTTCAAATGAGGATTTTATTAAATGAACCAAACCCTATTTGATTAATAAACCATGGTCCATTTTATTTAAATTATAGATGGAACCATAAACAAAATCTTATGAATATAAAAAGATAAGTGAATTGAATTTCCAAAGCTATTAAAACCTTACCAAAAACCCATACCAAGTGAAGTACAATAGATCCTAAAAGGAATCAAAGGTATAAACAAATAATAAATAAGTTTTCATAAATTGGAATCACCAAGTTTGGATCTCTAAATAAAAAGATATGGATTTCATAAGACAAAGATGAAAATATTAATAAAGAATATTTACAGACCAAATCAAATCTTGGCCTAATCCATGAAGTAAATGGAGTGATGATTAATCCCAATTCAAATAAAAATATGAAACAAAGAATATTCCAAATAAAAATAAAATGGAAATAACCATTCTATCCCTATTTTAAATAAGGACAAATCTCTAAATAAAAATACATGAGAAAATAATATTTGGAATTAAAACAATTACCCAATCTTATATGATTAATAAATCACTTTGGAATACTTTCCAAATAACTCAATATGAATTATTTGAACCAAATAAACAAATCCTAAATGGATTATTATCTAAGGACCACTTATTTAATTATAAATGGAACCTAAAATAAAAGGTTATTTTATTTTAAAACAAGATTTCCAAGCATCCTTATTTTCAAATTAAACCTACTGGTTTGATTATGAAAATAATTAGATTTCAAATGGAAATTTTATTAATAAAAAAATCAAACCCTATTTTATTAAATAACTAGTGATCCATTTTATTTAACTATTAAATGGATCCTAAAATAAATAAGGTTATTATTTTATTTTATTTTGAGATTTGTTGATAAACAGAATCAAATTCAAATTTACAAACTGAATGATTGTTTGGATTGATTTGAGTATGATTTGTTTAATTGAAATATCAAATCAGGAAATGGAAAACAGAAAAAGAAAAAGAAATCAGTAACAGGAAAAAAATAACAAAGAGGGCAACCCAACCCAGGCAGCCCAACAAGGCCCAGCAAGCCAGCCCAACTCTCCTCCCCCGCAGGAAACGGTTCGAACCAACTAATCAACCCTCCCAGCAACTGACAAATGGACCCCGCCAGAAACGTTTTCCCCACTGACAGGTAGACCCACCTCCACTGTTCTCCTTCTTCCTCGCGCGACGACCACGCCTTCTCCCTCGCTGCCGTTGCTGCTTTGATTTCGCGGATTCAATACGCTCTAATGCCGAGCCTTTACCTCACTTTGATCACACGGATAGAAACGCCCAAGCCTCCTCTATAAGTTCCCTCTGACACCCCAAGCTGGCACGCCTTAGACCGCCCCCAATTTCTCCTCGACCGTCCCTGTCTCCGACGATGTTCGTGAACGATTCCGGATACGACACTACCCCGAGCCTCCTTGATCACCCCGCAACTTCCCACTCCCGGACCTTCCTCCCGTACCATCCACTTGACCGCGAAACCTCGAGCCTCGCCAACGACAACATCCGCAGCGCGCTCGCCTTGCTCGGCTTCGCAGTAAACTCTGACCGCCCCCTTCTGTCTCGATGATGCACACATACTCTCCTCTCGCTTACGAACCTAACTGTACCCTCCGTTTGTCTTAGGGCGCTCCCTATCCACGTCCACGACGATCACCGACGACCCCGCAACTCCGGTGAGCTCTGACGCTCGACTCCGTTCGCTCCTCGATCAGTGAGACATACCCCTTGATTAGTCTGTCCTCTGCCTCTCCAGATACTCGCCAAACACTCGCGCGTGGTCTGCAACCCCTCCCCGTCGACGAGTAAAAGCTCCTGGCGCCAGTACAAGCTCCGACGAGCAATTCCGCTCGTCCCCGTGCGCCCCTTCATCAACCGGTGGCAAGTTGAGCATCCTCGTGCCACGACGAACACAGTGAGCTCCCTCTCTCTCTTCCTCGCTTCCTGCTTCGCCAAACACCGCCGCCGTCTGCCCGTCGCCGCCGCGCGCTGCCGCGAAGCGCCGCCAGTCTTAGGTCATTGGATTCAGACCGTTGGATCTTGATCCTGAGGCTTGGATAGATTCACTTATACGCGAAGGGGTACTCGATCTGAGCCACACGATTTAACTAGATCCAACGCATCAGAACGTGATCCGCAGCGAACCGTTTTCGGCGAATTAGAATGCGACGCGTGTCAGTAGTTTAGTTAAAACAGAATTTTGAAATCAGATTGATATGCAATTTTCAAACCCTTGTAACTTTCAAACCACACGTCCAAATTTGACAAATTTTATATCAAAAGATTCAGGAGAACAAGACCTAACCAACCCTACCCTTAGTTTAGCAAATAGTAACTGGTAGCTTGTTTGAATTTGCAGATTCTTTTGTGTGCTTGCTAACATTAGAAAAATCATTTAAAAATGAATTTTGAGATCAAACCTTTGCCAATTGGTTTATTGTGACCCTACTGACCCTAGGAACCAACCCATAGTGTTAAAAATGATTTTTGTGAAATTTAAGTTGAATTATTTAACTAAGTCATTTTCTAGCCAAATAAAAAGAATAGTTTTTATTATGAAAATGTGTATGGAAAGAAAACTTTGAGAAAATAGTTTGGACCAAACCTACTGACCCAAAAACACCAAGTTTTGCAATAGCAACTCATTTGGTGAACCCTATGGGCTAATGCCTTAATAAAAATATTTCTACACCACATAAAATAACACTTTGTTTTGAAAATGGTTTTTGAGTGAAACCTTTTGCAAATGACTTAGCCACTTTAGAGAATGACCATTAGATGAACCCAAATGACTATGACCCACTAGGAACCACTTTTTCAAACAAAACAAAGCTTGGCATGCTTGCATGCATTTTGACTTTGTTATTTATGTGTGTTGTTTTGCTTGATTGGTAGATTGAGATTGTGCCTTGCTTGATTTATTTGTAGTGACTTGAAGAGTGTGATTGTTGCAAAGATCAAGAAGTGAACCTATACTCTACCAAAAAGGCAAGTGATGCTTCATACTTTTTATCCTATTACTTTCACTATGCATTAGTGATTTTTGCTAAGTAAAACTTGCATGGATTTTGTTAAGTATAGATCCTGCTATAGGAAAACATAGTAATAAATCCTTAGTAGGATTTTCATAAGTTAGAGATTCCTACTACTACCAAGCTTAGCCTAGCTAATAGAAAACATGGGTGGAATATATATTCACACTATGGAAAAATATTCTAAGTCTGAAGACTTAAGTTTTGTTTAATAAAACAACTAAGTTAATGAATCACCTGGGTGGAATGGGCTTGCTTGGTGGAGAATGGTTGAGTGGTTCACAATACCATGGACTTGGATTGTGTATCTCACTTGTGGATGGCCACCCAGGGAACAAAGGGATTTGAGATGTCAAATGTTGAGAAGCTTCAAGTGCAACCACTTGGCAATATGGGCTCTGCCATGATCATATAGGTTGCAAGAACTTAGCCAAATGGACAGTGGGTGGTAGTGTTTTGATAGGTTGGAACGTCCATTTGACTAAGGAAGGCTTCAAAGATTTTGTCTTGGGAAACCAAGTCTTGTGGGTAAAGTGCACCACCTCTGCAGAGTGTAAAATCTAAGTACTTAGCCATGTCCCTGGTAAAGGACAATTTGAGCATCAAGACATGGAAACAATCAAGAATCTCATCATTCCAATTTCTAAATAAAAACTTGTGGGTGAACAAGGGATTGTTTGAATTCTTTAATCATTGATGGAGAGATGGCTTGGTACAAGGATCTTGAAATCTTTGATTGAGAAAAATGTTTTTGCCAAGCACTTTAGTCTTTGATTGGTAGATGCCTTGGAAAGGATCTTCAGTCTTTGATTGGTAGATGCCTTGGAAAGTAATTGTCAAAACAAAACTTAGTATTTTCAAAATGATAAGAAAAATCTATTTTGAGCAATGCAAGCCTCAAATCCACTTAGTCAAATGCATATAGATGATAGACTCCACTATACTACCATAGTATCACTTGCCAATACAATTCAAATGTATTGACCCTTTGTGGCTGTAACTTGTATGTTGCAGGTTTGATTGATTTAGTGAGAACTGATTGATTAGGATTACAAAGTCTACAACCAACATCTGCCTGTGGCACTTTGAAGATGAAAGGACCCATGACTATATTTATTCCGCTGCAATGTAATGTAATAGCCTAATGAGCTATGTTTGATGTAATAAAATTATGTTATTCCTGGTTATAAAGTTATATTATGACCCTTGTTTCTTGATATTACATCTAAACTGTGGATGCTAGCTATTGATCCAGGGACTAGAATTGTAAAACACAGGAGGACTCTACCTTATCAGGTTGGGACCCCTCTTACAATGGAGCACATGCCTATGATTGTTTAGTACTATGCTTATTCTTATTTATCTGCAATTGCCCTAGATCTTGAAGTTACATGTTTAGACTCGTCCATGCAACGCATGTCCATCCATCCCTATGCCTACCGCGCTCATATCCTACTGTTTTTTACTACTGTTACTATTGCTCCTATTTTGCAGTTGTTGTTGCTTTGTTGTTGCTACTGATAAACTTCTGTGAGCAAGAACTATTTCCAGGTGTAGCTGAATTGACAATTCAGTTGTTAAGGCTTGCAAGTATTCTTTTTCTCCCCTTGTGTCGAATCAATAAATTGGGTAATACTACCCTCGAAGACTGTTGCGATCCCCTATACTTGTGTGTCATCATACTCACATTCCATATCTATTAAACAACATTGAATCCTTAAGTGTGTCTCCCTACGGTTCGTGAATTATGCAGACATGATCGAGACTCTTCTCTGATCAATAACCAATAGAGGAATCTGGAAATTCATATGGCTCCCACATGTTTCTACGATTACTTTGCGATAGAATGAACAATTTACATATGATACCAATTTCCCTTTGTCTCGCGATATTTACTTATCTGAGGTCTGATCATCTGTTTCTCTGCATACCTAGTTCAACCTCGTTACCGATAAGTACTCTTTACTCGTTCTTGTGATGTGTGATCCCTTGTGAGCTAGTCACATGCTTGCAAGCCAATTGGATGACATTCCACCGAGAGGGCCCATAGTATATCTATCCATCATATGGATGGACAGATCCCACTCTTGATCCATGTGTCTCAACACATACTTTCCGAGCACTCAATGTCACCTTTATAACCACCCAGTTACGAAGTGGTGTTTGATGTCATCAAAGAATCCATACGGTAATGGTGATTAACATGATCTCATGGTCGAAGGATTTAGGTTACTATGTATTGAAAGCTTATAGCAAGTGAACTATTTTAAATGACTTGATATTATGCTACGCTTTAACTATAGGAGTATGTCCATCACATCATTCTCCTAATGATATGACCTTGTTGTTAATAACATCTCAATATTCATGATCAGGAAACCATGATCATATATTAACCAAAAAGCTAGTTTAACTAGAGGCTTTACTAGGGACTCTTTTATGTTTACAAATCACACAAGTATTAATGTTTCCGGTTAATACAATTATAGCATGGCATGTAAACATTTATCATAAGCATGAAGATATGATAATAACCACTTTATTATTGCCTCTTGGGCATATCTCCAACATATTGTTGTAGCATGACTTGTTCCAAACAATTGAGATTGCTTAATGTGCCTTGCAAGAATCATGCGTTGTTTTAGCATACAAAAGCATAATATTGTGGTATTCTCCTTTGATGCTTTGTTTGGTTTGACTTGGCACATGTCACACCATGATATGACCATGAACCAGTCACCTTAGCCTCTATGATAATTTATTTTTTGACTTGTGATACCACTTTATGCTTTAGTTGATAATGTTTTGTCGCTCTACATGATTATGGCCATTATTGCTCTCTTAGTTGGTCGCTCCCAGTCTTTTGCTAGCCTCCACGTGTACTGAGTAAGCTCTACTCATGCATCCAACTCCCAAGAAACCAAGTTATTCCAAAGAGTCCACTATAAATTCCTATGCATGGTGTGTTACACCATTCCAAGTATATTCTTGTTTTATCTATCTTCCAAATTAAACTTGTTATGAGAAAAAATAGTGATTAAAGCTCTCACAAACTTGATGGCACACTTTATTTTTCTTTCCCCTAATAAACTTGAACCATTGTATCATCTATGTTGTATATGCTTGCACTTATAAGTTGGGAATTAGCAGAACCGTGTTGTCACGGGGAACATTTTACACGTATACATATTACCCATTTGATATCATGATCTTTTGTTTGTGGATGTCGGCGTGTGAAATAAAAGGGGAGCTTGTAAGTCCATGGAGTTATCTATATGTGTTAGATAAATGCCTGGGCCGCTAGCCTAAGCCATGCCTAATCATGGTGGAAACTTGCAGCATAACCATAGTGAGCAATCTGTGAAGCATCCTCAATAAAAACCTATGCAAATAGCAAATAAAAAGATCGCTGAGATGCTCATTGTTTGTTGCCTTGTAATTTTGATATGGGATAGCTTCTGTATCATGGGGCAAGGGGTACCCCATTGGCAGTTCTTTATGATACACATATACTTACTATGACAAGAACTTACCGGTGACTAAAGTTGAGTAGCATGTGGAATGACCCTCGTACTCAAGGGACATGAGATTGCCAACTTATGATTTTTCAAGCATATACTCCATATTTGTTTCACTTTAACCTTAAACACATGCTTATGATATCGGCAATGAGAGCTGAAAGCTAACAAGTACCATACTTTTTGGACGATCTTTATGAAACTTGAAATCCCTGCTTCCCTTTGTGAAGGGCCTTTCTTCCTACTTTTATATTGAGTCTCCACCTTCTATCTTTATGCACCAACTAGGTGAGCATAGTTGTCATTCTTAGTTCTATGTGCATTGTCCCAAAACTTATTGATTGATTCATAATGTTGATATTTCTTGTTCTTGAACTATTTGTATCTAGTCACCCTTATGAACGTTGAAGGTGTCCTATGCATTTATGTTTTTCTACTCCATGAGGGACAAGCTGAATACCACATTACTATGTTTTCTATATGTGAAACAAGCAAACGTCTTTCAATGCATTGTTATTCATGATCTTTGTTTGTATCCTTTCATGTTGCAACATAGTTGCTATGTTTTATTGTTAGAACTTCATCTTTCATGCGCATGTTTAGAGTACTTTGATCCCAGCTTGCATGCTTTGCAAATGGTTTGATCTAGATTGTGATGGTGCATGTCACCTCAAAATTTATTCTTTTTATCACTTACCTACTCGAGGACGAGCAGGAGCTAAGCTTGGGGATGCTTGAAACGCCGTAAACGTATCTATAATTTTTGATGTTCCATGCTTGTTTAGTATAAACTTTGCTATGCTTTATCTACACTTTGAGGTATTTTTATACATTTTCTGGGACTAACCTATTAACAAGATGTCAAAGTGCCAGTTGCCTGTTTTCTACTGTTTTTGGTTTCAAAAAAGCTAGTAAGTGATGACCCACAAGTATAGGGGGTGTATTGTAGTACTTTCGATAAATAGGATTGTCTATCCCAACGAGGAGCGGAAGGTGCTGAACAGTGGTATGGAGCAGGAAATCCCTGTGAATACTTAGCAAACGGATTTTTAGTGGTTTTCTGATAAGGCAACAAAACAAGGAGAAAGTAACAAAGAACAAACGCAGCAAGTGGCCCAATCCTTTATTATCAAAGGACAAGCCAGTGGAAATACTTATAAAGACCAAACGTTCTCGAGGACACATGGGAATTATGTTAAGTGCTTTCGCTTCAAATAGCTAAGTACTCTTATCTGGTGTTGTAAGTGTTGTGTGGGTGAACCTGTGCTAATGTACCGACCTTACTTGGACTAATATATACTTGTGATTAAACCCCCTACAAACATCAGTAACTACAGGAAAGTAATTAAGATATAAATCTAACCACAGCCTTAAACTCTGAGATCCTACACTCCCTTGTGCAAAGGTGTCCTAACGGGGGTTCAGGTTTCTGTCACTCCGGCAACCCCACGATTAGTAGCAAAATACACAATGCATCCCCCTAGGCCCATAAATGGTGAAGTATCATGTAGTCGACGTTCACATGACACCACTAGAAGAATAGCACCACAACTTAAATACTAAACCATTGAATAATAACTCATCATAGATTCACTACTAACAACATGACTTCTCCCATGTCCTCAAGAACACAACGAACTACTCACAAGACATCATATGGATCAAGATCAAAGATGATATGATAATGGATAACAATCTGAACATAAACAATAATCCAATGGTTCCACTCACAAGCATCAACTACAATAGTAATTAACACCGGGAAAGTGTCCCCTAAGACCTAAAGCAATATCCAACACAATTGTTACAGCGGGACGGAGTGGTGATGATGGTGCTGGTGGAGATGATGGTGTGGATGAGGACGATGATGATCCTGATGAAGCCTAGCTTGATGACGGTGTTGATGGCGACGGTCTCCCGTATCCGGGAAGGAATTCCACCGGCAGAAATCTGTCTGCCAGAGAGATCTTTCTCTCTTGGTGTTTTCTGCCCCCTAGAGGCGGCTAAAATCTATCCGTGGTCGCTCCCCTGGCCTTAGGGTTTCGTAGGGAAGATATAGGCGAAGGGGCAGAGTCGGAGGCCGGGCAGGTGGGCCACATCTGCCCTAGGCGCGGGGTTAGGTGGGCCCGCATCTAGGGGTGTGGGGCCCCTGCGGCCCCTCTTCGCTCCTCTTTCTGCCTTCCTTCATCTTCTGGTAAAATAATATGTTTCCATATTTTTCTGGTATTTTTCTGATCTTCGCAAAATTGCACCGAAACGCCTTCTTTTCCATCAGAATCCAGACTCTGGCAGTTCATCCTCCAAGAATCATCCAACATGCATAAACAGATGAAAAGCCATAAGTAATACCTCATAATAAGACAAATATCAATGAATAGAGATAAATTATGATATAGAAAGGTGATGCAAATTGGGCATATCAACTCCCCCAAGCTCAGACTTCGCTTGTCCCCAAGCGAATACTGAGCTCAGTAAACATGTCCACAGGTTTATGGAGTGAAGTGATGATAAAAGAATACGAACAATAAGCATCACACTTACAGTTGCACAACTCATAGAAGAAAGCAACTCACCATTATATAACTTAGCTTGCAACCAAGTACAGCAGTCACAATAGAGATGCATAAAGATAAATCATAATTGGAATTGGCAAACTTGTTCTTGGTCAGAGAACACCTGGCAAACAGTTTCACAAAAAGCTTTTTGTAGAAGTTTCAAAACAGGAGCACTCCTTGCTCAAAAAGGTTTTTCACAAGTGAATGCTTTCAAAGTAATACTCAATAGAAAAGATTTTTGTGCAAACAAGGAAGATAAAGAACATGATTGAATAAATCACCATATGAATGCTTGAAACAAAACAACTCAAATGCTTGCTGGAGATAGAGAGGAAGTAGGTTTTACTGACTCAAACTGGTAACTAGGAGAAAGGTCCCTTCTTAGAGGGAAGCAGGGATTACAAGTCATAAAGAGCTTCCAAAAGATTATGGTACTTACTAGCTTTGAGCCCTCATTTCCCCTATCATAGGCATCTTGAGATGATTAAGATTAAAGTGCACAAAGATGGAGTATATGCTTGACGAAATATAAGTTGGCAATCTCATGTCCCTTGAATATGAGGGCCTCTCCTCATGCTACTCAACTTTGGTCATAGGTAAGTTCTTGTCATTGTAAGTATTTGCATATCATTGAGAACCGCCAACGGGGTACCCCTTGTACATGGTACATGAGCTTTCCCATAACCAAAATGACAAGGCAAGCAGACAATGAGCATCTCAGTGATCTTTTTATTTACTATGTGCATAGCTTTTTTATTGAGGATGCTTCATAGATGGCTCACTATGGTGATGCTGCAAGTTTCCACCATGATTAGGCATGGCTTAGGCTAGCGGCCAAAGTTTCTAACAGGATACAAACTCCATGGACTTACAAGTTCCCTCTTTATTTCACATCGTTGACATCCATAGACAAAAGAGCACGATATCAACTATGTACAGAGTACAAGTGCAATGTTGAAAATGTTCCCCGTGATAGCACGGTTCTGCTAATTCCAACATATAGGTGCAAGCATATACAACTTCGATTGCACAATGGTTCAACTCTATTATGGGCAAAGAAATAAAGTGTGCCATCAAGTTCGTGAGAGCTTTACTAACTAGTTTTCTCATAACAAAATACTTTTTAATTCGAAAGATAGATGAAGCTTGAGAATTTGCTTGGAATAGAAACAATGCTACTAGGTATATATGGTGGACACAAATGGCAAGAGTTTGGTTCAAAGGATTTTGGAAACAAGAGAAGTATGCCTTCTCAAAACAGGTTTTTGGCTAGCAAGGCTGAGTAACAAGCAAGAGAGTTGAAAGAAACATGCAAACATACAAGTAATAAAGTCAAACATGCAATCCTTATTGAAGACACAAAAAGATCTTAAATAAAGAATACTAAGCTTATGAGCCAACAAGAAAGAAAACAAACGATACAAAATACCTATAAGCTTTTCCCATTTTCTTTCAAACATCAAAAAGTATTGCTACTAACCAGAACTCGGTTAACCAAAACCAATTTAGATCCACTTGATGATCCCAAAGTGGTGCCAATACTGATCAACAAGATCCATCATAAAATAGAGATTGCAAACTAAAATAAGAAATGCAAAACGTAAAAGATGAGACTTCTTATTAATATTCCAATAAAGGCACTCACACCAAAGGATACATAGGTAATCAACTAAAGGAGAGATACTTCCACATGAAAACCAAACTATAAGATAACCTCTCTACCACAGATATGAATCCACTAAAAAGGTAAAAGATAAAAGATAATGGTTGTGATACCACGGCACTCCCCCAAGCTTGGAACAAGCCAAGGGATGCCAAACCTGATGGTGAATTACTCCTTTGGTGGTGGTGGTGTTCTCTTGATAAGATCTTCAACAAGTTTCTTCAAATCCTACATATCGAAGGTCAGAGTACGAATTAACTCCGAATTATGCTCAATGCAGCCCATGATCAACTCGGACCGAGGATCCCAGTCCTTGTTATTCTTTCTCCATTCTTCCCTATTAGAGTGTTTCTTCCCTGCACTGTTAGAAAAAGGAGTAATAGGAGGAAGTGTGCGTGGAGATAGGATATGACACGGAGTTCTCCCTCCTGTAGACATCCGTGTTGTCCACTTAAGCTCGGTAGGTTTTGCCACCAATCCAATGCTTGCGACGATAGCGCGAGTGTCCGGTTGCTTATCCTCCTCCATGCCACCTACATACCCTACTGAATGTTGTAATTATGCCCTAGAGGCAATAATAAAGATTTTATTATTATAATTCTTGTTGATGATAATGTTTATATTCCATGCTAGAATTGTATTAAGCGGAAACTTTAATACTTGTGTGGTTTGTGAACAACACCGTGTCCCTAGTACGCCTCTATGGACTAGCTCATTGATTATTGATGGTTAAGGTTTCCTAACCATGGACATGAGTTGTCAATTAATAATGAGATCATATCATTGGGAGAATGATATGGTGGACAGACCCAAACTAAGCGAAGCAATTAGATCGTGTCATCGTGTTCGTCTTTGCGAAGCTTTTTCTTATGTCAAATAGTGTATTCCTTGGACCATGAGATAATACAACTCCCTGGTATCGGAAGAAAGCTTTGAGGTCATCAAACGTCATCCTATGAGAGGGTGATCATAAAGGTGTCTCTCAGGTGATCGGAAAGTATCATTTGGTTGTATGTATCGAGATGGGATTTGTCCTCCCAAGTCGGAGATATACTTGCCGGGCCCACTCGGTCGATATCAACACCGCTTGCAAGCATGTGGTTAAGGAGTTAATCACAAAGTGATATCGGATTACGGGAGTAAAGTACTTTGTGAACGAGATTGAACTAGGTATGATGCAAGACGATCGAATCTCGGGCAAGTAAAATATCGCGAGGCGAAGGGAATATATATATGGGATTGATTGAATCTGGCATCGTGGTTCATCCGATATGATCATCGATGAATGTGTGGGAGTCAATATGGGTGCCCAGACCTGCTGATTATTGATAGAAGATCATGTCGCATATTCTCGAACCCATAGGTCACACACTTAACGTGTCTCGGCTAGGATAGATTGGATAATTGGTTTATGAGTTTTTGTTGGTCTCGTATGGGATCCGGGACATCACGAGAGGTTCGAGTGGTCCGGAGAATAAGATTCATATAAAGGCAATTTTGGAGTTGAATTGTTGGATTAATCGGTATTGTACCTAAGCTTCTAGAATCTTCGGAAGGGACCAACGTGGACCCACCTTCCGGGAGGAGGCATGGGCCTATGAGGGAGTGCCCTGGCCGCATTGGGCCAGGGGCACAAGGCCCCATAGGGCCCAGTCGGCCAAGGAGGGTTTAAACCCTAGATAGACCTTCTAGAAGGGGGGGTTTCCTTGCCCCCCACTCCTCCTCCTTGGGGCCGCCGGTTTTGCTTGGGGGAGGGGGCTAGGGTTGCAGCCCACCTCTATATAAGAGGCTGGGGCGCACCACCCCACCTTCCTCCAACCCTAGCTGCCCTCCTCTCTCCCTCCCGACCGCTTGTGGCGAAGCCTGCTCAGTAAATTCTCCACCATATACACCACGTCATGTTGTAGATCCAATCCGTCTCTCCACCATACTTGCTGGTCCGAGGAAGGAGGAGACGCCGAGGTGCTGCGTGTGCATCTCACGGAGGCACCGCCACTTGTGGTGCTAGATCGGATCGGATCGCGAGGAGGAGAAGCGTGCGACTACATCACCCACGTTAAATGAGCGTTCGCTGTCGAATCTTCAAGGGTATGAAGATCTAATCCAATCTCTCTCATTGTTTGCATCTCCTAGATTAGATCTTGGCTTTCCCTCTGCATCCGTAGAAAATTTTGATTTACTATGCCGAAACCCTTGATGGTATCGAGCTAGATCTATGCGTAGATGTGTTTCACCAGTAGAACGCAACATGGTTGTTGCGGGCGTTGATGTTTTCTGTTGCAAGCCTCTTGTTTGTGTTCTTCTTATGACGTGGGATAGTGAGATTGAAGCGGTCCAGGCCAACCTTACGCGACGTCGTTCGCGATAACGGCTCCGCACTTGACGTGTGGCTTGTTCCACACATGCGGCTGGTGGATGCCAGTTTCTCTCACTATAGTTGTCATGGGATTAACACCGGAGTTTGGCAACCATAATATCACCGCTGTGGCTTTCCGTAGGTAAGAATCGTTCTTAGCATCTACTCCCATAAGCCACGTAAAACATGCAACAACAAAGTAGAGGCGTCTAACTTGTTTTTGCAGGGAGTGTTTTCTGTGATATGGTATGGCCCAAGATGTGATGTGTATAATGTATGCGATGATCATGTTTTGTAATGTTTCACGACTTGCATGTCAATGAGTACACAACCGGCAGGAGCCATATGGTTGTCTTTATAATTGTGTATGACCTGTGCGTCAACTTCTTATGCGCCATGTAATAGTTTCACTTTATCGCTAAGTAGTTAGCAATAGTTGTAGTTGCTATTCGTGGAGGCAATCATGGTGGAGTGGTGGAGATCATGCCGGAACGCACAAGATGGAGATCATTGCGCGAAGATTGGCTATACCATGTCACATAAAGTTATATGCATGTGATGTTTATCCTTTTATGTATCTTATTATGCTTAGATCGTGACGGTAGCATTATAAGATGATTCCTCACTTAAAGATCAAGATAAAAACTGCTCTCCCGAGTATGCACCATTATAAAGTTCGTCGTGTCCAAGCATCACGTGATGATCGGGTGCTATAGACTCTACGCTCACATACAACGGGTGCAAGCCAGTTTTGGACACGCGGAAATACTTGGGTCTAACTTGACGAGCCTAGCATGTACAGACATGGCATCGGAACACATGAACCAAAAGGTTAAGCATGAGTCATATGAATGATATGATTGACACTTCGTTGTCCACCATTGAAACCACATCTCTTCTCGTGAAGATCGGATTAGATGTGGTGAATTTGGATCGTGTTCACTAAACAACTTGAGGGATGTTGAATTTAGTGGGAGTTCATCTAGTAATTTGATTAAAAGTTGAACTAGTTATCATGAACATAGTCTAAAATGTACTTGCAAATACTGTAGATCACATGGCCAAGTCCAACTTCAACTTCAACGTTTTTGCTGAGAAGGAAAAGCTTAGAAACAATGGGTCTAACTTCACCAATTGGTTCCACAATCTAAGAATCATTCTCTTTGGCGGTCAAAAGGACTATGTCCTTGGG
This sequence comes from Avena longiglumis, assembly GCA_030063025.1. Taxonomy (NCBI): domain Eukaryota; kingdom Viridiplantae; phylum Streptophyta; class Magnoliopsida; order Poales; family Poaceae; genus Avena; species Avena longiglumis. The sequence goes on along the minus strand of CP125973.1, from coordinate 92,893,281 downwards.
AAAGCGTTAGGTGACCCCTGCAATCGCGCTACCGATGAGAAAGTCTATCAGTCAAGCAAAGATGATTATGGTGTGATTAAGAGCACCATGTTGTTTGCTATGGAACCGAACTTCAAAATCGTTTTGAAGACTATCCCGGCCCTTTGAGATTCTCAAGAGCTGAAAACCATGACTCAGGCCCGTTCTGAGAGATATGAGATCTCTGAGAAGTTCTTTAACTGCAAGATGGAGGAAGGGAGTTCCATTAGTGAGCACGCCATTAAGATGACGGGCTACACTCAACGCCTTGAGCAACTGAATGCACGATTCCAAAGGAGCTCAAGATTGACAGGGTTCTGCAATCACTCCCTCCCAGCTACAAAAGTTTTGTAGTGACTCACAATCAGATTGGTTCCACTGATACGATCACCGAGCTCTTCGCAAAGCTGAAGGACGCGGAAGTGGACATCAAAAAGGATAATCATGTGTTGATGGTCAACAAGCCCACCTTCAAGAAAGGCGGCGGCAAGCGCGTTGCCCCTGCTGAGAAGAAGCTCAAGTCTGGTCCTAAGCCGGACACTGAGTGCTTCTATTGCAAGGACAAAGGTCACTGGAAGCGCAACTGCCCGAAGTACTTAGCGGACAAGAAGGATGTCACCATCAAAGGTATATTTGATATACATGTTATTGATGTTTTCCTTACTAGCCCTCGTTGTAGTGCCTGGGTATTTGATACCGGTTCAGTTGCTAATATTTTTAACTCGAAACAGGAGCTACGGAATAGACAGCGGCTTGCGAGGGATGAGGTGACGATGCGCGTTGGCAACGGATCAAGAGTTGATGTGATGGCCATCGGCACGCTCTCCTTATTTTTACCTTCGGAATTAGTTTTAAACCTTAATAAATGTTATTATGTGCCTGCGTTGAGCATGAACATTATTTCTGGATCTTGTTTATTGCAAGACGGTTATTCATTTAAATCGGAGAATAATGGTTGTTCTATTTATATGAGTAACATATTTTATGGTCATGCACCTATTGTGAATGGTTTATTTCTTCTAAATCTTGAAAGGGATGAAACACACATCCATAACATTGAGGCTAAGAGATGCAAAGTAGATAGTGATAATACTACTTATTTGTGGCAATCGCTGCTCAGGTCATATTGGTGTAAAGCGATGAAGAAACTCCATTCGATGGACTTTTGGAGTCTCTTGATTTTGAATCATTTGACACATGCGAACCATGCCTCATGGGAAAGATGATCAAAACCCCGTTCTCCTGAGATGATGGAGCGAGCAACGGACTTGTTGGAAATCATACATACCGATGTATGCGACCGATGAGTGTTTCGACGCGGTGGATATCGCTATTTTCTCACTTTTACCGATGACTTAAGTAGATATGGGTATATCTATTTAATGAAACATAAATCTGAAACATTTGAAAAGTTCAAAGAATTTCAGAATGAAGTGGAGAACCATCGTAATGTAAAGATTAAGTTTCTACGATCCGATCGTGGAGGTGAATATTTGAGTTATGATTTTCTCACGCATCTTAAAGCAAGCGTAATTGTTTCGCAACTCACGCCACCGGAACACCATAGCGCAATGGTGTGTCTGAACGCCGGAATCGAACCTTATTAGATATGGTCCGATCAATGATGTCTCTTACTGATTTGCCGTTATCATTTTGGGGTTATGCATTAGAAACCGCTGCATTCACTTTAAATAGGGCACCATCTAAATCTGTTGAGACGACACTGTATGAACTGTGGTTTGGTGCTAAACCTAAGTTGTCGTTTCTTAAAGTTTGGGGATGCGAAGCTTACGTCAAGAAGTTGATGCTGGACAAGCTCGAACCCAAAGTAGAGAAATGTGTCTTCATAGGATACCCTATGGAAACTATTGGGTATACCTTCTATCACAGAACCGAAGGCAAAGTGTTTGTCGCAAAGAACGTTTCCTTTCTTGAGAAGGAGTTTCTCTCGAAAGAAGTGAGTGGGAGGAAAGTAGAGATAGACGAGGTTATTGAACCTTCTCTTGAGTTGGAGAGTAGCGCAGCACCTGAAATTGTTCCATTGCCGCCTGCACCAACGATAGAGGAAGCTAATGACAATGATCATGAAGCTTGGACGATGTCGCTATCTTGAGCGTCGCAGTCGACAAGGTTGCGCCCCTCCGAGTGGTACGCAACTGCCTCGACTGTCTTGTTAGTAGAAGATAGTGAACCTATGAACTATGAGGAAGCGATGATGAGCCCAGACTCTGAGAAATGGCTAGAAGCCATGAAATCCGAATTGGGATCCATGAGCGAAAACCAAGTATGGACTTTGGTGGACCCTCCTAGCGACCAAAGGTCGTTGAGTGCAAATGGATCTTCAAGAAGAAAACGGACGGATGGTAATGTTACGTCTATAAAGCACGCTTGTTGCGAAAGGTTTTCGACAAGTTCAAGGTGTTGACTACGATGAGACTTTCTCTCCGTAGCGATGTTTAAGTCCATTCGGATTTTATTAGCAATTGCTGCTTCATGATTATGAAATATGGCGATGGATGTCAAGATCGCTTCCTCAATGGCAACATTGATGAAGAGTTGTATATGATGCAACCCGAAGGTTTTGTCGATCCTAAGGATGCTGATAAAGTATGCAAACTTTAGCGTTCCATTTATGGACTGAAGCAAGCATCTCGGAGTTGGAAACTTCGTTTTGATCAAGTGATCAAGAGCTTTGGATTTGTTCCAAATTGCTACGAAGCTTGTATCTACAAGAAAGTGAGTGGGAGCTCGGCGACATTTCTGGTACTATATGTGGATGACATATTGATTATTGGAAATGACATCAACATGCTTAACGATGTGAAGAGTTATTTGAACAAGTGTTTTTCAATGAAAGACCTAGGTGAAGCTGCTTATATATTGGGCATCAAAATCTATAGAGATAGACAAAGACGCCTGATAGCTTTAAGCCAGAGTACATACCTAGACAAAGTTCTGAAAAGGTTCAGAATGGATAAGGCAAAGAAAGGTTTAGTGCCTATGTTGTCAGGTAAGATATTGAGCAAGGCTCAGTGTCCAGCTACGGTAAATGATAGGGAAGCTATGAGCAAAGTGCCTTATGCCTCGGCCATAGGTTCTATCATGTATGACATGCTGTGTACTAGACCGGATGTGTCCAATGCTCTTAGTTTGACGAGCAGATATCAAAGTGATCCAGGAGTGGAACACGGGACAGCCGTGAAGAGCATCCTAAAGTACCTAAATAGGACTAAAGAAATGTTCTTAGTCTATGGGGTGATGAACAGCCGTCGTAAAGGTTACCGACGCTAGTTTCGACTAACCGACAAGGATGATTCTAAATCTCAGACGGGATATGTGTATATTTTGAATGGAGGAGCTGGAGTCGGAGAAGCAAAGCAAAGCGTGATCAGGATCTACAGTGGAAGCGGAATACATGGCTGCGCAAGCGTCAAGTGAAGGAGTTTGGATCGAAACTTCATCATCGAGCTTGGCGTGGTTCCAAGTGCATTGGACCCACTGGAGATATTGTGTGACAACACTGGCGCCATAGCACTCGCTAAGGAACCAAGATATCATCCAAATACCAAGCATATCAACCGCAAGTTTCATATAATCCGAGATTATATAGCAGATGGAGATCTGAAGATTAGTAAAGTGCATACAGATCTGAATGTCACAGATCCATTGACTAAACCTCTTCCATGTGTAAAACATGATCAGCACCTCAGTGCCATGGGTGTGAGATTGTTGCCAAATGTAAACTAGATTATTGACTCTAGTGCAAGTGGGAGACTGTTGGAATTATGCCCTAGAGGCAATAATAAAGATGTTATTATTATAATTCTTGTTCATGATAAAGTTTATATTCCATGCTAGAATTGTATTAAGCGGAAACTTTAGTACTTGTGTGGTTTGTGAACAACACCGTGTCCCTAGTACGCATCTATGGACTAGCTCATTGATTAATGATGGTTAAGGTTTCCTAACCATGGACATGAGTTGTCAATTAATAATGAGATCATATCATTGGGAGAATGATATGGTGGACAGACCCAAACTAAGCGAAGCAATTAGATCGTGTCATCGTGTTTGTCTTTGCGAAGCTTTTTCTTATGTCAAATATTGTATTCCTTAGACCATGAGATAATACAACTCCCTGGTATCGGAAGAAAGCTTTGAGGTCATCAAACGTCATCCTATGAGAGGGTGATCATAAAGGTGTCTCTCAGGTGATCGGAAAGTATCTGTTGGGTTGTATGTATCGAGATGGGATTTGTACCTCCCAAGTCGGAGAGATATACTTCGGGCCCACTCGGTAATCAATGTCAACACCGCTTGCAAGCATGTGGTTAAGGAGTTAATCACAAAGTGATATCGGATTACGGAACGAGTAAAGTACTTGCTGTGAACGAGATTGAACTAGGTATGACGCACCGACGATCAATCTCGCAAGTAAAATATCGAGACGAAGGGAATATATATATGGGATTGATTGAATCGGCATCGTGGTTCATCCGATATGATCATCGATGAATGTGTGGGAGTCAATATGGGTGCCTAGACCGCTGTTGATTATTGATAGAAGATCATGTGCGCATATTCTCGAACCCGCAGGTCACACACTTAACGTGTCTCGACGCTAGGATAGATTGGATAATTGGTTTATGAGTTTTTGTTGAGTCTCGGATGGGATCCGGGACATCACGAGAGGTTCGGAGTGGTCAGAGAATAAGATTCATATAAGGCGTGCAGCTTTTTGGAGTTGAATTGTTAGGACATCGATTGGACCGGAAGCTTCTAGAACCTTCCGGAAGGGGACCAAAGTGGCCCCACCTTCCGGGAGGGGGCATGGGCCTATGAGGGAGTTCCCTGGCCGCATTGGGCCAGGGGCACAAGGCCCCATAGGACCTAGCCGGCCAAGGAGGGTTTAAACCCTAGATAGAGCTTCTAGAAGGGGGGTTTCCTTGCCCCCCACTCCTCCTCCTTGGGGCCGCCGGTTTGGCTTGGGTGAGGGGTCTAGGGTTGCCGCCCCACCCCTATATATAAAGAGGGCTGGGGGAGCACCACCCCCACACCTTCCCCTCTAACCCTAGCTGCCATGCTGCCCTCCTCTCTCTCCCTCCCGACTGCTTGTAGGCGAAGCCCTGCTGCAGAAATTCTCCACCATATACACCACGCCGTCGTGTTGTAGATCCAATCTGTCTCTCCACCATACTTGATGGTCCGAGGAAGGAGGAGACGTCGAGGTGTTGCATGTGTGCATCTCACGGAGGCACCGCCACTTGTGGTGCTAGATCGGATCGGATTGCGAGGAGGAGAAGCGAGTACGAGTACATCACCCACGTTAAATGAACGTTCAACAGGCGAATCTTCAAGGGTATGAAGATCTAATCCAATCTCTCTCGTTGTTTGCATCTCCTAGATTAGATCTTGGCTTTCCCTCTATTCGCATCCGTAGAAAATTTTCATTTACTATGTCGCGAAACCCTTCACTAAAATCTTATCCTACTTGGGGACTTGAGGTTCTTCTTACTCGGGCTTCTTGCCTTTATTGTTGGCGGAGACCATGGTGCTCTAAACTTGAGAAGATTTCCTGATAGAAACAGATCGAAAAAAAAACACAACAAGAACACGATGCACGAACCTCGGGGGATTCGTGGGGTTATATATTACGAAGTTTCAAAGCATAAGGAAGGTATTGACACGGAAACAAAGAGGAGTCGGGCTTAGGGGTGGCACAACCCCTCCAGGCGCGGGGCAAGGTGGGCCCGCGCCTGGGGTGGGTTTAGCCACCCCGGCCTCCGGTTCTCCTCTGTTCCATCTCGTAGTCTTCCTTATGTATTAAAAACATCAAAAATATAAAAAGATTGGAATTTCATGAACCTTCTGTTTCACCATTTTTACCTATTCAAGGACGAACTCTGCAGTTTCTAGTGTTTGGCTTCTGATAAATTCTTCTGGAGTTACCATTTGAATAACATCCACATCTTCATTATAAGAATCTCTAGAAATATAATGTTTTAGTCTTTGACCATTAACCACCTATGTTGTGTCATCCTTCAGAGAAGAAATTTTGATGGCACCTGAACAGTACACTTCCTTGATAATAAAAGGTCCTTCCCATTTGGAGAGTAGTTTCCCTGCAAAAAATCTGAGACGAGACTTATACAAAAGAACTTTCTCACCAACACGGAACTCCCTTTTGAGAATTCTCCTATCATGCCATCTTTTTACTTTTTCCTTAAAGAGCCTAGCATTTTGGTAAGCTTCACCTCTCCACTCATCTAGATTACTTAAGTCGGGCAGTCTTTTCTCACCAGCAAGTCTAAAATCGCTATTCAACTCTTTCATTGCCCAATAAGCTTTGTGTTCTAATTCTAAAGGCAAGTGACAAGCTTTCCCATTGAACATTTTGTAAGGAGACATCCCCATAGGATTTTTATAAGCAGTTCTATAAGCCCACAAAGTGTCATTCAACTTTTTAGCCCAATTTTTCTAGATCTATTGACAGTCTTCTGCAAGATATATTTAATTTCCCTATTGGAAAGTTCTACTTGCCCACTAGTTTGGGGGTGATAAGCTGAAGCTATTCTGTGGTTTACATCATACTTAGCGAGAGTTTTTCTAAAACCCCATGAATAAAATGAGAGCCTCCATCAGTCATGACATATCTAGGCACACCGAACCTAGGAAAAATGACATCTTTAAGCATTTTCAAAGAGGTCTTGCCATCAGCATTGTTTGTAGGTATGGCTTCTACCCACTTTGTAACATAGTCAACAACAACAAGAATATGAGTATACCCTTTTGAAGGAGGAAAAGGCCCCATAAAGTCAAATCCCCAACAATCAAAAGGTTCAATAACAAGAGAATAATTCATAGGCATTTCATTGCGTCTAGAGATGTTACCTACTCGTTGGAATTCATCACATGATAAGACAAACTTCCTTGCATCTTTGAAAAGGTTAGGCCAATAAAATCCAGATTGTAAAACCTTTTGTGCAGTCCTATCCCCTGCATGATGCCCTCCATAAGCACTGCCATGACATTTTCTTAATACCTCTTGTTGTTCAAATTCTGGAACACATCTTCGCATAATGCCATCTACTCCTTCTTTATATAAGTGTGGGTCATCCCAAAAGTAATGCCTTAGATCATAAAAGAATTTCCTTCTTTGCTGAGCTGTAAAGGTTGGAGGCAAATACTTGGAAATAATAAAGTTAGCATAATCAGCATACCAAGGACTTCATGTGGACTTACCCTTATTGCATCTAACTGCTCATTTGGAAAACTATCATTAACAGGCAAAGGGTCAAAAGAAATGTTTTCCAAACGAGATAAATTATCAGCAACAGGATTATCAGCACCTTTCCTATCTATAATATGCAGATCAAACTCTTGCAAAAGCAACACCCACCTTATAAGCCTAGGCTTAGTGTCCTTCTTTGCCATAAGGTACTTAATAGCTGCATGATCACTATGAATAGTAATCTTAGATTCAACAATATAAGGTCTAAACTTATCACAAGCAAAGATTACAGCTAAGAACTCTTTTTTAGTAGTAGCATAATTCTTTTGATCAGCATCCAGAGTCTTGCTAGCATAATGAATGACATTTAACTTCATGTCAACACGTTGTCCAAGGACAGCACCCATAGCAAAGTCACTAGCATCATACATAATTTCAAAGGTAAATTCCAATCAGGTGGACAATAGGAGCAATTGTCAAAGCTTTCTTCAAAGTCTCAAAAGCTTCCTTACAATCATCATCAAAAACAAAAGGTACATCTTTTTGAAGAAGATTAGTAAGGGGCTTTGAAATTTTGGAGAAATCTTTAATAAACCTCCTATAGAAACCAGCATGACCAAGGATACTACAAATACCTTTGACATCTCTAGGACAAGGCATCTTCTCAATTTCTTCAATTTTGGCTCTGTAAACTTCAATGCCTCTTTTAGAGATCTTGTGTCCAAGAATAATCCCTTCATTAACCATGAAATGGCATTTCTCCCAATTAAGAACAAGGTTGGTTTCTTCACATCTCTGCAAAACTTTATCAAGGTTGTGCAAGAAGTTATCAAAAGAAGTCCCATAGACAGAAAAATCGTCCATGAAAACCTCCACACTTTCTTCACAAAAACCATGAAAAATAGCAGACATACATCTCTGAAAGGTAGCAGGAGCATTACATAAACCAAAAGGCATACGCCTATAAGAATAAGCACCATAAGGACAAGTGAAAGTAGTTTTCTCTTGGTCCTATGCTTTCACAGCAATTTGAGATAACCCAGAATAACCATCAAGAAAGCCAAAGTGAGTCTTTTTGGACAACCTCTCAAGCATTTGATTGATAAAGGGCAAAGGATAATGATCTTTCTTAGTAACTTTATTAATCTTTCTAAAATCAATGCACATTCTATACCCAACCACTACTCTTTGGGTTATAAGCTCATTATCCTCATTAGGCACAACAGTTATTCCCCCTTTCTTGGGAACACAATGAACAGGGCTAACCCATTTACTATCAGTAATAGGATAAATAATACCAGCATCAAGGAGTTTTAATACCTCATTTCTTACCACATCCTTCATCTTAGGATTTAGACGACGTTGGTGCTCAACAACTGGTTTTGCATCAGGCTCTATATTAATAGCATGCTGACATATAGTAGGAGAAATCCCCTTTAAATCATCAAGAGTATAACCCATAGCTCCTTGGTGTTTCTTCAATATCTCCAATAACCTCCCTTCTTCCTTTCCTGAAAGTTTAGAACTAATAATAATAGGATATACTTTCTTATCATCAAGATAAGCATATTTAAGATCATCAGGTAAAGGTTTTAACTCGAAAACAGGGTCCCCTTTAGGTGGTAGTGTGGTACCCAAATCTTCCACAGGTAGATTATGCTTAAGTTATTCCGGCTGACGAAGGAAAACCTCGTCAATCTCATTTCTTTCCTTCATGAAGACATCACTTTCATGATCCTCCATAAACTGCTGCAAGGCATTGTTAGGAGCAAGATAAATAGTAGAAAGTTTTTCAACCCTAAAATCCTCATCAGAAAGTTTTGGCAAATTTGGAAAAATTAAACTCGTAAGATTCTCCAGCAAACTTAGTCAAAACTTTTTCCTTCTTACAATCAATAATGGCTCCACAAGTGTTCAAGAAGGGTCTACCAAAAATGATAGGACAAGTTTTGCTAGCTGCTGAATTAAGCACTAGAAAATCAGCAGGATACTTAATCTTACCACAGAGAACCTCCACATCTCTTATAATGCCAATGGGACAAATGGTTTCCTTGTTAGCAAGGTGAATAACCACATCAATGTCCTAGAGCTCACAAGGACCAATCTCACGCATAATTTCCCTGTAAATCTCATAAGGAATAGCACTAGAAATAACACCAATATCACATAAACCATAGTAGCAATGATCACCAGTTTTAACAGAAAGCACAGGAACACTAGCTTTTCTAGCTTTACTAGGATGAGAGATAATATTAGAAGCATCTTCACAGAAGACATGTGCTCATCCTCTATATTTCTAGTGACAATGTCTTTCACAATAACTACCACAGGTTCATCACTCAAATGCTTATCAGGCTCATAGTTTTCATTGTACCTTTGTTATTAGCACTAATAATCATAGAGTATTCCTTTACCTTAGCTGGGAAAGGCATTTTCTCAACATGAGGTTCAGGCACAATATGATTAGTAGTACAAACTTGAGCACTTCCAACGGGAGCATGATAAACAACATCTTTATAAGGAGCATGGTCCTTATTCCACTTCTTTTGGGGAATTTTTATGTAAGAGGCAAAAGCCTTAAAACAGTTGGCAATACTTTGGGAATCAAGACCAAACTCATTGCTAATATCACGGAAGTCATCAGTATCCATAAAAGATTTAATGCATTCATAATCATAGTTTATGCCTGACTTTCTTCCTTTGTCATTCTCCCAAGCCTCAGTGTTATATTGAATACGGTCTAGTAGATCCCATTTAGCTTCTTCCTTCATACGTGTGAATGATCCAGCACAAGAAGCATCTAGTAAATCTTTATCATGAAGAGAAAGCCTAGCATAAAAGTTATTGAGAATAATATTGTTAGGGAGTTCATGAATAGGACATTTGAGCATTAGTAACTTCAATCTCCCCCAAGCTTGAGTTTTACTCTCTCCATCAAGAGGCCAAAATTTATATATAAGATTTCTATCCTTATGAATTTCACTGGGAGGATAAAATTTAGAATAAAAGAGCGATGCCATTTCCTTCCATTCCATGGATTGTCCATTCTTCAGCAGCTTATACCATTCTTCAGCTCTCCCTTTCAAGCATATGGAGAGTAACTTCTTCTTTACCTGTTCAGTTGTGATACCTGCACACTTAAACAACCTGCATAATTCATGGATAAAAAGCAAGTGATCACCAGGATGGACAGTTCCATCCCCAAAATAATAATTATCCATAACACGATTAACAATACTTGTAGGTATCTGAAAAGGATCTATCTCAACAGGTGGTGGTTCATCTACTACCCTAGCAGTGGTAGTAGTTTTCCCAAACAGAAAACCAAGTGGGCTATCCATATTGGAAACAAAGTAACAAGCAGTAACAAAATCAATACTCACAGTAAAAGTTTCCCTTACCAGTTCCACTCTTCAATAGAGCTTCATTCCCTAGCAACGGCGCCAGAAAATAGTCTTGATGACCCACAAGTATAGGGGGTGTATCGTAGTACTTTCGATAAATAGGAGTGTCGATCCCAATGAGGAGCACAAGGTGCTGAACAGTGGTATGGAGCAGGAAATCCCTATGAATACTTAGCAAACGGATTTTTAGTGGTTTTATAATAAGGCAACAAAACAAGGAGCAAGTAACAAAGAACAAACGCAACAAGTGGCCCAATCCTTTCTTAGCAAAGGACAAGCCGGTGGAAATTCTAATAAAGACCAAACGTTCTCGAGGACACATGGGAATTCTATCAAGTGCTTTCACTTCAAATAGCTGAGTACTCTTCTCTGGTGTTGTAAGTGTTATGTGGGTGAACCTGTGCTAATGTACCAACCTTACTTGGACTAATACATACTTGTGATTAAACCCCCTACAAACATCCGTAACTATAGGAAAGTAATTAATATATAAATATAGCCACAACCTTAAACTCTGAGATCCTACACTCCCTTGTGCAAAGGTGTCCTAATGGGGGTTTAGGTTTCTGTCACTCCGGAAACCCCACGATTAGAAGCCAAATACACAATGCGTCCATCTAGACCCATAAATGGCGAAGTATCATGTATTTTACATTCACATGACACCACTAGAATAATAGCACCACAACTTAAATACTAAACCATTGAATAATAACTCATCACAGATTCACTACTAACAACATGACTTCTCCCATGTCCTCAAGAACACAACGAACTACTCACAATACATCATATGGATCAAGATCAAATATGATATGATAATGGATAACAATCTAGACATAAACAATAGTCCAATGGTTCCACTCACAAGAATCAAATACAATAGTAATTAACACCGGGAAAGTTTCCCCTAAGAACTAAAGCAATATCCAACACAATTGTTACAGCGGGAAGAAGTGGTGATGATGGTGCTGGTGGAGATGATGGTGTGGATGATGATGATGATCCCGATGAAGCCTAGCTTGATGACGGGGTTGATGGCGACGGTCTCCCCTCTCCGGGAAGGAATTCCCCCGGCAGAAATCTGTCTGCCAGAGAGATCTTTCTCTCTCGGTGTTTTCCACCCCCCAGAGGCGGCGGGAATCTATCTGTGGTCGCTCCCCTGGCCTTAGGGTTTCGTAGGGAATATATAGGCGAAGGGGTGGAGTAGGAGGCCGAGAAGGTGGGTCACACCTGCCCTAGGCGCGGGATCAGGTGGGCCCGCGCCTAGGGGGCTGTGGGCCCCCTGCGGCCCCTCTTCACTCATCCTTCTGGCTTCCTTCGTCTTCTGGTAAAATAATATGTTACCATATTTTCTGGTATTTTTCTGATCTTCGCGAAATTGCACCGAAACGCCTTCTTTTCCATCAGAATCCAAACTCCGGCAGTTCATCCTCCAAGAATCATCCAACATGCATAAATAGATGAAAAGCCATAAGTAATACCTCATAATGAGACAAATATCAATGAATAGAGGTAAATTATGATATACAAAGGTGATGCAAATTGGGCGTATCAGTAAGGAAATATTCTCGGAATTGGACGGGACAAAAGCCAAAGTAAATATTTTACCGAAACGAACACGAGTCTAGAGGAGAGACGGAGGGGCGCCACAGAGCGGCCGCACCTTCCCCATGCGCGGGCCCACCCTAGGCCGCGCCAGGGCAGGGTGTGGGGCCCCTGGACGCCCTCCTGCCTTGCCTCTTTGCCTATAAAATCCCCCCGATGCCAAAACCCTAGGTACCCAATCAGATCTCCACAAAACAGTCCGTAGCCGCCTCCACCATCGTCCCTAGATTGGGGGATCTAAAGCTCTTCCTAGCACCCTGCCAGAGGGGAGATATCATCCTGGAGGCCTTCTTCATCACCATGCCAGCCTCTGGTATGATGCATGAGTAGTTCACCCTTGGACTATGGGTCCATACAGTAGCTAGATGGTTGTTTCTCCTCCTTTGTGCTATCATGTTTAGATCTTTTGAGCTCCGTTCATGATCAAGATCATCTATTTGTAATCATACATGTTGTGTTTGCGGGGATCTAATGGATATTGAGATACAATGTCAGATTTATTATTGATTCTATCATGTCTATGCTGTTTGTGATCTTGCATGCTCTCCGTTGCTAGTAGCTATCTTGTCCAAGTAGATGCTTGTGACTCCAAGAGGGAGTATTTATGCTCGATAGTGGGTTCATGCCTCTACTAAATCTAGAGAAGTGATAGAAATCTCTAAGGTTGTAGATGTGTTGTTGCTACTAGGGAGAAAACAACAATCTTTTGTTCATGGAACAATTGTATTATTTACTTTACACACATTGCTTAATGCAATTATCCATTGCTTGCACCTTAATACTGGAAGGGGTTCGGACGATAACCTGAAGGTGGATTATTAGTCATAGATGCAGTTCGATGGCGGTCTATGTACATTGTTGTAATGCCCAATCAAATCTCATAGGAGTCATGATGTCTAGTATTTGCATTGTTATGCCTTGCTCAGTCCTGTCAATTGCCCTGTTGTAATTTGTTTACCCAGTATGTTATTTATCTTAAGGAGAACACCTCTAGTGAATTGTGGACCTCGGTCCAATCTTTACCATTGATACATCATCCACTGTTAGCTTTTACCTTCTACAAGCAACCACTATCTTCCACACTATACGTTTAATCCATTGTTTTCAGCAAACCAGTGAGATTGACAACATCACTATAAGTTGGGGCAAAGTCTTGAGTTTGTGTTGTGCAGGATTCCAAGTTGTTAGCAACACCTTGGAGTTGTTTCCTTGCTCCTACTGGTTCAATAACCTTGGTTTCATCACTAAGGGAAGACTTGCTTATGTGCTCATCACACCTTGCTCTTGGGGTCTCCCAACGAAGCTCTGCAATTGACTGAGTCGCGTCACATATTCCCCTGTGTTGCTCCCTAACCACGGTGCAGGTATCGTCTGTGGTGCTTACCTTCAGCTCTTGGATGAGCCCGACATCCCTAACGTCGATCATCTGGATCCGGGCGCCTGCATGCCCCATGCTGGGCCGGCCTCCTCCTCCTGGCCTGGTGCGCGTTCGACTTCACCCGGCTCGGCTGGCTCTCCTGCTGTCGGCCCACCATTGCCACCGGTCTCCCCGATGCTCCCTCCAGCATGTGCGGCAGCTACTCCTGTGACGCCTGATGTCTACGCACGCTTCTATTCTTGTAGACAGTTGTTGGGCCTCCAAGTGCAGAGGTTTGTAGAACACCAGCAAGTTTCCCTTAAGTGGATTACCCAAGGTTTATCGAACTTAGGGAGGAAGTGGTCAAAGGTATCCCTCTCAAGCAACCCTGCAATCAAGATACAAGAAGACTCTTGTGTCCCCAACACACCCAATACACTTGTCAGGTGTATAGGTGCACTAGTTTGGCGAAGAGATAGTGAAATACAAGTGATATGGATGATTATAAGACAACAATGCCAGAAAAGAGCTTGACGGGAGGAAGATACTAAAGGCAATCTGAAATAAAGATGGCAGCAAGCAAACATGTAACATATCTGATTGTAAATGGTGTTTCAATGCTTAGAAACAAGGCCTAGGGATCATACTTTCACTACTGAACACTCTCATATAAATATCTTCTCTTCATGATACTACTCTGAACTACTCTTCGATTGGACAACTCTAATCCACGGTAGGGCTATAACAACACTCCTTAAAGTTTGCTTTCCCCATCTAGATAACCCCATACTGTCACGTTGAGCGCTAGATGGTTCCAACAAACACCATAATTTCATAGAGACATCCAACTCAAAATATAACTCATGATAAGTACTTCTATAATCTTTAGCCTAAGTGACACACGTTGTGCACACTGTCACCTCACACACTTGGGGATAGCCGGAGATCACAATTAAAGCACTTGAGTAGCAGAGTAGATCTACTTGATTACAAAGCTCATGACCACAACAAGATCATGCATAGAGAGAGATGAACACATAGCTACCGGTAGAGCCCTTAGCCTCGAGGAAGAACTACTCCCTCTTCATCATGGGAATCAGCAACGGTGATGGAGATGGTGGTGGCGATCGATGGAGATGGCTTCGAGGGCAATTCCCTGTCCCGGCAGGGTGCCGGAATAGAGACTTCTGTCCCCTGAATCTTCTCTTTGGTGGCGGTGGCGCTGTGGGACTTTTCGTGGATTTCCGCCCGTGTTAGGGTTTATGTCTCGGGGAGACGTATATATAGGCGAAAGGGCAAGGTCGGTGGAGCCTCGAGGGCCCCACACCAGGGGCTGGCATGGCCAGGGGGACCCGCGCCACCCCTAGGTGTGTCCGCCTCATTGCGCCTCCTCATCTCTCCTCTAGACTCCGTGTGTTCTCCGGTAAAATATTGACTTTGGATTTTGTCCCGTCCAATTCCGAGAATATTTATTTTCTGGCTTTTTTGAAACCAAAAACAACAGAAAACAGGCAACTGGCACAACGGCATCTTGTCAATAGGTTAGTCCCAAAAAATGTATAAAAACACCTCAAAGTGTAGACAAAACATAACAAAGTTCATACTAAACAAGAATGGAGCATAAAAAATTATAGATACTTTACGACGTATCAACGCCTGCCGCGTCACCCAACAAGGCTGACCGCCGTCCACACTGGCTGCTCGTCCGCCCATCACCGGCCACACGTTGTCGCTCGCTCCGCCTCGCTCGCCCATGTATCGATCTGCGGCGACAAAGCTCCTGTTATGCCGCACCCTGCTCCTGTGCTAGAGCAACCTCACACCGGCAGTCGCATCGGTATTGTGCAGAAACTTCAGCATACTGATGGCACCATCACTTATTTGGCTGCATGTGCTGCTCTTGCTGCCTCTGACCCAACCATGGAACCACGATACTTCTCCGCTACTCTCGGTATTCCTCACTGGCGTGCAGCTATGGAGCTCAAGATTTAGGCTCTTCGTCAGAATGGTACCTGGCATCTTGTCCCTCCTCGTCCTGGTATTACCATAATTGACTCTAAATAGGTCTTTAAGGTGAAGAAGCATGCAGGTGGTTCCATCAAGCGCTACAAAGCGCGCTTGGTTGCCAAAGGTTTCAAACAGCGGTACGGTCTTGATTATGAGGATACCTTCAGTCATGTGGTCAAGCCGACTACTATTCAGCTTCTTCTCTCTTTGGTTGTTACTCGCAGATGATCACTTCACCAGTTGGATGTTCAGAATGCCTTTCTGCATGGTGTTTTGGAGGAGGAGGTGTACATGCGTCAGCCCCACGGATTTGTTGATCTTGATCGTCCCCAACATCTGTGTCGCCTGGTTAAGGTGCTTTATGGGCTCAAGTAGACGCCTCGTGCCTGGCATGCACACCTTGGGGCTGCTCTACGTGCTCATGGTTTTGTTCCTTCCACAACAGACACCTCTCTGTTTCTGCTCCAGCGTCCAAAGGTCACTATATATCTTCTGGTTTATGTTGATGATATTATACTGGTCAGCTCTTCTGTCGGTGCTACTGATCGTCTTATCATGGCTCTTGGTGCTGATTTTGCTATGAAGGATCTTGGGAAACTACATTTTTTCCTCGGCCTGGAGGTTACTCATTCCGCTCATGGCTTAACACTCACTCAGAATAAGTACTCTCTGGATCTGTTGGGACGTGCATGTATGCTTCAGTGTAAGACTGCTACTACTCCCATGTCGAGCACAGATTCCCTTTTTGCCATGGATGGGTCTCATCTCTCTCTTCTGATGATGCCACAGAGTATCGCAACATTGTTGGTGGTCTCCCGTACCTCACTATTACCAGGCCATATATTTCCTTTGCGGTTAACCGTGTGTGTCAGTATCTTCATGCACCACGGGATTCTCACTAGTCTGTTGTTAAGCGCATCTTGCACTATGTTTGCTATATATACTGTAGGCTTCGCAGCATAGAAAACAAAAAATTTCCTACGATGTGAACTATATACCAAGATCTATCTACTAGATACAAACAACGGGCGGATGTATATCCGTAGAGAACATACCCTTGAAGACCGACAAAGATTAACGAGTTCAACTCGTGGTTGATGTAGACGATCTCTTGCCGATCTCAAGATCGAGAGGAAGTCCTAGCGCCAAATCAGCAGATCCGCGTTTCGCACACACGCTCGAGGCACCGAGCAACCTCCGCCTCCTCGCTCCAAATGATGCAGCGGAAGCACAACTCTTTCTTGCCGAATAGCCACCGGAACATGTATCTCTAGTCCGAGACCATGGGGATAAATTCTAGAGGGAGAGAGATCCTTCACGAGGAGGTGTGAGAGACAAGTGAGGAGGGGCTCTTTATAGGAGGAGGGCACCAAGGGTGGCACGCATGGGGGGCCCTCCCTCCTTCATTCATGTGGGTGGACACTCCACTCACAAAATGCCCTTTAAATTTCCTCCACTCAAAAGTCCACTCAAATTCCCATTAAATTTCCACCAAATTTAATGCAAACTCTCATTAAATAAAACTCTTTTATTTTATTCAGAATTTTGTCAATTACTTTAATGACAAACATTCACAAATAACCCCTTGCTAGAATTCTATTTCACATGCATAACCACTTTATGCAATTTCACTGAAAACCTGCTTTCGGTATCTAGTGAAATAAATTCTGCGCTTGTTCATTCTTTCGGCATGAAACATTTGCTCCAATTGGATGTCGGTGTCTCTTAAGTGTGTCACCCTACGGTTCGTGAATAATGCGGACATGATCGAGACCCTCTCGGATCAATAATCGAAGTGGGATCTGAGACCCATATCGACTCCCACGCATTCAACGATGACTTTCCTGTGATTGTCGGAACCTTTTACGCTAGTATCTTAATCCCTTTGTTTCACGATATATTACATGTCCGAGATTTGATCATCAGTATCTCCATACCTAGTTTGATCTCGCATCGACATGCACTCTTTTCTCGTTCGTGATATAACATTCTAGTGATCAAATCACTTGCTTGCAAGCTAATCAATGTGATATCACCGAGAGGGCCCGTAGTATATCTATCCGTCATCGGATGAACAAATTCCACTCTCGATCCATGAGTCTCAACATAACACTTTATTAGTTCGAATCCATCTTTATAATCACCTTTACATGTGACGTTTGATGTTATCAAGAAACTCTTCCGGTGTTAGTGATTGACATGATCTCATGGTCTAAGGATTAGGATCACTTCGTAAGTTGTTATAGCAATATAAACTCAATGACTTTGATCGTAATGCTATACTTCGGATGAATGTTCATCACACCATTACACTAATGTTGTGATCCCGTTATTAACAACATCCAATGTCCATGATCAGGAAACCTTGATCATCTTGTTAATCAACGAGCTAGTTTATGAGAGAGGCATAACTAGGAACTTTATGTTTGTTTATTAAACACACATGTATTAACGTTTCCGTATTAATACAATTATATCATGCAAAATAAACATCTATCATATACTTGGAATACACATAATAAACACTTTATTATTGCCTCTCAAGGCATATTCCCTTCAGTATCCCACTTGCACTAGAGACAATAATCTAGTTACATAGTGATAAATCTAACACCCATTGAGTTCTGGTGTTGATCATGTTTTGCTCTAGGAGAGTTTTAGTCAACGGATCCGCTACATTGAGATCCGTATGTACTTTAAATCTTTATCTCCATCCTTGACATGCTCATGGATGGAGTGAAACCGCGCTTAATATGCTTGGAATGCTTGTGAGACCTTGGCTCTTTGGCATTGGCAATGGCACCATTGTTGTCACAATAGATCACCATTGGGTCCAACGTTTGCCACCACTCC
Source organism: Avena longiglumis (assembly GCA_030063025.1). NCBI lineage: Eukaryota > Viridiplantae > Streptophyta > Magnoliopsida > Poales > Poaceae > Avena > Avena longiglumis. Next base: position 92,874,803 of record CP125973.1, on the reverse strand, counting down.
TAGTTCGGATATGAACTCCTTCATCCAAATCGCTTCGAGCCGCTCAAGCAAAGCAACATATTCGACCTTCGTTGTTGATCCCGCTACCACAGGTTGTTTGGAGCTCCTCCAACTAACCGCTCGCCATTCATGAGAAATACGATCCGGATTGAGACTTAGAGTCATCCGGATCGGTGTCAAAGCTAGCGTCGACATAACAATTAGCGACGAGCTCTTCTTCACCTTCAGTATACAAGAAACATATCCTTAGTTCTTCGTAAGTACTTAAGGATATTCTTGACCGCTATCCATGTTAGAACACGATCCGATTGGTACCTACTAGTCAAACTAATAGCATGTGCAACATCCGGTCTTGTACATAGCATGGCGTACATTATAGAGCCTATGGCTGAAGCACAGGGGACTTTGTCCATTATCTCTCTTTCTTCCGCCGAAGCCGGACTTTGAGTCTTACTCAATGTCTTGCCTTGCAACATAGGTAAGAACCCCTTCTTACTTCCGTCCATTTTAAACTTCTTTAAAATCTTATCAAGGTATGTACTTTTCGATAGCCCTATTAGGCGCCTAGATCTATCTCTATAGATATTTATGCCTAATATGTATGACGCTTCACCTAGGTCCTTCATTGAAAATTTGATGTTTAGATAACTTTTAACACTGTTTAAAAGATCTATATCATTTCCGATCAATAATATGTCATCCACATATAATATCAGAAATGCCACATTGCTCCCACTCACTTTCTTGTAAATACAAGCTTCTCCATAAGTTTGGACAAATCCAAACTCTTTGATCACCTCATCAAAGCGGAGATTCCAACTTCGTGATGCTTGCTTCAATCCATAGATGGATCGCTGAAGCTTGCACACCTTGTTAGCATCCTTAGGATCGACAAAACCCTTTGGTTGTATCATATACAACTCTTCTTCAATATTACCATTGAGAAACGCGGTTTTTGTAGGGGTTCGTAGCATGGAAAACAAAAAATTTCTATCGCATACAAACAAACAAGCCAAGATCTATCTACTAGATTGTAGCAACGAGTCGATGGTATAACTTACCCTCGAAGATTCCAAAGCGTTTAACGAGAGCGGATTCTCGTGGGTGATGTAGTCGTACTCTTCCCGATCTCAAGATCGTGTAGACGATCCTTCCAAATACCACGTTAAAGGCGCTCCCGATCGGTCACACGTTCGTACTCGACGAAGACCTTCCTCTCCTTGTTCCAAAGGTGGAGGTTGTAGCACTCTCGCGATTCCGCAAAGACAGGCGTGGTACCTGGAAGTAGAGGGAGATCCCGAGCCGCCTTAAGCGGTGCGGTATGGTGGAGCTTATGAGAGAGGCTATTAGTGGTCTAGTAATTAGACACACCAATTAGAAGGCTCTAAACCAATTAGAAGGCTCTAAACCGTGGCTAAAAGCAATTAGAAGCTCTAAACCAAAGCGGCTCTAAACGGAGATCTAGAGTAGAAAGTTATGTGTCTATGGGAGGCCCCGCCTCCTTATATGGGAGGGTCCTTGGCCAGGGAGGGAGGGAGTCCTCCCCAACTCGGCCTAGGGCTGGCGCCCGGAGGAGTCCAACTCCTCCTCCAGGTTGGTTCCAACTCCTCTTGCTTGTTTCCACAGTTTCTTGTTTTGGCTTTGACTTTCAACTGGACATTTGACTTTTACATTTTAGGATTCAATTTAATCCTTTATTTGGGACAGCAAGAACACTTAGTACATGATGCAATCATTCAATGAGCAATGACACATTCATGTACCTCCCCCGGAGTGCTGGGACAATCCGAACCTTCTAGAACATTCCCGATGAAAACAAGGAATCATTCCCGAACTCAAACGGGACTTTCCTTATATGAATCTTATTCTCGGACCATTCCGGATCACCTCGTGATATCCCGGATCCCATCCGAGACTCAACAACATTCGGTCTCTTTCTCATAATACCATAACTACTCAAACAACGTCGAATCCTTATGTGTCTCCCTACGGTTCGTGAATTATGCGGACATGATCGAGACACTTCTCGAACAATAACCAATAGAGGAATCTGGAAATTCATATGGCTCTACATATTTCTACGATTACTTTGATCGAATGAACCACTTACATACGATACCAATTTCCCTTTGTCTCACGATATGTTACTTACCCGAGGTTATGATCGTCAGATTCTACCTAGTTCAACCTCGTTCGATAAGTACTCTTTCTCGTTCCGTGATATGTGATCCCTTGTGACCAAGTCACATGCTTGCAAGCTAATTGGATGACATTCCACCGAGAGGGCCGAGTATATCTATCCGTCATGTGGATGGACAAATCCCACTTGATCCATGTGTTTCAACCAATACTTTCCGAACACTTAATGCCAACTTTATAGCCACCCAGTTACGGTGTGGTGTTTGATGTCATCAAAGCATCCATCCGGTAAAGGTGATATGCATGATCTCATGGTCGAAGGAATTAGGTTACTATGTATCAGAAAGCATATAGCAATTGAACTAATGAAATGACTTGATCTTTATGCTACGCTTATCTATAGGAGTATGTCCACCATATCATTCTCCTAACGATATGATCTTGTTGTTGATAACATCTCAATGTTCATGATATGGAAACCACAATCATTAATCAACCAACAAGCTAGTGAAGTATAGAGGCTATACTAGGGACTTCAAATTAGGTTTACAAATCACACAAGTATTAATGGTTTCCTTGTTAATACTATTATAGCATGAATGTAAACATTTATCATAAACACAAAGATATAATAATAACTACATTTATTATTGCCTCTAGGGCATATCTCCAACAGTCTCCCACTTGCACTAGAGTCATCTAATCTAGATTACATGGTAATATACGAACACCCATGGCAGTTTGGTGTTGGTCATGTTTTGCCCCTGGAGAGGTTTAGTCAACGGATCCGCCACATTTAGATCTGTGTGTACTTTGCAAATCTTTATATCCCCATCTGGATATGTTCTCGAATAGCGTGAAAACGCAGCTTGATATCTTGACTTCTTGTGTGACCTTGGTTCTTGCGCATTGGCTATGGCGCCATGTTATCACAAGAGATAGACATTGGGTCCAGTAAGACTTGGAACCACACCCAGCTCTGTAATGAACTCTTTCATCCATATCGCTTGTGAAGCCTCAAGCATGATGTATTCCGATTCATTGAAGATCTCGCCACAACGCTTTGCACTCCTCCAGCTAATGCTGCACCATTCAAAATAAATACGTATCCGGATTGTGATTTAGAATCATCTGGATCGGTGTTCCAACTAGCATCGGTAACCATTAACAACGAGTTGTTCATCACCTCCATAAGAAAGAACCATATCCTTAGTTCTTCTCAAGTACTTAAGGATGTTTTTGATCATTGTCCAATGATCCACTCTGGATCACTTTGATATCTGCTAGTTAAACTAACAAAGATATGCAATGTCGGTCTAGTACATAGCATGGCATACATTAGAGATCCTATGGTGAGGCATAGGGAGTCTTACTCATCCTTTCTCTATCTTCGCCGATGTTGGACTTTGAGTTTTACTCAAGGTCGATTAGCAACATGGGCAAGAACCCTTTCTTGCTTTCTTCCATTCCAAATCTCTTTAGAACTTTGTCCAAATATGTACTGTGACAATGATATTTGGCGTTCGATCTATCTCTATAAATCTTTATGCCTAATATGTAAGCTGCTTCGCCAAGATCCTTCATTGAAAAACTATTATTCAAATATTCCTTGACACTATTAAGAAGGTCTACATCATTCCCAATCAACAATATGTCATCCACATACAGTATTAAGAATGCTACTGAGCTCCCACTCACTTTCTTGTAAATACAAGCTTCTCCATAAGTTTGTATAAAACCAAAACTTTTGATTACCTTATCAAACGTTGATTCCAACCGGATGCTTGCTTCAATCCATAGATGGACCGTTGAAGTTTGCATACCTTGTTAGCATCTATAGGATCGACAAAACCTTTGGGTTGCATCATATACAACTCTTCATCAATGTCTCCATTGAGGAATGCTGTTTGACATCCATCCGCCATATCTCATAATCATAATATGCAGCGATTGCTAACATAATCCTCACAGACTTTAGCTTCGCATGGTGAGAAAGTCTCATCGTAGTCAACTCCTTGAATTTGTCGAAACCCTTTTGCGACAAGTCGAGCTTTATAAACGGTAACATTACCATCAACATCTGCTTTCTTCTTGAAAATCCATTTGTTCTCGTGACTTTCCGGCCATCCGGTAAGTCCACCAAAGTCCATACTTGGTTTTCGTACATGGATCCAATCTCGATTTCATGGCTTCTTGCCATTTATTGGAATCTGGGCTCATCATCGCTTCCTCATATGTCTCGGTCATCGGTGTTGTCCACCACCATGACATTCATAACGGAATCATACCAACTGGAGTGATGCGAGTTCTCGTTGACCTCCGAGGCTCAGAGCAACTTCAACCAAGTTTCATGATCATCATCATTAGCTTCCTCCTTATTGGTGGCACCACAGGGAACTTCTTCCTTTGCGCTACTGCAATTCGAGAGAAGGTTCAACAACCTCGTCGAGTTCTACTTTCCTTCAGTCACTTCTTTCGAGAGAAATTCCTTCTCTAGAAAGGATCCATTCTTAGCAACGAATGTTTTGCCTTCGATCTATGATAGAAGGTATACCCAATAGTTTCCTTCGGGTATCCTATGAAGACGCATTTTTCCGCTTTGGGTTCAAGCTTGTCCTGTCAGTAACTTTTTACATAGGCTTCAGATCCCCAAACTTTAAGGAACGACAATTTAGGTTTATTCCCAAACCTTAATTCATATGGTGTCGTTTCAACGGATTTAGATGGTTCCCTATTTAAAGTGAATGCGGATATTTCTAATGCATAACCCCAAAATGATAGCGGTAAATCTGTAAGTGACATCATAGAGCGAACCATATCTAAGAGAGTTCGATTACGACGTTCGGACACACCATTACGTTGTGGTGTTCCCGGCGGTGTCAATTGTGAAAGTATTCCGACTTCTTTAAATGCTCGCCAAACTTCGTAACTTAGATATTCACCTCCACGATCGAACGTAGAAATTTAATCTTCTTGTTACGTTGATTCTCTACCTCACTTTGAAACTCCTTAAACTTCTCGAAAGTTTCGACTTATGTTTCATGAAATAGATATATCCGTATCTACTCAAGTCATCCGTGAAGGTAAGAACATAACGATAACCATCACGACGCTACACTCATTGGACCACACACATCGGTATGTATGATTTCCAATAAGTCCGTAGCTCGCTCCATCATACCGTAAAATGGAGTCTTAGTCATTTTTCCCATCGGACATGCTTCAGATCTTTCAAGTGATTCAAAATCAAGTGATTCAAGAAGTCCATCGAATGGAGTTTCTTCATACGTTTCACTCCGATGTGACCAAGACGATGCCACATATAGGTCGAATTATCGCTGATTTCAAACGTTTAGCCTCAATGTTGTTGATATGTGTATTTCCACTATCGAGATTCAATAAGAATAGACCATCTATCAAAGGTGCATGTGCATAAAACATATTACTCATATAAATAGAACAACCATTATTCTCGATTTAAACAAGTAACCGTCTCGCAATAAACAAGATCCCGATATAATGTTCATGCTCAACGCAGCACCAAATAACAATTATTTAAGTATAAAACTAATCGATGGTAGATGAAGGGGTAGCGTGCCGACCGCGATCACATCAACCTTTGATCTGCTTCCCACGCCATCGTCACCTCGTTCTTTGCTAGCTTCCGTTTATTCGCAAAGACTGTTTCGAGTTACAAATATGAGCAATCGAACCAAGATCAAATACCTGCACTACTACGAGTACTAGTGAGATACACATCAATAACATGTATATCGATATACCTTTCTTCTTGATGTTGCCGTTCTTCAGATCCTCCAAGTACTTTGGGCAATTCCGCTCAAAGTGACCTTCTCCTTGCAAAAAGCACTGCTTCGGGCTTAGGTCCAGCCTTGGTCTTCTTCACGGCGTGGTAGCTTTCTTACCACCCTTCTTGAAGTGTCCCTTTGCTTAGACTTGCCTTTCTTGAATTTGGTGGTCTTATTGACCAACAACACTTGGTGCTCTTTCTTGATCTCCACTTGCAGATTTCAACATGGCAAAGAGTTCGCAGCGTCTTGTTCATGTTACGCATGTTGTAGTTCATCACAAAGTTCTTGTAACTTGGTGGTAGTGATTGGAGGACACGAAATCCCCAAAGCATTAGGAATCACTATACCCAAGCTTTGAAGTTTGTTTGCATGCCTAGACATCTTAAGCACATGCTCAGCGACGAGCTGCCCTCTTCCATCTTGCGGTTAAAGAACTTTTCGAAGCCTCATAGCTTTCAATTGCCGCATGAGTCTCAAAAATCAATTTGAGATCCTCGACAATATCATATGGGTCTGACTCTTCAAACCTTTTCTGCAGCTCCGATTCTAAACCATACAAGATAGCACACTGAACTATGGAGTACGGATTCTTCCGAGCCAGGTAAACATTCTTTACTTCATCGGAAGCATCAGCTGCAGGTGGGTCACCCAATGCATCCAAAGACATAGGTCAAATTACCACCGTGAGGACAATCCTCAAATTATGGAACCAATCCATGGTTGCTTCCATTGTTTTTCAACTTTTCTTTCTAGGAACGCATTAAAATTGATGGTAGGGCTGCCATTGATCTACAACATATTTGCAATAGTTTAGACTAAGTTTATGACAAATTGAGTTCAAATTAATTAATGAAATTAAACTAGGTGAACTCCCACCAAAACAACATCCCTCACATTGTTTTAGTGATCACATTTAACCAAATCCACTACATCAACACCGATCATCACGAGAGTTGATATAGTTTCAATGGCGAACAATCATCATGTTCATCATATCTACTATACGATTCATGCTTTACCTTTCGGTAATCCGTGTTCCGAGACCATGTCTGTACATGCTAGGCTCGTCAAGATCAAACCTTAGTTTCTGCATGAGCAAATCTGGCTTGCTCACGTTGTATACACTTGCATAATCTATCACACCCGATCATCACGTGGTGCTTCGAAACAACAAGCTTTAGCAACGGTGCTAACTAAGGGTGAACACTTTATGATTTGAAATTGATGTGCATGAGGGATCATCTTATAATGCTACCGTCGTCTACTAAGCAATACAAGATGCATAAAGGATTAACATCACATGCAATTCAATATATATGTGATATGATATAGTTTTCTTCTTCGTGACTTCGATCTCCATCTTCAAGCACGAACATGATCTCCATCATCACCGGCATTGCATCAAGGTCAATGACGCTTCTCCATGGTTGTCGACCACCGACTTCAACTATTACAACTACTTTGAATAGACACGCGGGTCTTAACATAAATTAAAGACAACCATATGGCTCACGGCCATTGTCGACTTACAATAAGGAACATTGCATACATCAAATATAATCACAATCATGGCCATATCACATCATCAAGCACACCCTGCAAAACACAGTCAGCCGCTTCTACTTTCTTTGCATATTTTACGTGGTTTGGGGCTTTCAATAAGTGTCGTTCTAACCTACGAACAAGAACCACAACATTGATACTCGCATTGTTGATCACCCGTTGTAAATTGGATCTTAACTATGCTAGGAGAAACATGCATAAAGCCACTTATGCAATACAAGTTACATGTCAAGCGTGGAGCAAGTCTCATGAACGATGTCATGTAAGGTTAGCCCGGCCACTTCATCCCAACATACCGCAAGATGCAAAGTACACAAAAGTAATCTACAATAAAGCATCAACGCCCACAATGACCATTGTGTTCTACTGCAACAGATCTACATATAGACACGGCTCGATACCACCAGAGGGGTTCGTAGCATGGAAAACAAAAATTTTCTATCGCATACAAACAAACAAGCCAAGATCTATCTACTAGATTGTAGCAACGAGTCGATGGTATAACTTACCTCGAAGATTCCAAAGCGTTTAACGAGAGCGGATTCTCGTGGGTGATGTAGTCGCATTCTTCCGATCTCAAGATCGTAGACGATCCTTCCAGCGCCACGTTCGCAAGAAGCCCCGCAATGGGTCACACGTTCGGTACTCGACGAAGACCTTCCTCTCCTTGTTCCAGAAGAATGGAGGTTGTAGCACTCTCGCGATTCCAAGAAAGACAACGGGTACCTAAGTAGAGGGAGATCCCAGGCTTCGCCGTGCGAGTATGGTGGAGCTTATGAGAGAGGCTATTAGTGGTCTAGTAATTAGACACACCAATTAGAAGGCTCTAAACCAATTAGAAGGCTCTAAACCGCTGGCTAAAGCAATTAGAAGCTCTAAACCAAACGGCTCTAAACCGGAGATCTAGAGTAGAAAGTTATGTGTCTATGGGAGGAGCCCTGCCCTCCTTATATGGGAGGGGGTCCTTGGCCAGGAGGGAGGAGTCCCTCCTCAACTCGGCCTGGTTGGCCGGCCCGAGGAGTCCAACCTCCTCCAAAGTGGTTCCAACTCCTCTTGCTTGTTTCCACAGGTTCTTGTTTTGCAGCTTGACTTTCAAATGGACATTTGACTTTTCTGTTTAGGATTCAATTTAATCCTTTATTTGGGACAGCAAGAACACTTAGTACATGATGCAATCATTCAATGAGCAATGACACATTCATGTACCTCCCTGAGTGCCGGACAATCCGGAACCTTCTAGAACATTCCCGATGAAAACACCTAATCATTCCCGAACTCAAACGGACTTTCCTTATATGAATCTTATTCTCCGACCATTCGGATCACCGTGATATCCGATCCCATCCGAGACTCCGAACAACATTCTTTCTCTTCATAATACCATAACTACTCAAACAACGCCGAATCCTTATGTGTCTCCCTACGGTTCGTGAATTATGCGACATGATCGAGACACTTCTCGAACAATAACCAATAGAGGAACTGAAATTCATATGGCTCCATATTTCTACGATTACTTTGAATCGAATGAACCACTTACATACGATACCAATTTCCCTTTGTCTCACGATATGTTACTTACCCGAGGTTATGATCGTCGGTATCTCCGCATACCTAGTTCAACCTCGTTCATCGATAAGTACTCTTTTCTCGTTCCGTGATATGTGATCCCTTGACCAAGTCACATGCTTGCAAGCTAATTGGATGACATTCCACCGAGAGGGCCAGAGTATATCTATCCGTCATGTGGATGGACAAATCCCACTCTTGATCCATGTGTTTCAACCAATACTTTTCGAACACTTAATGCCACCTTTATAGCCACCCGATTCGGTGTGGTGTTTGATGTCATCAAAGCATCCATCCGTAAAGGTGATATGCATGATCTCATGGTCGAAGGAATTAGGTTACTGTATCAGAAAGCATAGCAATTGAACTAATGAAATGACTTGATCTTTATGCTACGCTTATCTATAGGAGTATGTCCACCATATCATTCTCCTAACGATATGATCTTGTTGTTGATAACATCTCAATGTTCATGATATGGAAACCACAATCATTAATCAACCAACAAGCTAGTGAAGTATAGAGGCTATACTAGGGACTTCAAATTAGGTTTACAAATCACACAAGTATTAATGGTTTCCTTGTTAATACTATTATAGCATGAATGTAAACATTTATCATAAACACAAAGATATAATAATAACTACATTTATTATTGCCTCTAGGGCATATCTCCAACAGTTTTGACATCCATCTGCCATATCTCATAATCGAAATATGCAGCAATTGCTAACATAATTCTAACTGACTTTAGCATCGCTACGGGAGAGAAAGTCTCATCGTAGTCAACTCCTTGAATTTGTCGAAACCCCTTTGCGACAAGTCGAGCTTTATAGACGGTCACATTACCATCAGCATCAGTTTTCCTTTTGAAAATCCATTTGTTCTCCACGGCCTTTCGGTCGTGAGGTAATTCCACCAAGTTCCAAACTTGATTTTCATACATGGATTCCATCTCGGATTTCATGGCTTCTAACCATTTGTTGGAATCCGGGCTCATCATCGCTTCTTCATACGTCAGGTCATCATTTTCATCAACCATGAAATTCATGACAGATTTCCGGACTGGAGGCCGACGCGTCTGCTTGACTGCGAGGTTCGATTACTCTATTTCGAGTTTCATGATCATTATCATTAGTTCCCTCTTCAACAGGTGGAGCCAACTCCGAACAACTTCCGCTATGCGCTACTTGCCATACTTTGAAGAGAAGGTTCCACAACCTCTTGAGTTCTACCTTCCGACTACTCACACCTTTCGCGAGAAACTCTTTCTCTAGAAAGGATCCATTCTTGGCAACAAAAACCTTGCCTCGGATTCGTGATAGAAGGAATACCCAATAGTTTCTTTAGGGTATCCTATGAAGACGCATTTTTCCGCTTTGGGTTCGAGTTTATCCGGTTGAAGTTTCTTCACATAAACATCGCTTCCCCAAACTTTAAGAAATTACAGCTTAGGTTTGTTTCCAAACCACAATTCATACGGTGTCTTTTCAACGGATTTAGATGGTGCCCGATTTAAAGTGAATGCAGCAGTTTCTAGTGCATAACCCCAAAATGACAACGGCAAGTCCGTTAGAGACATCATAGATCGAACCATATCTAATAAAATACGATTACGACGTTCCGACACACCATTTCGCTGTGGTGTTCCGGCAGGTGTGAGTTGTGAAACAATTCCACACTCTTTCATGTGAGTGCTAAACTCGTAACTTAGATACTCACCTCCACGGTCGGACCGTAGAAATTTGATCTTTATATTACGATGATTTTCCACTTCATTCTGAAATTCCTTGAACTTTTCAAAGGTTTCAGACTTGTGTTTCATCAAGTAGATATAACCGTATCTACTCAAATCATCCGTGAAAGTAACAAAATAACGATATCCACCTCACGACACACTCATTGGACCACATACATCGAATGTATGATTTCCAATAAATCGCATGCTCCATTGAACCGAAAACGGCGTTCTAGTCATCTTGCCCATAAGGCACAGCTCACATGTATCAAATGATTCATAATCAAGTGATTCCAAAAGTCCATCGAATGGAGCTTCTTCATCGTTTAACACCAATATGACCTAGCGATTACCACATATATGCGGATATATCATCGTTAAGTTTAATCCTTTTAGCATCAACATTATGAATATGTGTAACATTATCATCGAGATCTAATAGAAATAAACCATTCATCATCGGTGCATGACCATAAAAGATTTCATTCATATAAATGGAACAACCATTGTTCTCGGATTTAAATGAATAACCACTTTGCATCAAACACGATCCAGATACAATGTTCATGCTCAAAGGCACGGATAACATTTATTCAAGTTTATAACTAATCCCGGCGGCAAGTGGAGAGGCAGCGTTCGACGGCGATCACATCAACGCTTGATCCATTGCCGACACGCATCTTGACCTCACCCTTGCTAGCGGTCGCTTGTTCCGACCCTGATTCGACTTACAAATATTAGCAATCAACCGTATCAAATGCCGGTGCTCATCATGAGCACTAGTCAAGTACACATCAACAACATGTATATCATATATACCTTTGTTTGCCTTGCCGGCCTTCATGTCTGCCAGATACTTGGGGTAGTTGCGCTTCCAGTGGCCAGTCCCCTTACAATAGTAGCACTTGGAATCAGACTTAGGTCCAACTCGGTTTTTTCAAAGCGGCAACTTGCCGCCTTACTTCCTTCCGCTTTTCCTTCTTGTCTTTCTTGAAACCAGTGTTCCTATTGATCATCAACACTTGATGTTCCTTTTGATCTCCACTTCAGCTTTTAAGCATTGGCGTAATCTGGGAGAGACTTCTTCATGCCTTGCATGTTATAGTTCATCACGCTCTTATAGCTAGGTGGCGTAGACTACGTAACACGATGGATGCCTAAGTCAATGGGAATCGATATTCCCAAGGACACAAGCTTATCGGCAGAACCAACATCTTGAGTACATGCTCACTAACGATGTGTGCTCTTCCATCATGCAACTAAAGAACTTTTCAAGCTTTGTAGCTCTCTCACAAAGATGTGTGTCGAAAATCATTTTCAACTCACCCATTGTATCAAATGCATTGCCGTTTCAAACGCTTTCAAGTTCCGCTCTAGCCCATACAATATGCCGCAATGAACTAAGTTGTGGTCCTCTGACGAGTCCGATAGACATTCTTCTCCTCGTCAGGGCATCATCTAAAGGTGGGGCCTAACGCTTCTAGCACATATTGCTTTTGTGTGCAGAGAGGAGAATCCTCAAATTCATGGCCCATTCGGTAAAGTTGCTACCGTTCGTTGCTAGTTTCTCTTTCTCCATGAACACATTGAAATTAAAAAGGTGGTGCCATCTACAACAGAATTTGTAAAGTTAAGACTAAGTGTATGATAGATTGAGTTCAACTAATCTCTATTTAATGAACTCCCACTCAAAACGACATCCCTTTTTTTGGTGATTACATGAACCAAATCCACTACACCAAGTCCGATCATCACGTGAGTCGGTATAGCTTCAAAGGCGAGCATCAAATGGGCATCATATCAACTATATGACTCATGCTTAACCTTTCGTCCGTGTTCGAGGCCATGTATGTACATGCTAGGCTCGCCAAGTTAGAACCTTAGTATTGGCGTGTAACTGTTTTACACCAAATATGGTCGGATCCAAGAACACCCGATCATCACGTGATGTCTTGGAGCGAAAACATAATCGGTGCATACTAAAGGAAGAACACATTCTTATCTTGATATTTAAATGAGGATCATCTTATTTTTCTAACAAAGCGCTAAACAAGCAATATAAGATGCTATCAAACATCATATGTTTATTAGTGAAATGATATGGTTCCCGCAGATGATCTCTATCATGTGCATCGTGGTATGATCACTATCATACCTATATGTGTAAATCCAAGGTCTATGGATTTTACACGCTGTGTGTGTAAGAGTATCATCTCATACTTCTACTTACAACACTACCATATCATAACACTAGCCCAAAGAACAATCTAAACTAGACGCCTCTAATTTATCCATTGCAAGTTTTACGTGGCTTAGGGCTTCGAGATAGAACCGTTCTTACCTACGAACATGAACCACAACGAGGATAATTAAATTGTTGACAACTCTCTTGCAAAATAGATATTGACTATAGTAGGAGACAGGACACCCGCTAGCCACTTATGCAAACTAGTTGCATGTCAAGCGTGGAACAGTCTCATGTGCGAGGACATGTAAAGTTTGTCCGGGCCGCTTCATCCCACTATGCCACCAATATCCAAAATTACAACAAAGGAGCAACAACATGATCATCATCGTCCACATACTCATATGTACTACCGTGTAAAGTATCTACATAGATCCGGCTCGATACATCAGAGGGTTCGCAGATAGAAAACAAAAAATTTCCTACGATGTGAACTATATACCAAGATCTATCTACTAGATACAAACAACGGGCGGATGTATATCCGTAGAGAACATACCCTTGAAGACCGACAAAGATTAACGAGTTCAACTCGTGGTTGATGTAGACGATCTCTTGCCGATCTCAAGATCGAGAGGAAGTCCTAGCGCCGCAAATCAGCAGCGCATCCGTGCTCGCACACACGTTCGAGGCACCGAGCAACCTCCGCCTCCTCGCTCCAGCGATGCAGCGGAAGCACAACTCTTTCTTGCCGAATATCCACCGGGAACATGTATCTCTCTAGTCCGAGACCATGGGGGATAAATTCTAGAGGGGGAGAGAGATCCTTCACGAGGAGGTGTGAGAGACAAGTGAGGAGGAGGGGATCCTTTTATAGGATGAGGGGGGGAACCCCAAGGGGGTGGCCGCCGGCCATGGGGGGCAGCCCCCTCCCCTCCTTCATTCATGTGGGTGGACACTCCACTCACAAAATGCCCTTTAAATTTCCTCCACTCAAAAGTCCACTCAAATTCCCATTAAATTTCCACCAAATTTAATGCAAACTCTCATTAAATAAAACTCTTTTATTTTATTCAGAATTTTGTCAATTACTTTAATGACAAACATTCACAAATAACCCCTTGCTAGAATTCTATTTCACATTCATAACCACTTTATGCAATTTCACCGAAAACTGTTTGTAGATTCTAGTGAAATAAATTATGCGCTTATTCATTCTTTCGGCATGAAACATTTGATCCAATTGGATGTCGGTGTCTCTTAAGTGTGTCATCCTACGGTTCGTGAATAATGCGGACATGATCGAGACCCTCTCGGATCAATAATCGAAGCGGGATCTCGAGACCCATCTTGACTCCCACACATTCAACGATGACTTTCTTGTGATCGTCGGAACCTTTACGCTAGTATCTTAATCCCTTTGTTTCACGATATATTACATGTCCGAGATTCGATCATCGGTATCTCCATACCTAGTTTGATCTAGTTACGACATGCACTCTTTTCTCGTTCTGTGATATAACATTCTAGTGATCAAATCACTTGCTTGCAAGCTAATCAATGTGATATCACCGAGAGGGCCGAGTATATCTATCCGTCATCGGGATGAACAAATTCCACTCTTGATCCATGAGTCTCAACATAACACTTTATTAGTTACGAATCCATCTTTATAATCACCCACATTACGGTGTGACGTTTGATGTTATCAAGAAACTCTTAGGTGTTAGTGATTGACATGATCTCATGGTCTAAGGATTAGGATCACTTAAAGTTGTTATAGCAATATAAACTCAATGACTTTGATCGTAATGCTATACTTCGGATGAATGTTCATCACACCATTACACTAATGTTGTGATCCCGTTATTAACAACATCCAATGTCCATGATCAGGAAACCTTGATCATCTTGTTAATCAACGAGTTAGTTTATGAGAGAGGCATAACTAGGAACTTTCTGTTTGTTTATTAAACACACATGTATTAACGTTTCCGTATTAATACAATTATAGCATGCAAAATAAACATCTATCATATACTTGGAATACACATAATAAACACTTTATTATTGCCTCTCAGGGCATATTCCCTTCATATACTGCATCCTATGGTCTACATCTTCGGCATGCGCCGTCTGGTACACTCTCTGCGTTTGCTGATGCGGATTGGGCTGGTAATACAGATGACAAGCGATCCACGGGGGGATATGCGGTGTTCTTTGGGCCAAATTTGATACTTTGGAGTGCGAAGTAAGCAGAATGATATCTATAGATCTTGAAGCCGAATACAAGGTTGTGGCCAATGCCACTACCGAGCTCATTTGGGTGCAATCTCTACTTCGAGAGTTGGGGATCTCCCAAGACAGTCCTCTGGTTCTTTGGTGTGATAATATTGGCTACATATCTCTCCACTAATCAGGTGTTCCATGCTCGGACCAAACATATTGAGGTTGACTATCATTTTGTGAGAGAACGTGTAGCACATAAGTTACTTCAGATTAAGTTCATCTCCTCCAAAGATCAGCTGGCGGACATCTTCACAAAACCATTGTCACAACCTCTCTTTAAGGGATGTCGACGCAATCTTAACTTACTGAATACTTTAGGTCACAGTTAAGATTGAGGGAGGGTATTAGATGATGTATTTAGACTGTATTATACTCTCCCCATTGTATTCTGTATTGTACTCTGTACACACCCCAATATATATATTACCAAAGGGCCACATATCAACATGAGCCAATCTCCCCAAAACCAGTTATTTGATAGGGCCAAGTAGAGTTAGCTACACAGAAGTAGGCCAGGGTGCACCCCATAGGCCCATGTTCTCCCTCCGGACAGGTGGACCCCACTAAAGGACCTATCTATTAGTAATGCAGTAACAGGAGGGGATACAATATTCATACCTTTGAAGACCGAATGCGGTTAACGTATCGCGGGGAATGTGGGTGATGTAGTCATACAGACGCCGACCTCAAGGCCGTTTGAAGTCCAATGACTCATCCGGCAACAACTCTACCAAAAGTATGGCACCACCCGAGGGAGTCACACACGTACGATGTTTGACGATGACTCCCGCTTCTCTTCAATCTAGCCAAGATTGCGGAAGTAGATCTCATGGATCCCGAATCCTGCTGCCCGACGGTGCTACGTGGTGAAGAAGTCCCTTGTTCGTGCATCCCTAGAAATGGGTCCATGATCATGGGAGATATATATAGAGAGAGAGGCAACTAGAGACAATTCCCAATGCTAGGAAGCCTTTATTTATTTTCTGGGGATGTAATTGCCTTCTATGCCTCTCCTTATATAGGGGAAACGTGGGCACATGGTTCATTGCCTAAGCCATGTAGAACTAAACAAGAGGGAATAGAGGGGAGAGGGGAGGTGGCCGCCGGCCAAGCCCCCATGGGCCCCGTCGACAAGTGGCTAGGGCCTATGCGCCCCCTCCTCCCTTTCCCTCTTTCCCACATGGGCTTTTCCCTATGGAAATTGGCCCACTAGGGATTTTAATCCTTTAAATAAATATAAATAAATTATTAAATCACTATTTAACATTTAATTACATACTATTTAATTCTCATGGTTATGGAACACCTTCCATCCCACTCCGTACATCCTCCGGACCTTCCCGGAATCCTTTTGATTTCTCCCTCTCTATTCTCCATTGGTTCTGATTATCTCGAAACGATATCCGAGCTTCGTCAAACCCCTAAGAGTGCTGTCCAATGGTTTGGGAACACTCCGGACATGGTCGAGACCCCTCTCTGACCAATGATCATCAGCGGGACCTCGATGCCCATTGTAACACCCTCAGAATCGGATCTATGCAAGTTTGGGCTAAATTCACCAAAACCCGCATAGAAACGATTCAAAGGTGCCCACCAGGCACTTTCGTGCGGGTGGAAAACGAAGTAATAACATTACACAACAGTCCTCGATGGGACCCACGAGCAGATATATATATGACTCAAAGAGTCAAGAATATGAATATCACGGTACAAAGATCCAAATCACCTTGAACGATATAGCGTCCCATTACGGACAAGATGCAAATGGGGCTAAGAGCCACGAAGAATAACCAATGGCGTCCATAACCTGCCCAGGCCAAGCGGAAGGGTAACCTCGCTAACGGCGTCGATCTCAAAACACCTTAACAAAGGGTGCCTACAAGGGCAAAGCAAAACAAAGAAGGCGTCAAGATCGAGGCGATAGCGGCGAGGTTAGAATTGGCGGTCCTCGCCTACATAGGTATGGTGGGCCCAGGCGGCGGCAGATGCACTAAACAACCTATAGAGACTCGATACAATGGCGGATATCGAGAGGGATGAGAATGACCTATCCGGATCCACGAACTCGGGCTAACACCAAACAAATCCATCCCGGTGTTTCTCGAGACCAAACGAGGAAGTCAACCGAGGAACTCACGCGTTGGCGCTTTACTTATTCAGTTATAGTTGCGGCACTTTACTAGTCGGGTTTAAATAATCGTTCCGATAAGGTAAGCGATGGGCACTTTTAGTTAACCATTCCGTTATAGTTGTAACTCTTACTAATCAGTGATAGCATGAGATAAACCCAAAACCCAAATAGTTGTTGGTACTTTTATTCACCATTCCGTTGTAGTTGCAATACTTACTAGTCGATACAAGCGTCGCAAGTGACAACCAAACAAGCAATTGTGGGCGTATTAATTAGCCATTCCGTTGTAGTGAAGCTGATTACTAGTCATTATAAGTCAAATTTATAGCGATAAACTTTAGTTATGCTTGTCTATGATCGAGATCTTGTGTCTAAGTCGTCCGTAATCGGACACGGCTTTGAAAGTTTTAACCCGGCCGGGGTGCACAAATAGCAACACACACACGATCAACCTCGGAAAAACCAAATCAAAACCCAACGAGGTCTCACGACAGAGCAATCACAAGATTCAGAAATATTTCAGGGGGCCACCCCTTAAGTAGAACCCGCAACGGAGTAAGCAAGCTCCGAGACGGCCTCAAGGTTTGGGTGGACGGCTGTGAACGACTGGGAACCCGAAAGTGTGGCTGGGCTTGTCGACACCGCGGAATCGTGTCCCGCTCCTAAACAGTACAGTGTGCTCCTCGCACAATCGTAAATAAAGCAGTAGCATGGCATAAGTACAGGATAGTAAAACACCTCAAACTAGTTTGTGGCCCCAAGAAATAAGACTTGAATCAAGCTCGGCTGGGGCCCATACTCCCATATGTGGATAGCGCGATAAATCAAGGAAGGTATCAAGTACTCGGGGTCTTACAGGACACAAGTGGGCGTCGAAAAATATTATCTATCACCCACCGATGCCTCGCTTATTCAATTTTAGTTGTTAAACAGAAATTAAAGTGACGATAAGTAAAGCTAGAATCATCTCCAACAACATCATGCGGCAATACATCACATCGTGGCATGGCGACACACATCAAGACTTGAGCAAGCAACTACGACGCAAGTCCAACTATCTACCAAACAATGGGTAATAGGATGTGTCCAAGGCAATATAGGGCTGCACGGTATATCACAGTACGAAACTAAAGCATCGCAACACAGATAGCAAAAGATCAACAGAGGAGGAAGTAAATACTATAAAAGTAAGATAGGTAGAAAGGGAAGATGCTATTTCGAAAACATTGCGAAGGTTCATCCGAAGATCGGGAAGCTCACATCAACTCAACGGCCTTATCATGAAGAAGCAAAACACTAGAATAACACGGATGCAATATTTAATACAGCGGAAGATCGGCATGATGCATGTATGATGTATGGCATGGCAAGGTGCAATGCAATTAGGTCATGTTAAGCGGGGGGTCCCGACAATTAATTAGTAGGTTCAAGTTGTTTAGAACCCCAATTTAAATGTTGTTTAGCAATGTAGATAGAGCCGGTTCGCTACACATGTTTAAATGAGGCCGATATGTGACTAGAATTGCCCGCATATGGGCCCCATATTTTGTTATTAGGTGAATCGGCATAAGGCCCCAAACCAATGCTATGCATGTGGGAATGACAATTTAATATGCAACAAGTTGTTATTATGTTATCAAATAGGGTTCGAGGAAAGGGTCACACATCGAGGGGCTCGACGCGATCTTGGTTCCGGTCGGTCTCGTGGTCGAGTTCGAGGATCGAGATCTCGGGGTTCGTGGTAGGTCTTGGCGCATCCGGTGCGGAACTTGGGTCATGTCGACGATCATGGCGTTGGGGAATGTTCTTGGTGTCCGGATGAAGCACTCGGCGTTCACGGTTCCACGTCGACGCCTTGGTTTCTCGGTGGAGAACTTGTGTGTGTCGGGGTCTCCGTGGTCTTGACGGCTTGGTCCGAGAGGAGATCTTGGCGTCGGGTTTCCGTGGCGAAGATCTTGTCACAAGGCGTCCATGCTTCGGAAGGAGATCATGAGGTCCCGCCCTGTGGTCTGTCGGGTTCGATCGAGTCGCCGATCTCGGATCTGCCCTACGGTCTTGACCTGGTCCAGGGTCCGCGTCCGTGTGGTGACTCTTGGCGATATGGGCGAACTTGGTCGATGGTCCTGGTCACACCCAAACAGGGCGGTCTTGGTCGGTGGCGATCTTGGCGAGTGGTCGGGAGGCTCGAAGGACGCCAGGGAGAACGGGCGGGGCTCGGTCGACGGGTCGGGTCGCCTTGCAGACGGAGAAGGCAGCGCTGCCACCGCGGCAGGTCGGGGCGGAGGTGGAGGCAGACTGGGCAGCCGGGCTGGGCAGCGGCTGACAGCCTCCATGGCGCCAGGCGCGGCGCAGGAAGTCAGGGCTGGCCCAGGCCAGGCCAGCAGGCGAAGCGAGCATGGCATGGGCGCGTCATGTGGTCGCGTGAGCGGACTCGGCAGGGCGCAGAGGGAGGGAGCGGCTCGAGGCGCTGCTGGCCTTGTGGCTTCGCGCGCAGCAGTGGTGAGCGGCGGTGCAGGGGTAGGCAGCGGTGAGGCGTGGGGCCCGGAGCTGGAGGAGGGCTGCAGGAAGGGCAGGCGGCCTTGAGGCGAGGCATGGCGCTGTGAGGTCGGGGCGAAATGAGAAGGCCTGGAAAGGCGGAGAGGTGGGGGGCGGGGTGGAGCAGGAGGCGGGGCACACTGGTAGGGGGGCGAGGCGGCCAGGCGTGAGGAAGAACTGGGGGAGCGAGGAGAGGGAGAGGAGGTCGGGGAGGTGAGCAGGAAGATGAACAGGCGGAGGAGAGGGTGACGCGGGGCGGAGTGGGGCCTGGCGGGTCCCGGTGGTTGGTGGGAGGCGGTGGTGGGATCTGGTGTGGGAGTGGGATCTGGTGTGGGGGGTTGGTGAGGGAGAGAGGGACTGGGAGAGAGAGGGCTGAGGTGGGGCGTTTGTCGGAGAGAGTGGGAGGGAGGTAGCAGGGTTGGGGTGAGAAAGGAGAGAGGTGGGATGGTGGATGGCTGAGGTGGCAGGGGGTAGAAAAAGGTGAGAAGGTGATGTGGCGATGCTCATTGGTGGGTAGGGATAGATTAGTGAGACTAGGATTTAGGAGGGCTGCTTCCGTTTGTGTTTGTTTGATGCTCTCTAATTTAAATTAAGACCATTTGCAAATAGTTTTGAGGGAAACAAAATATCCGATACCTTGAGGTTTTGCCTTTTAAAATAAAGAGGGTTTTTGTATAAGCAAAATTGGGCTTTTCAAAATAATGCATAAGCAATGCATGATGATGGCGATGCAATGCACAAATTCAACGCGATTTTCTAGTAGTGGTTTTAAGGGATGCCACAATTCGACACCACTAACAATGGATCTCGCCTCGAGATCCGCCTCATGGTACCGGAAGGAAAACGGTGGTCCGCGTCTTCGCTTGTAGGTCCGCGCGACACCACTAACAAGAGGTCGCTGTCCGTGATCGTCGGGAGAACACTCCGGAAACAAAGGACGAAGTTGAAGGTAAGGCCACCTCTAACTTCCATGGATAGAGTAAAGCTGGATCCTTTACCCGATGTACAAGAGCGAATGATAAGAGTAGTGGTATGGTAGCTACTCCATCCCTTTTCGCACTCAACCATTACTCTGCACACAAATAGGCGGATTACGCAACCAACTCTGGAATCGGTGAAGATCTCGACAAGCGAGATTCGAACAACGGGATCTGAGACTGCATCGGATCAGCGTAGATGATGTCGTCGCGTCGTAAAACCGGAAGACACAAACAAAGAACAAAGAATGATAACACCGTGAGCGATTCATCGTGCAATGCAAATGGAACACCGGATGGCGAGAACAATCGTTATCGAAGAAGGAAGCGAAACCTGAAGGCACGGAAACCCAACCACGAGAATTCTCGGACTCGAAGAAAGAGAAGAGAGCGGATTCAAACGCGTAAAGATAAGAGGAGAATAGCAGAGGGTAAGGAGTAAATCAGACCTAATCGTAACTATCCAACCGATTTTCAAAAATAGTTTTGACACTTCTACTTGCCGTTAGCTAGGTTATCCTACGTGGACTTCAGGGGTATCATAACGCTGAGCTACGATACCACTCAGAACACCCTCGAATCGGATCTATGCAAGTTTGGGCTAAATTCACCAAACCCATAGAAACGATTCAAAGGTGCCCACCAGCACTTTTGCGGGTGGAAAACGAAGTAATAACATTACACAACAGTCCTCGATGGGACCCACAGAGCAGATATATATAACGACTCAAAGAGTCAAGAATACGATATACTACAAAGATCCAAATCACCTTGAAGCGATATAGCGTCCGACTACGGACAAGATGCAAATGGGGCTAAGAGCCTGAAGAATAACCAATGGCGTCCATAACCCTTGAGCCAAGCGGAAGGGTAACCCCGCTAACGGCGTCGATCTCAAAACCTGCTTAACAAAGGGTGCCGACAAAGGCAAAGTAGAAACAAAGAAGGCGTCGATGCGAGGCCAAGACAGCGAGCTAGAATCGGTCCTCGCCTACATAGGTATGGTGGGCCAGGCGGCGGCATAAAGATGCACTAAACAACCTATAGAGACTCGATAGAACTGGCGGATATCGAGAGGATGAGAATGACCTATCCGGATCCAACACAAGCTAACACCAAACAAACCCATCTGGTGTTTCCTCGAGACCAAACGAGGAAGTCAACCGAGAACTCACGCATTGATTTACTTGACCGATTATAGTTGCGGCACTTTACTAGTCGGGTTTAAATAATCGTCTCGATAAGGTAAGCGGTGGCACTTTTAGTTAACCATTCCGTTATAGTTGTAACTCTTACTAATCGGTGCGATAGCATGAGATAAACCCAAAACCCAGCAGTTGTTGGTACTTTTATTCAGCCATTCCGTTAGAAGTTGCAATACTTACTAGTCGAGATACAAGCATGCAAGTGACAACCAAACAAGCAATTGTGGGCGTATTAATTAGCCATTCCGTTGTAGTGG